>JAAONU010000005.1:42747885-43485251 GCA_012932295.1 Cyclina sinensis | reverse complement strand
ATTCATATGTATTCCTACATGCTGCATAAAATAATGATCAATGGTTTTATTATTTTATCAGAATGTCGATTCGACTGCTTTATGTTAACCATTATTCAACAATTTATTGCGTCATTATAATTATGTGTATGAAATCAATAGTCTTTAAATTTATAAAATGTGCTTAAAAAAGCTTTTGAATAAAGAGCAGTTGTTAAGGCAAATTGTTGATTAAATCATAGCAACTTGTAATACTTCATGGTTAAATGCATACCATTAATGGTCACATTTACACATGATACAGAAAGACACTGTTGCAGGGGTTTTAACAAAAATAAATATAACAGGATTAATATGTTGGATATTAAGCCGCATGCAGTACAACGGATTCTTTTTCCATTATATTTAGATTGGCGGCACAGACCTTTAACTTAAATGGCGTCCGTAAATGGAGGATCCGCAGATGTTTTGTGAGAAATTAAAATACAATGTTTACATGACCATACATAATACCCTATTCAGTTCAAACTCTTGTTTTCTCTTCTTTTTTATACTTTTGTTATATATTTCTGTACCAGTTCTTCATAACTGTGTTTCATAACAAATAACATGAAATATTCATTTATGACACAATAATAAGATTATGAATATGTTTCGAAAGCCTTCGGTATGGTTAATGTACAATGACTGAAAAGGGGCTTGTTTTTTCATTTAAACAACTTTTATTTCTGCTTAAGACTTACTGTAAATCAAAAAGTTTTATTGTATCATTTTGCTGTGTAATAATAAGGACACACTGACTGGAATCGAAACAAACGGAAAATGGATACTTCACTCCATCTAAACTTTTAACTACCACACCAAGCTTTCTACAATCACTCTGTGCTACCTGCACAACATTGTGTGAATTACATCCACTAACAAAAACGTTTCCTCTATGGTCTGTACACACTCCGATGCCGTTCTTTAGATCTGCATCTTGAAATGTATTAACGTGTTTACCATTCAAATCAACAGTTACTAAACCAGTAAAATCAGCTATTAGCAGATTACTGTAGTCGTCGTCGAATGCTATATCGCGAGAAGTTTTGAACATTTCATTCCCATCACTGTCTCTTGATACTCTCTGAAGCAATTTACCGGACATGTCGTGTATGTATAGTTGCTTGCCGCCGTCAGTTACATACAGTCTGTTATTTTTATAAGCAATACCTTCACAGAAATGATTCAGCTTTATTTGGTTGGTGCATGTCAATCGGTTACCAAGGGAGACAAACTGGATGGTTTGGTTGTCCAGACTGACCGCTGTTTCCTGTTTATTTATACAACATACGCCATTAGGAAAAGCTGGCAAATCACATGTGTCAAGTAGTGACATTTTAACAATATCTGTAAACTTTATTTTTTTATTATTGTAATCAGCCAGCAGAAGCAGGCCGTCGTCTACTAAACAAGAGCCATAGATCAAACATGTAGCAGTATTATTTTTTGATTTAACATTCATTTCTCTGGTGCCTTTAACTGAGTACAAAGTGTTTCTTGGATTGTGGGTACTAGTGGGAGCAGTTTCAGTAATAATGGAACCGAAAGTCTGCGTGTTTTGAAAGCATTCACTAATGGAGATATTCGGCGAGAATATTATTTTCACGTCTGCTCGAGTTTGTAACGAGTGAGAGATATCTACAGCCTCAGTAATTATTTTCTGTGTTTTCTTCATATAAACAAACAGCTGTGTTCTGTTGCCTTCTGTACTCTGCAAGTCAACAGAGGCTTTTTGTAATGTATCAATCTCTTGTTCTGCTTTCTTTTTTTCTTCTCTCAAACTTTTCTCTGCCTGACTATATTTGTTTTCTACTTCCTTTACTGAAGCTTTCTCGAGACTTTCTAAAAGTAACTCCATTTCTTTTCGGAATGTTTTTATTGAGTTCAAAGCTTCCGCCTTTGATTTCTGTAACTCAAGTAGAAAACTTTCTCTAGCTTGTTTACTTTCCAACATCTTCTTAGAAGCCTTTAGCATTTCTTCTTTAGTTTTAGTTAAGTCTATTTCCCTGAAGATGTTTTCGATATTTTCTGGTATTGACCAAATGTCATTGCAATTTCTGAAATCGAAAAAAATGCTTTCGTAATTAAAATACCTCGATTTGAAATCAAAAGAATCTTCAAATCCACAGAACGTTAATGCTTGACGTACATGTTAGCATTAACATTCAACCGGCCATGTTATGAAACAACTTAAGCCACTTATTTATATGTTTATTTGGTCGCTCATCAATATATGTTAAACTGATCGTGATATTTGTTCTAATGCACCTACTTTAATAAAAGAAAACAGACTGTAAATATCAAAATACGTTACATATTTAGCATAACAGACCATAGATGTTCAATCCACATTACTATAGTTATGAAAGCATGAATTCTATTTACACACACGTAAATCGTGTTTAGTTTGATAGTATGTGTGCGCAAAACGGGTGAACAAAAAAAACTCAAAATGAAAATACTGAAACAACAATATCCATGATATGTAAAATTATTCTACATAAACTTTTGCGTGTCTTTTGTCCGAATTCGTGATCCCTCTTTAATCATGCATATGTGGAGCATGTATGTGCGGAATAAGCTGAATAATTTTATGGAACAGCCATTGGTAATTCGCACGTATCAAGTAGCTTTCCTTTTTTTATATTTTTAGTCAATCACGATTTTTGTTTCTGTAGCTACGAATTTAAACGTTCCACATTTATATAGTGATCACCTGACAAAAACAGTGTATAAAGAAAATCATCTAATCATGTGTCAATATTTACGAACTACGAGGTCACTTTGGTCGAATATCTGGATACGCTAGTGTGGGCGCATTGATATATCAGAGTTAACGTGGGCGTGTCAATTAATGCCTGGTTCTTAAGGCTGTCTGTGACCTCAACACTACAGAGGAAAGATATTTTACACTTTATAAAGCTACGTAAGTACTGCGCCGGCAAATATTCTAAAACAGTTAATTACAGTTTCAAAACAATAAGAGCACATTGCACATCTTTCCCCTTATTTACTTTGAAACGGCTTAAATAGTGTACGCTTCTGTACTAAAGTAAACGAAAAGTTTTCTTTGCTGTCAATTTAACACTTTTTTACATTAGCATTGTACAAGAACAGTTTTTCTAGCATGTGTTGTAAAAAAGGTTTTTATTCTCGTCCATATTATGAATAACTTCTTCATGATCCTTGGAAAGTTAGTTACATATGTATAAACGTTAAAATAATCGAAGTGAAAGGAATTTGACAATATACTAAATCGTCTAGAGATTTAAATATCTTCAAGTTCTATAAAGTTACCTATGCTCCAGTGTCATACAAGTTGTACATCCAACCACATCGTGGTTCCCACAGTACATGTCAATAACCTTGACCTCATGGTCACCACATCTCACCGTCGGTACCTCTGGCAGTTCACCTGTTAAAGCCGACGATTTAAAACTTGATTTATCCAAAAAGTTATGGTTAAGTAATGTTGGAAATACACTGTGCATGTCTACACATGATTGGCAACAATAACCCTGGCATTCCACACAATATCTTACAGCTTCGTTGTTTTTATTCATTTTGTCACAAGTTGTACATTTAAAGTGAAACACTTCATCAGAAAAGTTATCTTTTCGATCCGACGCCATTGCTAAACTACTAAATTTTCTTCCTCTTTCGATTTCCCGTCTTATCTACATACAGTACAAAGTACAATTGTATGTCAATATTTAATACGGCCAAACTTGTTCGCAGTACTCTCCCCTTTATATTAAACCAATTGATATTTGGGATTCAAATGAGCTTTCAAACGTACATTTAGCTTGTAGTTTTGAATTTAAATGTGTATTCGAAAATACACATCAAGCTTGTAGTTGAAGATTCACACAAAATTTGGCTTAGAAATTGGTACAGAAGGCAAACCATGTGACTATATATGGTGGCTGATTTTTGCCATTTCGCGTTTTAATAAAATTTCGCCCCGCGGGGTCGCGGACCGAGATTTAAGAAATAAAACGGCGGTGGCGCGGGGCGAAAACACGCTAATTAGCGGGGGCGCGGGGCGAGATTTAAGAAATAAAACTTCGCCCCGCGGGGTCGCGGAGCGAGATTTAAGAAATAAAACGGCGGGGGCGCAGGGCGAAAACACGCTTATTAGCGGCGGCGCCAAACGAGGTTTAAAAAATAAATAAAACCGCGGGGGCGCGGAGCGAAAAATGAGATTTTAACTACAAAAAACGGCGGGGGCGTGGAGCGAAAACACGCTAAATAGCGGAGGCGCGGAGCGAAAAGTCGAGTTTTTAAAGAATAATTTGGCGGGGGCGCGAACAACAGCACGCTAATTAGCGCCCTATAATAATAAATATTTCGCTTCGCGGCCCCGCGGTTTTACAATTAAACCTCGACTTTTAGCCCCGCGCCCCCGCTAATTAGCGTGCTTTCGCTCCGCGCCCCCGCCATTTTAACTTGTTAATTCTCGACTTTTCGCTTGGCGGGGACGCGGGGCGAAAACACGAATGGCACAAATCAGCAACCATAGTTATACGTATTATGACAAAAATGTTACTGAACGTTTTAAAGTTTCAAAAGACGTACATTGATACAATCTCAAGACGGAACAACATCTCCTAAAGAAATATTAGGTAACTTAAGAATGAAATAGAATAAAGAATAGAAAAAAATAAATATATTATACTGCTAGAAGGCAACTGACTAAGAGTAAAACGATATAATGCAAAGGCTTACATCAGTCATTTCGCCGTTAAGATTCTTTGAGCGGACATTTAACGCAACAAAAAAAATATAATTATCTACATGAAGTTTTTACATTTCTTATATTTTATTTCCTTTCTTTTGGGCTTCGTTTTATTCCGGTCTTTAATAAATGAAAAAAAATATCAACGACTTCAAAGGGATACATTTTTAATAAACTTGACATAAAAAGTATTAACAGTTTGAGTGGGTAAAAACCATCGCATGATGCTTCACATTTTTTATTAGTTTCCTTACTGACACCTCTCTAAACGCCAAATACAAAAAGTGTTTTTTTTATCTCAACAATTTTAGATTGTATGTCAAACTTGGTAACTTAAATGATATTATTCGATTTATATTTTGTTGAATTAATTGAATTTTCAAACAAAATATTTCGAGCACACCTCTCAGACGATGAGCATATGGTCAGACGAGTTCTGTTCGTTTTGATGCAGTCCTTTACGATTCCCTTTATGCCTAATAAATCACTCAATAATCATTAAATATTTCTTCGCTAAGAATAAGAATAAGAAGACGAAAAATATAGATAATAAGTATCTAGAGACTTATTAATTGTTCGCTCTCTTTCGTAACTGTCCTCATGCCGAGACTTCAATCTAATCGAGTTCGAAATAGAGGGCATGCCCCTTCAAGCTCCATTTGGAATGGGGAATTTGTTTCTCTTGAGAGTCGTTTAGAGAGACACGAAAAAAGACTTAACTAATTAAAGTCATTGATCGTAAACTTTCAGTAGAAAAGAAGGTCAATTGAAAAGAAATTTCTTCAAAAGAGTTACGGACAAACACCTTTCTTATTTTTATTCAGATACTGATTAAGGAAATTCCCACTTTTAGTGTCTGATCTTATACAGTACATGAACACTGTGAGACTTGCTACAAATCGAACCACACCTGGATGGATCATTTACAATAAATTATTTAGACGGAAACTGTCTCAAGAAAATTCTCAAAGATGGTCGTCTGTTGAAGGCAAACTTTGGCTCCTAACAATGACTCCACAGGCAGTACAGTCTCTATTTAGGCAGAACCGTGTTTCTTATTTCAAAGGAAAGGTTTTATTTAGGCAGAAATTGTTTCTTCTTTCAAAACAAGGGTTTTTGTAACAAACAGAATGGTCAGTACCAACATTTATGCAAAACCTGTAGGAGCCCTCATCCTTTTGAGTTTTACAAGCTTTCATATCAGAATACAAAGAATAATTTCAGACAGAGGCTTTCAACACGTCTAGGAGACAAGGTTTTACATTTTAAGTATGTTTTAACATTGGAAGGATTCCGGCAAAAACTAATTTAAAAACTTAAAAAAAACTTAAGGAATTTTGGGATTATTTAAGAGTTAATCATTAAAGTGTAGATTTTCTGTATTTCAGAGAACAGTATGATAGGATGGTAATATTTCAGGAATGCATAATGAAAAATTTAAATTTTATAAAAGAAGCATAAGATAGTCGACAGAAAAGTTTCATTGATGACCGATTATTCTGTTACAGAGTTTAGGAGTTTTCTAATATATACAATAGGCAAAAATGCCCCTGAGTACACATTGTACAAAACAAATACATACATATGCATTATCACTAATTATCTAATTATTAATAACAACACAATATAAGTTTATAATAATGCACTATGTAGGTAAATGATTATTACTGGTCTGCTCAGTGTCAGATACATTAACAAGACAATTATATATATTATATACATTTATTTCTTTACTTGAAAAGAGTGAGCGACAGCCATACTAATTTCTTTTGCCATATTATTCAAAGTACAAAGCATTTCTAATTTCAAAAGATTTATGGATATACATAGACAAATTTCTTAATTCAATTGCATTTTCTGAACTCATTAGTTCAATGAATTTAGGTATATTTGGTCTTCTCCAATAAAACCGTTTTATATATCTTCTTCTCAAATCAATACACAGTGGACAATCTAACAGAAAATGGAATTCCTCTTCTAAACAATTTGAACAAGATTTACATAAGTGACCAAATTCTTTTCAAGCAAATATATTATCTTGAATATACGTCTTGTAAGTTTCCAGAAAAAAACAAAGGTTAAACAGAAATCAATCAGTCAATCAATAAGACTTTAATTTCTTCTTAATATGTCCAGATTCCTTTTTTCGAAATATAGCTTACTCCATATAATAGTACAAAACACACCCTTGGCATCAAAACGTTGACTTCAACTGAAAAAACTACTTGCAGTGATCCACTTGTTCATTCCAAATATTTGATCTTTTGCAATGAGATACGCGCCGTAGATATAACATGCACATTTTCCTTTAATTTCAATTTAACAGTAAATACACATTTGACAAATCAGTGCAGAAAATGTGTGAATTCATAGTTACAATTTGTTACTTTCTTCAAATATGAATTCTTCTCCTTTTTCAAAAAGAGATGAAACCAGAATTAAAGATTTGTTTAAAAAATATGGAGTGGGGTGGGTTGGGGTGGTGGGGAGGCAAGCATAAGTGTCATGTAAGGCGTTAGATTTATTATTATACTTAATTGAAAACAAACGTCATGAATATGAAATCTTCATTTGCAACGACCCGCTCTGAAGCAGATTTTATGTATGGCGGAGGACGGTTGATAATAACTCCAAAGGCCGATTCGTTGATGCAGTCCATCCTTTCACACGTTCTGCCTGACATAATATGCACGAAGTAACTGACCCATCCCGGCTCTATTGCTAAGCACATCTTTTTTTGAAATATTTTATCGTAAATATCGACAGCATCCACATAGTATCCGTGGGTTGTAGTTAGAAAAGACTTTGCCATTATATGGTCCAGTTTTGGAGCGTTCTCATCACTGCTTGCCAACATGAGGTTAAAGCCGCTGTAACGAAATTCATGCCCGCCTCCGCAGTAAATTATCTGATGCAGATCGGATCCCGTGACGTCAGCGTAGACAACGACAAGCCAGTTTCTCCAGTAGAATTTGTCCGTCAGATGTTCGTAGATCTTGTCTCCGACATCACTATACGGCATGCCTTTGTTATCTCTTAGAATCTTTTTCGCGTCGATCAGTGCGACATTTTTGAAATTATTTACGACCTCTTCATCAGCCGTTACCATTTTATTTTGCATATCTTTGATATTATTTTCCCATTCCATCTCAAGTGCCTTCAGAGAAGCTGGAAATTTGATCTTGTAGTATACCAGCTCGATCTGACATGCTGTAAGAATTAGTTTGGTCAGTCCTAACATAAAATTCTGTACATCGCGTCGGTCATAATTGTTTCCTTTAATTGTTTCCTCCAAAAGGTTTCCAGCAAAGGTAAAGTCTTTCGAGACAATATGACTGTATAAAAGTTTTCCACTCTCTTCGTATGTGCTTTCATAAACGTTTATATATTGTTTTTTTAAAACCATCGAAATCTTGCCGGTTTCCGGTATTATACAATCTTTCTAGTGCTATTTTCATTCCTAATATATTTCTTTCATATGTATAAAACTGTATTTTAGATTGGGTCCAGTCGATTTTTTGAGCAATTTCATCAAGTCTCCCATCAATTCGATCAAACCTATTCGTTATGGTGGCTAGCATTTCACGCAAAAATTGCAATTCTGCAGATTACATAATACCCTATTCAGTTCAAACTCTTATTTCCTCTTCTTTTTTATACTTTTGTTATATATTTCTGTACCAGATCTTCATAAATGTGTTTCATAACAAATAACATGAAATATTCATTTATGAACCAATAATAAGAATATGAATATGTTTCGAAAGTCTTCGGTATGGTTAATGTACGATGACTGAAAAGGGGCTTGTTTTTTTATTTAAACAACTTTTATTTATGCTTAAGACTTACTGTAAATCAAAAAGTTTTATTGTATCATCATTATATTGTGTAATAATAAGGACACACTGACTGGAATCGAAACAAACGGAAAATGGATATTTCACTCCATCTAAACTTTTAACTACCACTCCAAGCTTTCTACAATCACTCTGTGCTACCTGCACAGCATTGTGTGAATAATATCCACAAACAAAAACGTTTCCTCCATGGTCTGTACACACTCCGAAGGCTTTTTGTAGATCTGCATCTTGAAATGTATTAACGTGTTTACCATTCAAATCAACAGTTACTAAACCAGTAAAATCAGCTATTAGCAGATTACTGTAGTCGTCGTCGAATGCTATATGGCGAGAAGTTTGGAACATTTCATTCCCATCACTGTCTCTTGATACTCTCTGAAGCAACTTACCGGACATGTCGTGTATGTATAGTTGCTTGCCACCGTCAGTTACATACAGTCTGTTATTTTTATAAGCAATACCTTCACAGTAATGATTCAGCTGTATTTGGTTGGTGCATGTCAACCGGTTACCAAGGGAGACAAACTGGATGGTATTGTTGTCCAGACTGACTGCTGCTGCCTGTTTGTTTATACAACATACGCCATTAGGAGCATCTGGTAAATCACATGTGTCTAAAAGTGACATGTTAAGAATATCTGCTAACTTTATTTTTTTATTCCTGTTATCAGCCAGCAGAAGCAGGCCGTCGTCTACTAAACAAGAGCCAAAGATCCAACATGTAGAAGTATCATTATTTGATTTAACATTCATTTCTCTGGTGCCTTTAACTGAGTACAAAGTGTTTCTTGGATTGTGGGTACTAGTGGGAGCAGTTTCAGTAATAATGGAACCGAAAGTCTGCGTCTTGCGAAGGCATTCACTAATGGAGATATTCGGCGAGAATATTATTTTCACGTCTGCTCGAGTTTGTAACGAGTGAGAGACATCTTCAGCCTCAGTAGTTATTTTCTGTGCTTTCTTCATATAAACAAACAGTTGTGTTCTGTTGCCTTCTGAACTCTGTAAATCACCAGAGGCTTTTCGTAATGTATCAATCTCTTGTTCTGCTGTCTTTTTTTCTTCACTCAAAACTTTCTCTGCCTGACTATATTTGTTTTCTACTTCCTTTACTGAAGCTTTCTCGAGACTTTCTAAAAGTAACTCCATTTCTTTTCGGAAGGTAATTATTGAGTTCAAAGCTTCCGCCTTTGATTTCTGTAACTCAAGTAGTAAACTTTCTCTAGCTTGTTTACTTTCCAACATCTGCTTCGAAGCCTTTAGCATTTCTTCTTTAGTTTTAGTTAAGTCTATTTCCCTGAAGATGTTTTCGATATTTTCTGGTATTGACCAAACGTCATTGCAGTTTCTGAAATCGAAAAAAAATGCTTTCGTAATTAAAAAATCTCGATTTGAAATCAAAAGAATCTTCAAATCCACAGAATGTTAATGCTTGACGTACATGTTAGCATTAACATTCAACTGGCCATGTTATGAAACAACTTAAGCCCATTATTTATATGTTTATTTGCTCGCTCATCGATATATGTTAAACTGTTCGTGATATTTGTTCTAATGCACCTACTTTAATAAACAAAAAAACTGTAAATATCAAAATACGTTACATATTTAGCATAACAGACCATAGATGTTCAATCCACATTGCTATAGTTATCAAAGCAAGAATTCTATTTACACACACGTAAATCGTGTTTAGTTTGATAGTATGTATGCGCAAAATGGGTGAACAAAAAAACCCAACTCAAAATGAAAATACTGAAACAACAATATCCATGATATGTAAAATTATTCTACATAAACTTTTGCGTGTCTTTTGTCCGAATTCGTGATCCCTCTTTAATCATGCATATGTGGAGCATGTATGTGCGGAATAAGCTGAATAATTTTAAGGCATAGCCATTGGTAATTCGCACGGATCAAGTAGCTTTCCATTTTTTATAATATTTTAGTCAATCACAATTTTTGTTTCTGTATCTACGAATTTAAACGTTCCACATTTATAAAGTGATCACCTGACATAAAACAGTGTATAAAGAAAATCATCTAATCATGTGTCAATATTTACGAACTACGAGGTCACTTTGGTCGAATGTCTGGATACGCTAGGGAAATACTGAACGTTTCTGTACTAAAGTAAACGAAACGTTTTCATTGCTAACTCTCAATTTAGCACTCCCTTTTATATAAGCATTGTATAAAAACAGTTTTTCTAGCATGTGTTGTAAAAAAGGTCTTTATTCTTGTCTATATTATGAATAACGTCTTCAGGATCCTTGGAAAGTTAGAAACATATGTATAAGCGTTGAAATAATCGAAGTGAAAGGAATTTGACAATGTACTTAATCGTCTAGAGGTTTAAATATCTTCCAGTTCTATGAAGTTACCTATGATCCAGCGACATACAAGTTGTACATCCAACCACATCGTGGTTCCCACAATACATGTCAATAACCTTGACCCCATGTTCACCACATCTCACCGTCGGTACATCTGGCAGATTACCTGTGAAAGCCGACGATTTAAAACTTGATTTATCCAAAAGGTTATGGTTAAGTAATGCTGGAAATACACTGTGCATGTCTACACATGACTGACAACAATAACCCTGGCATTCCACACAATATTTTACAGCTTCCCTGTTTTTATTCAGTTTCACACAAGCGGTACATTTAAAATCAAACACTTCATCAGAAAAGTTATCTTTTCCATCCGACGCCATTGCTAAACTATTAAATTTTCCTCCTCTCGATTTCCCGTCTTATCTACATACAGTACAAGGTACAAATGTGTGTCAATATTTAGTACGGCCAAACTTGTTTGCAGTGCCCTCCCCTTTATATTAAACCAATTGATATTTGGGGATTCAAATGAGCTTTCAAATGTACATTTAGCTTGTAGTTTTGAATTTAATTGTGTATTCGAAAATACACATCAAGCTTGTAGTTGAAGATTCATACACAAATTTGGCTTAAAAAATTGGTACAGAAGGCAAACCATGTGTTATACGTATTATGACAAAAATGTTACTTAACGTTTTAAAGTTTCAAAAGACGTACATTGATACAATCTCAAGACGAAACAACATCTCCTAAAGAAATATTAGGTAACTTAAGGATGAAATATCCGTGTGATTTAAAAACAAATATATTATATTGCTAGAAGGCAAATGACTGGGAGTAAAACGATATAAAGCAAAGGCTTACATCGGTCATTTCGCCGTTAAGATTGTTTGAGCGCACAGTTAACGCAACGAAAAAAAATATATCTACATGAGTTTTTAAATTTCTTATATATTATTTCCTTTCTTTTGGACTTCCTTTTCTTCCGGTCTATAATAAATAAAAAAAATATGAACGACTTCAAAGGGATACATTTTTAATAAATTTGACATAAAAGTATTAACAGTTTGAGTGAGTAAAAAACATCGCATGATCCTTCACATTTTTTATTAGTTTCCTTACTGAAACCTCTCTAAGCGCCAAATAAAAAAAAAACGTGTTTTTTTCTCTCAACAATTTCAGATGGGACACCAGCATTCGAGAAATGTTTGCAATATTTCCAGATGGCTGCGTTAGACTGCCCAATGATCACAGCATAGACAACATGGTTGTTAAAAGTTAAAAAAAACTGAAGTATAGTAAAACAAAACAAAAACTAGCAGACCATGAGATCTCTCTGATAGGGTTGTTGTTTTCAAACATGAACTTATTCTGTTTCGTACTATGGGAGCTACGGCCAATATTAAATAGTTTTGAAAATTTGAGGTCAAGGTCATTGATGGATCAAGGTCATATCAATATATGTCAGTGGAAAGGTCCAAAGGAGTATTGTGTTCAAGTCTGAATTATTTAAAATTAAATCCATTCACTTATGAGAAAGTTTTCAGATGGACCGACAGACGAACAGTTCAAAAACTTTATGTCCTCCTTTGACTTAGTTTGATTTTACATTAATTTGAAGTCACTTTTTAATTTGTTATACTGAAATAGACAATGACACTATTAACATTAAACTCGACATTTTTGTATGTTTATAGCCTAAACTTATAGAAATAGGACATGCGATTACTACATGCATTCAATATTTGCAAGTGTCCGTAAACAATACACTTATGGGGCATTAGGTTCGAAATGTATCTACGCTGGTCATCTTTTTTTGAAAGATATTTCTTGTTTATTTTGTTTTTGTTTCTTCGTTTGTTTGAAAACGTTTTACAACAATAAAATCTATAACTTCCTTCCGATCTTCGACATATCTTCAGGTAACTTGCTTGCCACTTATGTATCAGTACAGAAAAAGTCTCAAGCTAAATCAAAAGAATCTAATAAATAACAGACTCAAGGTTATAACGCAAATTGTCATTAGTACACTTCATTAGCGAATCTTCTGCCTGGATATGCAGAATCTACAGGACACAATACAAGTTTACACCAAGTAATGTACATTGTGAACCTTAGACAAATCCGTGTCATTTAATCACAAGGCCCTGAGGTAAACAGCTCTTCATCGATCACTGTACCCGATGCTAATGGGACCAATTCCTCCTCTATTCAAGGTGTTATGTATCAACTAGCTCCAACATCACATAATCAGGAAATACATGTAATGTTTGTTTGTTCTAACATGTCAGTCCATGTCTCTCAAAGGTTAAAAGAACACAGTTGGAATGGGGAATTTGTTTCTCTTGAAAATCGTTTAGAAAGACACGAAAAAGGACTTAACTAATTAAAGTCATTGATGGTAATCGTTCAGTAGAAAAGGTCAATGGGAAAGAAATTTCTTAAATAGAGTTACAGACAAACACCTTTCTTATTTTTATTCAGATACTGATCACGAAATTCCCACTTTTAGCGTCTGATCTTATACAGTACATGAAAACTGTGAGACTTGCTGCAAATCGTAGCACATCTAGATGGATCATTTACGATAAATAATTTAGACGGAAACTGTCTCAAGAAAATTCTCAAAGATGGTCGTTTGTTGATGGCGAACTTTGGCTCCTTATAATGACTTCACAGGCAGTACAGTCTCTATTTAGGCAGAACCGTGTTTCTTGTTTCAAAGAAAAGGTTTTATTTAGGCAGGAAATTGTTTCTTCTTTCAAAACAAGGGTTTTTGTAACAAACAGAATGGTCAGTACCAACATTTATGCAAAACCTGTAGGAGCCCTCATCCTTTTGAGTTTTACAAGCTTTCATATCAGAATACAAAGAATAATTTCAGACAGAGGCTTTCAACCCGTCTGGAAGACAAGGATTTACATTTTAAGTATGTTTTAACATTGGAAGGATTCCGGCAAAAACAAATTTAAAACTTAAAAAAAACTTAAGGAATTTTGAGATTATTTCAGAGTTAATCATTGAAGTGTAGATTTTCTGTTTTTCAGAGAACAGCATAATGAAAAATTTAAATTTTATAACAGAAGCATAAGATAGTCGACAGAAAAGTTTCATTGATGACCGATTATTCTGTTACAGAGTTTAGGAGTTTTTTAATATACACAATAGGCAAAAATGCCCCTGAGTACACATTGTACAAAACAAATACATACATATGCATTATAACTAATTATCTAATTATTAATAACAACACAATATAAGTTTATAATAATGCACTATGTAGGTAAATGATTATTACTGGTCTGCTCAGTGTCAGATACATTAACAAGACAATTATATATATTATATACATTTATTTCTTTACTTGAAAAGAGTGAGCGACAGCCATACTAATTTCTTTTGCCATATTATTCAAAGTACAAAGCATTTCTAATTTCAAAAGATTTATGGATATACATAGACAAATTTCTTAATTCAACTGCATTTTCTGAACTCATTAGTTCAATGAATTTAGGTATATTTGGTCTTCTCCAATAAAACCGTTTTATATATCTTCTTCTCAAATCAATACACAGTGGACAATCTAACAGAAAATGGAATTCCTCTTCTAAACAATTTGAACAAGATTTACATAAGTGACAAAATTCTTTTCAAGCAAATATATTATCTTGAATATACGTCTTGTAAGTTTCCAGAAAAAAAAACAAAGGTTAAACAGAAATCAATCAGTCAATCAATAAGACTTTAATTTCTTCTTAATATGTCCAGATTCCTTTTTTCGAAATATAGCTTACTCCATATAATAGTACAAAACACACCCTTGGCATCAAAACGTTGACTTCAACTGAAAAAACTACTTGCAGTGATCCACTTGTTCATTCCAAATATTTGATCTTTTGCAATGAGATACGCGCCGTAGATATAACATGCACATTTTCCTTTAATTTCAATTTAACAGTAAATACACATTTGACAAATCAGTGCAGAAAATGTGTGAATTCATAGTTACAATTTGTTACTTTCTTCAAATATGAATTCTTCTCCTTTTTCAAAAAGAGATGAAACCAGAATTAAAGATTTGTTTAAAAAATATGGAGTGGGGTGGGTTGGGGTGGTGGGGAGGCAAGCATAAATGTCATGTAAGGCGTTAGATTCATTATAATACTTAATTGAAAACAAACGTCATGAATATGAAATCTTCATTTGTAACGACCCGCTCTGAAGCAGATTTTATGTATGGCGGAGGACGGTTGATAATAACTCCAAAGGCCGATTCGTTGATGCAGTCCATCCTTTCACACGTTCTGCCTGACATAATATGCACGAAGTAACTGACCCATCCCGGCTCTATTGCTAAGGACATCTTTTTTTTAAATATTTTATCGTAAATATCGACAGCATCCACATAGTATCCGTGGGTTGTAGTTAGAAAAGACTTTGCCATTATATGGTCCAGTTTTGGAGCGTTCTCATCACTGCTTGCCAACATGAGGTTAAAGCCGCTGTAACGAAATTCATGCCCGCCTCCGCAGTAAATTATCTGATGCAGATCGGATCCCGTGACGTCAGCGTAGACAACGACAAGCCAGTTTCTCCAGTAGAATTTGTCCGTCAGATGTTCGTAGATCTTGTCTCCGACATCACTATACGGCATGCCTTTGTTATCTCTTAGAATCTTTTTCCCGTCGATCAGTGCGACATTTTTGAAATTATTTACGACCTCTTCATCAGCCTTTACCATTTTATTTTGCATATCTTTGATATTATTTTCCCATTCCATCTCAAGTGCCTTCAGAGAAGCTGGAAATTTGATCTTGTAGTATACCAGCTCGATCTGACATGCTGTAAGAATTAGTTTGGTCAGTCCTAACATAAAATTCTGTACATCGCGTCGGTCATAATTGTTTCCTTTAATTGTTTCCTCCAAAAGATTTCCAGCAAAGGTAAAGTCTTTCGAGACAATATGACTGTATAAAAGTTTCCCACTCTCTTCGTATGTGCTTTCATAAACGTTTATATATTGTTTTTTTTTAAAATTATCAAAATCTTGCCGGTTTCCGGTATTATACAATCTTTCTAGTGCTATTTTCATTCCTAATATATTTCTTTCATATGTATAAAACTGTATTTTAGATTGGGTCCAGTCGATTTTTTGAGCAATTTCATCAAGTCTCCCATCAATTCGATCAAACCTATTCGTTATGGTGGCTAGCATTTCACGCAAAAATTGCAATACTGCAGATTACATAATACCCTATTCAGTTCAAACTCTTATTTCCTCTTCTTTTTTATACTTTTGTTATATATTTCTGTACCAGATCTTCATAAATGTGTTTCATAACAAATAACATGAAATATTCATTTATGACACAATAATAAGAATATGAATATGTTTCGAAAGTCTTCGGTATGGTTAATGTACGATGACTGAAAAGGGGCTTGTTTTTTTATTTAAACAACTTTTATTTATGCTTAAGACTTACTGTAAATCAAAAAGTTTTATTGTATCATCATTATATTGTGTAATAATAAGGACACACTGACTGGAATCGAAACAAACGGAAAATGGATATTTCACTCCATCTAAACTTTTAACTACCACTCCAAGCTTTCTACAATCACTCTGTGCTACCTGCACAGCATTGTGTGAATAATATCCACAAACAAAAACGTTTCCTCCATGGTCTGTACACACTCCGAAGGCTTTTTGTAGATCTGCATCTTGAAATGTATTAACGTGTTTACCATTCAAATCAACAGTTACTAAACCAGTAAAATCAGCTATTAGCAGATTACTGTAGTCGTCGTCGAATGCTATATGGCGAGAAGTTTGGAACATTTCATTCCCATCACTGTCTCTTGATACTCTCTGAAGCAACTTACCGGACATGTCGTGTATGTATAGTTGCTTGCCACCGTCAGTTACATACAGTCTGTTATTTTTATAAGCAATACCTTCACAGTAATGATTCAGCTGTATTTGGTTGGTGCATGTCAACCGGTTACCAAGGGAGACAAACTGGATGGTATTGTTGTCAAGACTGACTGCTGCTTCCTGTTTGTTTATACAACATACGCCATTAGGAGCATCTGGTAAATCACATGTGTCTAAAAGTGACATGTTAAGAATATCTGCTAACTTTATTTTTTTATTCCAGTTATCAGCCAGCAGAAGCAGGCCGTCGTCTACTAAACAAGAGCCAAAGATCCAACATGTAGAAGTATCATTTTTTGATTTAACATTCATTTCTCTGGTGCCTTTAACTGAGTACAAAGTGTTTCTTGGATTGTGGGTACTAGTGGGAGCAGTTTCAGTAATAATGGAACCGAAAGTCTGCGTCTTGCGAAGGCATTCACTAATGGAGATATTCGGCGAGAATATTATTTTCACGTCTGCTCGAGTTTGTAACGAGTGAGAGACATCGTCAGCCTCAGTAGTTATTTTCTGTGCTTTCTTCATATAAACAAACAGCTGTGTTCTGTTGCCTTCTGAACTCTGTAAATCACCAGAGGCTTTTCGTAATGTATCAATCTCTTGTTCTGCTGTCTTTTTTTCTTCACTCAAAACTTTCTCTGCCTGACTATATTTGTTTTCTACTTCCTTTACTGAAGCTTTCTCGTGACTTTCTAAAAGTAACTCCATTTCTTTTCGGAAGGTAATTATTGAGTTCAAAGCTTCCGCCTTTGATTTCTGTAACTCAAGTAGTAAACTTTCTCTAGCTTGTTTACTTTCCAACATCTGCTTCGAAGCCTTTAGCATTTCTTCTTTAGTTTTAGTTAAGTCTATTTCCCTGAAGATGTTTTCGATATTTTCTGGTATTGACCAAACGTCATTGCAGTTTCTGAAATCGAAAAAAAAATGCTTTCGTAATTAAAAAATCTCGATTTGAAATCAAAAGAATCTTCAAATCCACAGAATGTTAATGCTTGACGTACATGTTAGAATTAACATTCAACTGGCCATGTTATGAAACAACTTAAGCCCATTATTTATATGTTTATTTGCTCGGTCATCGATATATGTTAAACTGTTCGTGATATTTGTTCTAATGCACCTACTTTAATAAACAAAAAAACTGTAAATATCAAAATACGTTACATATTTAGCATAACAGACCATAGATGTTCAATCCACATTGCTATAGTTATCAAAGCAAGAATTCTATTTACACACACGTAAATCGTGTTTAGTTTGATAGTATGTGTGCGCAAAATGGGTGAACAAAAAAACCCAACTCAAAATGAAAATACTGAAACAACAATATCCATGATATGTAAAATTATTCTACATAAACTTTTGCGTGTCTTTTGTCCGAATTCGTGATCCCTCTTTAATCATGCATATGTGGAGCATGTATGTGCGGAATAAGCTGAATAATTTTATGGCATAGCCATTGGTAATTCGCACGGATCAAGTAGCTTTCCATTTTTTATAATATTTTAGTCAATCACGATTTTTGTTTCTGTATCTACGAATTTAAACGTTCCACATTTATAAAGTGATCACCTGACATAAAACAGTGTATAAAGAAAAGCATCTAATCATGTGTCAATATTTACGAACTACGAGGTCACTTTGGTCGAATGTCTGGATACGCTAGTGAAATACTGAACGTTTCTGTACTAAAGTAAACGAAACGTTTTCATTGCTAACTCTCAATTTAGCACTTCTTTTTATATTAGCATTGTATAAAAAACAGTTTTTCTAGCATGTGTTGTAAAAAAGGTCTTTATTCTTGTCTATATTATGAATAACGTCTTCAGGATCCTTGGAAAGTTAGAAACATATGTATAAGCGTTGAAATAATCGAAGTGAAAGGAATTTGACAATGTACTTAATCGTCTAGAGGTTTAAATATCTTCCAATTCTATGAAGTTACCTATGATCCAGCGACATACAAGTTGTACATCCAACCACATCGTGGTTCCCACAATACATGTCAATAACCTTGACCCCATGTTCACCACATCTCACCGTCGGTACATCTGGCAGATTACCTGTGAAAGCCGACGATTTAAAACTTGATTTATCCAAAAGGTTATGGTTAAGTAATGCTGGAAATACACTGTGCATGTCTACACATGACTGACAACAATAACCCTGGCATTCCACACAATATTTTACAACTTCCCTGTTTTTATTCAGTTTCACACAAGCGGTACATTTAAAATCAAACACTTCATCAGAAAAGTTATCTTTTCCATCCGACGCCATTGCTAAACTATTAAATTTTCCTCCTCTCGATTTCCCGTCTTATCTACATACAGTACAAGGTACAAATGTGTGTCAATATTTAGTACGGCCAAACTTGTTTGCAGTGCCCTCCCCTTTATATTAAACCAATTGATATTTGGGGATTCAAATGAGCTTTCAAATGTACATTTAGCTTGTAGTTTTGAATTTAAAAGTGTTTTCGAAAATACACATCAAGCTTGTAGTTGAAGATTCATACACAAATTTGGCTTAAAAAATTGGTACAGAAGGCAAACCATGTGTTATACGTATTATGACAAAAATGTTACTTAACGTTTTAAAGTTTCAAAAGACGTACATTGATACAATCTCAAGACGAAACAACATCTCCTAAAGAAATATTAGGTAACTTAAGAATGAAATATCCGTGTGATTTAAAAACAAATATATTATATTGCTAGAAGGCAAATGACTGGGAGTAAAACGATATAAAGCAAAGGCTTACATCGGTCATTTCGCCGTTAAGGTTGTTTGAGCGCACAGTTAACGCAACGAAAAAAATATATCTACACGAGTTTTTAAATTTCTTATATATTATTTCCTTTCTTTTGGGCTTCCTTTTCTTCCGGTCTATAATAAATAAAAAAAAATATGAACGACTTCAAAGGGATACATTTTTAATAAATTTGACATAAAAAGTATTAACAGTTTGAGTGAGTAAAAAACATCGCATGATCCTTCACATTTATTATTAGTTTCCTTACTGACACCTCTCTAAACGCCAAATAAAAAAAAAGTGTTTTTTTTTCTCTCAACAATTTCAGATGGGACACCAGCATTCGAGAAATGTTTGCAATATTTCCAGATGGCTGCGTTAGACTGCCCAATGATTACAGCATAGACAACATGGTTGTTAAAAGTTAAAACAAAACTTAAGTATAGTAAAACAAAACAAAAACTAGCAGACCATGAGATCTCTCTGATAGAGTTGTTGTTTTCAAACATGAACTTATTCTGTTTCGTACTATGGGAGTTACGACCAATATTAAATAGTTTTGAAAATTTGAGGTCAAGGTCATTTATGGATCAAGATCATATCAATATATGTCAGTGGAAAGGTCCAAAGGAGTATTGTGTTTAAGTCTGAATTAATTAAAATTAAATCCATTCACTTATGAGAAAGTTTTCAGATGGACCGACAGACGGACAGTTCAAAAACTTTATGTCCTCCTTTGACTTAGTTTGATTTTACATTAATTTGAAGTCACTTTTTAATTTGTTATACTGAAATAGACAATGACACTATTAACATTAAACTCAACATTTTTGTATGTTTATAGCCTAAACTTATAGAAATAGGACATGCGATTACTACATGCATTCAATATTTGCAAGTGTCCGTAAACAATACACTTATGGGGCATTAGGTTCGAAATGTATCTACGCTGGTCATCTTTTTTGAAAGATATTTCTTGTTTATTTTGTTTTTGTTTCTTCGTTTGTTTGAAAACGTTTTACAACAATAAAATCTATAACTTCCTTCCGATCTTCGACATATCTTCAGGTAACTTGCTTGCCACTTATGTATCAGTACAGAAAAAGTCTCAAGTTAAATCAAAAGAATCTAATAAATAACAGGCTCAAGGTTATAACGCAAATTGTCATTAGTACACTTCATTAGCGAATCTTCTGCCTGGATATGCAGAATCTACAGGACACAATACAAGTTTACACCAAGTATCGGTACATTGTGAACCTTAGACAAATTCGTGCCATTTAATCACAAGGCCCTGAGGTAAACAGCTCTACACCGATCACTGTACCCGATGCTAATGGGACCAATTCTTCCTCTATCCAAGGTGTTATGTATCAACTAGCTCCAACATCACATAATCAGGAAATACATGTAATGTTTGTTTGTTCTAACATGTCAGTCCATGTCTCTCAAGAGTTAAAAGAACACATTTGGAATGGGGAATTTGTTTCTCTTGAAAATCGTTTAGAAAGACACGAAAAAAGACTTAATTAATTAAAGTCATTGATGATAAACTTTCAATAGAAAAGAAGGTCAATGGGAAAGAAATTTCTTCAATAGAGTTACGGACAAACACCTTTCTTATTTTTATTCAGATACTGATAACGAAATTCCCACTTTTAGCGTCTGATCTTATACAGTACATGAACACTGTGGGACTTGCTGCAAATCGTAGCACATCTGGATGGATAAATGATTCAGACGGAAACTGTCTCAAGAAAATTCTCAAAGATGGTCGTTTGTTGATGGCGAACTTTGGCTCCTTACAATGACTTCACAGGCAGTACAGTCTCTATTTAGGCAGAACCGTGTTTCTTATTTCAAAGGAAAGGTTTTATTTAGGCAGGAAATTGTTTCTTCGTTCATAACAAGGGTTTTTGTAACAAACAGAATGGTCAGTACCAACATTTATGCAAAACCTGTAGGAGCCCTCATCCTTTTGAGTTTTACAAGCTTTCATATCAGAATACAAAGAATAATTTCAGACAGAGGCTTTCAACCCGTCTGGGAGACAAGGTTTTGCATTTTAAGTATGTTTTAAAATTGGAAGAATTCCGGCAAACACAAATTTAAAAACTTAAAAAAACTTAAGAAATTTTGGGATTATTTAAGAGTTAATCATTAAAGTGTAGATTTTCTGTATTTCAGAGAACAGCATGATAGGATGGTAAAATTTCAGGAATGCATAATGAAAAATTTAAATTTTATAACAGAAGCATAAGATAGTCGACAGAAAAGTAGATAGTCGACAGAAAAGTTTCATTGATGACCGATTATTCTGTTACAGAGTTTGGGAGTTTTTTAATATACACAATAGGCAAAAATGCCCCTGAGTACGCATTGTACAAAACAAATACATACATATGCATTATAACTAATTATCTAATTATTAATAACAACACAATATAAGTTTATAATAATGCACTATGTAGATAAATAATTATTACTGGTCTGCTCAGTGTCAGATTCATTAACAAGACAATTATATATATTATATACATTTATTTCTTTACTTGAAAAGAGTGAGCGACAGCCATACTAATTTCTTTTGCCATATTATTCAAAGTACAAAGCATTTCTAATTTCAAAAGATTTATGGATATACATAGACAAATTTCTTAATTCAACTGCATTTTCTGAACTCATTAGTTCAGTTGAATTTAGGTATATTTGGTCTTGTCCAATAAAACCGTTTTATATATCTTCTTCTCAAATCAATACACAGTGGACATTCTAACAGAAAATGGAATTCCTCTTCTAAACAATTTAAACAAGATTTATATAAGTAACAAAATTCTTTTTAAGCAAATACATTATCTTGAATATACGTCTTGTAAGTTTTCAGAAAAAAAACAAAGGTTAAACAGGAATCAATCAGTCAATCAATAAGACTTTAAGTTCTTCTTAATATGTCCAGATTCCTTTTTTCGAAATATAGCTTACTCCATATAATAGTACAAAACACACCCTTGGCATCAAAACGTTGACTTCAACTGAAAAAACTACTTGCAGTGATCCACTTGTTCATTCCAAATATTTGATCTTTTGCAATGAGATACGCGCCGTAGATATAACATGCACATTTTCCTTTAATTTCAATTTAACAGTAAATACACATTTGACAAATCAGTGCAGAAAATGTGTGAATTCATAGTTACAATTTGTTACTTTCTTCAAATATGAATTCTTCTCCTTTTTCAAAAAGAGATGAAACCAGAATTAAAGATTTGTTTAAAAATATGGAGTGGGGTGGGTTGGGGTGGTGGGGAGGCAAGCATAAGTGTCATGTAAGGCTTTAGATTTATTATTATACTTAATTGAAAACAAACGTCGTGAATATGAAATCTTCATTTGTAACGACCCGCTCTGAAGCAGATTTTATGTATGGCGGAGGATGGTTGATAATAACTCCTAAGGCCGATTCGTTGATGCAGTCCATCCTTTCACACGTTCTGCCTGACATAAAATGCAGGAAGTAACCGACCCATGGAGTCCATCCCGGCTCTATTGCTAAGCACATCTTTTGTTGAAATATTTTATCATAAATTTCGTCAGCATTCACAAAGTATCGGTGGGTTGTAGTAAGAAAAGACTTTGCCATTATATGGTTCAGTTTTGGCGCGTTCTTATCACTGCTTGCCAACATGAGGTTAAAGCCGCTGTAACGAAATTCATGCCCGCCTCCGCAGTAAATTATCTGATGCAGATGGGATCCTGTGACGTCATCGTAGACAACGACAAGCCAGTTTCTCCAATAGAACTTGTCCGTCAGGTGTTCGTAGATCTTGTCTCCGACATCACTATACGGCATGCCTTTGTTATCTCTCAGAATCTTTTTTGCGTCGTTCAGTGCGACATTTTTGAAATTATTAACGACCTCTTCATCAGCCTTTACCATTTTATTTTGCATTTCTTTGATATTATTTTCCCATTCCATCTCAAGTGCCTTCAGAGAAGCTGGAAATTTGATCTTGTAGTATACCAGCTCGATCTGACATGCTGTAAGAATTAGTTTGGTCAGTCCTAACATAAAATTCTGTACATCGCGTCGGTCATAATTGTTTCCTTTAATTGTTTCCTCCAAAAGGTTTCCAGCAAAGGTAAAGTCTTTCGAGACAATATGACTGTATAAAAGTTTTCCACTCTCTTCGTATGTGCTTTCATAAACATTTATATATTGTTCTTTAAAACCATCGAAATCTTGCCGGTTTCCGGTATTATACAATCTTTCTAGTGCTATTTTCATTCCTAATATTTTTCTTTCATATGTATAAAACTGTATTTTAGATTGGGTCCAGTCGATCTTTTGAGCAATTTCATCAAGTCTCCCATCAATTCGATCAAACCTATTCGTTATGGTGGCTAGCATTTCACGTAAAAATTGCAATTCTGCAGATTCCTGGCCGAAACCTAGCAATTCTCCTAATAAACCAACAACAGGACCTACTGCTCCTAAGAATGGCCCACCAAGTTTAAGAAGTTTCCCCATTGTGCCTTTAAAATCGATCTCTGCAACAGCTTTAGCCAACTCGAGACCGCCATTTAATCCCTCATCTACGACCGGATCTCCAGTTTGTGCTGTACTGCAAGCGAACTGAGTCACAATCAGAATTCCAATCCCGATAATTGACTTTGTGACCTTAAATGATGAAATTCAATATCAGTATGTCAATTTAGAATTTGTTTAACATACAATGAATATAAGTTTAACTGTTTGAATTTTAATCTTACGTCATGATTGTGTTATAAAGCTCCAAAAACAGATGGGACTAGAGTAACAATTCCCTTTTATTGATGAAGTTTTAAGTTTGCGAACGTACATCAAGGATATTGTATATGGGATACTGGAAACCGGATTATGGATATGCTAAAATAGTCTTCACTCAAAATTATACTTATGCAATCTTATAAAAGCAATTTATTGAATATTATTTCAATGGCCGAATGTCTATTTTTTATTAAACAAGAAACCAATGATGGATCTAAATCTCACACCTGAGTCCCATTTCAAAGGGTCTATAACCCTGGCACCTATGAAATAATCAGGTTGGTTCAGGAACACTATGAAGTAAGGTAGAGATATCTATTGTTAACCTTTGTGACCTTAACCCGTGTGAACTCAAACCCAATCCAGTAGTAGAAGTCTATAGAAGGTACCTATATATCAAATATCTAATATATTTGTCAAAAATGTAGGCTCCATAACGAAAAGTAGAAAACTCTGTGCTTAGTTTTTTCATGGTGCATATATTAATCAATCTAATAAGAATGTACTACTTACAACTGAAGTCATCTTAGATAGTCTCAACACGACAGACTTGACCTGTTTCTCAGCAGAAATGTCTTCACGAATATGTTCAATCTAGCAGTCTTCTTTTGAATTAAATCCTGAAAACTTGTGCGAGCAAGCCAATTATACCGGTTAAAAGTTATGGCGCGCATGCGCGAATTGAATAAAAATGAACCTTGTACACTATTCTGTATGATAATTCATAAATGCAAAATAATCTATTTATGCATATATCAGTCGTGAATTAAATGCTTATATGCAAATGATAGTGACACAACATTTAATAGTGATTGTACAAACATATTTGCACAATGTTCGCGGATAAAACAGTTACGTCATCTGTCGCAAAGATAAAAGTAGTCCCTGTAAGCTATTAGGACTATCTAACATTTATTAGGTATATCTGCTGAAAATAAAAGCTAAAGAAAACAACTAGACAGTATTGCATACAAAATAGAAGAAATATTGACTGACTGCTTATGCCACACGAAGCATGGACATGTGATAACTTCATTGTTATAATGTGAACAATCTTACAAGAAGTAAGTAAGTAAGTAAGTAAGAAAAACGATTTTGGAAAACGGAGAAAAAAGTAATTATCCTAGCGAAAATATTGGCCGTATTTTTGTAGCAGTCCACTATATAGCAATTCAAACAAATGTCAGAATTTGACTTTGACCTCTGGTGGATTCAACCAATAACAATTACTAATTTTACCTGGCAGACTAACAGGGTAGCGGATCAGTGGTCAGGTTGTTAGGAGACTGATACCCCATCTTTCTTAACAAACCTTACTAATTGTCATTCGGATGAAACATTAAATTGAGGTCACATGCATCAGTGATGTACACTGAGCATGAAAAAGAATCAGGGGTGTCTCTGGAATGGGATACTTTCTGTATCTTGCACTATCCCCCAACAACGTAAAAAGACTCTGTAGGGTTGACATCGGTCATATGGGCAACCGGTACCGACGATGAATAATCTCAAATAGATAGATCTCCAAATCCTTTAAAGCGTTCAATAGTAATGGAGCAAATCTAGAATGTAGAAAGGACGGACAGTTTAATTGTTTTAGATTTACTACATGTCTCTTTTCGAGTGTGTATGTATGTGTGTGTATGTGGGGTGTAAGTGACCCTTTTGCATCGCTTAAAAGGAAACAATAGGCAAAATGTAAAAATACGAAAACAGAAAAAGAGTAACTAGACAATGCTTCATTAAACTGTACTATTACATTAATTTATGCAATGTTTTATCAATCCGCACCTAATATATGAAACAGATAAATTCAGCATAGCAACAAGTAATTAACTGGTTAAATTTTCGTCATTTTGTTGAAAAGACTTTGATATGCAACTGCACAGTGACCAAACCGATTGAACCCAAACTGAAAATTGCGATGGGATTACAGTGTACGCCATTTCAGGAATAGAAATCGGCTTCGGAAAAGTGGGTGGATTTTTGATATATAACAATGAGAGCAAGTAAATATTTATCCATCTTGTCCTAGATTGTACTTTTTGTTACACCGAACCTGGTTAAGTTAAAAGCATTTCAAAGCAATAATATCCTCTATAATCAGTACTATGTTGCCCAATAATACTGGCACACTAATGAACATTTGGTTTCTGTGTGAAATTTTACCTTTTCCTTAAGGTTTTCTTTGAAGATTTTACAACGGAAATTATATTTACTCTAATATATTCTGATTACATTGTATGATTAATAACCATTTTAAACCTACAGCATAACATTGAAAGGCACCGGTCGAAAATATCCCGACAAACCCAAATCAGTGTATAGAGAGCTGCCTTACAGTAGCTGTTTATCTTTTTTTCATATTTCAAAGGAATATCTTTGATGGTAACTTGAATATTTGATCCAAAGAATTGTATTAACTTTCCAATATTGATATTATGTCTCTTCCTTTAGAAATATATGTAAAATATATCCCCAAAAACCGTCAACAATACCTGACAACTAAAATATTTCGAAAATCAGTGTCATATAAAGTATCGTGATACTGAAAGTACCGGTGTACGATGCGTAGCCTGATGATTAAATTATGATAACAAGATAAGCAATAATTATCAGGCAGGAAGGTACGATTAAGACAAAAGTAATATAAAGGATTGGAAGTATGAGTATGAAATAAGTAATATAAAATATGAAAGTATGACTACGAAAAGTAATATAAAGCATGAAGGTATGACCACGAAAAAGTAATATAAAGCATGAAGGTATGACTACGAAAAAAGTAATAAAAAGCATAAAAGTATGACTACGAAATGAGTAATATAAAGCAGAAAGGTATGACTACGAAACAAGTATTATAAAGCATGAAGGTATGACTACGAAATGAGTAAAATAGACATGAAGGTATCACTACGAAATGAGAAATATAAAGCATGAAGGTATTACTACGAAATGAGAAATATAAAGCATGAAGGAATTACTACGAAATGAGTAATATAAAGCATGAAGGTATGACTTCGAAATGAGTAACATAAAACATGAATGTATTACTACGAAAAAAGTAATATAAAGTATGAAGGTATGACTACGAAAAAAGTAATAAAAAGCGTGAAAGTATGACTACGAAATGAGTAATATAAAGCAGAAAGGTATGACTACGAAAAAAGTATTATAAAGCATGAAGGTATGACTACGAAATGAGTAAAATAGACATGAAGGTATCACTACGAAATGATAAATATAAAGCATGAAGGTATGACTACGAAATGAGAAATATAAAGCATGAAGGTATGAGTACGAAAAAAGGAATATAAAGTATGAAGGTATGACTACGGTATGACTACGAAAAAAGTAATAAAAAGCATGAAAGTATGACTACGAAATGAGTAATATAAAGCATGAGAGTATGACTACGAAATGAGAAATATAAAACATGAAGGAATTACTACGAAAAAAGTAGTATAAAGTATGAAGGTATGACTACGAAAAAAGTAATAAAAAGCATGAAAGTATGACTACGAAATAAGTAATATAAAGCAGAAAGGTATGACTACGAAAAAAGTATTATAAAGCATGAAGGTATGACTACGAAATGAGTAAAATAAACATGAAGGTATCACTACGAAATGAGAAATATAAAGCATGAAGGTATTACTACGAAATGAGAAATAAAAAGCATGAAGGTATCACTACGAAATGAGAAATATAAAGCATGAAGGTATTACTACGAAATGAGTTATATAAAGCATGAAGGTATGACTATGAAATGAGAAATATAAAACATGAAGGAATTACTACGAAAAAAGTAGTATAAAGTATGAAGGTATGACTACGAAAAAAGTAATAAAAAGCATGAAAGTATTACTACGAAATAAGTAATATAAAGCAGAAAGGTATGACTACGAAAAAAAGTATTATAAAGCATGAAGATATGACTACGAAATGAGTAAAATAGACATGAAGGTATCACTACGAAATGAGAAATATAAAGCATGAAGGTATTACTACGAAATGAGAAATATAAAGCATGAAGGTATCACTACGAAATGAGAAATATAAAGCATGAAGGTATTACTACGAAATGAGTAATATAAAGCATGAAGGTATGACTATGAAATGAGAAATATAAAACATGAAGGAATTACTACGAAAAAAGTAGTATAAAGTATGAAGGTATGACTACGAAAAAAGTAATAAAAAGCATGAAAGTATGACTACGAAATAAGTAATATAAAGCAGAAAGGTATGACTACGAAAAAAAGTATTATAAAGCATGAAGATATGACTACGAAATGAGTAAAATAGACATGAAGGTATCACTTCGAAATGAGAAATATAAAGCATGAAGGTATTACTACGAAATGAGAAATATAAAGCATGAAGGTATCACTACGAAATGAGAAATATAAAGCGTGAAGGTATTACTACGAAATGAGTAATATAAAGCATGAAGGTGTGACTATGAAATGAGTAATATAAAGTATGAAGGTATTACTACGAAAAAAGTAATATAGTAATATAAAGTATGAAGGTATGACTTAAAATGAGTTATATAAAGCATTGCAGGTATGATTACAAAATGAGAAATATAAAGCATGAAGGTATCCTCCGAACAAAGTAATATAAAGAAAGGAAGGTATGATTACAAAATAGAAATCACGAATGTATTATTACAACGAAAGTTCTTTTTTCTTTAAAAATATTAAATAAACTTTAAAAAATAAGTATTTTTCCGAAATAAAACCTTCATTAATAACAAATATAAATTATAGAAAGCGGCAAGGGTAAGTTTAAGAAATAAATGACATAAAGCAAGAAGGTATGATAACGATAAGAGGTGTTTACGAAATAAGGAATATAAAGCATGAAGAAGTGTTAACGAAATAGGTAATATAAAGCACTAAGAGATGTTTATGAAATCAGTAATATAAAGCATGAAAAGGTGTTTACAAAATAAGTAAAAAAGCATGAAGGTGTGTTTACGAAATAAGTAATGTTAAGCATGATGAGGTGTTTACGAAATAAGTAATATAAAGCATGAAGGTGTGTTTACGAAATAAGTAATAAAAAGCATGAAGAGGTGTTTACGAAATAAGTAATATAAAGCATGAAGGTGTGTTTACGAAATAAGTAATATAAAGCACGAAGAGGTGTTTACGAAATAAGTAATATAAAGCATGAAGGTGTGTTTACGAAATAAGTAAAATAAAGCATGAAGAGGTGTTTACGAAATAAGAAACATAAAGCATGAAGGGGTTTTTACGAAATAAGTAATAAAAAGCATGAAAAGGTGTTTACGAAATAAGTAATATAAAGCACGAAGAGGTGTTTACGAAATAAGTAATATAAAGCATGAAAGTGTGTTTACGAAATAAGTAATATAAAGCATGAAGGTGTGTTTACGAAATAAGTAATAAAAAGCATGAAGAGGTGTTTACGAAATAAGTAATATAAAGCATGAAGGTGTGTTTACGAAATAAGTAAAATAAAGCATGAAGAGGTGTTTACGAAATAAGAAACATAAAGCATGAAGGGGTTTTTACGAAATAAGTAATATAAAGCATGAAGAGGTGTTTACGAAATAAGTAGTATAAAGCATGAAGGTGTGTTTACGAAATAAGTAATATAAAGCATGAAGGTGTGTTTACGAAATAAGTAATATAAAGCATGAAGGTGTGTTTAGGTGTGAAACCACCAAATAGATTCCTTCTTTATTCTATATAAAATTCATAAAGTTCACAGGGCTGTAAAACATAGCAAAACCTTTTTTAAATAGCTTTAACTTACATATTCTTGTAGATCTATATCTGTACTCATGAAAAATAGCAAGAAAAGTGGGGGTTGTGTTTCAAACAAGAAAGATATTTCTGCTCATGTAAACTTACCCATAAAATTAACAAAAAAATCTGAACTAATTTTCAGATTGGGGTATGTGAAACAATTTCACATTGTGAATTCTATTCTGAATGCATATGAGCATAAAATTGCTACCACACTATCAGAAATAGTCAAACAAAATGATTCCAGCAAATAAAATACACAGATTAGGGCAAAAATGTTAAAAATAGCCAAGAAAACTGAGAACTATTTCTAGCCGCCATTATGCGGGTACCATTTTTTGAGCTGAATTGGTGGTTTCATACCTATAAGAAAACTTTTTTTTCTGATACTGTGATTTTTTGGTTTCTACATCAAGAGTGACTAATTTTAACTTAAGAAAATCAAATTTTAGTCCAGAAATACTAGTACTTTTCATAAAATGAAGCTTTTAAAATGACTCAAAATGTCTGTGCTGACTGCGAACAAGAGCAGCAAAATGAAAGAAAGTGTCTGTGGTGAAATTACTCTGCTATTTTTTAAAACGCGTTATATATGTGAACCAAATCTGTCTCAGCTTATGTGTGAATACTTAATTTATCCAATTTTATCAAATTTAGGGTTACACATTAGTAGAAAATACATAATATTCTTAGTTGCATGAAGATTTTTTGGGAAAAAAAGCAAATTTTTCAAATTATTTTGACTTTCAAGTCATATTTTGTCCTAATAAGCATGACTGAACTGCAATTCTCTATCTTGTATGTGAAAAGGCATCACACTAGATTATTTCAAGAGGTTACTGTTATACCTCCAGGTCAAAAATCAGCAAATAGATTTCAAAAGCTATGGTCCTTCTGTCTGCCAAAAAAGATCAAAATTTCTCTGGTCCTTCCCTGTCTTGTATCCCCATCTGTCTCAAATGATAGTTTATGCTGTCCATGCCTTCTTTAAACCTAAGAACTGAAGTATTTATATACAATTTAACAGAATAAATGCTACATTTTTCTTCTTTCATGCCAATTACACCTCTTTGAAGGAGGACATTTTAACAATTTTAATTCAGAAAAGTCCAGGAACACCACCTGAATGTTAGACATGTATTCAACATACGAAATTTTATTGTTCATCTATCATATACTGTCTTTACACTGATATAAATTGTTCTTTTTACTTCTTGAACAATGTTTAACTGTAAGTATGAATGAAAATGACTGTTTACTTACTAAAAATGGCAATGATAGATCTTCAACATGGGCTCCACCTCTATGGCCAGTGTGTAGTCATGTGAGTACATCTGATATGTGCAAAAGGCAAAGCAATCCTTGAGTCCTAAACACAGATACAACCAAAGGAAGGGATTTTTCTAACTGATTAGAAGAATATTTCACTCTGAAAATAGAAAATGCATATATTGGTAGCTACTGCATGTAACATATACCCACAAATTTTAAACTTTACTTTTCTACCTAATTAGCATGTTCCCTTTCAAGATCACTTCATACCCTTACAATATAGCATAAACAGTCAAGCAAATGTTATAAATTGTATGAAATTGATGTGGAACACAGTTTTGGCTAAAGCAATGTAGCTGCAGTGGATGGGTTTCCAGAAAATAGCATTGCTTTAGCCTGAAAATTCCCAAATACAAGTACTGTTCCTCCATCCATACCTTGTATGCAAACTGTCAAACTAGAATAATAGCACTGGTTATATGAAAATACTGTAGCCTAACAAAGATGAAAGCTTACACAATAAAAGTATTAACAGAATCAGAAAACAGATTCCAAGAGTAATATTATTTTGTTAGCTTTGAGGTACCTGTCTTTGTGAACCAGCCACAAATATTATACCACTGTCTGCTTAAGACTTCCCAAAGCCTCAACTACACACTATCTTAATCAAATATCATGAAAACTTGAAAGAAGCTTAATGCACTTTCTTCTTATCCATAAACAGACTAATATAAAACATAAACAGAAGCTCAATGACCATAAGAAACATTTTTTGACTGAATTAAGTCCTACTGTGCACTAAAACCTGACATTACCAAACTTCTTGTTCTCATCATACACATGAATTTTGAACTCAGCTAACTGTTTCATGTTTACTAAATAAGCTAAACTACACTAAATAGCTCTTGTGAGCACTCTGGCAGCTTACAAAACTTACTCCTTGCCAAAAATATCAGGTTTGTGTACACAAAAATTCTGTTTACAGTTTAGCAAGGACAATTTTCCTGCAATTTTACCATAATAGCTTAACTGCAGTATGAAAAGTTTGAAAACTCACTAAATCCACTCCTGGCATACTTCTTTACAGCATTTTAGCAATAAAAACATCAAAATTCTACATTCTGGCAAGTTTAAAATTTTCATATGCAGACAACAGGAAATGAATTTTTTCTTATAGGTGTGAAACCACCAAATAGATTCCTTCTTTATTCTATATAAAATTCATAAAGTTCACGGGGCTGTAAAACATAGCAAAACCTTTTTTAAATAGCTTTAACTTACATATTCTTGTAGATCTATATCTGTACTCATGAAAAATAGCAAGAAAAGTGGGGGTTGTGTTTCAAACAAGAAAGATATTTCTGCTCATGTAAACTTACCCATAAAATTAACAAAAAATCTGAGCTAATTTTCAGATTGGGATATGTGAAACAATTTCACATTGTGAATTCTATTCTGAATAGATATGAGCATAAAATTGCTACCACACTATCAGAAATAGTCAAACAAAATGATTCCAGCAAAAAAATACACAGATTAAGGCAAAAATGTTAAAAATAGCCAAGAAAACTGAGAACTATTTCTAGCCGCCATTATGCGGGTACCATTTTTTGAGCTGAATTGGTGGTTTCATACCTTAACGAAATAAGTAATATTAAGCATGAAGGTGTGTTTACGAAATAAGTAATATAAAGCATGAAGGTGTGTTTACGAAATAAGAAATATAAAGCATGAAGAGGTGTTTACGAAATAAGTAATATAAAGCATGAAGGTGTGTTTACGAAATAAGTAATATAAAGCATGAAGGTGTGTTTACGAAATAAGGAATATAAAGCATGAAGGTGTGTTTACGAAATAAGTAATATAAAGCATGAAGGTGTGTTTACGAAATAAGTAATATAAAGCATGAAGGTGTGTTTACGAAATAAGTAATATAAAGGATGAAGATGTGTTTACGAAATAAGTAATATATAGCATGAAGGTGTGTTTACGAAATAAGTAATATAAAGCATGAAGAGGTGTTTACGAAATAAGTAATATAAAGTATGAAGAGGTGTTTACGAAATAAGTAATTTAAAGCATGAAGGCGTGTTTACGAAATAAGTAATATAAAGCATGAAGGGGTGTTTACGAAATAAGTAATATAAAGCATGAAGAGGTGTTTACGAAATAAGTAATTTAAAGCATGAAGGTGTGTTTACGAAATAAGTAATATAAAGCATGAAGAGGTGTTTACGAAATAAGTAATATAAAGCATGAAGGTGTGTTTACGAAATAAGTAATAAAGCATGAAGGTGTGTTACGAAATAAGTAATAAAGCATGAAGGTGTGTTACGAAATAAGTAATGTTAAGCATAATGAGGTGTTTACGAAATAAGTGATATAAAGCATGAAGAGGTGTTTACGAAATAAGTGATTTAAAGCATGAAGGTGTGTTTACGAAATAAGAATTATAAAGGATGAAGAGGTGTTTAAGGAGTAAGAAATGTAAAGCATGAAGGGGTGTTTACGAAATAAGTAATATAAAGCATGAAGATGTGTTTACGAAATACGTAATATAAAGCATGAAGGGGTGTTTACGAAATACGTTATATAAAGGATGAAGATGTGTTTACGAAATACGTAATATAAAGGATGAAGTGGTGTTTACGAAATACGTAATATAAAGGATGAAGAGGTGTTTAAGGAATAAGAAACATAAAGCATGAAGGGGTTTTTACGAAATAAGTAATATAAAGCATGAAGTAATGTTTACAAAAAGTAAATATAAAGCATTAATGTATGATTACGAATAACTTTTGTTATTTCTTTAACAATTTAAAAACTTAAAAAGATATTTATGCTTCCGAAGTAATGCTTACATAAAATAATAAGTGTTTTAAAGCGCTAATTAACAATTACGCAGTAAGTTATATAATGCATGAAGGTATAATTACGTAATAAGTAATATTAAGCACGATTGTACGATTACGGAATAAATTATATTAAGCATTTAGGTATGAATAGGATATAAGTAATATAAAGCATTAAGGTATGAATACGATATAAGTAATATTAAGCATTAAGGTATGAATACGATATAAGTAATATTAAGCATTAAGTTATGATTACGATATAAGTAATATTAAGCATTAAGGTATGAATACGATATAAGTAATATTAAGCATTAAGGTATGAATACGATATAAGTAATATAAAGCACGACGTTATGATTACGGAATAAGTAATTCAAATCTTAGAAATTAATTAATGATATTGAATACTGTTCAGAGCGGAGGTAGGGTATTACAGATCTAATACCTTAAAAAATAGAATAAAAAAATAAGTGGTTCTGTTAGCATGTTTAGATAACAAAGAGTTAACGAGAAACGCTCGGTTTTGGATTTCAATAGAGTGTAATTTTCTCAAATGTCAACTTTTAATGCTTATATATTTTCATATTCGCTTTAATGGAAAGGTTAATCAACCTGTCTTTTCTAGTTAAAGCATACTTTGACCCAGAAATGTTCTCAAGCTTCATTTTAAACTGAAGTTTTTTGGGTAGATGTATTGCAACAGAAAACGGGAAATCAATGTCAAACAAATGTTACTGCAGCCATTTACTTTGTGATGTATTAAGTACCTTATAACTATGTTATCTACTTAAAAATACTTTCATTGCAGAAATTAACTGGAATCTAGGAGTTCACTTATATAAAGTGGAATTCCTTTTTCCTAATGAATAGTTTTCATTTGATAATATTTGTGTATTGTCTGATAACATATTTTTAATGAGTTCATGGCTCCCATTTAGTACCTTTGTAATTTATCTGAATGTTATCCACAAGTAAGTCATAACCAAATCATGCTAGTTCATATCACGGTCTCGTGATATGTTTGTGTAGGATCAAAGGATATGAGTTCATTTACCTCTATCTGTTCAATTATGTTATGCCCAAACATGAAAAGATCAACTGCTTAAATATGTGCAATTCATGTAGTGTTTTACACAAGTTAAACAATAAACTTTAACTTTTAAGTTATTGAGAATTGGAAAAAAGGTGTCCCTTAAATGCATTTTTTCTCCAAAAAGGGAAACAAAACTCTTAAGGAGACGTTGATCATATCAGTAACTGGTTATGCCGAGGAATAGACTGAAATTGCTAGAGAGAAGGAAGTTATCTGTTTGACTCTGTCACGTCCTGACACGGAATACAGACAAAATGATATTTAAAAAAAAAATCGTATGACTTCGTCCTCCCTCCAGCTCCTGATTGTATACGAAAATATTGGCAAATTGTGTACGTTGTAACATTTGTCTTCATATAAACATTATGCTGGAAGAGTCCGTTAAATTTATCTCTTTAGACTATACATGTACTTAAATGTTTTTATCTGTTATCTACGCTCCTGCTTCATATTTCTCATTAGAAAGAATTTCCAGTTTTTAATTGTGTTTCGCATCTTAAAGAATCAAATTAAATGGTTTTTTTTATTTATTTAGGAATAGATCATTCATATTTTGTAGACATACTTATATTGTAAGTGTTATCATCTCTTTTAGATGAAATATCGTTCGAAATCTTTATTCATTGATTGTTACTCAGCCATCTAAAATATCCCGCTCAACCCTTTTGTTATATATGTACGTTTTCATTATAATGCTTTCTTTGTGTCATAGGTATTCATGTTGTTTTTATGACAATAAAATAAGTTTAAACAATATCCCTTTAATCTGTGGATATTAATGGTAGCATGGTAACTCGTCCGTCAGAGATTTCCGTAAACAGTAAATACCTTTATTTCAGATTTCATATTTCAAGAATTGCGAATACTCCTCCATATAAAGTGCAGTATAAAGATTATTATACCACACGTAAACTGCTAATACTAAATTACCATAGGCGATCGGGCTTTTAAAACTAATGTTACATTTTGAATCAGCTCAGAGGGTAACATTTTTTTTTCAAAAACCCTCCGGGTGTTATTGTTTTTTGCACACCCTGCAGAAAATTCAAGCGTCTGATGACGTCAAATGCGCTTTTTGAATATATTGACTGTAAGAGTTTGATTCTACTCGTTACCAAACGAAAACAGTCCTAAGGTATATATAACATGATCACATGTATGGTTCGGTATAATAAAATAAATTACACACATCAGCGAGGGTGATAGAGGATATTGACAACCCAAAAAAACAATAACACCCTCGGCTGTCGCCTCGGCTGTCGCCTCGGGTGTTATTGGTTTTTTCGGGTTGTCAATATCCTCTAACACCCTCGCTGATGTGTGTTATTTATATAATGTTACCAATCACAAGAAAAAAAATATGGAGCGTTCCTCCTTCTTAATCTTAAAATAAGAGAGCATACTCCATTACATATGCAAAATAGGGAAGCAAATAGCAATATATTTTAAAACATAATGAGACATTTTACCCCCTCAGGAAAGGGCAATACTAGATTATCTCCATTTCAAGACTCTCAGAATTTAATTTAACTTGATCTGTTGGTTGGAAATAGAGAATCTGTAAAAGCAAGATAGGGTCTTTGTAGATCCGAGTTAGGGAATCCGTAGATGCGAGATAGGGAATCTGTAAATGCATTTTAGGGAATCTGAAAATGCGAAATAAAGAATCTGTAGATGCAAGATAATGGGAATCTGTGATGTGAGATAGAAAACCTGTAGTTTGAAGATAGGAAATCTGTAGATTGGGGAAAAGGATCTATAGATGTGAGAAAGGCAATCTGTAAGGCGAGATAGGGAATCTGAAAATGCCAGAAGGGGAATCTGTAGATACCAGATAGTTAATCTGAAGATCGCAGGCAAGGAATCTGTAGATGCGAGATAGGGAATGCGTAGATGCGAGAAAGGGAATCTGTAGATGTGAGATATGGAATCTGTAGATGCGAGATATGAAATCTGTAGATGCGAGAGAGGGAATCTGTAGATGTGATATATTGAATCTGTAGATGTGAGATATGAAATATGTAGAGGCGAAATAGGGAATCTGAAGATGTGAGAAAAGGAAACTTAAAATGTTAGATAGGGAGCCTGTATGTGCAAGATCGGGAATATGTTGTTATCAGATATCTGAGGATGCGAAATAGGGCATATGTAGATGCAGGTCAAGGAATCTGTTGATGCGAGATAGGGAATCTGTAGATGCGGGATAGGGCATATGTAGATGCGGGATAGGTTATAAGTATAGGCGGGATAGGGAATATGTAGACGCGGGATAGGGCATATGTAGATGCGGGATAGTACATATGTAGATGCGGGATAGGGAATCTGTAGATGCGGGATAGGGAAAATGTAGATGCGGGATAAAACATATTAAGACGCGGAATAGGGCATATGTAGATGCAGGATAAGCCATATGTAGATGCGGGGTAGGTTATATGTATAGGCGGAAATTGGAATTTGTAGATGCGAGATAGGGAATCTGTAGATGCAAGACAAGGAATCTGAAGATATGAGATAGGGAATCTGTTGATGGGGGTAAGGGAATCTTGAGATGCAGGACAGGGCATATGTAGATGCAGGATAGGGCATTATGTAGATGCGGGATAGGGAATCTGTAGATTCGGGATAGGGAATCTGACGATGCTAAATAAGGAATCTGTAGATGTCAGACAAGGAATCTTTAGATGCGAGATAGGGAATCTGTTGATGGGAGATAGGTTATCTGTAGATACAGGATAGGGCATATGAAGATGCAGGGTAGGACATTTGTTGATGCAGAATAGGCAATCTGTAGATTCGGGATAGGGAATCTGTTGATGCAAGATAGGGAATCTATAGATGCCAGATAGGGAATCTGTAGATGCGGGATAGGGCATATGTATATGCGGGATAGGGCATATGTAGGATACGTTATAATTATGTAGACGGGATAGGGAATCTGTAAATCTCTAGATGTGAGATAAGATTGCTAATATTTTCTCATATGTGCAAGATAAATAACTGTCCCTTTTATCCGTCTATTGTGTGCTCATACACATAGTTTTTTTTTCACACAGGACAGTGTGTCTGGTATACAGGAGTTGGCTATATGTACTAGGGCTTATATTTCATTTTTGTGTAAAAATACAAACACTTGCTATAGTACCACACTGATTATAGGGATAATGTCAGGCATTTACTTTACAAAGCATATGTTTGAAACAATGTTCATAATGAACTTTATTATTGTATGTCCTATTGGTGTAATTATATTATTTGATTTGAGATGATAAAATGGTGATGTATTACTCCCTGTCTTCCTGTCTCTGAATAAACATGGCTCGTATTGCAATACTATAGTTGTTGTTCTGCTTTATAGTTAGATAAGACAAACATTCTTTTCAGCGAGGACAAGTTTGAATTTTGTTTCTCCCAGTTTGTTGGAAATTCTCGTTAACCTTGTTCCAAAGATATTTTGTATGCAGATTTTCATCTGCCTTTATCATGTTTATTGCCTTTTAGTTCAAGTCCTTTTCTATCTTGTCCTGCCTTTATCATTTTTATTGCCTTTTAGTTCAAGTCCTTTTCTATCTTGTCCTGCGTCTATCATTTTTATTGCTTTTAGTTCAAGTCTTTTTCTTTATTGCCCTGCCTTTATCATTTTTATTGCCTTACTTTTTGGTTCAAGTCCTTTTCTTTCTTGTCCTGCCTTTATCATTTGTATTGCCTTTTAGTTCAAGTCCTTTTCTATATTGTCCTGCCTTTATCATTTTTATTGCCTTACGTTTTGGTTCAAGTCCTTTCCTTTCTTGTCCTCCTCTATCATTTTTATTGCCTTTTAGTTCAAGTCCTTTTCTATCTTGTTCTGCCTCTATCATTTTTAATGCCTTTTAGTTCAAGTCCTTTTCTATCTTGTCCTGCCTCTATCATTTTTATTGCTTTTAGTTCAAGTCCTTTTCTATATTGTCCTGCCTTTATCATTTTTATTGCCTTACTTTTTGGTTCAAGTCCTTTTTTTTCTTTTCCTGCCTCTATCATTTTTATTGCCTTTTAGTTCAAGTCTTTTCTATCTTGTCCTGCCTCTATCATTTTTATTGCCTTTTAGTTCAAGTCCTTTTCTATCTTGTCCTGCCTCTATCATTTTTATTGCCTTTTAGTTCAAGTCCTTTCTTTATTGCCCTGCCTTTATCATTTTTATTGCCTTACATTTTGGTTCAAGTCCTTTTCTCTCTTGTCCTGCCTTTATCATTGTTATTGCCTTTTAGTTCAAGTCCTTTTCTATCTTGCCCTGCCTTTATCATTTTTATTGCCTTTTGGTTCAAGTCTTTTTCTATCTTGCCCTGCCTTTATCATTTTTATTGCTTTTAGTTCAAGTCCTTTTCTATCTTGCCCTAGCCTTTATCATTTTTTTTGCCTTACTTTTCGGTTCAAGTCTTTTTCTATCGTGTCATGTTTTATACTTTTCATATACATATAAACACCTGCGAGATGTTGTTATAAATGTGTGTGTCTGTTTTCGAAGAGAATCAAACTCAACTATAAATGACACAGCTACTGTTGAAAGCTGCCTGTTTTCCTTACAGTTTGAAGTCTATATATTTCTTCGCAGGGCGCAATTGCTGCAGTATTAAATGATCAACTTTAGACCTTGGCAGGAACTTGGCTGTTTTTGCCTCTAACTTTCTTTATACGGCCGTCTTTGTTTTCTTTTTTGCTCATGAAAACTATCTTACTAATATCCCATTAAATAATATACGGAACAGATTGTTGTAATTCGCGAGTTTCAGCAGAAAATGTTGTCTTTAGTCATCTGTAAATAATATATTGTATTTTTTGTAGATACTGTCATCTACATACTTTCACATTTTATGAATTTGCAATGGAATGTTTGCAACATTTGCACCTTAGAATTCGGGAATTTGCATTGGACCAGTTAAAAAAATAGGCAAGTAATTAGTTACTACTTCAAACAGCCTGATCTCAATACAAAGGCAGCAGTACGTTACAACTTTGTCAAGTTAACTATTCCAGTTTATTATTTCTCTCATTCTAACATTCTAATCTGAACTTTAAGGTATGTGTAACAACTATTCTGTTAACTCAGCCTGCGTTTTCACATGGTGCAGATATTTATGTAGAAGTTTTTTCCACTATGACAGAACAGAGTCACTTGACAGGTGCTATTTATGTATAGTTATCATTATTAAATTATCGTAAGTTTTATCTTGATAGGTACATCCCCTCATTTCCCTGTTTATCTCAGTTTAGGAACTTAACCCATCACCTCTTTCGATATACTGATGTGAACCCTTTGATGCTATATCAATGTTTACTCTAAACTTAACTTGTGAGTGTCCTATCAGACTTACCGATGATCCCTTGATCCTCGTTAGGTAGGTACAAAACTGTAACACGACTTAAAATTGCAGTATTTGTCTGAATACCAATGAAATCACCTACATTTTTCACACCGAGCATTTATGTACCGACGCAAAAAAGGAGACTATGCAATTGGGCTAACGATATTTCCCTTTTTTAAATTTACATATGCAAAGTTGGTACAAAAATTTAGGCCATTTATCGACCAATATGACAATTTTTCTTTTGTTAAAATAATTGTTTAGCGCCGTTAAATGTCGTAGAAGTCAAAATTAAAATTTGCAACCTTTGATGGTAACTTGACAGAGCTTTTTCTTCAGGATTTTTTTGTTATGTAAATATGTATCCCGTTTAGTACCGAGGGTGTCCAATTCTCCTCCGAATCAAAGAACTTATTCTCGGGCGCAACGACCGGACGTTATGTCAAACAATGTCATTTGGATTAACGTTTTTTTCTTGGAAATTGTTTTACTTTAAAGTCATTAATGTTGTTGATGGCATTATTTTTCCTTGCTCTTTGTCCAAGAACGTCCCGAATGTTTCAGTTTGGTTTGTGTCCGTAGAGCAAACAGGGCGTTATTGATTTTATGTCTCGCTAGGAAATTATTCTGTCAGTCTTGTCTTGTATGGCCATCACTGTACCAGGATTTTGACTCAGAAAGGATACAACGACTGGACTAAGAACGTTGGACATTACGAATTAAGGTTGATTTTCCTATCACCCATCTGCCCTCTCGAAACCACTACACTGTCTCAACCAAATCTGTCCCGCTGTAGCAAGCAATTTTCAGCTAAACGTTCATCTCAGCTGAAACATTGCGTATACTGCCATCAGCAAAACTCAGATTGAAACGAGACTCATCAGTAGAAAAAACCGTGCCCAATCGGCTTGAGTCCAACATAAATAACGTCGAAAAATTACGATTGCAAGGATCAACAATTGTCCTACATATAGCACATGGCTCATTTACATCTGTGTTTGTACAAAGAAGATTAAGAACAGTATTGTTAGAATTTTGATCTGGGGTCGTTGATTTTGGTTTATATGAACGAACCGGACCCTTGACGCTTCCAATTAGCGGAAAACGTTGTCGAGTTTATAGTTTTTTTAGGTGTTTTTACGACAGTGAAATTGTCTTGCGACCTCAGAAACACTAACTTCATAAGCAAAGAGTGCAATGGCCTGTTATCTATCATTTTGATAATACAGAGATAGCAAAAATTGGTCACTAATAAATAACCCTTGAAAGTTACGTAACTTCATTCGGTCACTTTGGAGGACGCGTTTGCAATAAAATGTAAGACAAATTATTGCAGTGGGTTCACGGAAATATGTGTTCATTTCCTTGAAATAGGAATACATGAATCAATTTTCGCATGTTTCAAGGATAAGTACACATTAAAAACTTCCAACTCCGTACTCCGTATAGCAACATGCATCCGTGCAAAATACACAGATTATTCTCTGTAATTATAAAGTTTAATAATGGCTGCATTTTCACCTAAAATACCGAGACGCCGGACGTAAAACAAATGTGCACTTTAATTGTTGCTATATTTCAGTAATACTACATGAGTAGTTTAAAATATGGCGAAACATTAGTTACGTTCGGACAACGTAGCAATCATAATGAAAAGATGTACATAAAATCCAAATTCTGAAGAAAAAAATGCAGCTGATGTATATAAATGTGAATCTTACCTGGCTCATCAATTATATTTCTGATGTAAAACATTTTTCTATCAATATAAGTTTTTTTGTCAGCATAATTTTACTGTCAACAGGGCAGTTTTCCTTTGCACTGTTTATAGCGGCATTGAAATGTCCGTAAGTCAGCAGTATAAATTCCTAGATAAGATTAGAGATCATAATTTGTAACAACTTGTCATCATGGCTAACATAAGCGATTATGAATTATGAATAATGTATCGGAACATGAAAATTTGCGTCAACGTAAATGTTTATTAAGAAAGTAATTCCTGTGTCTGAAATACGCTTCTAAGTTAAAGCGACTGTCTCACAGAATTTCGCTGGATTTTTTTTTTCTTTAAAGTTTAAGAGATTTTAATATACTATGAAGAAACATAAAATTATGCTTCTATACACCATGAAAACTGAAATAAAGTTTTGACTTAACCAGGATTCGAACCCACGACTTTTCGGTCGGTAAAATATAGAGCGACGATCTAAGACCACTGAGCCACATAGGGTGCGTCAAAATTAATCTTATAACTAAAGTATCTACCTCGTGACTAATGGGGTAAATGTTTTACCGATTAAAGTGTGTTAACCTTTATATTTTGATGTTTTTCTGTATCAAAAAATCAGTCAGTCACTTAGTTTAAATATGTTCTTCACAATTACAGCAAAAACTTCAAGATGTTAGAACATTTTCTTCTTTTTTTCATCGTAGACCCATCTGTGAGCCTTTACAGTTCACTTTGCCTCTTCCTGTGTTGTAGATCGAAACAATGAGCAAGGGTTTTTAAAATATGGCCATTTATCTTTTTATTTTCATTGTTCTCTGTACGTTGGTAGGAACGAAGTGTTTTAGTCGAGAAAGTAAATTTTTATAGCGTAAGCTTAGTTTAATTTCAAACGGTCAGTTCCACTTAATATTCACAGTCGTTTGAATACAAAAGAAAATGCTTTTAAAAGGGATGCACAACGTTGTACACCATAACTGAAAAGTGCAAAAGAATTTTGAAACATGATTCACATATTCACATAGTAAGCAAAGCAACCGTAGTTCTAAGATATTGAGTAGAATGATATTGCAGTTTCAGCTTGGCTTCATGCAGTATAAATTTCTGCCGAATTTCTTGAACTTTCTGGTCAGATTTGAATAGAAGTCATTCGAAACAAATCGTCGACGCGTCGCACAGCAGACAGCAACGGACAATTTACATTGTCCTATCATAAAAATCATGAAATGAACAAACGAAGTTTTAGTTAGTAAAACTTGGAATGTGAATAATTTGTTAAAATTGGTTATTTTCAAAAGCATATGAAATTTCATCTTTTTCAAATTGGTTTAATTGAAACCAATTTTTATCTTCTTTTGGATCTTCCCATTATGTCAAAGAAAAATGAAGTTAACATTTCCAGAAAAAAAGTGTTTGAATTTACTATGAAATTGGAAAATAAGAAGAAAAAAATCCAATCAGATTACTATAAACGCAAAAGGTTGAAGATGTTTTGATCATACACAGATATGTCCCAAAGACACGTAACCCTTGTTAGCTCGTCGTTTCGAAGAAAACGTCGAGCCATTATGACAGCTACATGGTGGCGTCGTCGTTGTCGTCGTGCGAAACCTTTAGTTTAGCCCATTACTCAAACAATTTAAATGGTATCAATTAAAACTTTCAATGCTTGCTAATCATGACAAGGCATTTGTAACACAAGGGGTATTATTCTGAAAGCTACATTTTTGGAATTATGCCCCTTTTAAACTTTCATTTTTTTCTCAAAATTGCTTATTAAGTTGAATGGAATCAAAGCTATCAAAATTATCAATATCAATTTTGCACGCTTATCATAACAAGAGGCAGTTGTTACCCAAGGGGCATTATTCTGAAAGCTTTATTTTTGGAGTTAGAAGGTAAAGTCCTATCATTGTTTCCATTCATTAACTCTAACATACCCGTTTGTACCACACCTTTGCCAAGTTCCACTTTTCATCGGACTTCTTTCATTCCAACATTTATTTTGGATCGAGCGATATACTTTAAATTTTGAAAATTCCGAAAGAAAGTAATCACATTGGTTTAGATTTTGGCAGCTGGAAGGCCACTTTACTTCATATCCTTTTTGGTCCGGATAATTCTGCGACATCATACAATCGCAGAAAGTTTCAAGTAAGTAGTCTAAATTACGTTGGCAGTGTGTGTGTGTGTGTGTGTGTGTGTGTAGAGAGAGGGTGGGGATGTCCCACCTGCATGAACCTCTGTACATTCAAGATACATCGAATCTTCTGCAGTGCAGGCACATATTTGATTTCAGTAATGACAAAAAAGTTCGCTATGTGTGAATTTATGTTGCTGTTCAGTTGACCAAAATCGAATATTTTGTTTGTCCACATTTTCCGATAAATAAAAGTGGCACAAACCTGAAAACAAAATACATTCACGTTTTGATCAATATTCCTTAATGCTTATTCACAGAAGTCCAAACATCTGACCTACTGAAAACGATTACATGATTGTAACCTTGTGCGGAAATATATTCAGATGAACTTTGAAATTCCACTTAAGATTGCGACTTATTCGTGTCTGATGGAAATCATTTAATCGAGTTTTTGGACTTTTAGTGAATGTCTCATTTAGAGCAGGAATATGTTCCGCACTATGCGATGTCTTCGGACGACCGCATTTATGATCAATAAATAGTACACTTGATTTCGTTGACTAAAGAGAAGTGAAGTTTATATTGCGTACTTCTAGATTTGGTTCGAAATATTCTTTGAACATCTTATGGACTTTTGTTTTCATAAATCCTGTTTTAAAACGAAAGCACTCTGCCTGATACTAGTAAGCCGTGGTGCCATTTTTGTATCAGCCGAATGATATTACGTACATGACGTAAAATTGTGAGGGAAAAGTTGTTCCATAAAATGCCAGTTTTAACGTTTGATTGTCTTTGGAAACCGATCAAAGTTTGCTGCGAATGGGATATCTTACATTTGGACAAACTTTTAATTCTTTTTATCTCATACCTGATGAAGAAAAGGTTCTTTTAATTCAAATGTCGTTTTCAAATTTCAAGAATTAAAGGTCGTCATGAAAATAAGCTTTTGGTAAAAACAAATGACGGTTGAACCTGTTCTTGTTAATAAGCATTTTTGAACTCTATTTAACAAAAGACTTAACTACAAAAAGAAATAAGAACATCTTGTAAAATCGGTCTAATACTGTTGCAATTATGAGGCCAGATTTAACAAGTGTTCATTCATAATAATATTCGCATACATATGAGAACAGGGGATTGATAATCCCAGAAGGACGTGACTATAGATGTAAGCAAAATGTTAGTCTATTGTTTATTTAGAGAACATCTTGAAGCATTTCACGCTAAGCTTGAGCCACAAACGTGCTATTTGGTAGTTGAAATAGATTATAACTCCCTCACCCGAGACAATTTATTTAACAATGGTCTCTATAAAGATGCTTTGTGAGATATTATACACCAATAAGATATACGGAAATTCCTGATATATAAATTCAACATGTCTTTTCTGCGTTTATTTATAACACGATTTCTTCTCTAGAAAATGTGTGAAGCTATGAACATTTAAGGTGTTAATTATCTATATCACTACCCATCCTAGTTTGCATAATTATAGTCTTCTGTTCGTTGGTAGGTTTCATAGATTAAAACAAATCAGATATATCTGTGCTGAAAGGCATAATGCATATAGGGTCCAATGGTTAGAGTCGTAGACCTAAAACATCGTTAGAACCAGACTGAGGCACAGGGATTCGGCTCATTGACCCCGCCCACGCTATATATACATGCTAATAATACAAGGGGAGTAACTTCCTAAGACGGGCATTCCTACCGTATCCTAGATTTTGCTCTGTAATTTTTTTAATTAGGGCGCAAACACTAAAAACTAATATGCATGTTGTAGCTTAATCATTTATCTATCAAATCAATCCACTGCCACCTTCAGTCTCTCTTTACTTTCCAAAATATAATGACCGAAATCGTATGAAATTGAACTTTCGTTTTTAGTACCGATCGATCGTGGCTACGCACTGAGCATTGAAATTCAAGACTGAACTGCTATTTGCATGCAACCGCCAACCGATTCCGACCAGCGGCGTATTCTACAACAAAAATGGAATTAAATTCTATCGGAAACCCGTACATGCGGGTTCATTACAAGTCACAAGAAGCTTCAGAATCAAATGCAACTTTCAATATCGACGATACGGCCATTTTTCAAATTCAAAACGAGGCTCCACTCAGATGTACATATCGCGCTTTCTCATTGGTCGAAATATTAAGAACCCGTGTTGTCAATAAGTAACGTTTTTTTACAATCCAAAGTCACAATCCTTGTTTTTGAAATGCATAGGTCGAGACGTCCAGAATAATTTTTGAATAAAATTGTCGATGTAAAAACGTGAATTTGAACGCACGATTTTACATTTTTGGAGCTTATCGCCGCCTGTATACCAGAGAAGACAGAGAAGAAATAACACATGAAAGTCACGCTTAGATGTATGTTTAATCATTGCAAATATTGTTTAATTTTGTCCTTCGTATAATTTTATTTTTCTTTCCATCATGTTGTTTTAAATACATTCACCTATAAATACTTTTAGTAATATAACTATGGTCGTCAAAAGAATCAGGAAAAAAAGAATTAAAGTGTTATACACTATCTAAAATCGCTAAGGTTGGCAAACAAGCGCATAGTTTGATATGAAAACTACAGCCATCACTGAATGCATAGTACTTAGACTGAAACAAGGTGCATGGGTAGAAAAGAAATAAGTGCAAGGTAAGGATGTTATGTATAATCAATAACTAAACTTAATTTATTTATATATATATAATTCTTCCGCTTAAACAGCTGAAAAGAAAGAAACCATACCCAGACAAAACTAGTCGGGCCATTCTCCAAACAAAATTTCTTGCAATATTATACAGAAAAAAAAAATTGTTTGAAGTTTAAATCCTAGGCAATAATATTTTTACCATTTGAATAATGTCATTTACTAATTGGAGGGGTATGATTATGTCAAAATAAAAGTAGGAGCTATGCTACTTGACATTGGGACTTTCCTTACGACCCGTACTCATATATATAACTTACGTTAAGCCTATACCTGTACTGGATCCTGAGTTATTTTAGGAAATGTTATGTCCCTGAAATTTTCTTAGAAGCAAAATTTGGACATAATTAAAGCAAAATAAAAATCAAAGTTCAGTCAAAATACCGTCTTTGCATGATAATCATAAAACAGTCCGAGAAATTGTATATGAAGGGACATTTCCTAAGTGAAAAGAGGGCATTTTTTATGTCAAAATGCAAAACAAAGTTACAAAATGTGGCATGTGGAATAAGGTTGTGGCACTTCATATATACAAAAAGTAAGTATAGGTACTGGCTTCAAATATATTCAAGACAAAAGTAATTCTGTGAAATGATCGAAGTGAAAAGTGCAATAATTACATCAAAAAACGTTTCAGATATCGCACTTTGCACATAGAGATGCATGATGATCTGTCATTTAATTAATGACTATATTGATTAAAGAGATATTCAAGGACACTGTAATCTGGGGGATTTATTATGTGAAGTCAGAAAACAATTCTGAGTTATCTAACTACAAACATGGAGTACCACTGTGTTCTTTGAAATATAATATTTTAAGTTTCGATATGATATTTATACTATTTTCAAAAATAGTCAAAAATATCGTGAAGAGACGGGACAAAGTGATTTCTATACAGTCACAAAGAAATGTTTAGTGGAGTATAAAAAAGAAATATAATCTTAAAAGAAGAGGCGTATACAATGAGCTAAAACACAAATTGCAAAAATCAGCAGCAATGGTGAACCTTTAAGTTCATTTGCAGGAAAATCTTTAGCAAATTATTCAGCACTGTTCAGTGCTTCTAAAATATTGAACACTCATTAAGAAAAAAATCTTATCGGTTGAATTCGTATAAGGCGGCACCGTGGTCCAGGGGTAGAGCGCAGGTTCGAATCCCATCAGAGGTGAGATTCTCTCAAAATCTTCACATTCCTCCACGCTGCGCGATTAATGGTATGGAACCCAGGAAGCAGTCATCGAGCGTGATGAATCTAAGTTGTAAGAACTTGTATCGCAATCGATGTGAAATAAATTAGTCTAAAATGAATTGGTATAAAAGATCAAAGCTTAAAAAACAAAATGACAAATATGCTAAAAAGTTCTTACAAGAGCTTACAATTACATAAGATCTAATTGAGTAATATATGAAACAAAAGGTTTCTTTTTATTCCGACGTGTCAGCTACGTAGATGTAACTATTGGATTTAGACACTGAAAAGAAAATAACTGGAACTGCAACCTTAAGCAGATAGCTAATAAGAAAGCACCATTTATCGATCGCGTGACTCAAGTCCTGCCACGTGATCCTCGTTGGTTGAAAAATGTCGTTTGCATCGACAGCTGATTTTGTACTTCCTTCTGCCTCTTCTTTTCCGTTTCCATTTTCAATGTTAATGCATTTCTCGGTCTCCTCTGTTGTTTCGTCACAATTTTCTCTCCTGTCATGTTGACACATCAATTTTCTGGTAAGTCTCACGAATTTTTGAGATACATTTGACATTGGTTTACTTTCTTTCATTGTATGTATTTTTGTGTTAATGATGACAGCAAATACAATCAGAGCATCCATAATATACCATATAAACATCATTATGGACACTAAGGGCATAGGCTGTGAGTTCTGGGGTAGATGGTCACTTACAATTGTCATATAAACAGATATAGCCAGTAGCATTGTGATCGAATACCCAACACGTTCCCCAGACTTTTTCGGCAAGACAAACACGATTGGTGTGAGCAGAGCTAAAACAATAATTGGCAATAAAATATTGAGAAGGAGAAACAACGGCCGTCTTTCAAAGATCAGTTGTATTTTGAATTGACCGTAACTTGATGTAATATTTTGACTAATAAGCTTCCACGAACCATGATTTGCATCCGATATATCAAATCCTTTGAAAACAGAAACATCAAGGTTAAAAAAGTGCCAGGCTTTCCCAACAATAAACATTTCGATGTCACATGACTGTACATCAAACGGGTAGTAGGTCATATCAAGGTCACACGTGGTCCTTGTTGTCATCATCTCATCATAAAAGGCAGCTCCAGAAGACAGATAATAGATTGTATCCTGGAGAAAAATTCATAATTTTTTAAATGAATTACAGACCTGCTGAATTCGACATAATGTATGTTGGTAACTCTTTTCAAGTTTTTGTCAGCTTTGTGTAATAAGAAATTGCCTCTGTACAAAGAATATTTTATAAGCCGCTGAAAGTTTTACAATGAATATTAAGTTTACTTATTTACAAGATTTGATGTTTCTTTATAAATATTTTACACCGTTTACAAAGAAAATAAAATCTCTTGACTCTAGATCCTTTTAAGGAATTGACATATATGAAATTTGATCAACAATTTAGTATGATCATGTAACGATAAAAGAAAAGTAAAGTTTTTACATAAACCTGCACAAATTACTTATCTAATGCCAAATATAAATATTTACGTATGAGTGATCAGATCCTCGGGCAATGTCGTCGGTATGGGGATTAGACACCCGTAAAATTGGTTTCCAGACATCAGCCCAGCCTAAGGTAAGACCGCTGATTTTAATATCTGTGTCGTTCCATCTTATAAATTCGTCCTCCCACTGTAACATTTTTTAAACATAAATACAGCACAAGATTTTTTTATAAATAGTTGGTAACTTATATTCAGAGAGCAAAACTAAGTATTTTACGCTGATATATTTCTTGTCTTTCGAACATGGAATATTCTTATTTTATCTTTTTTATTATTGTTATTTTTTTGTAAATGTATAACGGTTCCAGAAGAATCAATGCAACACTTACCATGTAATACAGCTGCATCACCGTTGAAACCTTTTCCTCAATTTCATCAATCTCGCCGACAGCTAACAGGCTGACAAATATTGTTATATTGAATTCTCCAGACGTCATTTTAGGAACAATATATTTGCTCTGTCTCTTCAAAAGTCTGTCAGACAAGTCTCTCACGTCTTCAAAAGTAGGTGTGTTTATGTCATCTTGTGCCGCCACCAACGACATGGAAGATAGCAACGGCAAGGGAACCAATATTACTAAGGCGATTGTGACAGTCCCTATGTTTTATATAGGAAATGTTAGAATACACAGCAACAGTATAGAATCGATGCGATCTTAAACTATTAAGTATCTACAACCAGAATGAACAAGATTTGATTAATACATGTATATAAATTATATGGTTCTTTGCATGACATGACTTCCATTTTTTCCAAACTATACTATACAATTTTCAGTCACTTTAACTTATACATATCATCATCATGTATATACATTGTACGATATATAAGGTGCTTGTATCATATAATCTAAAGTGAGGGCCAAGCTATTTGACAGAGGATGAAATTCGCTGCACTCGTTTGGCACTCAATATTTGTACAGTTATTATAGAAATGTTTAGTACTAAGTACTAAAAATTTGTTTTTGATCACTTTTTATAACACTTGTTAATTTTGTTTATTATTAACGGCTAATTTATATAATTTATTTCACATGTGGTGTTTCAGCATATCATTACCATGAAAACGGCGATCAGTATGGAGTTCATTGATGTGTGACAGTCGTTGAAAGAACGTGATGGCCGAACATCAACACCTCAATAAAAATACAGATAATGAAGACTTGAGCATGTTTAAGTTTTTGATACCAGCTGATATTCATTCATGATGTCGCCGCCAAATGTTACTGCTAAATGCTCCCACATGAGTAATGTGGTTTTTTGACAATTAAGTTTTTTTTCTACCACTGTCACGCTTAAGAAAGACCATATTGATAATCGTTTTCATGATAATAATTTGCTAAAACAATAAATTCAAGTACGAGCAAAAATGTCATGAAAAAAAGATTCTTTAGCAAATTTTGAGTAGTACATGCCGAATGGTTTTTATCTTAAAGTGTCCTATGGTAGGGTTAATGCTTATGAATTCTACGCTTTATACTTTTGGCATTTCTTTAGTGTATACAGATCTGTTCACTATAGAATTACAGAACTGAGCGAATTCTCAAACAAATTTATACCAAGAACTGCCGTTCTTGCAATAAATACATAAAAAGGAGAAATTTTGTTATGAATGGAAGAAATGTCATAGCCATGGTCGTTCACTATATTATCCACATATACATTTCTTTTTAATACGACTTGAAATATAATTACATGTGAGGGCATCAGAGATAACAGAAGTGGAAGTTCTTGGTATTTCCTTCGCATTTGGCGTGCCTAAACCGCTAAAGCAAACTTTCCAGGAGAATTTACGATGCAACTGTAAGATAAGCTATTTTTAAAAATCTTCTCAAAATATTGCTCCGCGATTTAAGCTACGTTTAATTTAAACTGTAACATATTTTAAATAGCATACTTATATATACATATTCCACATACCTCATCTGTTAGCTTTATCAGTATTTTATAGTTGAGTTGATGAACGGGGATATTTGAAACGGTTTGTCTTCAAAATATACCGAAACATAACCCAACATAAGTGGTTTCCTTAACTGTAATCGTTACATCAGTTATAAAATAAAACGTGTCATGGTCGTAATGTGAGCACCTTCGCATAGATAATGGTTTTTATAACTTTATCTGGTGCTCCATCTATAGATAGAGGTTGAGGTGGTAAAATACATCATATCTATACAATACAATGTATAGCCTGAGGTAAATGGTTCATATAGGTGTTTTCTTTATATCTTGAGGTAAAAACAAGTTATGTTTATAAATATTTATAAAAAGGTTATAAGCCAAGTTTTACTTTTCCAAATTATAAAATATAAACACAAAATATATATGTATGAAAATTACAGAAGAATTTATTCATAACATTTTAAAGCTTGTAATTTGCTTTATATATCTGACAATAAATAAAGCTGCACTGAAAGAATCTTTAACTGTCAGCTATATAAACACACATTTTAATGTCTGCAAGGAATGGGAAAAATTTAAAAACCGGTACATTTCTGTTTCGATTTGGAGCGGATCGGTGGTCCAGTGGTAACGCGCTGGACTGGTAATCTAGTGGTCCCGAGATCGACCCCCCGCTCCTCCACTAACATTACTAATTGTCTTCGGATGAGACGTTAAACCGAGGTCCTATGTATGAGTACTGTACACTGAGCATGCAAAAGAATTAGAGGTATTTCTGGAATGGGATGCTTTTTGTATCTTGCGCTATCCCACACAACATGAAATAACTAATCTCTGCAGGGGTCGTCGGTCATATTGGCAACCGGTACCGACGATAATGAAACTCAGATAGTCAGTTAGTTTTACTTTCAGTGTCTCAGACTGTTCAGATTATATCTAGGATAAAATGCCTGAGCATAAGCAAGAACAAACCAACAACTTCATTACAAACGGAGCTTTGTACAAGATAGCTGTACATTTTGGTTTTATAATGTTAATTCAAAACTCGTTAATAGAAACAGCAATAAGCAACGCTTAAATACATTTGGACTACCAATGTTATTTAACTCCAAACACTTACGAAAAAATATTCATTGTTGACCCGAGAAGAATACTTTGATAACACCTTGCTTTGAGTAATTAGCGAAAACTCTGACATAAATTGGTACAGACGTCACACCAACGTAATGATAACCTTAGTAACTATTCGACTATGCATCAAATTTAGTTATGATCATGTTTTTTTTCTAAATTAAGTAGAATTGTATGTTGGTAAACCGAATATTGATGCTGCCAAATTGTCCAGATACCTCTCACTAGGAGAATGTGTTCATTCAAAAGTTGAAAATACGATATTAACTTCATATCATTTGAAAATAAAATCAAGTAATATCTATATATATATATATATATATATATATATATATATATATATATATATATATATATATATATATAATATTTAAGATTAGAATAGTAAGTTTCTGTAAAACAAAACAGACCTAAAACTTAATTGACAGGCTAATTCTTGCTTTATTTGAAATTTTGTCATCAGCTGTAGCAGTTCGATCTGATAAGAAAGTCTTTGTAATTTGTTTTCTAAATTTCAAGAACTCAGTCAGTAGTGACTATCGATGATTGGTAAAATATCAGAGCTACATTTGCCAGATAGCTGTAGCATGTACACCTTTATGTTGACCCTACTTGTAAATTAACATATTAAATAAACCTACCTAACATATTTGATGGATATCCTAGGTCATCCCCTTTACACCACTAACTGACAAACCAAGCGTCCTAGTTATTTCAAGCCCATCTGATACGTGAAATAGAACTCCGTCATACGCTGTCCAGTGAACTGAAGCATGCATTGTTGAACCGTTTTTCGTAAACTAGTACATAACAAACTCGTCACATGTGTGAAAAATCGTACAAATTCCTCACACGCGTGTGCTATATACGTACGAATATGTTGCATGTAGATGTAATGAAATTCGTAGCCCCTAATTTAACCTCAGTACCAACTAATTTGCCAGTCCGCTTATCGTTCTTTTAATTTAGCGGTATCTCATTACCAATATTAATTGCCGTAATGTTTGCTGGCTTATAGCCTTGCTACATAGCGGTATCTCATTACCAGTATTAATTGCCGTAATGTTTGCTGGTTTATAGCCTTGCTACATAGCGGTATCTCATTACCAATATTAATTGCCGTAATGTTTGCTTGTTTATAGCCTTGCTACATAGCGGTATCTCATTACCAGTATTAATTGCCGTATGTTTGCTTGTTTATAGCCTTGCTACATAGCGGTATCTTATTACCAGTATTAATTGCCGTATGTTTGCTTGTTTGTAGCCTTGCTACATAGCGGTATCTCATTACCAATATTAATTGCCGTATGTTTGCTTGTTTATAGCCTTGCTACATAGCGGTATCTCATTACCAGTATTAATTGCCGTAATGTTTGCTTGTTTATAGCCTTGCTACATAGCGGTATCTCATTACCAGTATTAATTGCCGTAATGTTTGCTTGTTTATAGCCTTGCTACATAGCGGTATCTCTTTACCAATATTAATTGCCGTATGTTTGCTGGTTTATAGCCTTGCTACATAGCGGTATCTCATTACCAATATTAATTGCCGTATGTTTGCTTGTTTATAGCCTTGCTACATAGCGGTATCTCATTACCAGTATTAATTGCCGTATGTTTGCTGGTTTATAGCCTTGCTACATAGCGGTATCTCATTACCAATATTAATTGCCGTAATGTTTATAGCCTTGCTCCCAGGTTTTATTTGTTTTATTCCTGTTCGACATTTTAGACGTATTCAATTATTATTTAAAGCCAATGTCACTGCAAGAGTTAAACACGACTTGTTTTATCGTATACTTAAGTTGGTGATGGTAGTTCTTGTTTATATAGAGAAAAAAATATAATCAGTATCTAATGCACATAGACAAGACAAACTGGTCTTGGCATTTTGCATTAATAAAGGCATGCTCATTTTTCTTCTAAATTTTGTTCTGACATGAATTCATGCCTAAAAGTACAAAATAAAGAAAAAAGCACTTTTTTGCTTTTTGCTAATCTTCCCTTAAAATGTGATATGTTGCTTCGATTTTCAAATAAGGAACCTGTGATAAACATAGTTATTATTTCAGTGAAAATTTTGAATATACAATAACGAGCACGTTGAACAAAGAAGATGTCAGACATGTAGTTAAAGTGTCTGGTTTTAGATTTCTTTTTTTCAATATCTCTATTTTTCGGATTTCTTTTTTTGCCAAAAAGTGCTCCTCCCCCGACCCATTAACAATCAAACAGCGCGTATGTCATTATTTGTAGCATGTAGTGATTTGACCTTTCTCTAAATAAGTGTCAAAACTCATGCCGTAAATTTTTGGAATTTTAGCTAAATTTTGACCTGTAACCAAATAGAAGGATTTGACCGTCAGCCTTGAGGCACTGACCGCAGATCTAGCGTATCGTAATGCAACAAGTGTACTTCACTTGTAAATGTAGTCATCTGGTTAAATATGAAAACTTTGTGACCAAAACGTTTCACGATTTAGGGATTCCTGTGACAATGACCTTTGACATATTCAAAAACACGTAATTAGGAGTATTAATATATATACAATATATAATATATACAAAGTCTCCCTACTGGATAACATTATCATCCAAAATTATACTGTGTTAATTAATGTATGACAACATTTGACTATGTGCGGAGAGACTATTTTACGGCAAGCACACGGCACATATAGTGCTGTAATGAATTGTAAATAATCAATTCCTAGTGGGATTCGAACTGCACCGATCGGCACCAACCGCCTAGAAATGTAAAATAAGAATGCTTTAGACTACTCGACAAACGCAACTGTGCAAATCATCGGGATGTAAGTCTATAAGGGGAACGACAATCTGCTATATGTTAAGAGAACGTCTTGAAGCATTTCAAGCATCAGATGTTTCTTTAAGAGGGGCAAAACATCTATTTTGTTTTTCAGCCTAATTGGTTTTCGCTTGCATGCGAAAGAATGGGTTCACTTAGGGTTTTAATTTCAATCTTTCATTTTCGCTGTTACATTGACTAAAATATAAAAATATGATTTTACTTAAAATGATTGATTTAGAAGAATATGTCGTTTAGCAAATTTTACAACATTCGACATAAATGTATATCAACTGAATCATCATAAGCCAAATTTCGACGAGTCGGGAGTGTATAAATTTTCTAATCTTTACATCAATTAACCTTCATATATATCAGCTCATGCAGCTTGTCTACGGACATGAAGAAGGACATGCTTGAAATGCCTCATCTACAATATTTTGCCACTGGAAATTTTGGAGGTAGCCGACATGTCATCGGCTATCATTCGTAAGCTGGTAATAGAAGAGACGCAAAATCATTTCGATATGTCACGGCTATAGCGTTTTATTTTACTTTTGTTTTTATTTAACATAATGAACTTATCTGTGTTCTGTAACATCCACCAAAAAACGATGATGCCTAGTGATAGAATATACGAAGCTTCTTAGCATTCTCATCTCCTGAGAATAAATTGGTACGTGTTTGCCGTTTATGATTCTTACATATTTGTTACTATTTTTCTTCATTTTAATGAAAATAGATTTGGAATATTCAAAACGTAAGTATCGCCCATTGTACAGACATCGATTTCTAACCTACTTCTGTTCCACCGTGTATAATATCTGAGTGATTTCCAGCTTATTGACACGCCGATTCAACCCGATGTTCACAAAACCACAAACATAAGATAAAGTGAGTCATTCACTGAAGAAAAATCCAGCAAAACTCTGGTACTCCGAACGAGAAAGAATTGCATTCCTTATTGTCGCTTCGAATTATGTGACACAATTATTATTCTTTTAAGGTGTTAACGGATACAGGAAAACATGTCCAAATCGAGATGTAACAGTGTTATACGCTCCAAAGTCCTGATGGCATTTGCAAGATAAAATACAAATAAAGTCCGCTAGTTTTGGTTGATTTACGGCATACATGTCATATAGCCTTTGATTTTATTTTCAAATTTCTCGCTATCCGAGCAGACAAGCAGCAATACTAGGCGTGTAGTAAAGAACCAGTACCACTATTTGCAAACTTATACAGTATTAGTACTGGTATTAGATTTTGGTTCAGTACTGCAGTACCAGTTATTTTATTTTGGAAGTAATTAAGTACTTTCATATATTCACCATATTTTACACAAAGACTGTCAAACAAAAAAAACACTGTTATATATTACAGTTTATATATCGTAAATTTATCAACAAGATAAGTATTAAAAGAAAAAAGAATGCTGGTAATTCCTTTCAAATCTTCTGTTCAACTGTCAACTGAAGTCACATAAACAGTTACATAGCAATCAGTAATATCACTGAAATGAATGTTCTTTCGTTACAATTTATCACCATATGATGTTGGAATGTTTCTTTGACAATTTCCTTTTCTGCAAGCCCGGATAGAAGTGGGTTAGAAATGCTATTTCTATACCAGATCTTTGGCGTTCTCGTGTTGGACTTCTTGCTTCGATGAAGCTAATGCAATTCTCCACTTTGCAACTTTTCCTGGTGTAGAAATGTCCTCAGTTACCATCCCACTACTTTTCTGTTCTTGTCGAACCTTTGACAACAACATTGTTTTCAAGCTTCTGGTGGTTGTCTGGGTGACATCAGTCTAGTTTGAATCGTGGATCCAACATTGTTGCTAAGAAATACTCATCTTCTTGTTTATATTTTGCTAGTCGCGAATTTATCTATTATTCCTGACTTTCTGCGAAGGCAACTGTTTGTCTCGATGATTATCAAGTGCTTTTCTTATGTAAATCTTTCTACCCACCTTTCATATTGTTAAGTACTTGTTTGAGTTGTAAATTTATCGGTATATCCAAGCTAGGAGACACTGATATCTCTTTTTGTACAAGAATTGAGGCAGTTTCAAAGGGCTCGAGTACTTCACATTTTTCATTCAACAACTTCTTTCAGAATGGGTTTATTTTGTTGTTATGTCATTTTTGTCTAACCTCTGTTGATCTAATTTCAGAACAGATTGTATCATCATTAATTTGCTGTTCCATCTCGTTACAATTGGTGTTTGCCGTCTTTGCTGTCCCTATATCTGAGACTGCTGATCTTCTAACATTGTTAACAATATTTGCTGTCTTCGATAGAACTTTCTGTATTTCCCGTCCGCAAGACTTGAAACCATCTTTTATCACGAGTTGCAGGCTATGTGCTTAGCCCCTTATACTATAAAATAATTTTTTTTTCCTTATCAATAACATCATTTTCTTCAGCTTTATTTGGACTGGTAGCTTCAGAAACTTAATCACTTCTATCATTTCAGTTAATATCATCTTGAGCATTCTTGAGCTTGGACTACAAATAAAAAAAGAATAAATGCAAAAATTATTCAATATGGTGATATTAGATCATTCTCTAGAATTTGTTTCCTATTCCGAATGATAGATACAGTTGTTTCACAAATTGTACATGCATATTTTTATGATAGATTAAAACTATTTAATTCTAAAAATATCAGTTTGCATTAAATACTTATTTGCGGTGATTAAATAAACGTACATTCGCATAAATTAAAAAAGAATATGAATCTGTATTAAATAAAATAAAATGTAGTTATCTTATTTCAAAGAATCATTCGTCTAAAAAATGCAAACTGCTTATGATCGTGGCGGCATGAGTACGAAGGTGGTATATTTAAATGCACTAACAGTTCTACAATTATAAAAATATTCTGTATGTATAAAATTACATGTTTCCAACACGATGGAATCTTCAGAATCGTATGCGCCGACTTGATGATATGCATCAATGTTTTTTCTTATGTTTTAAAAGACAATAAGTTGTGTTAGTAGAAGAATGGGGTATCGAAGAAATAGCTCATAGATTACCTATGGACCACTGATCCGCCTGTCCATAAAAATAGACAAGAGACAAATTATGTACATCTTATCTTCTGTCAAACATAAATCACGAACATATTGTCAGGTCTAGTGCATACCTTCCTATAATTGCATAAATACAACCTCTGACAACTGCGTTAGGGAATCGATTCTTTGTCTCAGTGTTTAGGGTGCTGGTTTAAGATGCGCTAAGATCGGAGTTCGAATCCCGCTCTGGGTAGTGTATTCTAAAATGCATTGCATCTTTCTGTTACAGACTTATATGTTCGTAAGATGTGGGCTCGTCCGGAGTGACCCCATCTTGGACTTAGTTATAAAAAAAAATTAAAAAGAATCTTTTAGATCTTTGATCTAAAACAATACACAACACCATTCGTCATCAAAAATGATGACTTTCTCAAGAAGAGATGCGTTACGGTCTAGTGCTAACCTTCCTATAATTGTACAAATACAACCTCTGACAACTGTGTTAGGGAATCGTTTCTTTGGCTCAGTGGTTAGAGCGTTGGTCTTGCACTAAGGTCAGAGTTCGAATCCCGCTCTGCATTGCATCTTTCTGTTACGGACTTTTACGTACGTAAGATGGGGGCTTGTCCGAGATGACCTCTCCTGGACTTAGTTGTAAAAAGAGGGGGTGTGTTACGGTCTAATGCATACCTTCCTATAATTGTATAAATACAACCTCTGACGACTGCGTCAGGGAATCGATTTTTTGGCTCAGTTGTTTGAGTGTTGGTCTTCGATGCGGAGTTCGAATCCGTTCTGGGTTGTGTATTTTAAAATGCATTGCATCTTTCTATTACGGACATTCATGTTCGTAAGACAATTAATTATTATCTCCCATTGATTTACACAACTGAGAAGTATTTTAGACTGCACTTATATGAATGCTGTAAATGAAGAAACACTAAATACACAGAAAGGGCGGTATGTCACCAAATCACCAAATGTTTTGAGGCTTCGAGAATAAAAATCATAAAATTAAAGACCTATTTTTATGTATTATCTGGACGATTACGTAATAATTTCTGTCTGAGTAAATTTTGAGAAGAATGCATAATCTGAAGCTTTATAACTTTGTTGATAAATTTCCCTGCAGGCTATTACATACTTCTTTGATCATAACTTGTAGGAATCCTTTTCACTTGCATAGGTGGCGTCTTAATATATACACTAGTTGATGATAGTCGAAGTTTTTTTCAGTTGCTGATTTAGAGTGAAATAGAGAAGAGTACCGATATGTTTTCCCATTATCATTTTTTTCGACGAAGTCGATTAGTTTTTATTTGAAGTTTCGTTGATATTGACTCTTTATATTCCAACCAATCAGGATTCTAGATCTGAGCCGTCTGACCAAGCCGTCTTTCATGGCTTAACGGCTGACGGTTTTTGAAAAAGAGGGAATGGAATGCCTTCCGATTATCGAAGGTTTGTACAATTTACCTGCTCTTTGTTATGGGTGAATGTAGATATAGGCAATGTAACACATGAAATGAATTTTTCAAGCTCCGGGTAAATTTCCGACTTTGTTCGTCCACTGGTGGAATTTCAGTGGGAGAAACAAGTACACCTTAAGCTCACTCGATTTGCCTTTACCGAGAATAGATTGAAATCTAATTGGAACCGACTGATAAAGAGATTACATTTTCTTGCTGTGTGTAGCAATGAATTGCGTTGTCAATACAAACTGATACAGTTTATCTTTATAAATGTCTCTTTGACACTCGACTATTTTGTAGGGGTGTAACAGTAATACTTATAGCTACTCTTCAAAGTATAGATTAATCAATTACACATTTTTCTATTAGACATTTTTTACAGAAAGAATAGATGATCCTTAAAATGTACCTACGTCCAACAGATTTTTAAAGCTATATTTCTTGCTACGGTTTATTTGTTTCTTTAAATATATACTATGCTCATGTCTCAGATAGAAATAACTACTACACCTTTTCCATGTAAATATATAATAAATATGTTTGAGTAGACAGAGTAGATATGTTACCTTTAAAACTCTACATACTTGAACACAGTATAAATACATAGTGTCATTAAAATATTTCGCAGTTTTTTTAAAGAGAGTACCAACATAACATGACATGTATTAGGAAATTTAGCTTCCCGTACGTAGTAGTCTTTGTATTCTAGAAGCTTTATTCGATATATTCAGTAAGAATTTCCTAGATTTCAATTAATTTCTGCAATAAAGGTATTTTATGCAAAGATGGGTATAGTATATCTTTAACATAAAAAGTGTTAATCGAAAATAATTATATACAAATTAGCAATATTATTGGATATGACAGTATTGAAATCAATACGTTTGTTTTAGATATTATTTTAATATCTATTTAATGTCTCATCGGTTTTGGACAGAAACCAAATGTTCTAAATATTCTATGAGTAATATATAAGTGGTTATGATAGTCATTTCATTATATCTTTTAGAAGTTGGGCTTTACAGCTTGTTCATTTAAATTGTTTGGTTAGTAGACTTGTTTCCGAAAAACTATTAGAAACGCCTTAGCCTACATACTCTATATATACATAGAAAGTCTGATGCGATTATGTACTTAATGAACTTTTTGGAAACGGTTTGTTTTTCAATATTTCAGAAAAAATCTAAATTCAAAACCTTTTATATTCTGTAGGATGGCTAGGCTTAATAATTGTATGACGCTTAAGCTTGTGAGCAAATCGGGTCAAGGATCAAAGGTCCAACTATTAGGTGCAGCACCTAATACTAATCTCAGAAACCTTTAACTTCACACGTTGGTTACGCATGATAGGTAGATTTTGGTTCAATTGGTTAAAAGACAAGAAAAAGGAAAGGTCAAGGTTTTTCGATAAAAATATATTAGAAATGGATGAATAGATAAATAAATAAAAAAAAAAAAACATATTTCACAGGACAGTAAGTATGTTGTGTAGGGGAACCATCGTTGATCGTCGATCAAAAGTCAAGCAGTCAAAAGTGAAATATCGTTTTCATCCATTTAACAAAACACGTGAATGAGTTAAAGTTAGCATATTACTGAAATACCTCAGTAATTCTTTCTGATTTCACTAATTGGATTTTTATTGTTAATTATACTTTTAATGTTTTGCTCAATCTCTGCACACTAAATGAACAATTTTTGTCAATATAAGCCAACTTGCCACTTTTAACAGCCGTTGGCGCGATTTTTTCCCCATTGAATGTAAATGATTTTACGATAAACGTTATTAAAACAGTTCGACATTTTTGTATGTACAACTTTTGATATCATTTGAGTTGATTTGACTAGATGTACAAACTGAGAAATGTATCTGGTTTTGTGGTTTCATATGATAGAAGGAACACAAACTTTGGCATTTGATTGTACCACGTCGTGACAACAGCTCTACTTTTTTCTTCGGAAAGTGGAGCTAAAATTAGTACACCATTACTTTATTATACAGAGCACTAAGAGTACGGTTAGAGTTAGTTATCTGCTAATTGCGAAACGGATTATTCCATAATGTCTCTTTCTGGTTTTGATGATTTTACCAGGGTTGTTCGTTTGATGTTTCATTAAGTGTTAACACTTAATCGACTATGCTAGCTAGATACTCACTTTCTCTAGTAATTTAGTGTTAAGCGAGTTCAATGAAAGAATCTTATTATGAATGAAAACCACAACTTCAATTAATATTGGTACTCTCAGAATTGGTAATGTTATTATGTTTCCCAAAATTTTTGGGAGACATATTGTTTTTGCCTTCGCCGTCTGTCCGGCATTAAGCTTGTCCAGCTATCACAGGTCAAACTGCTGGCGGGATTTCGATGAAACTTCAAAGGAGTGATCAGTACCAACCCTAGTTGTGGATATCGCCGGCACTTTCCGAATCGCTGCATAAAATGGCCACCAGAGCTAAAAATAGAAAAAAGTTTGTCCGGCTTTCACAGGTCAAACTGCTGGCGAGATTTCGACGAAACAGAAGTGATCAGTACCAACCCTAGCCGGCACGTTTCGCTTCGCTGACCAATTTGGCCGCCATAGCTACAAATAGGAAAATCTTGTCCGGCTTTCACAGGTTAAACTGCTGGCGGAATTTCGACATATGTGAAAAACCTTGCAGTTGTACAATCTGGAACTGTGCAAACTTATTACAACTATTATGTAATTACATATGGATCTGTCAATACCAAAATAATCATGTTGTTTGGCCAAGAACAAATTAGAATTCCAAATTGTATGTTAATGACCGATTTCATATCAGCCATTAAAATTGTTTTGTCAAGTAAACATTTATATAAAATGCTTTGAATACATCTTTATTCTTTTATCAAACAGATAACATCCCATAGAAACACAAGCGATGTGGTATACTTGAATAAAGCAGCATGTGAAATAATCAATACGACGAACGTCTATGATAATACACAAAATAAAATCGATGAGGTAAGGAAACTACGCATTTACTGAATGAATTTAAACACATAAATTGCAGAAATGGTGAAGCCTTAATCAATTTATGCCTAGTGTCTAAAAGAGTGGACACAGGCAAACTGTGCGAACCCAGATCAGACGCGTCTGGTCACGTTCTTCACTGTTTGCACATAAGCCTTTATTTCCTGGATAGAATGAAATTAAAAATCTTTAGCAGAAACCCTCTAAATTAGAAATGGACTTGTCCAGCCTATAATGATGGTATAATCCATTAGGTATAAACTGGTTAAAGCTCACTAAAAGCATTATTCCTAAGCACAACTTCCAGCACTGTTTCTTTATTTAGGAGCATTAAATATCATTAAGAAACGTTTTCCTGCCATTTATTATTTGTATAATACATCAACGCTTGAAAAACAAGGAACAACATGCTTCATAAAACAAAATTATATTTTTTCCAAGAACTTATAATTACATAAGCTCTTGGCTCTTGTAGATATTAAAAGACAACACCAAAAGTTCTTTCTATTCCGATTCGTCAGCGACATAGCTGTAACTTTGAGCTTTAGCAATCGAAAAGAAAACAATGGGAACTGCAACCTTTAGCAGATAGCTGATAAGAAAGCACCATTTATCGATCGCGTGGCTCAAGTCCTGCCACGTGATCTTTGTGGGTCGACCAATGTCGTTTGCATCGTCAGCTGATTCCTTATTTCCATCTGCCTCTTCTTTTCCGTTTCCATTTTCAATGTTAATGCATTTCTCGGTCTCTTCTGTTGTTTCGTCACAATTTTTTCTCCTGTCTTGTTGACACATCAATTTTCTGGTAAGAATAACGAATTTTTGAGATATGATTGACACGGGTTTACTTTCTTTCATTGTATGTATTTTTGTGTTAATAATGACAACAAATACTATCAGAGCATCCATAATATACCATATGAACATCATAATGGACACTAAGGGCATAGGCTGTGAGTTCTGGGGTAAATGGTCACTTACAATTGTCATATAAACAGATATAGCCAGTAACATTGTGATCGAAAACCCAACACGTTCCCCAGACTTTTTCGGCAAGACAAACACGATTGGTGTGAGCAGAGCTAAAACGATAATTGGCAATAAAATATTGAGAAGGAGAAACAATGGCCGCCTTTCAAAGATCAGTTGTCTTTTGAATTTACCAAAACTTGATGTAATACTTTGACTAATTAGCTTCCATGAACCGTGATTTGCATCCGATATATCAAATCCTTTAGCAACAGAAACGTCAAGGTAAAAGAAATGCCAAGCATTCCCAGCAATAATCATTTCGATGTCACATGACTGCACGTCAAACGGGTAGTAGGTCATATCAAGGTCACACGTAGTTCTTGTCGTCCTCATTTCGTCATAAAAAGCAACTCCAGAAGGCTGATAATAAATAGTATCCTGGAAAGAAATTTAGATTTGCTTTAAATCAATTAAATCTTGCAAAGTTAAACAAGAGGGCCATGATGGCCCTGGATCGCTCACCTGAGTACTTTGGCTGTAGGTTTGCTGCTAAGCAGTATTTCATTTTTTAATTGAAAATATGTAAGTGCCTACAAACCAAATATGTAAAATATCAGTCAATAAATAAAGGCTCTATGACAGAAAGTAGAAATATCTATTATAAGCTATGGTGACCTTGACCTTGACCCAGTCTCCTCAAAGCCTACCCATGGGTAGACGTCCATGCGAGGAACCTATATACTGAATATCAAAGATATTGGTCAATAAATGAAGGTTCTATGAGGTACAGTAGATAAATCTATTTTTAACCTCCATGACCTTTAACCTAATCACATAATTTCAGAAAGCTTGATAAAGCTTGCTTCATGCCAAATATTAAAATTCTAGGCCTTGTGGTTTCAGACAAGAAGATTTTTAAAGATTTTCTTCTATACTGCTATTTAAAACTTATGAACCCTCGGGCGGGACCAATAGTGACCCCAGTGACATTGTTCAAACAAACTAGGTAGAGGTCCACTAGACAATGCTGCATACCAAATATCTAAGCTGTAGGCATTGAAGTTTCCAGTAAGAAGATTTTTAAAGATTGCTTTTTTTACATATTAAGGGCCCCCGGGGCGGGGCCAATTTTGACCCCGGGGCCAACATATAAATAATACTGGTAAATGTTCTCAACACAATACTCCACACCAAATATCTAAGGGTAGTCCTATTAGTTTCAGAGAAAAATGATTTTTCATGTTTTTCCTATATAACTATACGTAAATCAATAGAACCCTTGGGCGTGGCCAATTTTGACCCAGGGGACATAATTTGAACAAACTTGATAGAGGTCCACTAGACAATGCTGCACACCAAATATCTAAACTCTACGCCTTGCAGTTTCTGACAATAAGATTTTTTAAAGTTTTTCCTATATAACTCTACATAAAACATTTGACCCCGGGGTATTTTTGACCCGGGAGCCATGATTTGTACAAACTTGATAGAAGTCTACTGGACAATGCTGCACACCAAATATCTAAACTCTAGGCCTTGCAGTTTCTGACAACAAGATTTTTTAAAGTTTTTCCTATATACCTCTATGTAAAATATGTGACCCCCGGGGCTGGGCCATTTTTGACACAGGAGCCATGATTTGAACAAACTTGGTAGAGGTCCACTGGACAATGCTGTACACCAAATATCTAAACTCTAGGCCTCGTGGTTTCAGACAAGAAGATTTTTAAAGTTTTTCCTATATAATTCTATGTAAAACTAGTGACCCCTGGGGCAGGGCCATTTTTGACCAAGGGGTCATGATTTGAACAATTTTGGTTAAGGTCCACCTGATGATGCTTCATACCAAATATCAAAGCTCCAGGCCTTGTAGTTCTGGAGAAGAAGATTTTTAAAGTTTCAACTTTGAAAAACTATTTTTAGCTCCTGTGGCCTAGAAATGCAATGGACCTGAACCATTTGAACAATTTGGTAAAGCTTCATGCAAGTAACATTCCTGCCAAGTTTCAGTAAGATTGGCCCAGCAGTTAAGGAGAAGTTGTTGGAAGAAAAAGTTGACGACGCACGCACGCACGGACGGACGGACGACGGACATCAGGCGATCACAAAAGCTCACCTTGAGCACTTTGTGCTCAGGTGAGCTAAAAACAATTTGTATTTGTATCTGTTTTCAAATTTTTGTTTGCTTTGTGTTATAAGAAATGGCCGTTTTACAAAGAAGTTTTATAAAAGTGTTCCATGAAGCCTTAAAAGTTACAGAATGTAATATTATATGTTTACCTTTTTCAAGGTTTTAATATTCAATGTTTCATATAAATATTTTACGCCATTTATTTATAAAATAGTAGCAAAAACCACAGACCTTTTTTATGAGAGAAACCGACATATATGAGATTTATAGTATAAACATAATTACAGGACAATCCTTAATAACTGGCACAAATAACTATTCTAATATCAAACATAAATATTTACGTATGAGTAATCAGTTACTCGGGTGATGTCGTCGGTATGGGGATTAGATACCCGTAATATTGGTTTCCAGACGTCAGCCCAACCTAAGACAATTCCGCCAATTTGAGTATCTGTGTCATTCCACCTTATAAACTCGTCCTTCCACTGAAACAATAACAGTCATATACCTATTTGTTTATATATATGATTAATTATATATATATATATATATATATATATATATATATATATATATATATATATATATATAGAGAGAGAGAGAGAGAGAGAGAGAGAGAGAGAGAGAGAGATTTAAATGGAATTATTATTTTGACTTACTTCTTTGGACATAAGTACATTTATTATGTTGGTAATTCATAGTCACAGAGAACAACTAAATATTTTTACGTTGATATCTTTTACATAAAGAACATGCAATGTGTCTCGTACCTGTGTTCAAGGTATGTTAGCTGTTTTTCGTGTTTGGGGTATAGCATTTTTCACTTTGTTTAAAAATTGAATACCGGTTTCTGGAAAAGCAAAGCAACACTTACGTTGTAATAAAGTTGCATCACTGTTGAAACTTTTTCCTCAATTTCATCAATTTCACCAACAGCTAACAAGCTCACATATATTGTCACATTGAATGGTCCCGGTGTCATTTTTGGGACGATATATTTGCTCTGTTTCTTCAAAAGGCTGTCAGAAAAGCCTATCACGTCTTCAATTGTAGGTATATATATATCATCCTGTGTCGCCACCAAAGCAATGGAAGATACTAATGCCAATGTAACCAATGTTACCAAGGTGTTTGTGACTGTCCCTGTATTTATTATGAGAAATGTTAGATTGAACAGCAACACATATGTGTGTTTGTTAAGGTTCTTTGCGTGACGTAACTTCTATTTTTTAAAACTGCAATTATTTTTGTAACTAACATCCTTATATACTAACATACAGACCAATCTATGCCAACATGCCTAAATACATTGTCTATTATAAACGTTTGTTTATGAGCAATTAAGTATTTAACTGATATCAAAAGGTACAACAGCCATTTTAAGTATTGTTTGGTTAAAATAAAAACATAATAGAGAATATAAAAGATAATAAATTATTGTTCTCGACTGCTATCATCAGTAAAAAAGACATAACTATTTTAAACACCATTATAACTATAAATGGTATGGGATGTTATTTGATAAAAAAAACAAACACATTAACATTCTATCATATACATCGAAACGTCACGTTTTAACTTTTTTTGACAGAGGATGAATTTTACTGCCATTCTAATGCGTTCAATATTTAATAAACAGATTAATAGATAAATACTGTTCAGTTGTTCATATAGTGCAGAATTAGCATTATCTTTCAGGGTCTTACAGTAGCTTTACTTTTCAAATATAATTCGCTTTACATGTCGAGCATTTCTTCCTTGTTCATAGAGATATATTCGTCACTGTAAAACAGTTTAACAGAGATCTGCAAATTCATAACAAATTGATAAAAAATTTCATTGAGCTCAAAAGTAAATTTAAAACAAATAAAATAGTTATGGTTATGAATGTAAGAAGTCATTGCCAGGACCTTTCGTTAAAGTAGACAAATATTAATTCCCTTGTTACGACGTAAAATGTAATTATGTAACACGAGTAAAAAGGTCTTCCTGTATTCCAGGTTCATGGCATATGTAAACCACTTATTGTAATTTTGTTGTTTAGGCAAATATAATAGATATTACAGGTTCACAGCTCAGCGATTCTTTAAAAAGGCACTTATAAAAGGGGATAAATCTCCATTTTTGACGTCGTCATTTTAAGGAACGCTACGTTCTGATAGAAAAAAAACGAATTTAAAACACGGGGTATAAACGATTGTTGTAAAATTGTTAATCCTAGTTAAACATTCATTTTTTTCTAAAAGTTCTGCACGGAGTTCCATGAAATTTCGTCAGCATTACTTTAAATCTGTGTACTTTCTCCTTTTCTTGTTGACATAGTGTTTGTATGAAAAACCTACATGTGGTTGACCCGGAGGTAATATTTTGACAATTCTTTGCCAACTGTTCTGTTTATAGTTACCAAACAAGCCGGCGAATTTGAAAATTGAACCATACATTTGACATCTATGATGTTCCCAAAGTCTTCTTGTATACATACGTTGTTTTTAGAAACAGGTACAGTACTTAATGAAAACAGGTTTTGATCCGACGAATGTTAATTATGTCTCACTCACAGAACAGACCGATATACTTTCCGCTTTTTTACATAATGTTGAAAACTACAAGTTGCAAGCTATTTCAGGGAAATTTTGGAAAACTGCAACATAATGTACTAAGTTTCCAAGATAGAAAAAACATCCATCAGTTTTTACTGCAGTATGCTGCAGATAATGCTTTTCCTTTGCCTGGTAAAATGCCCAACCATAGGGATGCACAAGTATTACTACTTCCTTCAGGCAAACGTCAGGCAGATAACTATGCTGTTTATATAGAGCAGGCATAATATGCAGGACTGCGGGAAGTAAGCCTGTCTACATTTAGTAGGGTCTGGAAAGAACTCTGTCAACATATTGTTCTAGCAAAAGAAGCCACAGATCGTTGTTGAAAATGCCAAAAGCACTCTTACAATTTCACAAATAGTTGTTAGTTAGATGAAAGTTAAAAGGCTGAAATGCTTAGGTCTTAGGAGAACATTTAGAAAAAAGTCAAGTTGCAAAGAGACGTAGGAAAAAGTGTTTAAATTCCAAAGCAAGTTTTCAAACAATGAACACAGTTGAAGTACAGACGGTATGAATATTAAAACACAATATGTTTAAAAATATCATACAGACTGTGTTTCAGAATTTTGTTTTTAATAATTACAAACTTATTATCAGTTTGACAGGTTTAAGACATTATTACTTAAAGAATATTCTAACAGTGAATACAGAAATATAAAATGGACCTAGAACTATATATCTGAAAAGTGTCAAGTTTATATTGCACTTGCATATTAATATTTAACAAACCTTTGAGCAAAGTCAACACATGTATAAAAAAATTCAGGACCAGCACCATGTTCCCTGGATGCTAAAATTCACTATTCCTGTTACTATGCCCAGCAAGTACACTTCCCAAACCACAGCCAACATGTACATTACTTTCACTGCATGAATATTTAAGACCCAATGTTATATTATAATGCAAGAAACTTAGTGAAACAGTAGTTCTTATTGTGGGTTTTTTTAGTTGTTATGACCAACATTCTTTCCGAAGGCAACATATTGGCAGTTTGGATAGCCTACACTTACATTTAAAGTTAGTTCTGAAGTACTCATTCAGTAATTGTTTTATTGTTGTCTGTCTGCTTTTGCCTGACCTTTGTGCTTTTTGTTTGCTTTCGCTGTGTCCAGAGTCTCTTTCTGTCACTGTATTTAATAATTTGAGGTGAAAAAGTGACGTTTCGTCATATGGCAGGTTGTTTTGCTGACCTGGTTACACTTAGTTAAACAATTACGCCAAATGCTGCTTTTCTAACAGTATTTCAAAAACAAAACCAGAGCGGGATTTGGATGACAAAATGCCCAAGAGGCAGAGAGGGAGAGAGAGAGAGAGAGAGAGCTGTTAGTTTTATTATGAGAGGTAACATTATAACAGACGAGAAAAAAGAACTTACTTTTGATAGCGAAATGGTATGGCAGTAAACACACACACACACACACATACACACCAAAACTAAAACAAAACAAAAAAAATATGAATACAATTCGTAGCGGAGGGCAAATATGTTTTCGGTCATATCTTCAAGGTGAATGTTCGATGCTTCTGTTAGGTTATTTTCTTCATAAATCTATGTTACGTATTCCTCAGCAATTTTTAACGATAGAATAATAGATTAACAAATCGAGTTCAGTGTAAACTGTAATATATTTTGAATAGCAAACTCATTTATACATAATTCATATACATTCCTTCATATCTCTTTACAAGATATGCAGTCTATAAAATTTATCAGTAATCATTGGTTTATTTGTTAAACGGAGATATTTGAAACGATCTGTATTCAATCTTAACCGAAATATAACAGGTGTTTTCCTTAGAACAGTAATTAAATAAAAGTTGGGCAGCGTGACACGTCTTGGTCGGAATGATCATGGTCTATGCAGCCATATCAGGCTGTCAATCGACCAGATGACAACTATATATAAATGTAAACACTGAGATGGTGGAAGACACCATATTTATACAATACAATGAATGACCAGAGCTGAATGTTTCATACAGATATAAACTTTTCAGATTAATATAACAAGTTCCGTTTCACTTTTCAAAATCATCAGATAAAAACATAACATAGGAAGTATGCATAGCATTTCAATTTCGTAATTTGCTTTCTTTACCTGGCAATAAATGAAATCTGGGAAGAATGAATCTTGAACTTTCTGCTATATAAACACACACTTTTATGTCAGCAAGATTTTAAATAAAATCTTGCACATTTTTTATTCGAAAGCATGTGTCTATGGAAAGCCTGGCTATAAGCGGCTGAGATTGAGAATAACCTTGGTATTTATACATGAGACAAACGCAATATTCTGCATTATGCGAGTTATAAAGTGTAAAGCAAAACTTGCATTAAGTAGTCTACAAAAACGTTAGGTAATTCATATTGCAGATTGCAATCATTATGTAGTATGTGAAAGAGATTTTATAGCAAACATCAAACAGTTTCAATAATTTGTCTATAGCCTAGCTTTACTATACTTTAATGCGTTTATAATAACGAATGGTAATACTTGTGTAATATAAAGTAACGAGCATTCCTTTTCATAAAATAAACAAATAGTTTTACGTAGAAAAAAGAGCATACAAATATGTATCATAAAGTGGGGTTCATTTTCAAAATGATTATCACTTTCCCAGTCTGTAAATGAATTATGTAAATTCAATATTACAGCATATTTAAGCCAAACTTGGGATCACATGATAACTACGTGTAAAGGTTACATTCAAAAATATACATCATTGACGCTTCTCTAAAATTTACAATTCCTTCTTTCGTATGAAAATATTTTAATATTTTGTTTTTATAACTTCTGCATTTAGATGTCTTCTATTGCTAGTCTATTGAACGCCTTCTGTGATACATTTGATGCACCCTTGTCCTATCTCTTAAATCAAATTATGAAATAAAAAAAATGAACTGTTACTGAAAAACACGCATATCAAATTCTAAAGTTGATTTATCGTTTTACAGTTTTCAGAACTAAGAGATACGTGTAGAATATTCAATTTAGACTATTCAATGTAGACTAGTCAATGCAGACCTGTGAAAAATACTGTGGTGATGTCTTGCTTTGAGAATTCTCGACGAATTTGCCATAATTAAACAAACATGAAGTTAGAAACGTCATACTAAAGTATAAATAGCCAGGGCAGCTGGTTTTGTATGAATCGAATTTAGTTGCGATAAATATTTTTTCATGATTAAGTAGATATGTAGTTAGGGGAACAAAATATCGATGTTACTAAAGTATTAAAAGATCCTAAATCTGTTAAACAAGACATCTCTTATAGGGGGATTTTTCATTTAAAAGTCCGACAACGGTTCATATAAACTTTGTTATCATCAGAAAATTCGATTACGATATTTAGTAGTATTTTTAATGTACTTTATACGCTACGAACAAGGACTTCTTTTGAAATGCTCTATGATGATTCTCAAATGACATGACATTTGTTTGACATGCTCATACTTGCTTTTCTTTCAAATTTTCAATACTTAATTAATTAATCAATGCGATGTTATACAAAGTATTCCATATTTTTATTTCCTATTAATTCCAACATTGCAGTCAGCAATTCCATCCTTTTCAAGACATCTGATAATTTTCAGAGCTACCTTTGCCAGATATAGTTGAACTTTGTGCACCTGCATGTTGACCTTACTCTGTAAATTGACAAATTAAATGAACCTACCTAACATATTTGATAAATATCCGGGTTTATCCTCGATACACCACAAACGGAAACATCAAGCGCTCTACTCATTTCAACCTTATTCGACAGGTAAAATTGAGCTCCGTATGACGCAACCTTGTGTTCTGGAGCACGCATACTTGCAGGCTGAAATAGTCGTTAGTATACAGATGATCAATTAGCATGGAAAAGCAAACCATGCATAAGCCTTCCTTGTAATGCACTGACTGAATTAAACATATGAGATTAGTTTATGCATTGGTTTAAAAAAATTACAACGCATCTTCAATGCATATTGAGTGTTTCTTTTTAAAAAAAGTTAAATTGCCTTTCTAAAATTTTAATATTTTCTTAACAGAAAATAAAAAAACAATTTGGGGCTTTACTGCCATGACTGTATACTCTTCTATTTAACTTGTCCAAAATTGACTATCGATTTAGCTTCTTTCCTTCTTTATTTTTTATTCATCTGTTTACTTAGGCCTTAACACATAAAAAGGCATATTTGTTTACAAGCAAATGGCAGTCAGGTTAAGATTACAATACTGTTCAATTTCTTGAAAAGGCAGTGATTGGAACAATTGAAAAACAAAAATCTAAGATTAAATATAACGCGTACTTTTATAGATTATTGCGCATGGGACGGAAAGCCGCTGATTAATTCCAGTTGCGCAAATGACGGAACGGTTCACCGACTCTGTGAATATTAAAATAGCTACTTTGTACATTTATACAGTGGTGAGCACGTTAATACAGTTTCTGTATTTCAAAAGCCCCTAACATCATGAAGTAGCGAAAGAGAAATTGTTTTCAGCAGAAGGTATTAAGTTCTAAAAAAAACCTTCAAAATTCCATGCTCTCGTGTTTTAGTAGTCCTTAGTTTGACTGATGAAAAAAATACTATTTACCCCTCAATTTCTGGTAGAACAGTACATTGTGTATAATATAAAATTGTTTAATTTTGAATCAATATGTGCTAAAGAGATTCAATAGGTTTGTGTGGCTATAAATAACAGGTTTATCCTCGAGGGTGAAAGGGTCATATACCACATCCGCAGATCACAGATTATTACAGATAAGACTGTACCATAATATCCTGTTATATTATATTAAACCACGAAAAGTAGCATTTTTTAACTATGATTGACCTATCGTAAAATTGATTTCAGTATTTAAAAAAAAAAGAAAAGAAAAAAAAAAACGTACTTGGTCAAACATACCTTGCCACAAGATTTTGCAGTCATGCCTTGCACGTGAAAGGGAAATCATACTTTACCACGTGACGAAGCAAATCATACATTACCCCGGGAAGGGGCAAATAAAACATTCAACTTGGTAGTACAATCATACCTTTCCGTGTGACAGGTATACGCCTATTAAACCTAAGTAGTTTCATTACATAATCTATAAGAATCGTTAGTGAGAAACCAATGTGCATCCGACGATGAAGTGTGTGAAGTTCGAAGTGTGTGAAGTTAGAAGTGTGTGAAGCTCGTTTGTGCATTCAGCATTGGTAATGTTTAATTCATCAATTGTTGTTTATGTTTTCTGGATTCAAGTCGTAAGCAGCCACCTGTGTTTTAAAAGTCTGTGCATCTTTGTTTCTATTTTAAACAAGACTGTCACATACAGTTCAGCTCCCGCCGATCGGTGCTTGTTTGAAAAAAGGGAAAAGTCAGAATTTGCATATACAGAAAATGGGGGGGGGGGGAAGTCAGTATTAGGTTTTTCAGAGAATAAGTTTGTGGTTATCATCTTGATCAAAGAGCAATAACTCCTTCAAAAATTGTGCAATCGCAAAAAGTGATGACATGCGCTGCAGTACATGTTGATAAACATTCTGTGAAAGTTTGGTGGAAATCGCATACATAATGTAAGAGGAGTTGCGCACAGAAACATTTATATATATACTAATAAAAATCATCGAAGGTCAATAACTTCTTCAAAAATAATGCCATTTCAAAAATATTCACTGCAGCAAATCATTCTTTAGAAGTGTCGTGAAAATTGCACGCACAATGTTGGAAGAGCTGCGAGGTAAAACTAGGTTCCTTTATGCAAGGAATCATTTAAACAAGACACCATGGAACAACTATAAGAAACAGCTCTTTTTATATTTATATCTTTAACTTTTGTCAAGACTATTATTTTTATGATACGGCAATGGCAATTTGAACTTAACTTCCAAGTTTCATCAAACATCCCCATTTTGATAATAATCCTCTCGATGATGAATAACACACTCTTGTTTCTTGCTTTTCAAATTTTGGTGATAGCACTGGTCAGCAGTGATAATGCCATTCTTGATCATTCATTTTAAAATACACACTCAATGTTCATCATTAGCTTCAAGAAAAAATGTTATTCTTTATACATAGTGAATAACAATTCAGGGGTCATAACTCAGTGTTAAATGGTCAAACCGGGGTATTCAAACGATATGCACATCTCCTTTTGGTAGTGATGGTTCCCATACAGTTTCGTTGAAATCATAATAGCAGTTGCAAAGAAATAGCGCGGAAACGAATGTTACTCTGTATACATACTACATAACTAATCAAGGGTAATAACTCTGTGTTAAAGGGTCCAACCGGAACATGCTGTGGATGTGCGCATCTCCTTTAGTATTGAAAGTTCACACAAGGTTTCATTGAAATCCAGTCAGTAGTTGCTAAGAAAAAGCGTGAAAACGAAATATGGACTGACGTACGGACAGACGGACGGACGTATAACGCCAAAACAATACCTCTCCCGATCCCATAGGCGCGAGATAATAAGCTCAATCATGAAAGTTTGAGTATTTTGTTTTTCAGAGGTATGTTGCTTAATGTCAAATTTTGCTGTGCTGAACTGCGGGAAAACCATCGTACTTGACCTGTCGATCAAACAGGTGCGTTAAATGCGACTATGAAAATTTGGTACAAAGAAGTTTTGATGTCACTGGTGAAAGTATTTTGACGTGATGACATAAACTTTAATATTTAAGCCATAACGTCCTAGAACTTCCTGAATGTCAAATGTCATGACTGTAGTTCTTGAAGATTCGAAGAAGATAATTTTCCAACAAAACTTCGAATCATCATAGTGCCATGTTTGGTAATCTGTCTATCTGAAAAGGTTACATTAAGGTTTACCTTCCTACCAAGATTTATCTTTATCCCTTTCGGGTAAATTGTGTCTTGTCTTATAGTGAAACCCCTCCCCCACCCCCCCCCCCCACCCCTATAATTAGCTGTTGTCCTATCGGTTTCGGTTTACTAGTAACTGTTAGCTGCATCGAGATATCAATGTAGAAAAGTCACAATTTTAAGCAGCATTCTTCTGCTGTGATGTTAAACGCCAGTGCCGAAAAAATCATTACGATTGCTATGTGTTTCAAGCTTCTACAAATGTTTGCTTATGTTGAACAATTGCGTCCACAATAATGAATTGACAATATACAACCTGTTCACGATTTATTCAGTTCTTTAACATTTACTTATAGTAACTGTTAGTGATTTTTCATGAATGTAGGATACTGAATGTATATAAACAAAAAATACAGAATACATGTAACAGTTTTGAAAGAAAACAGCACTAGCGTTAAAGTTCACAAGAAGAGAAGTTGTATGATATAGACATTTTAGATGTTTCTTTGATACACACAACATGACATGAATATTTCAAGAGCATAACAATTTCCATAAAAACATAACGTTTGCTTTTTATTCACTGGTGCTCGTATTCTTGCACATGGTAAACTGTTGACAGTTGTCTAATACAATCTACTGAGCGTCACTACAGGCGTCTGTAAAGTAAACAGATTGACACATTGTGACATTTTTCATAGCAAATAACATATAAAGCCAAATAGGTCTGCCATTGCTATTTACCGATTATCCATGTATAAAACCTGGTTTATATGGTAATAAACATTTGATGTAATAATTTCCGTCTAGAAGCTACGCTTTATTTTTACTTATTCATATTTTCCGTTTCGTGATAGAAATAAAATGTACGCATCTACTGCAGTTGAAACACTTCAATGATTTTCTCTGAGCAATAGCCCTCACACTATGCTCACAGATAGTTGTATATGATCAGCAATTATTTCATTATTGAACATACTAGAATAAACCTTGATAGTAAAGCCTTTTTTTATCAAAGGAGCAGACAGCTTCAATCTTTTGATTTCAACTGTTTAAAGAATACCACACGCATACATTTTCATAAGAATAAACAAATGCAGTTTTTTGTTGTATTTGTTTTTCGTTTTGTTTGAAGTAATGTACATGACAATATACAAATGTAGATTATTTTATAAGCTACATCATTTACATAATAAAGAAAACAAAAAAAATATGTTTTTCACCTGTAACTATAAAATATCTGTCTGTGCAATACAAAAATATTATGTTACCTGTCGGGTACGTATTTTTACAATGTTCAGATATTCAATTGCAAAGGTATTTCTCGAGCTGATTTTGTCTTAACCAAAGGTACAAATCAAATGGTTATTTTTTTCAGAATAAAAGACGTATTTTGGATGAAATAATTAAAAATTTTACCGTTAACTATGTTTGTTCGTAGACAGAAGTGGTCTCAGCGCAAACGTTAACGTCTGAAAATAGAACAAATGCCACTGTTTGCCGCCAATCTTTATAAATCCTAGCAGTTTGATTTGCTTGGATGTCTTTTGATTATTGCGACATCTTCATCTCTTATTAGATAACGTGACGGAATAAATAAATCTTCTTGTCGTTGATACCACTGCGGTAGGTAACATAATTTTTCACCGGACACATATGTCACAACAAAACAAAATGGTTTTCTTCTGTGAATATATGTGTAATACATGAGAGTATAGCTTTTTAATATTGGCGTTCAATCGCTAATATAAATAAATGCAAATTGTATCATAGACTACGTCGTGGGCGGGAAATAAAATCGTGTTATATTTTGGATATAACTAACATCATTATCAATGACATTGACGCGTATACGGACATACCACACGGTTTCTCTGCGTTCCTGTCACCATTCTATGATGTAAATAGAACATTATATTCATGTTAACGTAATACGGGACAGAGCCGCTTTTAATCGTTTTCAGATAACTCATGCAATGAATCCCGTGTTTTAATATCCTCTATGTATCTAAATATAAAAGTAATCACAATTTTCTTTTGACATGAAATCAGACGGGGAATATAAGGATTATTTTCTTTCTATTAAAGAATAACAAATCTTTATGTAATATGAGATGATAACAAACGATAAAAGACAAATTATTATGACAAGCATCTCCTTTCAAGAAATAAAAACTAAACGGACAATTACAGTCGTTGAGTCTGTCATAAGGTGTCTGTAATTCTGTAACTGCAAGGTTGTTTTCGTAGGTTACATTGCATGACTTCGTCTTCCCAACACTAAACATTGATAAAAATAATACAAACAATAAATATATTCTTTATTTTTTACGCGAGGTACAAAGTGACTGACATACACTGAGGAAAAAGCTTGAGTTTAATTGGTAAGTTCAAAACTGTTTTATCTGCATGTATTAGAGATTGTCTTGGCAATTTCAGAAACGCCATTATTTGATTACACTCCTAGGAATATCTGATATATTTCTACTATTTGTTTTTTTCATGTTTTGTATATGAGCACTTTATATGATCAATCAATCAATCAATTACTTAAAGACTCATTGAATCAGTTTACCAATTAATCAGATAATTCATAAAGTACAGGTAACAAGTTTATAAACATGTGCGTATTGATGAATAATATCAACTGAATGAATGATGCACAGTCACGATAATGTTGCGTGTACAAGTCAACATCAATACTGTTCTGATAATGAAATCTTCACGTTATATACATGTTTAAAGAACAAATACAATCTTACACATATGACAAACATTACTCTTTACTTACCGTATCCTTCTCCGTTGCCTGACAATTATAAGTGATTGCAAGATGATAATTATCGAGGCAAGGGCAAACAGTGTTCCAAACACAGCGGCTGTGACTGAATTTATTTTATTGTTTTCACACGTTTCTAAAATAAAATGTTTTTATATACACTGTATTTTCAAATGTTTATAATGCCTTTATGAAGGGTATTCTGAATTTTTAGTATGAATTATTTGAATATTAAGAATAGATAAAAATATGTTAGAGACAAATACCTTAAAACGTTTGTTGCAGCACGATTTTTTTTTATACATGTTATGGATGAACGTGCGTATACTATCAAAATTATCAATTCTTATATATTGATATGCAGTGTACGGTCCAACCACAGCAAACGTCACCTCCCACGAACGACATCCTCTTTCCAACGACATTTTGAATCCCGCACCCACCCCCCACCCACCCCCACCCCCACCCACACACACAGAGCGACACCTCCCCCAAACGAGCAACGACATTACTTTTTCTGCCCACTGACACATGAACGACAGAAAAATAGCGAGTTGTATATATCCGAGATTTCCCAAAAATATTGAATATATATTTTCAGCACATGTGCGCATGTATTAAGTCTAAAATCATAAAGTTGCAAACACCTTTACTACCGGTGTGAAATGATGAAGCAGTTTGTTTGTCAACTTGCAGGTATATTATTACGGATATGCAAGGTTGTTTGTTGATTCATAACAATACCAAACATTGAAATGTGAGAATTCATAGTACATTAAAACTGGATGCAGCAATGTAGCGTCCGTAATTTCTTTCATGAATGCTCTGTTGGGCTTTTTTTTGTATGGTAATATGTATTTATACCTTATTTGTTTTTCTCCAAAATATTAAGATATGATAATCCCTGCTTGTATCTTAACGTCATACATAACAGAAACAGGAATTTATCAAATCAAATTTTAAAGGTACAATATGAAAATTTATGTTTGATGAAAATTTGAAAAAAAAAATTAATTAAAGAAAAAAATTTAATGAAAGCAGACTGGCTCTAGTCATCCTATTAGATTGCAAAGCATTATAACCATGATAATATTTCGAGCTGAACAACATTTCAACATTGGAGATTGGTTGAACCTCCTGAGAACAACAACCTCTCTCCAACAAACACTTTCCATTCTACCGAATGGTGTTTGCTCTTGGAATGTTGGACTGTTTAAATCGAAAAAAAGGCATCTACAATAAATGTAGTTTTATTTGCAACGGAAAATATCAGTATTTCTGAAGTTAATTAAAGTGATGGAACTAAAGGTTCTGTAAATAATATCACGTCATCAACAAGTGCTTGTGTGATCTTACCTGAACTCAGAAAACACTCCGGGTCATCATTTTCGCCAACACAACCATTTATACATATCCCTGTGTCCTGTCTACAGACATTGCCAATGCATTTGTTGCTGCATTTCTTGTTGCATGTAGCACCATAGTAGCCAACGTTACATCCGTTTATACAAGCGCCATCGGACTGTTTGCACTGACCTGTGTAAACCCCCGAAGTAAAATTGCAATTTTCCGAACAACTGAATGTGCAAAATGCACCGAATAAATTCTCCTTGCATGTATTACAAACTCCTGTTGAAAATTCACATGTGTCCATGCAAGCACCTGGACATTCGTCTCTACACATTTGTTGATAATAGCCTGGCTTGCATACCCTACATTCATTATTAGAAGAACAATTCATGCAGTTTTCACTTTCAACACAACAATTATCTCCCGAATATCCTTTTGTGCAACCAGAAAGACACCTGCCTGTGTTTTTGTCACAAATGTTTTCTGAGCAACGCAGAGAACACAAATCTTTGCAGCTGGAACCAAAGTATCCAGGCTTGCAAACATCACATTTAAGCCCATTATAATTTCCGGTACAGGTGAAACAATTTCCTGAATTTCTTTTACAAACTCCATCTGCGCAATTATCCGGGCAACTTAGATCACAGCTGTGTCCATATTTTCCCGGAAAACAAGAGTCACAATATGGGCCGTTAAAATTTGTGTTACATCCTTTGAAACAGGTACCATTAACCCTTTCGCAAATCATGTTTTTGCAGTTAACGGGACAGACTTTGTCGCACAGTTCACCGTACATGTCACTCATGCAAGTGTTGCATTTTTTACCGACTACTGTGTTTGAAATGCAACCCTCAGTACAATCTCCTGACATTTTGTCACAGACGTGCCCTTTACAATGTTCAGAACATGTTTTGTTGCAGAAGGTACCATAAATACCATCAACACATTTCATGCATTTCTCACCTGTAAAATTGGCGGTACAATTACAAGTTCCTGATTCAATCAAGCAGGTTCCACCAACACAACCTACTGAACAGTCTTCTTGACATGTCAGACCGTACTTCCCGTTTACACAACGTGAACAATTATCATATGCATGACATGATTTACACAATTCGCTACATTCAAATGTACAATTTTTTAGAGGAATACTTGTCACATTGTTGTATTTATATCCGTTATAGAACCCAGCTTTACAGTCTGAGCATAATTCCAATGAAAAACAGGTTTTACAATTAGCTGGACATGTACTGTTGCACCACGATGTTGTGTTATAGTATCCAGCTTTGCACGAAACGCAGTCTGTAACATTATTAGTGCATTCACAATTTAATGGACACGTAAAATACTTACAAGTGGTCGTTCCGTTTTTGTCATAGAAACCTTCTTTGCATTTGTTGCAGATTGTTCTTGATGTACAGGATACACAGCTATGTGGACATTGTGATATACAATCTTTATTTGGTCCCGGGTAATAGCCATCATAACATGTATTACATTCTGTAACCGAATTATCACAGGATTTACAGTTTTCATTTTCACACAGCTCATAGCATCTTGCTCCTCTGTGTCCATCAATGCATCCAAATATACATTCATTAGGATACGTCCAAACAAAACCACAAGTTTCTCTCTTACAACATGCACAATTATCGATGCATTTCGGATCCAGAGCTGAAAGGTAAAATTTTTCAAAGACTCTGTTTGAAAGTTTCCTAGTCAATGAGTTTTAGAACATAATGTGTAATTACAAACCACTTATTTCTAACAGACAATTGTCTGGTTCAGTATTTATCATAGGATGTTACAACAAATCTTCAGAAACATTTTTTAGATATCTTTAATCTCTCTATTGTTATAATTTGTCTATCAACATGAAATATATAGGATAGAGTGAGGGATCCAGCAGAACACACAATTATTTTGAGATGTAAAAACAAAACTGTTCGTTTTTTAACTTATAAGTAAAATGGTTTACCTCTTTCTTAATTTCAATATTGATATGTCCATAAAGCGATTTTTTAACATTGTGCGATATACTCACGTGCCTACTTACTTTTTCCAAAAGTGATAGACAACCATGTCAAAAGCAGTAACAACATGCCTAACATCTGAAAACATTAATGATTTATAAATACTTAACGAATGAGATATCAAAACGAAGCAGCTACATTTACAGTATAAAATGATTTGTCATTCTGTCGAAATAGTTACAGCTTATAACTCAGACGTTAATATAGATGGTCTATCAGAAATATGCTCAACTGTTAGGAAAATCACTTTCACAATTTTACATAACAATTGTAAGTATGAAAGCTTAAAGATTCTGTAGCTAAAAGTCGACCAAAAGGCCAATGCCACCTTGCAAGAATTGCTGGAAACGAGATGAGTCAATTTTGCAAGATACTGTCTTACTACTGACTGTTTAACTGAAAAATATAGAACATCCTTCTTTTGACTGATCTGGTTCCCAATGACTATTAACTGAAACTTGTGGCCAGAAAATAACGAGTTAAGAGAACACTGAACTCAGCTCTTTCGTAGTATATAGGACATGGAACTGTGTCCTGTTTTGTTGGAGAAATCACAATGTTGTCGTTGTTCATTACTTTGTTTTTTAGGTTTTTAGGTTTCAGGGTTTTTTTAGTTTAATATTATAATTTTCCGAGAAAAATGAGATTTATAAAAACTATTTGTGCAACATGATTTTACAAGAAGCAGTATATTTCATCTTGTCATTTGTGTTCACTGATCAAAATCGTCTAAACAAGTATTGTCTTGACTTAAATAATAATATAAAATAATAATTAAATAATAATATAAAAATAAAGGTGATGTCAACATATCTCTACAAGTCGTTTAATAATACAGTGGGAATTAGAACGAAATTTAAATCTGTTTTAAAAGCTCACTAACCTTTAACTATTGTGTTGTGTAAATCCAGAAAAATAACCAATAACGTCCATAAAAATTGTAACATATATTATCATTTTATAAAAACAAATTAAAAACTATAAAAGTAGACCAACATGTTGGAATCTATTTTCTTCCTGTTTTAATACATCCATCTAAAACTTGGAAACGTTTTAAATGATATAAGGAAGTAAAGCAACATCCAGTTTCAACTGCTAAAAAATGAACTGTATCAAATTATCAAAGTTTACAAAATAAGATCAAGGTTGTGCTACAACCATTCTTCTAAAAGCATATATATTTATAACAGACATTTACGAGTATAGGTATTTTTACAGGTATATAATATACTTAAATTTGACTACACGTGCCCGTGGTACATTTGCGTTTAGTTGCTACTGCATGAGTGAGTGATATGCAAATTTTTAGATATGTGGTTGTATTTGCAAGTTTGAATGGTTTTTATGGAGACATAGTTGTAACACGCAAGTAACTCGTGTTCCTATATGTAATTCAGTTCCTATATCTTGTCACACTTACATACAAACTGAATTCGGATGTAAGAAATCAAATCGCGAGTGCGAAGCTTATGGAACTAGCGGTCCGTGTTATATAAGCTTTGGTACACAACCGTGTATATATACAAATAAGTTGCTCCTCAACTACTAATGATCCTTTCAAATAAAACGCTTAACTGAAGTGCCTTGTAACGGGGCTAGAAACTGAGCATGTAAAAGAACTAAGCATTGTTAACATGGCGCTTACTCGTATCAATTAAGTTAACTATTTAGCTGATGGTAAATACACCATATTCAAACAATGCAGTTGAATTATTGTTCTTCTTTTCTGCATATTCATATAACCTGATTATATAACGTCCTAAACAATAAAATCTGTAATCAATGATCTATATCTGTAAAGATAATACAGAATATTTGGCGACAAAAATCGTCTTGAAATATCTCTTATCGTTATCACTTCAAAAAAGATAATACAGAATATTTGGCGACAAAAATCTTCTGGAAATATCTCTTATCGTTATCACTTCAAAAAAAGATAATACAGAATATTTGGCGAAAAAAATCTTCTGGAAATATCTCTTATCGTTATCACTTCAAAAAAGTTAATACAGAATATTTGGCGACAAAAATCGTCTTGAAATATCTCTTATTGTTATCACTTCAAAAAAGATTATACAGAATATTTGGCTACAAAAATCTTCTGGAAATATCTCTTATCGTTATCACTTCAAAAAAGATAATACAGAATATTTGGCGACAAAAATCGTCTGGAAATATCTCTTATCGTTATCACATCTTATCTTATCGTTATCACTTCAAAAAAGATAATAAGATTGTTCAAAACATTTCAGCTTGTCTTATTTAAGTCTTTATAACGATCCTTCTTATGGCTAGGGTAAGTGTAAATAAATACTTTGTGTTGATTCAGTAAACTTCCTATAGATCTTTTCATATTTAAACGGTTAAAAAACTGTATTAAACAGTGTAAAGTCAACCCAATTATACCAGCACTTTTATCTTATTTTGTTACCATTTCTAACCTTGTTCAAATCAAAGAACTGTATTCTACATTATCTTTCATGAAAAAAGATGGTTAACTTTATCACAGTTTTAACAATTTCGATTCAACATCAAACGTTAAACGTTCTACAGTACTGACATTCAATAACTAAGCTAATACAATATCAAATGTTAGCTGAGAGGAATAAGAAACAAAACTTGATCTCGAATCATTCGAGAGAGAAAAATCGCCAACAGATATAGCACAAACTGATCAGCGAAATATACAAAGAATTTAGAAAGAAAGAAATAATAATGTTAAACAAAATAATGGCACAGACAATTACTTATACTAGCATTAAACAACATTTAAGCACATTCAATAATATTTTTTAAAAACTATAACATTAACGTTATAAGGCGCAAGCCTATTGAGTCTATTTATTTTCTTGCAAAGTTTACCAACCTAAAATAAACTATTCTAATACACCATTATACTGATTAAGTGTTATCTATAAATAAACCAAAAAAAAAAAAAAAAAAAAAAATAAGCTGACTTAACATGCAGCCACTATAGATGTGAGTTAAGTCTTACATGAAGATAAGACCTAACGCTCTACACATACAAACATACGAGGGTTGATCGAAAACTAATGAGACTTTTGTGTCCAGTACCTTGTAACTGTGTCGATATACAGTTTAAATTATTTATTTACAATATACTAAAGTTGTATTTATTTTTTGAGGTGTAAAAACGTGTCTGATACGTTGCTATAGATCCAAATGAACGGATGAGCGGGGCAACCGAAAAAGATGACTACATTTTCTATGAAAAGAACGTTAAAAATAAAAATCGGAATGGCCGAACGTGGCGCGATTTCGTATGCGGCGTATATGACGTCTGGTGCGTATGTGTTGAAGACGTCGACGTCATATTCTTTATTGCTGGCAAACCACAGATAAACAGGCAACTGTTGCTGGGATAACAAATATTCACATATGACGTCTAAAAAGTCGCTAGAAAACCGCGCAGTAATTAAATTCTTAGCAGAACTGGGCAACACACCAACACAGACGTATGAAATGATGCAGAAGACATCTATTAAATCATCTGTTTCCCGGGCGCTGGATTTTAGATGGCACTGACGCTTAAAGGACGGGCAGACAGGACTGGAAGATGAACCGGGAAAACAATTATTGACGTCAAATTGATCGAATCAATAAAGGACGTCATTTTTGCGGATCGCCGGGTGACGATAAGAGAAATGTGTGTTTTAACTGGTCACAGTGATGGAACAGTTCATAAAGTTTTAGAAAAAACTTGAAAATGCATAAAGTAAGTCCTCGGTGGATACCGCGTTTATTATCTAATGACAATAAAATCAGCTGTGTGAATGCCTCCAGGAAGTTTTTGAAGCGATATCGTAAAGAAGGAGATTCATTTCTTCAGCGGATTGTCACTACCGATGAAACCTGACTGTTTTTATATGACCCTGAAACTAAGGTACAATAAAAAAAGTGGAAGTCATAGAGGATATTTGTTTGTTTTTCGTGAATATGGAATATATCTCATCGAGAAGTGATATAATTAAATATTTTCACGAGCGCGTAGCGTATCACAATAACTGATAGAATTCACTGGTTAGCATTAAATACAGACGCATCTCCACCACCTAAGAAGGCACGGGTTTCTAAATCGGCTGGGAAACAGATGTTTATCTTCTTTGCTGAATTTAATGGAATGATTCTCCAGCATGCTGTACCAACACATAAATGATAACATGATGCGAAGTCACGACAACACGATGCGAAGTCATGATAACATGATGCGAAGTCACCATAACACGATGCGTAAGTGCAATATCAACAGCGCGTTATCGCATAGTAATTTAGCGTCCTCACATCGTATTTTCGTATCCCTGCACCGCCTCTTTGGCGCCAGAGTGAAACTTTTTGGACCATACCTGGACACCGTATATATCTAATTTGTCTTTATCGTAGTAGTGGGGCCGTATTCATAAAGCTCCTTAGTTTTTAAGGAAAGAAATTCCTTAACTGGAATAAATCCACTAAGGTAAAAAATTCCTTAACTTTTGTATTCATAAATCACCTATAGAAGGAAATTCCTTAGGTAAGATTTTCCTTAAGATAAATTTTGACTTAAGGCGAAAATTTCGTTCAAAAACATTCCCCCTTTTTGTATATACCTACCACCGAGCACTGACTTTTACTTAAAATAGTAAATGAAACAAAATAGCGGACTGTGAGTAGAATGAGCGCTGTTCGCCGGCCTTTTTATGAATATGTAGAGTATTCAAGGCAATATGTACGTGGAATCGCCGTGGGAAATACAAACTGTTTATTTTATGAGGTTTAACACTTGTGACATGGTTTGAGACTGAATTTTAACTTAATTATTAGTTAATATCAGTTCCATTCTCATGTCGTTCTTGTTGACCTTGCAAGTTCATCGGAATTTCCTGGATCTAATAATAGATCTGTCAAAACTGAGGCAGTTATGTTAGTCATAGGGAAAGACATTGTACCTGTCAGTAGAGTACGGGGTCATTTTAGATTCCATTATTAACCGGCTACACAGTGAGTATTTACAGATTATTAATTGCTTTTGTACACCCATCTGTAACTGAGAACAGAGAATAATAAATGAAATATATAAAAAATTTCAACTTTAATTTATGGAACGTTATTTAGGTAAAATTTACACAAAACCTGAAAAACAGTTCAGTGTATCGTAGTGGCATCAATGTTTTTACCCTTACTTAACAGTGCACAGGTCATGACCTTGACAAGGTACATAACTGTGACCCATCATAGAACGTATCCGAAATACCGTCAATCCGACTGCCATTGCATTGTTAACATCTTCATTATATTCTCCGAATTCCAATCCACTTTGGAACAGTCGGACCGTACAAAGTAAAGCGTATTCCGATTGTGAAAATTGAAGTTTAAACTCCACAAATAAATTATTACAAGAAATTAAACAGATTTATTCTGGAATTGCAGACACTCTAACGCGACAATGTTGTTGTTGTTGGTCGTATCCGGATAACATAGGAGCGAGTTCTTTTAAACAGTGACAGAATTACACAAATAACATTGTTGAAGATGTTTTATTCTTAATAGAGCTGTTATTGTAAAAAAATGAATTCACAAAACGTTTGCTAGTCAGCCATTTTTGTTTCAAGATTTTTTCCTTAATAAGGGAGCATATGGGGTACCTTAATATTTAAGGGAAAAATCGGCCAAAATTAACTTACATTTCTCTGATATACCAATAACACAGTCAAATCTAAACATTGACATAACTCACCTTAATGAAAAAAAGCAAAAAATTCTTGCAGTCATTGGACTTAAGTAAATCTTAGGTCGAGGAGATTGAACAATCGATTAACCAATCTCTAGTTAAACTATGGTATGAGATGCGTAAAATTAGACTTACAGTAATCAAAGTCAACGAAAAGAAACATTTCTAAAAAAAAATATTTAATTCCAAAAACTTAAGAAATGTTGCATCAATTTCACATAGAAGAGACAAGGAGGATACTGCATGAAATTTGTACACTAAAAAGATGATGAACAAATGTCATCATGATGCGTAAGTATTTCGTACAGAGCTTTCAATAAATCCAGACTGTCCATATTTTAGAGCTTCCCTAGACAGCAAAATTTTAGACAGGTCATCATATAACCACTTTGAACTGCTGGAAATTAATAGGTGCCCATATAAATCTAGAAATGCTACACATACAGAACCAGCTAGAAATACAGACTTCTGCCTTGAAATAAAGAACGGGGAGCTGCATTAAAAAAAATCACATAATTATTTCTTGTTTTTTATCATTGGGAGATTTATGCAAAAACACATTTTCATCAGAGCCTGAAGCTTTACAATTAGGAACACATCAGTAAAACTCTGTTATTTCTGGACAATGTTGATCTAAGTTCATAATATTGTTAATCTAGATGTATTCAAGTGTTACATACATACTGGCTGGGAAACTCTCTGTTTACCTGTTTCGGGTCACGTGATAAAATCTGTCGATACGGTGTATAGCCCATATAGGACTGCGGATTTTAAAGAGATCTGAATTTTCCTGATATCACCTTTAAAACGACTCAAATGCATACTATTTTTAAGACGTGAATAGCAGGGGAAAATGCAGGATGACCAGTCTGGTTTTCTTCTGAATTAACTTTGCTTATTTTTCTCTCAAGCAAAGCTCGTCCAAGAGGTTACCATCCATGATATGTTGTGTAAGAGCTGCACATTTGACTACAGGCAAAATACTATAACAGACTGACTTGGATTGGAGATATGTATTAATTTGCCCAAGAAGGCAGAAATTGTAGTTGATATAAAAGTAAGGGTGTCAATATCTTGTTTAAAAAATCATGAAGCGGATATTTTTACGTCGCATTTGCTGCAAGGCATTAATGGAAAAAAGTATATGTAATAAACGGTGTGTGAATTTACTACACTGTTCTTTGAATAAGGAAGATTTGGTTTAGAAGTAAGTTAAATACTGGAGTGCACATTCAGCCTTTAATTCCATTTTCACTCAACTTTTTTGCTGTTGATGGAACCCTCCATACTTACAGATTGATATGAGGACAGATCGATATTTGGATCAACTTACTCACAGTGTGGCGTTTTCTCTTCAATATCATTTTTCCATATTAATCTTGTTAATGTATTGAGTTTTTCTGTTCTTCGTTCGTATGAATGTTCACATAATGATGATGGTTTGCGAGTTTGAATATTTAGAACGTAACTAAATACCTTGTTTACACCACTTTGTCACAGGCCATTTTGTTTTCGCATCAAACGAACATGCGGAATACGAAATTCTTAAAGGTAAGTGTTAATGCCTTCTACAAGTGATATTTTAACTCTAGGCAATTTAATTTAAGTGACATGTTGAGTAAATAACAACTTGGTATAAATTTATCGGTCAATTATTTCCTTTTTGTAACCCATTGTTTTTTATGAGTTTATATTGATGTATGTGATGCTTTTATGCCAGCAAATATCTCAGTCTTAAACAGATAAAACAAAATTCTTTTAAAATTAAAATAAAATTCAATCAGTTTCGTTAAAATCATATAAATGCGAAAGATAGTGAACAAATAATTGCTCAAAGGCTTACTTTTAGTTAAAACTTTTGGAAAGAAGCCAGGTAAGAGAGATGCATCGTGTATAATCTGCATGGTTAGATGTTGTTTCCAAGTTAAAGTTGACTAGCGATTTTTTTAGTTTTATGCTTTTTTGTATTTTTTTTTCAAATGTATATTTCCTTTTTTTCAGTTGTCTTTATGGCAAATGAATAAAATAAATTTTCCCATTATCAGTTATATTCCATTTTAGAGATAATGAGACAAATTTAAACAATGCAGTATATCATCGTTCATATCAAGGATGTACTTGTAAAAATGTGCCTTTATTACATTAGGTTGTGGTCAATTTACTTCTGATTTCCATAAGTGGAACAAAAGGGGGTTATAAAGGTATGTTTACATTTTGAATTATTAAGAAAAAGAAAACAAAGAAAATACAGCAAACAAGTAAAAATTGTGTTTAATTAAAGCAACACATCTGTTTAAAAGGTTGTGACTTTATACCTATCTATTCTCTATCAACTGATGGTATTTATAACAGCATTTAAAACATTTATCAAGCTAAAACACAAATTGACTGTTATATTTTAATTGTTTTTGTCAAAATGCATTTTATATCGAACTGCAAAATGATATCTGTCAAACTATCAAGTGGAAGTGACCCTATCTAGTACTTTACGTCCTTAGCTCAGTTTTATGGAGAAAAATTTTAGAGATGAAGACTTTCCAAATGAAAATGTGAAATAAAACACTGAGCCTTTTTACTTCTTTTTTTTGGAACTGATCTGTGGCCTGGTTTTACCTTCTAGAAATTTCTATAAATGTGGTTATATTTAGAAGATTGGAGATTTGTTTTGGTTTTTTCAGGAATAATCTAGATTATGTTGCTTCTGGTATTTTGCTTGTTTATATAAAAGTCAGAGAGTTTTTTCAAGCAGGGTCTTTAGGTAACGTTAGTCATAAAATATTGGGAAAAAAAATTCATCAGTGACAGTTATATTGCAACCATTCTTAATTACACTGTGTGGGGAATTAATTAAACCTTTTCAACAATTTGTTGGATTACTCTATTTTTGTGGAAAATACTTCAACAGTGATTAAGACTTTAAGACATTTAACACTTACCAGGATCAGACAGGATTATTAATTTATTTTAGGACAACACTAAATCCAGGTACTGTAAAACATTTTCTTCGTGACTTCATGTAATTGTACTTGAATACTTTAATAGTTTGTTTTAGAATAAAGTTTTGTTATTGTTTAAAAGTTTGTTACTGGTTATTCTTTCTGTTACTCTTTTGATTTGGGCCGTAACAGAAATTGGCGGCTTGTTTGGGATATGAGAATTTTAGTTTGGCTGATTATTGAAAATATCTATTACTGTATTTGTTTATTTAAACTTACACCGTACTTGTTGTTTTAAATGCGCTATTGAAATCACGTTTCGTTTAAAATAATCAGCAACAAACAATCATGTCTTTCGAATTTGATAAATTTGTAGCTGAACCTTCCCAGGAGATGTTTAATTTAGCTAAGAAAACTGATTTGTTCAGTCTTGCACAACATTTTATTTTCTTTTTTATTACTTTACAAGAAAAAAAATAAAAATAAAAACAAGCTTAAAGCTTTTACAAATGGGATTAAATCCCTTAACAATCAGCTTTTCCTTTTTTCTTTCAATATTAAATATAAAAAAACATTACAGTACATACAGATTTTAACAATCATCATTTAGAAATATGAAATATGAAATACTTTGGTTGCGTATTACAGTTTCACATACTAGTAAACATTTCCCGTCGCAAGAAGGTCTACGAAAATTCTTAACTAAAGTTAGATCCTTATGCATAGGAAAGTTTAAAGTAAATGCAATCTTAATAATATATAAATTCATAAAAATAACGTGTCTTACTTCCGAAGTAAATAAAATCGAAAAAAGCAAGATCAGCATGAATAACACATGTAGTTTTTTTTTCCATAGAGGTTGTTCCCCTTTACTTAAGTAATTTTATCTTATTTAAAACATGTATATTTTCCGTTTGTGCATTTTGAAATTTGAACAAATCTTTTACGGATGATATGATTTTTCTTTCTATCGCAGATTTTTCATGTCTAATATTTGAGAATTGCAACTCATTTCTATATTTCCAAATAATAAATTTCGTTTCAAAAATAAATGTGTAAAAATATTTGCATGTTTTGACTTTACTGTACTTAATACCTAATGCGACCTTTGAGAAATCAAGAATTAGGTGCTCTTTTGGTAAAATTGAAAGAAATACATTGTGTAAAAAATTCCATATCGGTTTTATCTCGACAGTCCCAAAAGAGATGCTTTAGTGTTTCAGTCTTAACTTTACATATGTTACATATCCATCTAGATGCATTCATTAAAAACAGTTTATGTTCTGTTTAAAGAACATTGTGATTAAATCTTCGTTGAAAGTATTTTGTAGCTGAAAGACAGAATGTTTTGAAAATGTTCATCCAGACTTGGTCCCAATTAAGAGAATAAACACCTAAATTATGGTGCCATTTTTAGCTGTTTTTAACTGACAGGTTTTGTCATGGCACACTTAATGTTTAATTACATCGCGTATATATGCAGGTTCGAATAATGTACGGCCTTGTCTTTAGAGAGAAGAAGATTTTTAAGCTTAAGCCTATCTTTGCATGATGATTTTTCACTTTCGTTTGATTTAAGTATTGATAAATATTCCGCTGGAAATATTTTTCTTTATTAACGACCATTCTGATATCCAGTTTAATTTTCTTTTCAACTTTTGCAGAAGCTGAGTGCTTGTTATAAATGAACTTTTTTCAGTGTCCCATATATGCCTTATACATGTTATATTACTTTCTATAATGATTTAATAAGAATAGGTTTTCGTTCGAAGAGTATATCTTTGTTATTAAAAAAGAAAATGTCTAAAATGTCTCCAACACTGACTGGATTTATATTTTGAAGAAGTTTGCTCCAGTGTTTTATTGCTACAGAGTAATATACCGGCATTTTCGTTTCATAATTGAGATTATTTAAGTGTGAACATTTATATAAAAAAAAGCATGTGAATATTTGTTATCTATTGACGTTAAATAATATTTGCCAATTTCGTTCCAGTTATCTATTTCAGAATTTATAATTTTGTAAATCATTTTGATGTTGAGTGCTTCTTGAATGTCTGAAATGCTATACAGGTTTATTCCCCTTGACATTTCTCATTTTTCAGCATTTGTCTAGCAACAGCGACTTTTTTTCTATTCCATAGAAAATTTAAAATGAAGTCTTCAAGTTCTTTTACATGTATTTCCGGAATACCTCTATTTTCGATTAAAAAATAAGACTGAAAAGACAAAACTTTTTATTAATAAGGATTTACCCTGTATGGTAAGATTTCTTGATTTCCAAACCTGTAAAGATTTTTTTTATTTTATTTATTTTCGCTTGCCATATCGCGTCACGGTCTATGTTGTAACCATGGTAAACTCCAGGTGCTTTTTCATAATATGATAAATCTTTAAATATGTGGTCGAGAGAATCTTCATTTTTTGCTAGAAATTGTGTATCATCAACGAATTGATTTAATTTCGCGAACAAAACCATATTTGGTGACGGTAACGCTATACCTTGAATGTATTCATTTTGTCGTATACAACATGCCATTGCCTCAGCTTGCAGGATATACAATATCGGGGCACACGGGCACCCTTGTTTAATCAATCTTGAAATAGGAAAGAAGCTTGACAAAAACCCGTTAGTAATAACAGCCGTTTCTGAAGAATGAAGTAATGTTTTAACCCAGTTTCGAAATTTAGGACCGAATCCGAATTTATTAAGGCACATGTCGATCCATTTCCATTCACATCTATCAAAAGCTTTGGTTTGATCTAGGAAAACAATAAGACCCTCCTGGTTTTCTCGATCTGTGTATTCTACAACGTCTTGTAAAAATCTATTTGCTTCGTTGATGTTTCTACCTTTAACGTAACCTTTTTGATCTGAATTTATTATACTAGGTAATAATGGTTTGAGTTTGTCGGATAAGCATTTTGCAATTATTTTATAATCTACGTCTAAAAGAGTGACTGGTCTCCAATTTTTTAAACGTTCTCGATAAGATACCTCGACATTGCATTTTTGTTAGAGTATTTTTATCTAAAATCGGTTTTGAGAGTGATCGAAATTCAAATTTAATTAAGAGAGAGAAATGTATTCTTCGAGTGTTTTTGCATTATCATGAGAGATGCTTACATTGGCCTTTGACAGAAGATAATTTGCAGCATAATCATTAACACATTCTGATTTAAATAAGTTTTTATAGAACAGACATTGTTCATTTAAGATATTATCTATACCGTATTTCATTTGACCTGAATCCGAACCGACTGTTTGACAATAACTTCTTTCCGCGTCTCGTTTCTTTGTTAAAGAAATACGCTGTAGATTTTTCAATTTCTTGAATATATTTTTTTTGTTTCAGCGAATTCTAGCCGCCTCCGTTATTCTTTCATAGTATCGGTTAATTTCATTTTTTAACATTATTAATTTCACCCTTATTTCCGGTAGAATTTTCGTGCAGGTCTTGGCGTTTCTTTTCCATAGTAGATATGTCCACTTGAGTTTTTCGGTTTTTTTTTTACAATAGTCGATCGTCAAATTTTGTACTTTGCATTCAAACACATCCCACCAGTTAAGTAATGAAGCAAATTTATTTTTTTCGGAGAGCCATACATCCCAGAATTGTTCAATGATTTCTATATTTTTTCATTAAAAATGTTAACGTTCAATTTCCATAAGCCCGGGCCTTTTACGACATTATCTGTATTTATTTTCAATGTGATTGAATCATGGTCTAAATGCGGAAAATGCGTTATACTGGTAAATTCTATTTCATTTTTTATTATCTTTTTAAGTTAAAAAATAGTCAATTTGTGACATTGAATTATTGCGCGAAAAAGTGAACATTGTTGGATGGGTTTCATCTGCGCCAGACATCTTTTAGATCTAAAGAGGATTGAAAGTCGTAAAGTTCTTTTGAGCCCTCATCTACAAGTCGCACGCTATTTTTTGAAACACGGTCATATTTATTATTTTGTTTACAGTTAAAATCACCTCCGATAATCTGATTTATAGGGTGCGAATCGCTCAGATATTCGCTTGCTTTTTTAAAGAAAGATTTTCTATCCGAAATGCCGTAAGGTCCATATAAACTGGACACTCTTTAAGACTTTTCCTCGTTTAACAGTCTGCCTTCCGTATTATGACTATAAGATATTCTTTTCCCCGTTATGTCTAAGGTAGGTTTTAATAAAATAGCTACCCCCTTCGTCGCGCTGCTACTGCTATCCCAGAAACTTATACCTCCCCATTGAATTTCTTCGGTGTTATTTTTACAGTGTGTCTCTTGTATTAATATGACGACATATTTCTTTTACCTTAACCATGAAAAAACTTTAATTCTTTTTTTGCAATCGCTGATGCCATTTATATTTACAGAACATATATGAAGCATACAATAAATATCAGCAAAAATACATGATACACTTAAATACGATTATTACAGATCATTTCTACCATGTTTTGATTTTGTGTTTGCCGACGACGGAGTTGACGAGCTACTGCCCCTTGCACTCTTCCTTGTTCCCGTGGCAGACGGGGTTAGAGGCACGAACTCGTTCGGCTCAAACTCGTCTGACTCGCCCTCAAAGAAGAAAGGGAGAAAGGAGTCATATCTCGTCCGCACCATCGTCGGATACATGAACACCACTGAGGTCCCGAGCATCAAATAGGATTTTCCTGAAGCGTCCGTCTGAAAAGAAAATCTGATCATTATCTAAATAATGACAATTTTCTGTAGATTTGGAGAAGTCGCGCACAGCCATATTGATAGATTTCGCGCTCTCATTTATAGATTTAATAAGCTTGTGTGTACCGCACCGTGGAATGATGCTTGAGAAAGCAATAGGTGTATCTGGCCATATTTCTGCTGTCTTATACATAGAATGTTTAACACTTTCAATAATATTTTCCTCCTTGAATGAAGCAATGTCTACTGTCCCTAGGTGTATAATAAATGAGCCAACTTGCTCGTCTTTTTTTAGAGTTACTTTCGAGATAAGCGTGTCCATCTCTTTTAGTGATTTCCCAGAATAGGAAACATTTTTTAACGTTTTTGTGTTTAATGTGCAGGCGTTTGGTATTTGAATCACCGATAATCACATGAGTTTTGTAAAGTTTAAAGTCTTAGTGTTCTCTTCAATTGAAAGGGATTTCACAGTAGGCGCGACGTCAAAGTCTTCAGGTTTTTCGACGCCATCTGAGACGTAGTGTCCATCATCGTCGTCATGATCATCGTCGTCGTCTCAACATTAGTTTAGTGATTCTTTGTTTTGCACAACATTATAAGTTGTCTACATTTATATCTTCGATGCGTAAGCAAGACATTAAATAGTTTAATATTTTGTTGAAGAAGAAATTTTTTATGAAAATGCACCTTTTCTTATTGTTAAGCAAAATCGGACTCTGAATTTAGGTTACGGGAGCTTGAGTTTACATTAGGTATACAAAAGTTGAAATTAGGAGAAAAACAAGAAAAAGTGATAAAAGAAGGAGACTTAAAGCTACAATCAGAGAGAGAAGAAAGAGAATTAAAGCTACAATCAGAAAGAGAAGAAAGAGAATTTCAGTTAAAATGAAGGAATTAGAAATGCAGGAAAAAGCACATCAGTTTAAACAGAAAATGTCAAATTTTGATGTTTCAAAATATATTAGGCTTGTTCCACCTTTCCAAGAAAATGAAGTAGACAAACATTTCCTTTATTTTGAAAAAGTTGCCGGAGATTTAACTTGGCCTAAAGAGCATTGGACCTTACTTGTACAAAGTGTCTTAATTGGTAAAGCCCGTGAAATTTATACACAACTTTATGTTGAACAAAGCTCTGATTGTGACAGTGTTAAAGAGTTCATTCTTAAAGGTTATGAATTGGTTCCTGAGGCTTACAGGCAGAAATTTCGTAATACTAGAAAAGAAATATGTCAAACTCATGCTGAATTAGCCAGGGAAAAGAACAATTATTTGATAGATGGTGTTTGTCTAAGAAAATTGATAAAACTCATTAAAGTCTTAGACAGCTAATGCTAATTGAAGAGTTTAAACGTTGTATTCCGTCTGATATCAAATCTTTCTTAGATGAAAACCAAGTGGAACCTTTACATGATGCTGCTCATTTGGCTGTTGATTATTCTTTAAATCACACAATCTCATTAATTTTATGATCGAAGAGAAACCCAGTTTCTCATACTTCCATTCCAAATTCAATTCTAGAATTTCTCCGGCCCATCATGTTTAAACCAAAATCATAAACCAAATTCATCTGAAGAACCTTAAGGTCAAAGTCCCTTATTTCGTCCTACATGTACTTATTGTAAGAAACCTGGGCACCTTATTTCTCATTGCTATATTTTAAAAAAGAGGCATCCACGAGGTGATCGGGCGAAACCCACAGGCCTCACCACTTCAAGATCTAAACCACAGTCTTGTATTGACAACATTTCAATTTCTAAGGTCACAGAACCCAAATAATTTTTGTAATTGAGATTTACTTGTATGAACCATTTCTTTCGGATAGTTTTTTATCACTTATATGTGATACTTGCCCACGTACCCCATTAAAATCATAAGGGATATCGGAGCTTCCCACTCTCTTATTTTAGCAGAAACTCTGTCTTTTTCTGAGAAGACTTCTTCTGAAACAAGTGTCCTTATTCAGGGAGTGGATTTGTTAATGTCCCCCTACATTATATTCATTTATTCTCAGATTTGGTTACTGGGCCTGTCACCGTTGGTATTAGATCTTTGTTACCCTTAAAAGGTGTTCATTTACTGCTAGGTAATGACTTAGCTGGAGACAAGGTTGTGGTTAATCCACTTGTAACTGACACACCAATTGTGGATCAGACACCTGACCCAATTGAACAGGACATTCATGATCTTTATCCTTCATGTGCAGTTACTCAATCTATGGCTAAGAAAGCCATTGAGCCATTGGCTCTTTAGATATTGATTTAGCTGAGACTTTAACACGTCAGTCTTTTCATGATGAGACAAATAAATCTCTTTCTTCTACTCTGCCTGAAAATCAGACAGACTTGTCAATATTTGACTTTTCTCCACCAAGATCAAAAGACCAAGGTCATGACTTGCTGTCAAGTCACAACTTATTCAGAACAGAAAAAACGATCTTGAATTTTCAGTTCTTTTTCAAAAGGCTTTAAGTAAAGATGAAACTTCACGAGTCCCATTTGTTTACTATAAAAAGAATGTGATTTTAATGAGAACATGACGACCACCTGATGTTCCTTCTGACGAAGAGTGGACTGTTAGTCGTTCCGAAGTCATATCGCCATGAAATAGTAAGTTTCGCTCATGAAATGCCATTGTCAGGTCATTAAGGTGTTAACAAAACCTATTATAAAATTCTAAATCATTTGTATTGGCCTGGTCTTTAATCAGATGTTATTAGGTATTGTAAATCTTGTCATACTTGACAAATGGTACGCAAACTTAATCAGGCAATACCTAAGGCTCATTTACAACCTATCCCTGCCTATGAAAAACCTTTTTTTTGTAAAATAATGATAGACTGTGTAGGTCCTTTACCTAAAACTAATTCAGGTTCTCAATATCTTTTAACAGTTATGTGTACTTCTACACGCTTCCCTGAGGCAACCCCTTTAAGAAATATCAAAGCCAAAACTATTGTTTTTTTTGAAAATTTTCACATTTTTTGGTTTACCTAAAGACAAAGATTGGTTTACAGTCTGATCAAGGGTCAAATTTTATGTCAGGTATTTTTCAAGAGGTCATGCATGAGCTTAAAATTAAGCAATACAAGTCTTCAGCTTATCATCCCGAAAGTCAAGACGCTTTAGAGCGATTACATCAAACGCTTAAAAATATGATAAATTCATATTATTTTGACACTGAAAAAAAAATTGGGATGGAGGAATTCATTTACTATTATTTCCTGTCAGAGAATCCGATCAAGAATAATTTGGATTCAGTCATTTTGAGTTAGTATTTGGTCACACTGTCAGAGGACTCTTAAAACTTCTTTAAGAGAAATTTCTCTCTGAAGTTGATGTTTCATTAAATCCATAACAGTATATTTCTGACTTTAGAAATAAATTGTCAAATGCCTGAAAGACAGCTAGGTCAAATCTGAACTCAGCTCAATTAAAATGAAAACAAAATATGATATTAATGCCGATAAAAGAAGTTTAACCATGTCACATAACAACTGTGCAACTGGCAATCTGTGCCCTTCACAGACGAGAGCCGCTACCATGTTTTGACCTGTGACAGGCGTGTGAGGGTGTGGCGTCGCCCAGGAGAGAGGTATGCGGAATGTAACATTATTCCATATGACAGGTCTAGCGGTGGGTCAGTTATGGTGTGGGAAGGGATATCCATTGATGTGATTCCAGGAACTTCTTTGATGATGAAGATATTGAGAGCGAGGTATCCCGATCTTAACCCTATAGAGCATGTCTAGGGCACGCTTTCTAGTAGGCTTTCTTCGCGTCCGAACCCTGTGCAGAACGCCCGTGAGCTTTCTCAAGCTTTGTAGCAGAATGGGATGCTATACCACAGGGAATGATCAGACGTGCCATCAGGAGCATTCCCAGACGATGCAGATAGTGCCTAAACACCCGAGAGGGGATACACATTTTACTGACACTGAATATGAAACGTTTTCAGGCCTGAATCTGCTTTTACAAACATAGTTTGTTTTCCTTTAAGACCACCATTTCAAAGTTAATTTGATAGTGTTCATATCCTGGACACTGTCTCTGTTCAGGAATGTGCCTGTTGACGATGAAAAAGCCGATTAGTTTTAATATGTAAAAAGAATTATTTTGATATTTCTGTGAAAGATATTTATAAATCAACTCAACGCGTATGGTATTTTATAGATTATATGGGCGCTCCTTTAATTAATTTAAGCAGTTTATAATAATAGCATGTTTACAGTTCTATTTGTGGAACTGATCTTTGGCCTAGTTTTACCTGAGTGTTAGACACTTCTAGAAATTTCTATAAATGTCTCATTGTGGTTATATTTAGAAGGTTGGAGATTTGTTTTGGTTTTCAGCGATAATCTAGATTATGTTGCTTCTCATATTTTCTTTGTCTATATAAAAGTCAGAGAGTTTCTTGAAGCAGGGTCTTTGGCAGTGACAGTTATATTGGAACTATCTTTAATTATACTGTCTGAGGAATTAATAAAACATTTTTAACAATTTGTTGGATTACTCTACGGACTTTTGTGGAAAATACGTCAACAGTGATTAAGACTTTAAGACATTTAACACTTACCAGGATCAGACAGGATTATTAATTTATTTTAGGACAACACTAAATCCAGGTAGTATAAAAATATTTTTCTTTGTGACTTTATGTAATTGTACCTTGATACTTGAATAGTTTGTTTTAGAATAAATTTTTGTTATTGTTTTAAAGTTTCTTACTGTTATTCTTTCTGTTACTCTTTTGATTTGATACTTAACAATATGCTTGTTGTACAGTATGGTGATATTCGCCAAATGATAAAATATATATTAATTTTAAATCAACTAAAGTATTGTCATAAATTAAACATAATGGAAACAACACATGCTTAAAAACCAATGAATCATCTACTTCACTGACGTTTGGTCTTTTTTTCAGCTAAGAATTTGTTTCCGTAATAATGCGTGAGGTTCTGTGCCACATTTAACTAAAATGCATGATTCATAAAGACAATACAAAGTTAACATATTTCAATGGCTGCACTATTAGAAATGGTTCGTTTCAAAACAAGTATAATTAGAAATAACTCATTTATAAAAGGTACACAACATAATCTTGAATGCTTTAGATTCGAAATATTTCAAATTATTTATTTTCCTTCTAACGATATAGCAATATGTGGAAATCATGGGACTTGTGTGCCTACCTCGCAATGCCTTAAACCACACGCAGGACAGTGTAAGAATGTTTGGTGTTGTAAACAGGCTGTGTATAAAATGAGTCCACCTCCAGGTATAAGTTTTCTTTATTATTATTATTATTATTATTATTATTATCATTATTACTATTATTATTATTAAATAAATTCGTTTGAGCTACTTATCGGTAAAGAACGGAACGTGTACGTTGTTTTGAATCCAGAGCTGTTTCAATAGCTTCCAAGTTTGTAGTGACGATATTATTGCAATCTCCATGTAAATAGCCCTTTCTTGTTTGGATTAAACAGTAAAGCGTGAAAATTTGTCAAATTCACAATTATTATTAGGATTTATTGCGTGGCTTAATAATTGAGGTCTTTATAGACGACATATTAGATTTTGCATTGTTTAATTGTCAGGCAGTGTTGTCATTAAACTGTATATTTCTATTTGTCTTTTTGTAGTGGAAGAATGCATTTGCGTGACCAACCAGGAATTGTGTGGAAAGGACGTGAATCCGTATATTTTTGTTCATCTTGAGGCATCTTGTGAATGCTGTGGTAAGCTTAATACTAAACAAGCTTTAATCCATAGTTATGGAGTTAAATGTTATGCTACAAAAGTAGTGAATTGTCTATTAGATAGAGTCAGAAGTAAGATAGCCTAAATAGTTAACTAGATCTTTATACATAATTGTGAGATATGAATGCTCGTACATTTATCCCTTCAGTTTGAGTCTCAGTTTTAAAACATTTTCCATTTCCTTTCACTAGAGAATATGTATAACATTTAACATTGCCCCTTGAACATATACATAATTAAATGACGATATTAATTTTGAAAAAAAAGACAGTTACACGACGCCTTAATTGATATTTTCATTGTAACAGTCTGTGGCAATAGTCACTATATAATAATACTCTTTACGCCTGACAAAATTGAAGGATTGTAAGAAGGATTCAGTGAATCAATCCAAATAAAGCCATTGTTTTCCAAAAATTGAACGATGCTTCTTTCAATGACTTCAAGTTTCCGTTTTTGTATTCACACAGACTGTATAAACCAGTGTGTGCCTGTACTTACAAACGGACTATGTCCGAATTATGAGAAGGATCGAGGAGCGTGTGATGGAGACAAGCATTACTGTTGTAAAGGTTTGTAAAACATAACTTGATAGTATATTTTGAATAGTACTAAATAATTTTAACAGCAACACTGCTATATTATTTAAAGGAATTAAATATTTTCTTCTTTACTTCTCAGTTACTCGATGAGTTACTCGCCACTTCTTGTACCGTGAAATGTCTTTGTCATTCGTAAGCTGAATACAACTTTTCGACACGAGTCTACTTGATTATGACCAAGTTATAAATAAGCAAACAAAAAACCTCGAAATACATTTTTAATGCACTACGCATTGAAACAGCTTTTACCAAAACACATTATTTTTGTGGTTATGATGGGACGTGGAGGTGATCGCTGATTATTTTTGTCAACCTTTACTGTGACTGTACATATGAGCGGTTATTTCTTCTTGAGATTTCTTTGTCATTTTCAAAGTTAAGAAGTCTCGACGTACATAAAAACAGACAACGCATGCCTCAAAATAATTTAATACCTGAATAGTGAAAAATGGAAACATTATACATGTGTCGTGACCAAAATAACATGCCACAGTTGGTCAAGTACCAGACTCGACAATGTTCACAGATCGAAAAATCACATGCTGGAAAAAAGAAAGAATTGGGTTACCTAAGTGTCTATATAAAAACAACTAACATCTTTTTTACTATAACAATTATACATAAGCCATCTATTACTGAAAAGCATTTTTTATAGTTACGATTAGCACATTTACGTTAATTTACTTGTTACAGTCATAGAATACAAATCAAAACAATATGAATATGTTCGATGCAAAAAACATTGATATGATTTTAGTGTAAAAGAGTCTGCTACGAGATAACAGCCCCCCTCCCCCCCCCCCCCCCCAAAAAAAAAAAAAGAAAGAAAAGGAAATGAAAAATAACAAAACGATTTAGTTTTTAGAAAATACCCTGATTTGACTTGGATGTATTTTTATATGGTTATATGCGAACATTCAGTATTCACTTACAAAAAACAGCGACAAAGATTGTAACTGTTTTGAAGAATGTCCTGAAACATGGAAAGTCGTCGGTGACTGCAAAATATGCTGTTTACCCTGCACAATAGGTCAGGAATAGTATACTTAAGTTCATATTTATTTTGTTTCTTTAACAGGAAAATATATAAAATCATTTTATATCTACTTTAAAATAACTTTAAGCTGTAAGTAGCTGACCATTCTTTTTATATTTAAAAATGTTATTTGAAAATAAAAAAAGCTATTGTGCAAAGAAAATACCATATTTTTAAACGACTGTGCCAAAACAAATTTAAACAATCAGATTGTAAGGGTAAATGCGATATACTTTTCCAAAAGGAATCTTATTCAACTTTACCGCCGAAACAAAATAAAGCTATGGCACTTTCAGACGTGTTATCAGTCATTCTTTGCATCTTGAAAAACGGCATGCAATTGTGTGGCATGCTCTTTGTAGAGATCCATTTGTTCAAACTTTATCGTGTTAAAATGTCATTGCAGATAAAACCAATGTCACGAACAACCCAACATGTGATGTCACTAACACTGGAAGAAAAACCGGCGGGTTCTCTTTAGCTCAGATCTTGATGATAACGGTGGCAATCATGACCCAGACTACCAAAGCATAATTTACAACAAATTTGTTTCACGACAAATTATTTTGAAAAGCAGTGAGAAGAAAGCATCGTTTTGTAGTGTAACGGTGGAAAATATCATTTTGAATTTAATTCTGAAAGGTTTATTCTTTAATATTTTATTCAGATACAAAGAGAAACATGTAAAATTTCAATAGTGCATTCGTCTTCAGGCAATACATTAGTCCAGTCTACGGACTACGTACTATAATTGTTCGTCTAGCTTATGACAGAATTATGTTAAATGTCAGAAATATGTGTATTTCATGACATGCTAATTGCCTGAAGACTTAGTTATACTTCTATATAAATCGAATCATTTAGACAGTCAGGGGGCAGCTACGAGAGAAGCTAGGGGTGGAAGCCTCTACTATGCTGGATTCTGCCGGCACTTAAAGTCACTAGCTTAGTTATACCTTACTGGTTAATATTTATGACATTCTGTCCGGCTTCAATATGTTTTTACTTTTAACATGTTTAAACAGTGGAGAGAGCTTTGCAATTTAAATTTATTTGGAAAACTTAAAATAAAAAAATTCTAAATAAATAAGAACTTTGAAACTGAAATGGTGTTGTCTGAGATATACAGACTATTCTTCATGACTTTTTCTCCACAACTACACTACAGTTTTAAATGGATAAAACATATATCGGATCATTTTGTGATTATTTATTTATCCTTTCAATTTTTCTGCTTCTATGTATACGTAAAACGATGAGATAACAACATATGCGATCTCACTTCATTTTATGACTTATATACTTTCCTTAGTGATCGATTATTTTTCTTGTGGAAAAGCACCGCTGCCTTTTTTATTACTCTGATTTGCCAAAAAACCTTCAAAAACATTTTCCGTATACTTTACATTCTTCTGAGAAAGGATAAAGCACTATAAAACAATCGTATCTAGATTCTTGAAAATGTATTTGCGATGTCATGATATCATATGATTTTCTCTCTTTGATTGTTGCCCCCCACCCCCCGATTTTAACTTATGATAACATCCTTTAACAACTATAACCGTCAGGTATGTCAACTGGAAATGCTAGAAATAGAGAAACTTTATGAACATCTTAACCCAGGGACCTATACCATAACAGGTTCGTTGGTCATAGTTATAGGTATTTGAGACTACTGCATTAATCGTTTATGTCACAGTAACCTGTTCTGCTTTAATGGTTGCCAGTCAACAACTCGAGAAAAACCGCAGGTGTGACTTTAAAAGAAAGCTACATCATGATATATGGCGAAATATTCTGTACGCGAATGGGAGGGGAATACTATTCTAAAAGCTTTCGGTTTTGACTCAGACACTAATTTGTTACATACTCATAACAACTTTCATGTTAACAGTTTCCTTTACAATTTTATAGTGTAATTTCATTATATGTTGCCTATGTTGGTAAATATCTTTGTTTGCTAAAAGATTATTATGTATTAACATTTATTTAATAGTCCGAGGATTTGTAATATCACTCCTGAATATATTTTTTGGTGTGTTCATTATGTTTTTCATTGTCCTAAATCTTAATTATACATTTCTGAAGTGCATTCAATATTTTAGTGTTTTTTTTTTATTGTTAATACATGTATCTACTTTGATTTTGTTTTTCTTTACTTTCAATTGAGAAAGTTTCAAATAAGCTGTTGTGCTAGTGACCTAAATGGAATGTAAAGTTCCGTTTTACTAGTAACTGCTCGATTTATAATAAGTGAATACTGCATCAGTTGATACAAGCGGAATCATATTCACAATCTCCAAAAAGCATCTTTCTGCTATTTAAAACGCCCATGTCGAAAACGACTTCATTATCAGTATTTAAGTATGTAAAAACCGTTCGCCAATGTCGCACAATTGGGTTTAAGTAAGAAATTTCGTTTAAGATTGCTAGATTTAAAAACAAAAAAATCGTTTTAGGTTGTTTGGATGAGGTTCCAGTTGGCTGCTCACTTTAGGAAAGCTGGCGAGAAACATATTTAACCAATAAAGATATACCCTCCATTTATGTGAGCCGCAAAACTGTCTGCTGATGATGTTAGCCGAAAGCTTATACCCCTTGATTATAAATTATTTAGGTAGACTTGATTAACCATAAAGTTGAGGTTAGTTGCAAACGTATTTCATTTTTGCGTATCAGACTGAAGTTAAAACTCAATGTTTGATTACAATATTTTAAGAACAGTCAACAAACACTTGGGTTGGCATACTCTTGTTTTAAAATATGAATTCAGAACAATAAACCAAAAAATACCCAGCATGTTGTGAAAATTTACGTGAATGGAACAAACAATACGCACTCAGTGTAACCAATGTAATCTAACTTTGCACCATCAGCTAGAGAAATTTCCCGATATGGTAAAACAACTCTAAACACACATTTTTCAACACAAATATCAATAAATATCAACACAAACTACAGAATGTATTGATGACCTTCAAAATAATTCAAATGCACTGACAATACTGTAGAAAACACAATACACAAACAATATACAATGTGTTGACGTCAGTGTCAAAACCAGACAAATGGAGATAATGAAGAACAAATAATTTGAAATGCAAGAGTTTTCCCATTGAATGACTGAGTGAATGAACAAACTTAATTTTATTAACAGCTGACTTTTCAGTAATACAACCCTTCACTAGGCAATTAAATTAAAACGTTGCTGAATGAAACAAAAAGTTATACCTTACCTTAAGCAAATCTGAACTTTGCTATGAAAAACACAAACCTTTACATCAGTTTCAAAATAAATTTTCACAATAATTAGATCTATGCAAATAAATTACCTAGAAATTCATGAAATACACATGTTTAGGTGGCGCTGCTTATACAGTCTGACACATTTCTTAAAAAATAATCACAAAGAAATTCCAAAATTGCTCTAAACTAAAAGTAAACAAAATCAGCCGATTGAACAAAAATTTAAGAAATTTCAACAGCTGATTACAAGAAAATGTGGCATTTGCTATCAAAATTGAAATTCTTGCCACTAAAAAGATAGAGTAGGTTATTTACGTTCGGCGCCAAATGTAGCAGTGGTGAAAAGTCGTGACTCGACGGGGACTCAAACCCAGGGCCTTCCGCTTATGGGCGGACACTCTACCAACTGAGCTACCAAGCCACACAGTTCTGCCATATCGATTTATTACCTATAAACCTGTACCCGGCTACATATACCCCCCACCCCACAAAAAAATTAGAATTCGTCCCGAATTCTCAGAGTCACAGAGAATATTGTGAACACATCCTCGAGCCATATTATAACGTAGGTTATCCCACGTTGGGTGCCAAATGTAACAGGCGGTGAAAAATCGTGGCCCGACCGGGACTCGAACCTGTACCAAGCTTCAATTTATTCTGACACAATATCTTAATTATAAAATATACTTTAAGTAAACACACTGTCTTTTTAGGCTTACTTGGTTGCAGATGTATTGAATACGTTTCTTTTATTTATAGTTGATTTATCCCTTTAATCTGTAATGATATTTAATCATAATTTACACCAATTTAACGATAACAAAAACGCAGCATAATTAAAATATGTCTACTGAGAACATAAGAGCTTTGGAAATATCCATTTATTCAGTGTCTATCAAGTTTATGATCTTATTCACTTACATTGTTCAAAGTGATATATGAATTTTGTGATTTATCTTTCAAACGTTGACTGTCTTTATCTTCTATTGTCCGTTTCTAGATGCCGTTTCTTGATCCATGTTCAATGAGTTTTCTCTATTTCTCTCGTAACAGCTTAAAACAAGGCCATGTGTAAAAAAAGTTATTCACCAGCTAAAAATGAAAAACCTTGTAAACGCTGAAAAACCTTGTAAACGCTGAGTGTCATAAATTTGCACATTTTTCATTAAACCTGGTCTTCATATTTGATTTCACGATTAGTTTATTATATAAAACGATTAAAAACACACGTTTTGCAACATCAGGTGTTCCCTGCAGTATTATCACTATGATATCATTAATATGCAGGTTTGTTGTAGTGAAACGCTCCGTCTTATTTCAATGCATTCTCATTATCTAAAAGTACACTATGATATGGTTTATTATATGTTTATTTTTAATTTACTCATATAATTTATATTTTGCAGTTTCGACATCATGAAGTAAACGTCATTCAATCCTGATTTTGATGTATTGCTGCTTTCCATACGTTTGGACACTTTTTCATCCCATTATCAATCAAGCAATATGATAAGTGAAATACCACTAATTAAATCACCATAGAATATTTTATTTTACTTTATGAATATTATTAACAAGATTTACATGCATTTTTCCTTGTGTTTTCTTTTATTTTTACAATAAATCTTTCAGTAAGGATGTCATTTGATGTTTGTGTTTCTTTGCTTTCTTAATCGAACTTTTTTACTCATGTATTTCCATTTATTTAATCACCAATAAAGTATTTTTGGTTTTCAAACACACTACTTTTATTTCATTATTAAAGATAATCTTTCTTCGATATTTTCATAATATAAAAAAAATATATCAGCATTATTGTTTTCCTGTAAACTTTAAAAGTTACTGAATATCATAACATTTTTAAACGTTATTAGAAGCACTTAAGCTAGAAATTGGCACATTTCTAATTATGATCAACATGATACCTAAATACAAATGGGCCCTACCAGCTCTTTATTGCTCACTTCAGCAAAATTGATTACCAAATGTTTAACTCAAGAAAACCCTCATGCGCACCAGATAACTTTCATTAACATACCCAAACTTAAAACTCTGAAATGAACAAATCTTTAAAAACTTTTAAACTCACGCTCTACTTTTCAATTTGTTTCTTTTATTTGCGTCTTGGCAATATAATCAACGCTTATTTCCACATAACTACTGAATAATGAATTGTGTAGCACTTTATTTGACCCTTTCGGTGGTAATTGTTTTGGTTGATGGAAATGAATAGATTATAATAATGAAAATTCCTACCCGTGATCAGTTATGATATATATGATGCGACATAAAAATCTAAGCAGTCAGGGTGATTTTGGTTTTTCAAAAGCAGATACGTGTGTATTGAGTGGTTCCTTTAACCATTTCCCAAAGTAAACATTCAAATAGAAGGCAGCCATTTCAGTTTGTTACGCCGTTATATCGATGCTATATGGGAGTTTCTAGAAAAGAAAGTACGCATTCAGAATGTACTGTTAATATACTAGGAGTCAGGAATTCTGTTTTGATGGTAAAGTGTTTGACAAAAATTACATTTTACCGGTGGTACATTTTGTCTTCGTTTTGGTATCGAATCATTTGTTATTATTTGCTAGAAAAGAAAATACAAGTGCTAGGCTTTTTTTCATATTCAACAGCAGATAAAAGTAAAGACTGCAAATAGTGGTTATGTCATAGTATCAAGATTGACATGATTTACATTTACAGTCACTTTGGTCTACTGAACATTTACAGTTTAAACGCCGGTTATGCAATTATTTGTAAAACTAAATATAGGTAACAGTAAAGAAAACAAACATTCATGTCAGTTAATATTCTTGTTAGAAAGAAAATGGTAATAATGTCGACGGATAGATGTTTAAATAGTGACAAAAATACGAATTAAATACAACAAACACATGAACTAACATATAATATCGCAATCTTCCAATCTCATTATATATTTCCCCGCTTCAGGAGCACTCGTCCCGACATTTACAGTTATCAATATATTCGAAAACAAGTTTTGGGTCTATTTGTTCTCCTGACTATGACGACCTGTTTCTTCCTTGCCTTCGGCGATTTTAAACTTTATATTATGTACCCCATAGAAGCGCGTAAGACTATTTAGAAACTGTTATAAATAAAAAATAAGGTTTCAGTACCTTTCCTATTATTTATGCTGTGTTATCGCTTTATCACATGAAACGGTTACATCTGGAGAAAGTTAATAAACTAACCACTTGAAACATCTTTGTCTTTCCTATCAGCAAACATGGCGTATTCCCGTCCACCGCGATTACGGACAAGAACACGACCACTAGTCTTAAATCCTGCTTTACTGGTCCTGATATCATACTTCCATTTGTCGTGTAGAGTTTATGTAAAGGATTTTCCTTCGTGGACACCAATGGGTCAAACTGTTCCCATTACAGTCAATAAAGAAAAAAACAAAAACGACACCAGATGAAAGACATGGTTCGGGTTAAGTCTTGATGACTGGCTTCATCGAGTAACAGTTGGAACATTTTTCCTATAGGATGGTCCTCCCCGGTACCGCGGCACTTAATTTCTAATCAAAATAAAATTTGTAAATAAAACTTACCGACTAATACTCCATAATAGTGGAATAGATTAATGTTTGGTTCTCTCATTAACAGGGAATTAACTGTCAAATGTCAGCTTTCGTAACAACAGTGAATGTGAAAACAATCTGCCATATTGTCAGGTGCTCTAAGGGAGACTATCCTGGTACCGCGGTAACTCTGTATATGACTGTCAAATTTCAAGTATGGTGAACATGAAGGGACACACAATTCAAAAAATACACTGGAGTGTTAATTTATAATGTTAAACTTTTAAACTTTGGAAAAGTCAACAGTTAACGTTTTTTTTTGTTCATTTTTTAAAAATTTGTATAAAAATCACAGGTTATTTATATTTATTCTTTATTCAGACAGTGAGGGCATCTGAAAACACTATCCCTCCGCAATACTTTCACCTCTGAACAGTGCTTCAAATGTGTCCAATGTGGGCAAAAGTCACACTTTCCCCATGTAACAAAAATAATTGTGTTACACCCCCTTATTTCCTCAGGTTGCCAGTCAGCACAAACACAGCATAAATCTTCAGTGTCATTTTCAGACACAATACTTTCCTCATCTTCAGACAAGAGGGGTATAGGTGCACCAGATTTGTTTAAACCTGAAGTACTTGGCAGTGGAACTGTCTGTTTCTCTGATTGGGTTTCTACCTTTGATTTCTTTGACGACTGTTCCATTATTTCAATGTTCTTTTCTTTAAGTAAATTGCCAGCAAGGAATGGTGGAATGAACTTTCGTTTTGGTTTCCTTTCAACAGCTTGGGTTACAGTCCTTTTAGCAAAGAATGACTGAACTGAAATTTTTGATGTTTCATTGTTGATATCTGCATTTGAATGTTCCTTTTCAGTGGTATCTGTGGATTCAGAAGATACTGTCTTCTGGTATATGACTGATGGCGCAATACTGGTGGCAGAGATTTTAGTTCTGTCAAATGGCATTATACCAGTCCTTTTGAATGCAGCTTGGAGATTCTCTGTTGATAGAGCCTTTGTGTACGGTGTTGATGTTAGTGCAGCCACATTGTATTTTGAAATTGTTAGACCAGGATTCTGTTGCAGATAAGAGTGACATGCCATATTGTACATTCTCTTGAATGGTCCAAAAACTCCAACATCTAGTGGTTGGGTCAGATGACTTGTGTGTGGAGGCAAAACAAACAGAATCACATTGTTTCGTTCAGCCCACTGTGCTAGAGTAAGGTTGATGTGTGATTTATGTCCATCATATAAGATCAAGGTGGAAACTTCTGGTGTTAAGTTGGCATATTTCACAAAGTGTTTGGTGACATAGTTCTGGAAAACTTGAGTGTTGGACCAGCCATTCTTTGTCATCTCCCCAGAAGAACCAACGCAAGCATCTTGAAGAAACTCTGGGTTCCACCTTTTCCCAGCAAATACATAATATGGTGGTATTGAATTACCAATGGCATTTCCTCCTTCAATAATTGTGACCAAAGAAGACTTTGGTGATGTCACAGCTTGTGGAATGGTATCTGTACAACAGACAATTTTAGGTGGTTGGTGCTCTGTTGATACCCCAGTTTCATCAATATTAAAAACACGTTCTGGTTTATCAATAAGACCGTTGGTATTGAGAATAGAGTAAAGTTCAGTGTAATAATTGTCAATTGTTTCTCTGGATGCAGATTTTGCTCTTGATATTGCAAGCTTCTGGGGTTTTGCTATTTTCAACTCTGGCCACCTCTTTACAAAATCATAAAACCAATGATCACTGAGGCTGTCAGAAGACTTCACAGACTTTCCCAGCTGTTCAGCATAGTCTTTGGCCATGAACTTGATCTTTGAGACATTATATCCATAGCCAATCCCAGCCATATAGGATATGTGTTCAACTAGTTTCTTTTCTTCATCAAAAGAAAACAATGGCTTGAACCCCACCGTCACATCGACAGAAACCAATCCTCGAGTTCTGTCACGAAGAGTTGACTCAGGTACTCTGTATTCCCTAGCAGCCCTGTACACTGACATGCCCTTTTGTGTGGCTTCAAAGGCTCTCTGAAGATTTGCCCTGTCATATCTCATCTTTGTCTGCTTGCATTTCTCTCTCTGAAATAGAAAGTAAAAGAATAAGAAGAACTATATAAAAAAACTATTTTAAAGTTTTGCTATTAAAATATTGCAATATTGAAATTTTTTGATGGCACACATTTGCTTCCGTAGTTTTTTTCCCCGAGAGCGGGCGGTGTATGACGTCATATTTACTTCTGCTGCACAAACGTCCTTGACTTGTCAATTTCTTTTTGAAGGATTTTTTGGTTATTTCAAGGGTTGCTTAGTATACATAGGAATGGAATGCAACAAAAAAGTTAATTTTTATACATTTTTTGAAGAAATAGTAAAAACATACCAGTAACGAAGACATTTTGGTTGATTTTTGTCCCGATGCAAAAACACGGACTTCCGCTTTCGATTTCAATGAGGTCAACAGCCGATAGGCGGCGCGAAGTATGCAAATTAAAGGAAATACGGAATACCTCGGTACCAGGGAAGCCGCGGTAGCAGGGAGGACGACTATATAGGACTGTGGATTTTAAAGATATCTGAATTTTATTTTTTTTTCTGCCAAGCCAAGCTCGTCCAAGAGGTTACCATTCATGATCTGTTGTGTAAGAGTTGGACATTTAATTACAGGCAAAATACTAGAACAGAGTGGCTTGGATTGGAGCTTCTTTAATAAAGAAGGCAGCAAATGTAATTTATATCAAAGTTAGAGTGTCAATATCAATATCATGCTTTAAAGCATGAAGCAGTAATTTTATTGTGGCATTTTGACACAAGCAAGCATTGATCGAAGAAAGTATATGGAATAAACAGTATGTGATTTTATTACATTGTTCTTTTAATCAGCACTATTTAATTAAGAATAACTTTACTGCTTTGCACATTCAGCGTCTGATTCCATTTCATTCAAACTTTTGTGGTTGTTGAGTAAAACTCCGTACTTAAAGACTCATATGAGAACAGATCGATATTTGGAAAAAATTACACACATTGTGTTGTCTTCTATTCACTAAATTTTCCATATCAGTGTTGTTGAGTGTATTGAGGTTTTCTTTGTTCTTCGTTCGCTCGAATGTTCACATAACGATAGTTTACGAGTTTAAATTTTAAGATTGCAACAGAATTCCCCATCATTAAATGTAAAAAAGTTTCTATTTTTATTAAATGCCCCAATTCAAAACTTTTAATCGTCCATTTCTGTTTACAAAATAACTGAAGCATTAAGTAATAAATATCTTGTTTACAAGGCTTCGTCACTTGCCATTTTGTTCTTTATCAAACGAACATGCGGAGTACAAAATTATTGAATGTAAGTGTTAATGACTTTTACAAGTGATACCATTACTCTTAACAATGTAATTTAAGTGACATGTTAAGTAAATAAAAATTTGGTATAAATGCATTTGCCATTTATTACATTCTTGTTCAGAACTACTGCATATCTTATACTTTTCTATTATTTTTTGTTTTATGCTTTTTGTGGATTTTTGCAAATGAATACTTTTTTTTTGTAAATTGCACTCATGGCATCAGGAAAAGAAATATAATATGTTTCTCTCCTTAACTATTATATTTTATTTTAGAGATAATGAACAAACTTTAAACAATGTAAGTATATCATCGTTTATATCCAGGATGTACCTGTCTAAAATGTGCCTTTATTACTTTAGCTTGTGCCCATTTTACTTCTGATATCCATAAGTGGAACGGAAGGGGGTCTTCATGGTATGTTTACACTTTGAATTATTAAGGAAAACAAAACAAAGAAAACAAAGCAAAAAAATGAAAATTGTGTTTATTTGATTATTCTCTGTTTTTGACCGTATTTATAACAGTATTCTAAACATTTATCAAGCTGAAAAACAGCAATGACTTGTTCTGTTACATTTCAATTGTTCTTGTCAATACACATTTTGTATGGAACTTTCTGTCAAACTATCAAGTGAAAGTTTTTGTGTCTAGTACTTTCCGTCTTTAGAACAGTTTTATGGAGGAAACTGGAAATAGTTTTTAACGCTTCATGTAGGTGAACATTTTAGAGATGAATTTTTCCAAATGAAAATGTGAAATTTAACACTAAACCGTTTTATATGTTTTAATTAAAAGCTACAAGTGAAGTCAAATAAATATTTTTAATTATTTATTTTAGCGGCATGCTTTTAATTTTTCAATGGCTGCTTCAGATGCTGTTCTAGAAATGTGTTCATTTCAAAACAAGTTTAATTAGAAATTACTTATTTTTAAAAGCTTCACAACACATTATCTTAAATGATTAAGATACGAAACATTTCAAATTGCTTTCTTTCTAACGATATAGCAATATGTGGAAATCATGGGACTTGTGTGCCTACCTCGCAATGCCTTAAACCACACGCAGGACAGTGTAAGAATGTTTGGTGTTGTAAACAGGCTGTGTATAAAATGAGTCCACCTCCAGGTATGATTTCTTTATGATTATTATTATTATATCAATTCCCTTGAGCAATAGATGTTATCCGGAACTCGGCAAATGTGGGTTTTTCCCAGCTAATCCGGGGGTACAAATAAACTTTTACCGTTATGGCTTCACGGTACACAACCCTTCACAAAAGGTTGATCAACGTGTTGCGCTTATTTACCTTGTTGTAACTGTAAAAGTTTGTTTGTACCCCCGGATTAGCTGGGAAAAACCCAAATATTCTTTATTCCAGAGTAAGTCTATTCATCGGTACAAAAAGAATGAGTGGGTAGTTTTGAATCCAATGCTGCCAAGATTGTAGTGACGATATTACATTGTTTTACAATTTCCATGTAAATGGGCCTTTTTTGTTTGGATTAAACAGTAAAGCGTGAACATTTGTCAAGTTAACAGTTATTATTAGGATTTATTGCGTGGTTTAAAAAGTGAGGTCTTTATTGGCGACGTATTAGATTTTGCATTGTCTAATCGTCATGTAGTGAGGTCATTAAACTGTATATTTCCATTTGTCTTTATGACAATTATTAACTTTCTGTAGTGGAAGAATGCATTTGTGTTGGCAACCAGAAATTGTGTGGAGAGAACATGAATCCGTATACTTTTGTTCATCTTGAGGCATCTTGTGAATGCTGTGGTATGCTTAATATTAAAAAAATCCTTAAACCCGTGATTATGTAGTTAAATGTTATGCTATAAATGTAGCGACTGTCTATTAGATAGACTCAAAAGTCCCTAATAGTTAACCAGATCTTTATACATAATTTTAAAACATTTTCCTTTTCCTTTCACTAGAGTACAACATTTGATATTGCCCCCTGAACATACATAATTCAATGATTAAAAAGAATATCACACGGCTAAATATCAATTGTCAAAATCTATACTGCTATATAATTACTTTTTAATTTTAAAAAAGACAGTCACAAGACGCCTTCATTGGTATTTTCATTGTAACATTCTGCGGCAAAAGTCGTCGTATTATATAATACTCTTACCGCCTGAAAACATTTCAGGACTGTAAGAAGGATTCAGTAAAATAATCTAAGTAAAGCCATTGTTTTCCAAAGATTGAACGATGCGTCTTTCACTTACTTCAAGTTTCCGATTTTGTACTTACACAGACTGTATAATCCAATGTGTGCCTTTGCTTGCTAACGGATTATGTCCAAATTATGAGACGGATCGAGAAGTGTGTGACGAAGAAAGGAATTACTGTTGTAAAGGTAAATAAAATAATGTTTGGTTGCATATTATGAGTTGTGTTAATGATGACCAAATGATACGTTTTGCAACACAGAAAACCAGCAAAGAACATTCTAAGTCACAATGCGTTGAAAAGGCTCTGAAGATATGTTAATGTTATGATCGGACTTGTAGGTGACTGCGGATTGTTTATTATTTAAGTGAACCTGAAAAGGTTTATTTCCGTATCTGGTCAGAAATCGGTAACTGATAAACCATAAATAACCACAGATGAGCGATATCTTTTTTAAGCTCTATTATCATTTTAAAAGTTAGAGGCTTTCACGTTTAAGATGTCAATAAAATAATAAAAGCTTAGTGTCTAGCTGAGTATCAAAATCATTTTACTAAATGGAAACATTATACAATTTTCATATTTCGAAGAACAACAAGTTTCGTCATGGAAAGAATATATAAGATTATCTGATTATTTATTTAAAAAAAAAAAAAAAACAACTTTGTTAGCTAAAAGGCTTATACGTAAGTTGTCTATCACTTCAATCTTTTGTTCACTTACAGAATGCAGACCCTTCATAATAAACGTGTTTGAAACATTTAGGGTAAATTACTTAATGAGTTTTTATGTTGCTGAGCAACAGTGGAATGATTGTAAATGATTATAGATAATGCCCCAAAGAAAATGTCGAAGGACATTTTAAGTCACTACGCGTTAAAAGAGTTTTAACAAAACAAATTATTGTATGGTTATGATTGGGCGTGCAGGCGATTGCTAATTATTTTTGAATATTATTAAATACTTGTTTACAGAAAACAACGACAAAGATTGTAACTGTTTTGAAGAATGTCCTGAATCATGGAAAGTCGTCGGAGACTGCAAGAAATGTTATTTACCCTGCACAATAGGTCAGCAATAGTATACTTAAGTTGATATTTATTGTGTTTCTTTAAACAAGAAAAATGACAACATCATTTTATATCCTTCTTTGGAGTAATTTTAAGCTAAAAGTTGCTGACTAATTTTTATTCTTTTTCTTTCATAAAAAACAAAAATTTTAACAAAGTAAGCAATGTCCCCGACTAAGGGAAGTTTAACATGAAGCACACAGTTGTATTATTTCAAAAGTTTGGGGTATGGATCTGGACTGTTAGTGCAAAATATTAATGAATGCTAGATCTACACATGCAATAAACATAATTTTTGCGCATGACACGTCGACTGGTTATGGTGAACATGTGTGCAAACTCATTTCAAAATCCTTTGATGAATGGAAACACCTTTTTCATTACTCTGCTTTGTCATGCACCTTGATAAACATTTTTCTATATACTTTATATTATTATAAGAAAACGTAAAGCGCTTTAAAACAACCGTATCTAGTTAAATGAAAATGTATCATTTAATTTTTGATATCGATATTATAAATAAATGTTTATGAAGTATGTGTTTAACAAACTGTTCCATAATTTCCAGCTTGAGATTGTTTATATCATATTTAGAGTACTTAGGAATACTTTCGGTCTAAAAGAGATGTCTGAAACATCTAAATATGTGCTCAAGTCTTCTATAGACTTAATGTCCGAAATAAAAACAAAAAAACATAATTATATTTTAAACTATTGATAATCAACAAATATAAACAAGAATAGGTGATTTAAGTGGCGAAAGTATTATTTTTTAAATTATTTTGAAATGCGTTACTACACCGAACATTTTGTAGTCCAGTCTTAGTAACAGGATAAATTGACAGGTGTCAATCAAACTGACGGCTGCAGTTAGTAAAAAGAATTTATTTTACATGGTATTTTGACAGAAGTGGCAGAAGACAACTTTAAAGGTGAAAGTTTTAATTTTGTCTTGCGACATTCATTATGTTGTTTGAATACTACTTGAAAAGCAACAGTAAGTCAAATCAAAGGTATACAATTAATTGATTTAAATATTAATTAATTAGTTAATTAATAGGTCATTAAGTTTTACGATCCCTTATAATCTATTTCAGTCTTTATTGAAATAAACTTTAACAAAATATAATATCTAATGAAAAAGTAGTATAAGACGGTTTTACCATGAGCTTTTCAAGATATGTCAAACACGAACTTCAAAACTTTACAATATTGAATTGGCCTATAAGGTAAAGAGAAGCACATTTTTTTTTCCTTAATCTGACCATTAAAACAACAGCAGTGCCATACGTCATCATTCACAATATGAAGTCCTGATGACTGCAAACCAAAACCAGAAAGAAAACACAGCAAGTAGTGAGAACTAACCAAATGTAATAACAAAGATTGTACTTGTTTACTCCACCAACTTAACATTGAGGGAATGATATCAAAGTAAAGTTCAAGATATGTCCTAGGGACTTCAAATTAGCTATCATTATCTTTATTCATACATTATTCTGGCAAGTTATAAAAGAGGTTTTCCATGCATTTTTGGAAGAAAATAATAACTTAAATCACTGATACCCAATTTTCATTTATATTACCATGATAAAGGGTTTATAACAGTTGAAATATATGTCAAACAAAGAAAATTCAGTTTTATTCCATTAAAAATTTATATTTCAAAACAAAAACGCAGAACAAAAAAAACGGTGAAAACATTTGGCTAGAGTGGAGTTTGAATCCATGTCCTTCGTGAAAATGTCTGAATCCTACACAAAGCAATTGAACTGTGTACTCTTTATGGACCGTATACCTTAATATATATCAGTTTGCTGTTATATTTTGGTGTGATCTCTCCAGAAGACTGGCTGCTCGGTTTCAAAATAAGATATTATATAAGTGTTTATAGACAACGCTTTCAACACATGTTCCTAAAAAACTAATCAGTGATGTATATCGCCGGCCTCGCCACTAGTTATAACAATTTTGTCCAGCACTTTGTTAACGACCGAAACGATGGAATGTCAACCGACGAGGCTTCTATCTTGGAAACAGAATGACAAATTTTTATTTAAACAATTAGTTTTCTAGACATACATATACATAAATCTTCCTCATCATCTTGGTTTTTTGATTTAAATTGCAAACAATCACCATGATTACAAAGCCGGTCGGGTCTTTTTGATGCCGTTTTATTCAAAAATGTTATTTTCAAAATTCCGCTAGCAACACGATTACTTATATCATAAGAGATTTGTATCATTACACTTTTATATTAAAATGATTTTATTACTTTTACTTATTATAAAGTCAGAAATAAGTTTAGTACCGATTAATTTTGATGAAGTATATTTGTAGGCTTATTTATAACGTCAAGGATATTGTATAAAATAAAAACACTGTTTTAAATGTATATGACATGAAACATTGGAATCAAGAGGCGTTTAGAATAATTTTTCTAATACATGTAATTATTTTTGGAGGTAAGAAAAAATCCTTATATAAAACGCACGAATTCTTCGTGGATTATAGTAATATATATCGGTTAGGATATGATAGAACCATTCGATTTCGGACTGGAAACTATACATACACCTTTAAATGATTGTCAAAAGTTTGATTGTTATTTCCAATACTCGTCTAACTTAATTTGCCGTTCGGTACAGGTTCGAACCCCACTTGGAATTTGATTATTTATAATTTTATATTAATATTTTATATTTAATATTTTCAAATAGGGCTATTTGTGCCCTGTGGCGGCCGTAAAAAATCTCCTCGTACATAAAGTATGTGTTGTCATAATTTAACGCCTGTCATCGGTGTCATGTGAGGTGGACACTTATATCCCGTTTATTTGCGCATTCCTTTTTTGGGTTGTTGAGACGGCCGAGTGGTCTAAGGCGTTCTTACTTTGCACTGCTAAGCGGTTGATGCCATTTGGAGGGGGCTCGAATCCCACTCAGAACTTGTAATTAAGAAGATAAAGGTTCCTCTACTGGTACATTTATTGCTGTCATCAACGTTTTATAGACATTCTGTTAGTGTTACATTTTTAGAACCGGAAGATTGCCAGGTTTCCAGAATCGAGATTTTTACAGCCTGTAGGACGGCGCCAGTGTTCTCCACAGGACACATGACTTCGTGGCTTAGGTTAACCCTTAATATAGTTCAGTCATATTTTGACACTTAGATGGCGAGAATTTAAAGGAGAACTTTTTTCTTTCTCTTCTACAAAGTTGAAAAATAAACCTAATTTAAACGCTAGACAAATATAATTAAAAGTCAATTTTGTTTTATTTTCGAAATAAAAGAGGGTATAGAGGACATTTTATAGTTCTCGTATGCGGACACTATTTAAACTAGTTAGTTCGTTATTCCAGAAAATTTACAGAAACAATATCTTCTCTCGAGAGTTGGACTACGGTGATTGAATACGAAAAAGCCTTCACTTGGAAGTGAAAGAGAGATCGAAATAATGCTTAAAATTACCTAAAACAAAGCTTTTAAAAGTTGAAGATTAGACAATCTTCTTCTAAACATAATGCCTCCCCATACCGCTCATTACCTATCATGTCGTCTGCTGTTGTTACAGTCGGTCTTTCCGTTTCTTGTGGAAATACATTTCTTAGGAGAGGCGTCTCGTCCACATTTAAAGGAAAAGACGCCTTCAACAGAGTTCCTTTTTATCCTACAACCATATCTAAAGGTAAACCTCGGAGCTAGCTGTTTGCTGCAGGTGTGGTCATCGTGGACAACGCTGGCGACAGTTCGTTTGGTCCAATATACTCTTCTATGGTGGCTACGTAAACGGTAGCAGCTCAATGTCATCAGGTGACTCGTCCACAACAGTCACTGGAAATAAATGTGGACGTTTCTTACATATGTTCAATGAAGACACCTTCTTTAAATATCACGAGTTTAAGAATAAATACAAAAGATGTTTAGTAGAAAAGGTTGTTTAGGGTAGGCTTAACAAAACTGTTAATAAATAACAGTCCAAGCACTCCTATGAATTGCTGTTACATTGAAATAAGTACAGGAGATATATTATTTATGTTTAGTCTGAAATTTATCTATTTGCATATCATTAGATTCGTCCTGAGATATCATGACCAAATACATCAGAATTTATAAACATAAAACAGATTAATTTGAATATTGTGCAGCTGATATTATATGACATTTGAATATTAACAAGGTTTACTGTGTATCAATCAATGCGAAACGTACTTTTATGCATAAAATTTGAAAATTATTAATTCCTTAAACGTCTATTTCTGTAAAGAAATTAATTTTAATATTGTACAGCTGATAATATATGATAGTTGAATATAAACTCTCTAGGTCGTCTGTGTATCCATGCAAAACGTACTTTTTTGCATAAAATTTCCTTAAACGTCTATATATAGTCAAATGCCGTCTGGGACTTCATTCCGGTTATATATATGACGTCATCCACGCCACGCAAATAATTGTTTACATTTTGAACGCTGCTGTCAAATTTAAAAGTGAATAAAAATGTGACATAAGCAGTGTGTACTAGTTTGATTTTCTGAAAAGACCCTCCGTTAAGAATCTAACGGCATCTTTTTAGTAAAAGCAGATAGTCAAATGTTCTTACATATTTCGGGAACGCTGATCCATTCTTTTTGCTTTACCACGGCTGTACTCGAAGTCCTTGACCTTTAAATGGTCAAATCAAAATGGCAACCATTGATCTTTATTAGTTACTTAATTTTTGTAACTGGTTCTGAGTGTATTTTATGTCACTTAAATAACACGAAATTAAGTTCTAGATACTTGAGAAATAATTGCCTGGTAAATAAATATGATTTACACATTGACTAATATAGCGGCTATCTTTGATTTCAAAATGGACGCCTTCTTTTTCAAGCAGATATTGGTAAAGTGCTGTTAATCAAATGGATTTTTCTGTTAAGATGAACATCAATAACATAATAAAATTATAAAAGCAAGTTGTCATGTAGAATTGTCATCACAGAAAGTAAAACATTGCTCATACTATCTACCAGACGTAGAAGTTCGGTTCATATCCCTATAGATGATGATGAAGAACCAAGCAAGATACACATTAGCCTAACGAAGACATGTTTCATAACTTTGTAGCGCTTGAAGTTAGAAGTGAAACTTTGGATATTAAAGACAGTAATGTTTTGTCAATAAATTATCAGACTGTTGTTAAGTATCCCAGTCTCTACTTGTTACTAAGAATTATTCTATGTGGTTAAGATGAAATTGATGCGTTGAATGATTCTTGTGAACAATAGCCCCAAAGTGTTAGATATAAGTAGTGAGCAGAATGTGGTTTATGCTGTAGACGGTGGTCCTGAATGGAAACCAATACAGGTCGGATAAGCAAGTACATTACATCAGGCTACTAGGTCAAAACATCTAGTAAATCTTTTTTCAAAAAGTTGGTCACTGCTTCAGTTATACACAGGTTTTGCAGCTGGACACAAAATTAGAATAAACCACTTTGAAGACCCTTGATATAGCGCCAGGTGCAGTGATACCCCAAAATCTAAAAGCAGGGGGAACTTATTCATTACACATTGACATTCTGCACCAAACCCTTGATTAGAAAAAATACATTTCACGCTACACAGATGGAATCTTGGCAGCGTTTAGAGTCTTCAAATGTCAATCAGGTTGAAATAAATGTTCCATCTAACGCTACACAAACTACACTGGTTGTCTCTGAAGCCCTTGAGAAGCTTCATGGTCTTGCATTTAACCATGCTGCTAGTGAACCTCCGACTTCTTTTGATGTCCATGACTTTACTTGGTATTATTTTAATAGACATAGAAAGGAGACAAGTGTTCGAGATGCTAAGTCTATCGATATGGCGTTCCACTTCCACCGTAATGCACATGATTCTATTAATTGGACATCATTTAATGAGAAGCTTACAAATACTGCTTACTTATCGATACTAGTTGCCCCAGTGCACGGATTTGATACTTTGAACACAGTTGTGAAACGTTGCATTGTGATTTCTGACTGTTTCGGTCAGCAATACACTGTGTAACAGTGGACCAAGCTCTGTGCTGTAAACTTACGGAATTGAAGTGGGCCATACCTAATTACAACAAGATATTGATTCCTCGTCTAGGCGGATTACATATTTCTTTGAATTTCTTGATTGGTGACCTCATGGAAGGTTCTGGGTTTGCAGAGGCATTGGTGAGTTACTTGTACCGAGTCCTGTTTAGCTTGTACTCAGTGGCAAAACTTACTCAAGTGGCTTGGGGGCCAAAAACCTGACTACACAGGCATTGTGTACTCTTTTCCTTCCATGTTTTCGCACATGGTTACGAAGCACAGATCACGAATGTTATCAAAAGTTGTCTGACCAATTGTGAATAGATAACTCAGAGCATCTGATGGGTTTGCTACACATCTTGAAAACGAAACAACTCTAACAACGTTTTGCTGAATTTTTTGCTGAGAAATAGAAAAGACTGTACTGGCAAAACAGGTGGTGGAATCGTCTGTTTAACAAAAACACACTCATCTCTAAGTAGATGGGTATTGTCGTTCAACGTTAGATCCTACATTTCATCTGCAACGTATGCCATGTTCAAGTTGTATACATCGGATACCAAACTTTCAGATGAAAGCAGTAAATCCAGACAATGCCGAGATAAGCAAGATAAGTCATCATGGTGTGCTACATTGCAGCGCTTTAACATTTCTGACCCAGAGTCACTTGCAGATTCTTTGCAAAACGTTGCCACAAAAGATCTTGCCACCGATTCCATTAAAAAGTCACTTATCAATGTATAATCTTGCTCAGCGTGAAATGAATGACTGTGTCAACAAGAGTGTTGGTTGAGGGTAGTAGACGAGTGGCAGTTCACCATCCTCTGAAGAAGAAGAATCCGCCAACATTTGCATCGTTGTATGACGTTCAAAAAGGCAACACGCAGGAGAAAGACAAAGTCATGAGAGAAAGGCAAAGTCATGAAAGCTGATAAAACAGTTCTCCAACCGCGTTTAAAAACGGTCGCAATGTTGATTTGAAATCTATTCTGAAACATGGACTATTTTCCGTACCGATTGCGCTTGTTGAAAAGGATGACACACTCAGGACCGGAAATAAGTCGGTACTTGCAGACTGAATAACAGAGGGAGTGCCCTGTCCAGATTGAATCACCCCTTATCAGCCAGCGGCAATCATTATAGACGGACAAGCTCTTGTTGTTTTAATTGGCAATACAGTTGGGGGTATCTCAATCGGTGATTAAACTGACACATTTTGTAATCCTTTGACTCAAATTGGTCGCACATATTCTAGGATAGACATATTCTTTGATGGGTATAGAGAACTCTCAATCAACAGTGGGACACGTAGTCGACGTACAAAGACTTGTCAGCCAGTACGACGTCTGGTTGAAGGCCGTGACGTACCGTTGCCACAAAAATGGGGAAACATTATTGCACTACCAGAAAACAAGTCAGATCTTGCCAATTTCTGATCGAAAGAATAGATCTTACAAGCTCCAGATGACAAGGAAATCGTGACAGCTGGTGGATTCTTATATGAGTGTGAGGTACGATCATCAAATCCAGAAAATGCCGACATTGGTATTCTGAAAAGCAACACGAAGAAGCTGATACAAGACTTTTGTTGCATGCAATAGACAGTAGTGTTTGTGAAGTAGTCGTATATTCAAAAAATACTGACGAGTTGTTGATGCTTGTTGCCCACTGCCATCATGCAATTTGTCAAAAGAAAGCTGACTTGGACGGCAAAGAAACGTCGATACATATCAATTGCTCACGTTTGTAAAAATCTACCTGTACCTAGATCATCGGAGGCACTTCTAACCTTTTACACAATAACAGACTATGACACTTTTTCATTCTTTGCAGGACACACAAATAAGACCGCCTGGAAAACTTTCAATGACCACTTTGAGCTTCTGATAGAACTTGGTACCGGACACCTCACTGATCAAACATTACCCAGTGTTGAAGCCTTTGTTTGCAGAATTTACAATATTCTTACTGCAGATTCGACCGACGAAGGCAGATACGTGTTATTCCCTAGAGCAAATAGGTCAGAGGTGCTGTGTCCAACACGGAACGCTTCACAATTCCATATTAAGCGGGTGCATTTTCAGATAATGTTTTGGCGACTAGCTGTCTGTCTAATCTGCCCAATACCACTTACCAGACCCAACGGAATTTGGGTTGGATCAGAATGAATACAAGTTGAGGCCCGTGTTAATAATGTCCCTCCCTCCTATCCAATACCAGACCCGTGTTTGCAAATGGTGTACTGTTCTTGCAAAACGCAGTGCAGATATATTCATCATTGCAAATGTAAAAGATCCAAGTTTAACTGCACAAGAATGTACTTACGCAAACACTTAGGTAGATGTGTAGTTGTCAATTGCCGGATACCCACTGTCGATCCATTCTGTTCCTCAGCACATCAATGGTACCGTGGAATTATTTGGTATTATTCTGACAATTATGTAAGACAAAAATAAGAAACTAAAGCACTGCAATTGTTAGAAAAAATCATTTATTTTATGCTTGAAATTATAAAAATAAACATTCAGATGACAGTCGCAAATGAGTTTTTTTTATTAATTTCGGTATTCGTTGTAATCTTGCTGCAACCTTAATCCTATAGTTTGAATGTATGAGCTGATGTGTCTTACGTACTATCACTGCACAATTGATTAACGAAATCTTAAAATAGGGTCTACTTACTTTTTTATGTTATATATAAAGGAAACTGTCAGCCATTTTGAAATCTAAGATGGCTGCCACATAAAATTTATTTTTCCACATTTTCTTCTCGTCCATACTTCAGCCGACCAGAGGAAAGCAAAATATGAAATAAAGATGTAAACTCTTGGCCATGAGAGAATTAACGTTAAAAAAGAAAAAAACGAACTAATTAGATACAACAATCTTTCTCAATCGCAAAAATAGAAATTATGTATTTTTTCCGAGTAATCGAATATCAATTTTGTTAACCGATATTCGGACGTTCGAGTGAGTACTCGGTTAACCGATTACTCGTTGCCTTCGCTACGAAAAATCTATGGCGGCCTTTTTGAATTCGATTTTTGAATGTCAAGGACTAGATATACAGCCAAAATTGGATTCAGCGTACTCGAAATATGCATGTAAGCACAACTACCCGCTTGTACTAAAGATGCCGTTAGGATGAACATTTTCCCAAAATCAAACAAGTCTACAGGTAATAAAATTATCCTGAAATATCCAGCCTTAAAAAATTTCTTTTTCTACTAATCCATTTTCCCACAATTTCTTTTCTACTTACCGCAATTATTGACATGTTTTCCTATTTAAGAACCAACATTTGACTGACAGGTCATGATCACAGTTAATTGTTTTAAGGATAAGGACATTTTTATACGTTGGTTTACGTAACTCTTTGTTAATTAAAAAAGTAGAACATATTTTTCTCATTTACCTTTTTAATCCAAAGAAAGTGAGGCAGAAGAATAGACAGTATTCACCAAGTGCCCTAACTTATGCTTATAAACTTTTAAAAGAAGATCGGTTCTCTGTAATAAGAGCTTTCATTTTATGCAAAATGCCTGAATCCACTCCGAGGGACCATACTCTTGGACATCCTGAATTTTTATCAGCAAGGCTTTTCCCTATATTTGAACAATATGAAAGAGCCCTTCTGGTGGATCATTTTAAGACAATGGCAGATTACGTTTACGGTTACAAAAGGCAAGAGTGTAATTTTCAGTATTCATAAGAAGGAGGTATCGGTTGCTAACAAACGACTATTTGTTGTATTTAGTTCTAAATATTGTCCACAGGCAATCACTTAATGAAAGGGAAGACTGTCACAGTTTAAGTTGTGGAAGTACTGCTGGTCAAAGCATAACGCCTTTTTTTTTTGTTTTCGTGCCAACGAATGAGACCTGCTTTGCTAGATGGAGCAACCTGTAGGCTGTTTTTGCCCATTTCAGGGTATCTATAACTTAAAATGTCACCAACTGATGCAAAATCTTCAACTGTAATTGCATTTTCTAACATCTGTGAAGTGTCTTGTCATGTTTATACCAAAGCACTGTCACTGATAGCATTCAGGTTGCTTTCAGTTTTGCAGGGATTTTTCTGTTTAACTCAAATGCAGTACCATCACAATATCTCCGACCAGCTGAGGTTTTCCACGATACTTGTGAAGCAGCAGTTGATGATTGTGTAGAAGAAGCCATGTCTACTGCTGAACTTGTATGTTCTATATTTGTTCAGAAAGAGACACAACTTAAAAAATAGAAAGTGAAAGGAATACCACACATAGAAATTCAGTGAGTAAAGTTGTTGTAAGCAAAGAGCTTACCAAGAAAGTTGTACAAGAAATAAACAAGCAGATTGAACAGCAAAGGAGACCATGCATTCACAAGACAAATACCAAATCAGATAAGACTAAAAGACAAGTTTCAGCAATCAGCTTAGCATGACCAGGACACTCTCCCTACCTTATATTTGACATCGCAGAGACGAAGAACTGTATGACACTGAGTGTGCTGCCAGTGAAAAAAATTCACTCCAGTTGAAGTTTCCAGGAGCATAGCTTTTAGTTTTGTTAAATGGAGACAGTGTGATAATATAATGAGGGGGCATAAGTGTAACCATTGGGTCCATCATTCATACTGTACATCATGTAAAATAAAATGACGTGTTCGGAATATGAACACTACAAAAATGGCTATCAGCATCCAATGTTTACCTTATTCATAGACAATTTTTGAGATAATTTTGATGCAAGAATTTAAATTAAGTTTGCACTAGATATGAAATGAATTAGATTAAATAGGTATTTAGTTATTTCTTCCATGTTCCAAGTTTTGTTTTGAATTTTACTTTTTTTGCACTTAATAGGCTGTAATGCGGTCCTAGCAGGATATTATAACAACGAAGTCGTAACAGCATCGACAAATCCTGAATTTGGATATATGAAGCAGTTCAATTTAAACACCAAAATAACCTATTGACTAATTCTAAAATATTATAAATCATTAAACAATACTTTTAATGTTAAGAACATTGAGAAGCAACTCAGAGTGCATAGAGTGAATGTACACCAATTTCAGTTTAAGATATAGTGTTAATATGCTGTCAAATATATATTTTATGTCAACTTTATAAATTAATAACATTTTATATCAGCTACAACATCAGTGTTTTAACTATCAAGGATATTTTGTCATTTCATCTTACCTTTTCTCTGAGGTGGATTGAAAAGATATAGAAATGTTACTAACGTCATTAGCAGATTTCATTAAAGTTGTGAAATGCATCAGTTCTTGTGACCGAATGCATTGCAATACAACTAGAGTGGTGTTGTAACATTTTGATATATATTTTCATTACATAAGTCATAAATTAATTACTGTACATATCGGCCTCCATAAATGCGGATATTGTTTTTATTTTCTTTGACAATTTCACATTGATTTTCACACGATTAATACTTGCTGATTCCAATATACAAACATAAAAGTGAAAAATGAAGATATCACGATTTACTTCAAACTTAACGCTCTGACAGAGCACATTGGTAGAAAGTGCAGTGTGCAAGAACAATAGCTCTACCTTGCCTTCTTTTAGAGTTATTCCCCTTTATAAGATTTACTTAAAAAGTTTCGCACAATGCATTACTTCAAAAGTATTTGAGGGATTCACTTCAAATTAACACCCTGACATAGAACATTGGTAGGAAGTAGAATGCACAAGAACAATCATTCTACCTTGCTTACTTCTAGAGTTATTCCCCTTTATTAGATTTACTTGAGAAAAAAAATCAAGAGCTTAACTCCAAAAGTACTTTAGGATTTCCTTCAAACTTAATACACTGACATAGCACATTAGTAGGAAGTGCAGTGTTAAGAATAATAACTCTACCTAAACTATTTTTGAGGGATTCTCTTCAAACTGCATACGCGCAATATTACACTTAGTTTTTTGAAAGTACAACATTCAGGTAACTTCTTCCCGGCAGGGGGATAAACCATGTGTAACATGGCTCTTGTTTATATTTACTTATCTCTTCAATCTGTTATGATATATAGAAGATATTTGTTTGTTTTTCGTGAATATGGAATATTTTCATTGAGAAGTGATACAATTAAATATAAAATATAAAAATTGTATCACTTTGAGATGAGATATATTCCATATTTACGAAAAACAAACAAATTTTCTATTTATTTAATGCTAACATTTGAAAAAAAAATGAAAAAAAGAAGAACTATTTTTGATACTTACCATTGATAAACGCGTGTATGAATACATGATATTGGCTTTCAATTGCACAAATTCCGCCATATTGAATTTTAAGCGACAGAAATTGATCAAACTTGCTTGTAGAATTTCAACGATTTATTCAACTCAATGACTCAAAACGAAAACATGACTGAAACTTGGAAATTTTTAAACATTGACACTGGATAACTGTCATTGAAGGTAAGTTCTTAATTTTGTCTTTATTTTACAGTCCCGAATGACAATAAATTATGACTTATGAATGTCGGTACATGTACATGTATACGTTCAGCCTTGACACACTCACATATCACATGAAACATGAACTAAACAATGTCGTATCTGTTCATCAACATCAATCATATGTATTTATTCTTTGGAATCAGAAATATGCCTAAACATATTTCTGATTCCAGTGAATAAATACATGTTTAATTTTAATTTTTTGCCAAATTGTATATTTTTCTTATTAAAATTTATTTAAGCAGACGGATATGTTGTTGCTACAGTTGTTTATGTTTTTGACAGGTAAGGGAGACAATTCATTGTAACTGTCAAACTGCCAAGGGAGGTAATTGAAAAAGTAGTCCGGCATTTCTACTGTGAGTGATTTAGAATCTATATCACTCGCACTGTGAGCTGATATGGAATATATCTCACTGATAGAATTCAGTATTTCACTGGTTAGCATTAAATAATTAATTATGGTTTGTACCAGTTTAACATGAACTTAAAAAAGAATCATAATTAAAAACATGTCAACTGAGATAATAAGAGCTTTAGAAATATCCATTTACACATTATTCAGTGTCCATCAAGTTTATGATCATATTCACCTATTTTGTTCCTAGTGATGCATGAGTTTTGTGATTGGCCTTTTAAACGTTGATTGTTGTCTTTCTTTCATTGTCCATTGTAAAAGCTTTATATTTTGAACTCTCTAGATGCAACATGTTTAATCCAGTTGTGCGCAATGAGTTTTCTCTGTTTCCTTCGTAACGGCTTAAACCAAGGCCATGTGTGTCAAACAGTTAGTCAACAGCTTAAAATCAAATGAAAAACTTCTAAATATTGAATGACATAAATTTGCACAATATTCATGAAACTTGCTCATAATATTTGATTTGATGATAATTTTATTATATTAAACGACTGACTCATTTTTTGTTACAGAAACACATCACAATATAGATTTTTACAAATTTTTCGGTAAAAGATTTACCCAGTTAGTCAGGGGGTAGATGCTGTATTTATAATGTTAATTCTGAGAAGACTGTTTAACTAGTTTCTGTGGTTCAGTGGTGTAGGTCGCTGCGTTACGTTTTACCGATCCAAAGGGCATGGATTCGAATCCAAGTGAAATCAATTGGATATTTTTACAGTTTTCATATGGGTTTATTGTTGTTGTTTTTTTTGTTTGTTTTTTTTTTTTTTTTTTTCTTTTTTTTTTTTTTTTTTTTTTTTTTTTGTTATTATTTCATATATTAACTTCTCTTAAATTTTTAGGGAAAAACATTCAGCTAAATTTTGTGAGTCAGTCGTTTTTACGCATATATTTTTTTAAGTTATGTAACAGCGAAAACATCTTTATTAATACTATTCTTAATTTATCTATTGAAGACGTAGAAAACAATAAGTAAACTGGCTTAGTGATGTAAAAAATCTTCTTGCAAGATACGGATACCTCGATGTTTGGTATTACTGGCATAATGTTGAAATCAATAGTTTTATACTTTTGTTAAAACAAACATTTTTAGATGATATTTTTGGCAAGAATGGTGAAAATACATTGAGAGAAGTGAAGTGTTAATTCTTCATTAATCGGTAAAACTACATTTACTTGGACACATATTAGAAAAACCGTAGTTTCTAGAAATCTTAGAACAGCTTAGGCTTAAAAACGCATATAAACGCATAGGTAAAGGATAAACCAAAAGCTTTTCAAGGAATAGAACTGAAAAGATACAGAGGTACTGTCAAGTATATGAGAAAAATAAGATTAAAGATGAGTTCCATTGAATTATATTGTGATAACCATTTAATACACTACGGAAACAATACATTTAAAGTTATTATAGGTATACACCGAAACAAATTTGTTGAATTATTAAATTTCGAAATAAAAACGAGTTACATAAATTAAGTAAAAACTTATGTGAAGCATTTAGCTCATGTAATATTTTGTTAAATACAGGATTTCTATGATTTTATCATTTGTTTTAAGGACGTATATTTTGCCAATCATAACGGATGAGGCCAAATTTGACAATAGGATACAGATAATGTTATTGTTTAACTATAATAGTTATCCAAATATATTATTAAACCGTTGCCCATTTCCTGTTTAATAATATGAAATGTGTTAGTTGCTATTATGATTATGATTATTATTATTATTATTATTATTATTCCGGTCTTTTCTCTAGATGTCTGATATTTAAACTATAAAAAGTATTATTGTAAGTCACAATAATCTGTAAAGTTTATGTGAATAAAAACGCTGTTTTGTCCTGTAAATATGCTGTCAAATATGTATTTTAAGACAAATCTTTAAATTTATACCATTTTATATATCGGCTGTCAAGTTTGTATTTTAGATGTAGATTGTTTCGTCTTCTGTAAAATTTTCTGAAGTGGATTGCAGCGATATAGAAATGCTACTAACTTCATTAGCGGATCATTAAAATTGTGAAATTTATGTTTTCTAGTGACCAAATGCATACTAAATGCAACTAGCATTCCGTTTTAACATTTTGAAATATTTTTTCATTACACTTATTATACGTTTAAAAATGTACATACCAGCAGCTCTTAATGCGGACATGGCCAGTAGATGACTCCTATTGTTTTTTGGTTCACTAAATCAAAGGTCAAGGTCATATTGATCATTAACTGAAAAATGGTTTCTGATGAATATCTAAAGAATGCTTTGGCCATGGGTCCTTAAAATTGCAATGCTGTTTGAAATGACCCGTATATTCCATATTGCTTTTAGGGTCACTTGGTCAAAGTTCATGGTCTGAGTGACCATTAAGGGGAAAGTGGTTGCCAACCAATATTTGGGAAACTCTTGGGCATTGGCTTCGTAGGCTTGCTATGCAGGCTGGTCTGTTCAGGAGATGACCCCTATTGTCTTTGATAAGTTAAAGGTTGAGGTCACGGTGGCGATAAACTATAAAGAGGAAAACAGATTCTGATTGATTATAGAGAACCTTTGGGCCTTGCTGTCTCAAAACTTCCTACCTACTCACCCTTCCACCTTCCTATTTACCTACCCTTACAGTTCCTGTGCATATTGTGTTCTCCAGTCATAATCTACAGTTCTTTTCATTTATCGACTAGCCATGGCCGATAGCTTTTTATATCAGAAAACCCTGGCATCCTCCACGTAATGTACTGACACAAGTACCTGTTCTTCTTTTACCTTCCTGTACTCCCATGGCTGCCTCAAGCGATAAGGCACTAGGAGGCATGTATTTTCTACAAACATCTCTTTTCTTTCAGGACAGCTTAAAAAGAGCCATGTGGGTTAACACCTAGGACACTAGCTCAAAGTCAAAAGCAAAAATGTGTGAGCACTGAATGCCACAAACTTGCACAATTTTTATGAAACCTGCTCGTTATGTCAGACTTGGTTCTTGATTTATTATATCAAGCGATGATAAAACACAAGTTTTGCAAGATCAGGTGTACTTTGCTGTTTTCTCACTAGGATATCATTTAATATGCAGGTTTGTTGAAACGAAACGCTACGTCTTCATTTGATGCATTGGCATTATTTAAAACCACTCTTTTTATGAATATCGTTCATTACATGTTTACTTTAAAATTTCATAGAATTTAGCATTCATCGGCCAGCTTCGACAGCAGGAATTGAACGTCATTTAATATTTTTATTATAATGTATTTCCGCAACTTTAAATTAACTCAACTTTTTCCCCATCGGATTATCAATCAATCAATTAATATAAGTGAAACACACAAGAAAACACCACATAATATTTTAATTTTACATTATGACGTTATTATCAAAAAAAGATTGGCATGCATTTTTCATGCGCTTTCTTTATCTTTACGATTAAATTTTCAAAAGCTATGACAGGTTTTCGTGTTTTTTCTTTTTTAGTCGAACATTTATATTAATTTATTTGCATTTATTCAATTATCCATAAAATATTCTTAAATTTAACTATGTACAATAACTTAATATTTTACGTCACTTTAGTTACCTATGTTAACTTCAATCACTCATATTGTAACATGGATATTTCCATTCTACTTTTAACTGCTGTTTTTGTTTTTCGTTCTAGGTCAATTTGCTTACATAGTGTGGAGCCTAGTAGAAATTACCTGTATATTCTAAAATGAATTTATTTTAGAATTTTTTAGAATTTTCTTTGTACACATAAAAAGGAAGACACATTGATGCATAAGTAGTTGAGGTTGAAGTTGTAAATTTGAATGTACATGTTGGAGATTAACTTGCTGGATTAAATTTCATAGACATTATCAACACCTTTACAATATATTCACAGCTGTAATAATATGTTCAATTTAAAATGATTTTGTGAATGGAGGTTGTGACAATAAGTTATATTGAACTAGTAATCATCACATTGTTAGTCATTAATGTTTCATAGTTAAAAGTTTGAACTAAATTTTGTTTTATAGAATCAAAGTACTACAGGTTTGTTAAACTGTGTTTTGATTAATTTTTTCCTTACTTGTAACAATATTAAAGAGGACCTTCAATATTTCAACAAAATATATCAGCGTTTATTTTTGAAATGTAAACTAAAAAGGTTAAATAACAGCATTACATCTCAGAATGTTATTAGAAGCATTTGAGTTTGAAAATGACACATGTCTATTTAAGATAAAACTGGTTACGTAAACACATACAAGCTGGTCATACCTGCTCTTTGTTGCCCAATTTAGTAAAACTGATTACCTAGTGTCTAACTCTAATGGACAACACTACTTTTACGAGTTGTTCTCGTATTAACTGGCCCAAAGCAAAACCTCTGGAACGAACAGAATTTCAACAATCCTTTTGAGATCACGCGCTCTGAGTCTTTGTTTGTTTCCTTTATTTACGTCTTTGCAATATTATCAAATAGTGATTTTTATATATGTGTTACTGTAACTTCGAATTTTACTTAGTGACCAATTCTGTATTAAAGAGCAAATAATTCAACAAAACATAAATTTGTCTTATAGACAACATTACTTACCACATAACTGAATAATGTATTACATGGCATAATATTTGACCATTTAGGCGGAATCTGGTTCCGTGATAGAGATGGAGAGATTATGTAAAAATTCCTACCCGTGATCAATTATGTTGCGCGTGATAAAACGAGATTAATCAGAGTAATTTAGGTTTCTCAAAAGCAGAAACGTATGTTTTGAGTGTTTCTTTTTAACCTTTTTACGGCGTAAACATTCAAAGGGAAGGCATCCATTTCAATTTGTTACGCAATTATATCGTTGCTATGTAGGAATTACTAGAAAAATCAAAGTATGCAAAAGTTTGAATCCTCCATATACTAGACGATCGTTATCGTTAAGAATTATGTTTTGATGGCAAAGTGTTTGACATTTGTTATTGGTGGTACATTTTATCTTCGTTCTGGTATCAAAGCACTTCTTATTGTTCGATCGAAAAAAAGGCACATGCGCTAGGCTTGTTTTGAGATTCAACAGCAGAAACTAGTAAAGTTGATACCGTTTGACTGCAAATAAAGTTCCTGTCACACTATCCAGATTAACATGATATAGATTTACAATCACTTTGTTCTACTGAACATTTACAGTTTAAACGCCGGTCATGCAATCATTTCTAAAACTTAATATATGTAACAGTAACGAGTGCAAGAATTCATGTGAGTCAATATTCCTAGCAGGATGAAAATCATCAACAGGGAAGGATAGATGCTGAAATAGTTACACAGAGAAAGAATTAAGTACAACAATATGAACAAATATATTATATTGTCATCTTCTAATCTCGTTACATACTCCCCACGGGAACACTCGTCCGACATTTATAATTATCAAATTACCAAATTCCGATAAACGTTTTTGAGTAACAATGAACATTTTAAGACTGAAATTCTCGTTTCTTAGCTACCTATCCAAAAACGTAAACAAACATTACGTTAACAAGTAACTAATCTCTTACAAAATCAAGCCACTATACTAGTCTAATTCTCCTAATTTAGCACAATAAAGTGACTATTGTTAGATATCGAACATATGTATGCCCACCCTTAGTGCAAAATAATTTGCAAACTCTCTTGTACGAAAAAAACTTTGCGTGAAACAGTAATGGCCCTGACTAATATTCATTTTATTCATAGCATCGAAAACTATGATTGTGATGTAAAGAAGTAATGTGTTTTTTTCAAACGCAGAAGAACAATAAGTAAATTTGAAGGAAAAGCAATATGTTCCTACAAAATACAGTAAACGATATTTGTGAAAAAATAGTTACATATATACTGCAATGTCATTACTTTATCTATTTTTTCTCCTGGATGGTTAGACCTCTTTCTTCCTTGCCTTAGGAGATTTCGAACTTAATCTTTTTGTCCCCGCGAGCGGGTAAAATGTATTTAGGAACTGTTTTAAATGAAAAGTAAAGTTTTAGTATCTTTCGTGTTATTTATGCCATGTCATCGCTTAACCACAGGAATGGTTATATCAGGAGAAAGTTAAAAATTAATTATTTAAAAGATCTTTTTCTTCCCTATCAACAAAAGGTGGCTTATCCCCGTCCACTACGATAACAAACAAGAACACGGCCACTAATATTCAAACCCGCTTTCCTGATCCTGGTATCATAACTCCGTTTGTAGTGCAGAATCAAGGGTATTTCAATGGATATTGTGTGGACAGGGATAGGTCAAACTGCTCCAACTACAGCCAAAAAAGAGAGAAAAACAAGACGTCACCAGAAAAGGGGTATGGTTCGGGTTCAGCTTTGAAGACTTGCTTCATCATGTAACAAATGGAAACACTTTTTTTTCTCTTTGTCAATTTCAAAGAGATCTGAATTTTCCTAAAGGTTCTTCATAAACGCCTTGAAATGGAGCAATGCACTTTAATTGCATAAAAAAGGCAGAACGTGGTAATTTATATCAGAGTAAGGGTGACTACAGGGCATTGATATCAATATCATGCTTTAAAAACCTGAAGCGAATGTTTATGATGCATGTTGATACATTCAAGCCATTAACTGAAGAAAAATATATGTAATAAACGGTACAGGAGTTCTCTTACACTGTTTTAAGAAGAATGATTTGATTAAGAAGTAACTTAAATACTGGTTTGCACATTCAATAATTGATTTCGTTTTCATTCATACTGTTGTCGTTGTTGCAAAAAAAACCTATGTACCTACAAACTCGTATGTGAAGAGATCGGTATTTGGATTAACTTTCGCACAGTGTGGTGTATTCTCTTCACAATTATGGTCCTTATCAATCTTGTGTATAGACTGAGCTTTTCTATTCTTCGTTCGAACTAATGTACACTTATCGATGGTTTACGACTTTAAATATTACGGACGCAACTGAATGTCCCAATATGTAATAAAAAAAACATTACTAAAAAGTTTTGCTCAATTTCAAAACCTTTCATCATCCATTTCAATTTACAAATTAACTGAAGCATTGAATAATAAATACCTTGTTTACACCGCATTCGTCATGATATTTTGTTCTCAAATCAAACAAATATGCGGATTACGAAAGTCTTGAATGTAAGTGTATATGACTTCTAGAAATGATATCTTAACTCTTAAAAAATTATTTAAGTGACATTTTGAGTCGATAGCAACTGGGTATGAATTCTTTTGGCATTCGTTCAATTTCGTTAAGTACTTATGCATATCTTATGAATAAATAAATTCCATTATGTTTTGACTGAAACCTTAGTCCATATAAGTGTACTCAAAAGGTTGAATATCGTGTTATTTTTTTAATAGTAGATACCTGGCTGAAGTCGTAATATTGAGACTAACTTAAACCCTAGATTAATACATGTAACACATTGTTTTTTATGAGTTTATATTGATGTTTCTGATTCTATCATGTCAGCAAATATCTCATGATAAAGCCGGTACAGCGAAGTTCATTACAAATTAAAATTAAAATAATGCCATTTAGTTAAAAACTTATTAATATAATCCAGTTGATATTTGTAAAATGGTATACACGAATAACGAGAGAGAGGCATCGTTCACCTCAAAATTTCTTATTCCTGTTGACAAATGGTGTGATTAGAAATAAAGGGTTTCACTGTATCATGTTTATACTCTCTAAAGACCTAGTGTCTTCTTGGCTCAGAAATAGAAAACAAGAGCCTGCAAATTAATCAAGATGATTAACAAATTAATTTAAATAAAAGATCTGGTTATCAATACAAAAATTGCACATATATTTTATATTTTCCAGTCTCAATATGGCCTGCATTTAGTCACTTGGTTCGAACCGGTTACATATGTCAGTTTAGCTAAAATAGGTGGGCTGGTTAGTACCAGCCTAATGTTCTCATAAACGTGTTGCTATTCTTCTCTCCATATCAAAGGTTTTGTCTGTTAATTAGGTTTACTTTTTTTTTGTTGTTGTAGAAGGCAACGTGTAAGAGGTTTGTTATTTTTGAAAAATTCTTGATAAAGCGGCGGTAATATCCTGCAAATGATAGGAGCTAGCGGTTTATTTGAATTAGTTGGTGACGGCCAGTTTTTGACGTTATTAATTTTCTTGGAGTCTGTTTTGATTTCCTGTTCGCTAAAAATATGCCCTAAAATTTTACTTGTCTTTAAGCGGAGACACTTTTCAGTATAGAGTTTGAGATAACATTTTTGAAGTGAGGAAAAATTCTAATCTATTGATGTGTTCTCAAAAGTTATCAGCAATCGAAATCAGATCGTCAAGGTATAGAGTGCGAATTCCAATATTTTAATCCCCTAAACATTCCTCTATTAAACGTTTATTTGTGGAGGAAATTTGGAAAGTCCGAAGGGCATTTTGGTATATTCTAAGAAACCTAATGGCCCGACGGTAAATGATGTTTGCTTTTTATGTTCGTCCTCTATTACACCTTGGTGGTAACCTGTCCTAATGTCTATTGTGTTGAACCAAGATGCCCTTTTCAGAACATCGAACACCTCTTTAATACGCGTAAGTCCGTATGCATCTTTTACTGAGCCATTATTTGGCATCCTGTAATCTACGCATGGTCTGAGTTGCCATTATTTAAGCACGAAAACAACATTAAACGTCCGTATAACGTGTTTTTAAAGGTCTTTCATGACAGATCTCCGGATTGCTGAAAGAAAAATATTCTCTAGGTACACTTTTTCCTCAACAAGGCATCTTGTTTCATATCGCCATGTACTATAAGTTGTATCGCCTTTGTTGTCCTCTCCCAAAAAGATAAAAATCCGAGGAAGTGATTCTTTTCTGTTGTTGACACAACTGGCTTAGTATCATACTTGTGTACATATTCTTTATTTTTTTCTTTGGTGTCAGCTCCTTCCAGTTTTATACCTAATGTTCTAATGGCGCCTAATAATTTTAACTGTTCATCCGTCATCTTTGTCGCAGGAATCGCCAATATAAAATATTTGTATCAGTTTATCTTAAAATATTCCATTCAAATGCCTAATTAAATGCACGATAAAAAATTATAATTAAACACAAACAATCACAAATTGGCTTTCAAACACCTTAGTTCTTGAATGTTTATAGAAACATATTATCTCTATAGGGTTATGCTATCAACTTAATAAAAGTACACTATCTAGGCACCAACATTCAAACCTAATTGATACTAATTTAGTCACCCTATCTATTCTTGGTGAATGTGTTAATGTCGAGTCCTACTCTTTTAATAATCAAAGAAAGTAATGAACCTTAAAAGGAAACAAACTGATTCAGCTGAAAGTCTTCAGTTTTACTCCAATGCTCGGAAAAGTTAAATGAATTTAAATTATACAGGGTATGAAATAGTTTAAAGAAATAGTAGATGTACCATCTTCATAGCTTAAGGCTAGAGTATGAGAGTTAAAAAACAGCCTTAATTAGATCTAGTTGTGGTTGGTATTGAACTACCTTAAATGCAAATGAAAAACTTTTAAGTGTGGATGGTGTCCCAGTATCTTAGCAGATGTAATCCAAATACCTAAAGTATGAATGGTAACCTAACGTGACTTATTGATAATTATTATAACTAACAACCAACAAATGATTCTTACAGTATTTCAGAATAACATAATATAAATTTCTGAAACCAAATCTTCAATATTAAATGATGACTGAAAAAAAAATCAAACAAAATATTGACTTACGCGTACAGTTTTTGTTTATCTAATCTAATAATTACTAATGCCACAGAATAAGAAAATTTAGAGGCTTATTCATTATCTTCTACCTCTCAATTTACTACAGAACTATATTTTTGTCTTGAGTATAAACTGTCAAAGTGAAATGTCAAGAACTGTCAAATGTCAGTCACCTATTTTCTGAAAATTCAAGTGGGATTTTTCAATAGCCTATAAACAGCCAAAATAGGTCAATAAATAAATGAAAATTAAGATCACCTGATCATGGGTATACAGTAATTTCAAGTCAATAAAATCTCCATGTATACACAGGTATATGCTGGTTTTCTTAAACTTTTCAATCTGTCACGTTTTTTAGAAATCTACCCCTAATAGATGGCTATCTCAAATAAAATAGAGATTAGTTACATCAAGAAAAGAGATAGATATAAGATAAGTTCCATGCAGTATCCTTCACCATTTGCTCTATTATTTTCAAAACCGCCCTTTACCAAAGAAGATTGCTGTGAATTTCTTTCACACCTTACAATATCATACTAAATCAATATTTAACGTTTTATCTAACCCCACACATATGTTTCTTGTAACAAAAGATTTCTCCAAATCTTATGCTCGAAACAGAATATGAGTTGATTAATTTGCATTTCTTAAAAAAAATTCTGCACTTACCACCTATGACAAAGTTTATGGACAACTGGCTTTTAAAAGAACTACTGTAAAACACTTTATCTGTACTGCTCAACGCTTATTCACACCAAAGTCTTGTTTTAAATACCTGTAGCATACCTCTAAACCCTTAATGCAAAAACTACTGTATAAAAGCGCAGACTATCAATATGAAAAAATTAAATAGTAAATTGAAATTCATTCAGCTTTGACTCAAAATCCTCCTCGATGTTTTAAACATGTCCACAAATATTCGTGAGTGTGAAAAAAGTCCGTTTGTTTGCTTTCTTTACCCATATTTTTGGAACCCGATGTGTAAAATTATGAACATTTCAAATTAGTAGTTACAAAAAAATTTTCAACAGCTTTGAAAGGTATTTATAGAATCTTGTATAACTTACGACGTTCAGCTGTATGAATATGAAGTACAGTAAGTTCACTAAATTACTTGACGACAGTTTATGTTAACCACTTGAGCACTGTTTATGACAACCACTACGCCACAGTTTATGTTTACCACTTGGGCACTATTCATGTAAAAAACACTTTGTTACAAATTACTTGCGGCTCCATTTGTAACTGTTATTCGTACAATAATCTACACGAATATCGAGAGATTCAAAATTTCTTATTGCTATTGACACATGACGTGATAAGAAATAAAGGGTTTCACTGTAACATGTTTGTACTCTCTGAAGGCATGGTGTCTCCTTGGCTCTGAAATTGACAATCCAGAGCTTGCTTATAGACCATATGATTAACAAATTACGTTAAAAAAGATCTGCTTATTTATATATAATTACACATATATTTTATTCTTTCCAATCTCAATATGGGCTGCACGTTTGAATGTGTATAGATTTATTGTACTTACAAGTTCTGTGAAAACTGTAAGCCTTTTTCTCAGAAAACAATTCTGTTTCTCCTTCTCGGTGCTCTTTACTGTGCTGGTACAAACTGTTAAAAATGAATGTATAGATTCATAACTACATGAATGATAATGAAGCATACACAACAGAAACAGTAAAAATTAAGATTTGAGACCGCTATCTTGAAACGCAAATTCCAAATACATTTCTAAATTTCTAAAGAGCCAAATAAAACAAGACGTATAATAATTACTAAAACAGAATAAATATTAAACCGGCATTTACATTCATTAGATATCTTATTCCATGTAAAATGATAAGAAAAACAGGTGTAGGAAGAGAAGGGAACAGTCATTTAGGTGGAACCTTCCACCTATAACGCACAACAATCTCTGATGCGGTAATGTATAAATTCCCGCCATAATATTACCAATCACGAAAACTCAATTGAGTTAAAGTATGCGAGGAACAAAAATGGGGACAAATATGGAAAGGGGATAGAAGGGGGAAATATTGTGCCTATCATATTAAAACGACAAATATTAAACAAATAATTGCCTGAAGTGTAAATTCCAATTACAAATTCTAAAAGAAAGAAAACAGGTAACTGAAATGTATCGAAACTAATCTAAATGATTAGACAATCTTTGGTGACTAGCGACAATTGTTATTGCAATTAAATTCTTTTTTTTTCTTTTTTTTCTGTTTACTGTCCTTGTGGCATCAGGCAAATAAATTGAATATGTTTTTCCTATAGATTTCTTTTTATTGATAATGAACCAAATTTAAACAATGCAGTACATCATAGTTTTTATCCCAGAAATACCTCTGAAATATGTGCCTTTATTATTTTAGGTTGTGGAGATATTTCTTTTGATTGCCATAAGTGGAACAGAAGGGGGTATTGACGGTACGTTTGCTTTTTTAATTATGATGAAAAACAAAAGATGGAAAACATAGCCAACGAGTGAAAATAGTGTTTATTTAAAACAAACCACCAAATTAAGGGTTGTATGTTTTTCTATTATCCTTAGCATTTTGATTATATGTTTATTCATATTAGTATTTAAAGCAGGTATCAGTGACTCATAGAATTTAGCTGTTTTTTTGTTTGTTTGGGTTTTTTTTCTTTAAAATTTAAGAGAAGATAATATACTATGGAAAAAATATAATATTATGCTTCTATACACCATGAAAACTGAAAAAAAAAGGTTTTTACTTAACCAGGATTTGAGCACATGACCTTTCGGTCAGTAAAATATAGAGTGACGATTTACACCACTGAGCCACAGAGACTCGATCACGTGACTGCAAAAGTTATAAATAGAAAGGTGTTTTCTCACATTTTTCTAAACCAAATGGCGTCTCTGGAAGATATAAACTTTGATCAACTTGCAAAACGTTTAAATTATCGCTCCATTAAACCATTTCAAAAATCTGTACTTCGTGCAATCTTTGAAGAAAATAAGGACACATTTGTTTGTGCAAAAACAGGGTCAAGAAAGCCACTGTGTTTTCAAGGATTAACGTTTCTCTATCGTGAACTTATTGTTGCCGAAAAAAAGGCTGACCGAACAACGCATTTACGTTACCCGCAACGTTTGAAGACAGTAATAGAACGTCCGAAAACAATCTAACAAACTTGATTTTAACCTTTTTGTTATTATTATTGATTTATTTACGTATCATATTAAAAAACACTTTGATTAGTAAAATACAAAAGTAACATGCATTTTTTGTTTACATTTTGGGTTGTCAAATGTATGTATGTGACGATAAGTTGTAAGCTAGTCACTGATTGGCTTAAAAGTAACTGTGGATTTCCCTATCTATAAAATAAAAATATCTTTCCGAAAATTGATATTTAGCAGAGGTAAGGAAGTGAAACATTCGACCGATGCGCAGGAGAGTATACTGACTTATATTTATCTGACCTTGACCCCTGAATGACCTTCACCTTGAAGATCCAATTGTCCTAGAACTTTAAAATTGGCCATAACGTCCTTATTACAAAGTCGATTTATTTCATACTTGGACACAACAACCCTTTGGACAAGGTTTTCCCAATGACCTAAACTTATGTGATCTTGACCCTTGAATGACTGATCCTCAGCTCAAAGTCAAAGCAGCACTTTTACGGCATTGTCATCTTACAGTTACAGTTATTGTTCTGTAACAAAAAAATGAGTCAGTAATTTAGTTAAGATATGTTCTTCTCAATTACAGCTAGAGTTTCCAGACGCATAAACATTTTCTTTTTTATCGCCGGCCCATCTGTGAGTCAGTCGCTTTAAAAAGAATAACACGTCACTTTTTGCAGTATGTAAATCAATCTGAAGGTGTCCGATTCTTAAAGGGTAACGACGCATGGCAGTAATTGTTTCTGATTTAGGCCGTGAGTCTGTTTTTATATTATTATCAGAATTATTTCCTGCGTTACGGGATTTGCTGATGTTTTAGCGGTTTAATCTGCATGTCTCCTCCATACGCTTTTTTCACCAGTTTTAACTTTATGTGATAATGGTCCCGTGTTCTCTGTTATCTGTCGGTAAATCCACTCGTTAGCGTTGTCCGGGTAATCACGTACCATTACGTCATCACTAATACTTAACTGCTGTCTTCTGTTAGGTGTTAAACTTTTAAATCTGTGATTTCTGAACAGTGTCCTTTGACATTTGGTTTGGTTCAGTCCAATCTCGAGCGGAAATTTCGACATGAACAATTTTACTAGACTTTCGTTTGTCGTTGTATGCGGTGTGCCTCTATGTGTTAGTAAGAAACATTCTATTTTATCAGATAAAAATCCGGGATCTTCTGCTGCACCTTTGCAGGCGAGTTTAAAACTGTGCGCAAATTTTTCAACTAATCCATTTGTAGCTGGGTGCCAAACTACAGATGTCCTGTGCAAAATTTCGTTATTTTCCATGAATTCTTTGAATTGTTCAGAAATGAACTGAGGTCCATTGTCCCTTTTTTTTCTTTAGTACACCAAATCAAGCAAACTAATGTCTTCTATAGACTTCTATAGTTTTAGTTGTTGTTGTTTAGTTCATGATCATAACTTCAGGCCATTTTGAATGTGCGTCATAAATAGTCCTGCGTATTCAAAATGCATGCGTTTCCATGGTTCCTTTGACCATTCCCACAGTAGCGATGCTTTTGATGGTGCTTTCTGATTGACCTCACAGCCAGAACACTTCTTCGAAATCTGTTCTATGTCATTAGGAAGTCCTGAATACCAGAAGTAACTCAGACTTAGCGCCTTCATACGAACTACACCAGTGTGTTTAGCATGTAATTTTGCTAGCAGTTTACATCATCGCTTCGGAGGAATGATAACTCTTAAACCCCATAATAGACAACCTTGTTGAACTGTGTTCATTTCTGCATGTGAAGTAGGGTTTCTTTCGTTCATATGATGGCTTATATTATCTTTTTGTCCTGAGTGTAATATCATGCGCTTCGGACATGATTATATCTTTTCTTGTTTCATTTCGTACATCTTTAGCACTGGCAGACTATTAATATGTGATAACTGATGTACAGTTTTATAGTCATCTTTTTCATCGGATTAATCGACGAAGTTGGGGGACGTGACAGTCCGTCCGCATTAGCATGACTTTTTGATCTTTTGTACTAAATATCATTATCATAACGCTGTAAACGCGCGGCTGTAGTAGCAAGTATTCCCTTCTTGCTCCCAAAAACACCAAGCAATGGCTGATGGTCTGTGACAAAGGTGTATTTTTTCCCAATAAGTACACCTGGATTTTGAGTACTCCCCAGTAAAGGGCTAGCAGCTTATTTTTTCTGTCTGAGATTACTTTTTCTCTGCTGCACTTAGTGAACGGTCGCTGTTCGACAGTTTTTAGAACATGCGAAATGGCTACAGCTAGGCTGAATGCCCACGTGTCACATGCACTTTTCAGTGGCAAATCAGTGTTGGAGTGAGTCAACACAGTATCACTTCGTCAAATGTGTGTTGTCTCTCTGATTTCCACACAAATTCAACATGTTTCTTGAGCAGTTCGTGTAGCGGGTTCCCTAAAGTGGAAATATTTGGCAAGAACTTGAATAATATTTTATCAGTACTTGCAATGCTAATTGTGAAATATTTTCCGTCTCGGAGCTCTCAAAATTGCTTCAAATGTTTTGTTGATTTTGTGCAGTCCATGTGCTTCAAATTTATGGTCACAGTACACAATTAAATTTTGAAAGAAACCGCATTTTTCCTTGTTGACGCGCAAGTTGTATTCTTGCAGACGTTGTATACCTGACTGCAAATTTTCATGGTGTCAGACATGAAAGTCCCTAACAGAAAGATGCAGTGCAACTTATAATACACAACCCGGAGCTGGATTCGAACTCCGATCTCCCGTGTGACAGGCCAACACTCTACCGATCTCCCGTGTGCCAGGCCAACACTCTAACCACTGAGCCAAAGAATCGATTCCCTGACTCAGTTGTCAGAGGTTGCATTTATACAATTATAGGCAGGTATACACTGGACCGTAACAATGCAACTTGTATACGGAATTCCATGTAGGATTTAATCGATTGTATTTTGCCAAATTGCAGGCAATGACGCTGTTCAAGATACAATTGAAATGTACCGGTACGGCCCTTTGTGTGTATTTATAGTAAGGTATTTCCTTGAAACATCATCGGGTACCAAATTATGGAATGCATGACGGAGATTGATATTTGTGAAGTTTTAACCTGAAGACAATGTCGCAAATATGTCATCAATACGCAATAAAGAGTTCTGATTGACATTTAACTGGGATTGACAGTGATAGTGATTTTGTGAACGCCTTAGCTTCTGGCTTGTACTGAACCTTCTGGAACTGCAAGAATAGGCGTGGCCCGTTCGTTGTGCTCGACCTTTTCAATGATGACTTCCTATTCAAGACGATCCAATTCATTGTCTACTTTCAGTTTTAAGGCCAAAGGAACTTGTCTAGCTTTAAGTAAGACTGGCTCAGCACCCTCTTTAAAAGTGATGTTTGCCTTCGTGTCTTTAACTATCCAGTCTCCTAACCAAACACTGAATTATATTTGTTGAGTATTCCATCCAATTTCTGTTTCGTGCTATTTTAGGTTCAGCCTTCAAAACTTTGATTGCACTCCAGTCTAGCTTGACTTAAGTCATGACCTGCCAAACAATGGTGGGCTGTTGGTGGATGCTAGCGAGTTATGATATATATTAAGAATTAATGTATACTTATACCGTAGTTACTCTTATCATTGATACACAATAATGAAGATGTTCATTCATATTTCCTAATGAAAAATGTGAAATAAAAAGTAAATAAAGGAAAAGCTATAAATGAAGTCAATTATATTTTTTATTTAATTTAGCAGCGTGCATTTAATCTGGCTTCAAACAAAATGTGGTTTAGAACAAACAAAGTAAAATATTTCAATGGCTGCTTCCGATGCACTTACAGAAATGATTTGTCTAATTTAGTTACATTAGAAATTTCTTTATATTAAAAGCTACACAACATAATCTTGAAAGAATTTAATTCAAAATAGTTAAAATTGTTTTCCTTCTTACGATATAGCAATATGTGGAAATCATGGAACTTGCGTCCCTAAGTCACAATGTTTAAAACCACACGAAGGACAGTGCAAGAATGTGTGGTGTTGTAAACAGGATGTGTATAAAATGAGTCCAGTTCCAGGTATAAGACTTGTTTATTATCATAATTATTATTATTTTTATTATTTTTTTTAACTTTTTTTGTTACATAAATTCGCTTATGCTATGTTTCGGTAAAGAACTGAATGTTTGAATAGTTTTTAATCAAAATCTATTTCAATCGGTTCCAAGTTTGTTGTGACAAATAACACTGTCTTGCAATTTCCATGTCAAAGGCCCTATTTTATAATATAGTGTGGGGGCATATAGATTTGAGCACGTCCGTCCATATCTAAGCACGCCTCGTTTCTTGTGTGCGCATCTCCTCCTACACTCATGGATGGATTGGAACCAAACTCGCACACATAAAAGACCATGATGGGTTGTTATGCAAACAGTAATGATTTTTTGTCTTGGATCAGCATTCACTGGATTATTGCCCTTTGTTAGTTTTTCGTACATGCTATAAAAAGTAAATATTGCGTGCGCAACCCCTTCTACATCCATAGGTAAATTGAAACCAAACTCACGCACATAATAGACTACGATGCGTAGTTGTGCAAGAAGTTAAACAAAATTTCTCAGATTAGTTTTCACTGGATTATTGCCCTTTGTTGTTTTTTTCATACATGCCATATATAATAATCTTGTGTGCGCCACTCCTCCTACACCCATGTTTAAATGTTTGCATATTTATTACATACATATAATAACCTATGTAATACTGAAGTTCAATGTTTTCATAGCTATTCAAAATAATTACCATACTGTTAAATAGGTGAATGAGCATAATCAATGAGAATTAAGACATTGTGTAATAGGTATAGCAGCTGACACATTTTAAAAGAGGTTTATTTGTAAAACGAAGTTCTCTAAGCCTATCAAACAATTAACTATGTATCCATTATTTTCCTTTGTAATGAATTCCCTTTCTGTGACAAATTTCCAATTAACATTACGCCGCCTGTCTTTCAAACCAGCTGCTAAAAATAGATTAGCCAATCAATAAACGATAACATTCCAAGCACTTGCTGCCTGTTGCTAATCAACGACCGTCCGCCATTTTCCTCGACAAGCGAAGTGTCTAGATTAATTGAAAAAGTCTTTGAAATTTTTATTATTAAGCGTGTTTCACATAAACAAACTATGGTTAAACGTTGTCAGTGGGGTTTGTGCAACTCGGACAGTCGTTACCCGGAAAGATTGACCGGCGAAGTTGAATTTATTCCGTTTCCGAAGCCGAAGCGGAATCTGGATAAATGTCTGAGATGGATTAAGGCTTGTGGTCGACCACACGATCAACTTAATACCAGTACAATTGATGGGAATTACCACATGTTTGTGTGTACAAAGGTTAGTTATCTAGGTTATCAAGAAGCTATTTGCTTATTTTTAGATATTACTCATTAAATATCCCAACATGGGCAAATCCGATCCGCGCAAAATGTAAACATCTACACGCACATGGCAAAATATTGCTTTTTATAGACTGTGTAAACAACGACTTCTGAGTGATGCAGATCAATTTGATTTACCATTTAACGGATTTGTGATTGCATGTGTGTGCAATTTTAAGCTCTAGTCTAGGATTAATCCCCAGGTTTCTACACCTTTCAGAAAACAGTAGTATTACACCTGATAAGGTCAGTAATCACAATTCGCTGGTTCTGTTAAAGTGTTTGAATATTTATACTGTTTATGTTGCAGTAGTTTTGTTTTGTTCATAAAGCAAAATATTTCTTATGCGTTTCAGCATTTCCCAGATGGTAAACCTACACTGAAATACCCTGATCCACTCCCGGCAGAATCATGCAATGTCAGGTCTTACACTCCAGCCAGGCGACCATTGAAGAGGGTACCATTAACAGACCCACAACCGTGCAAAAAACGCAGGAAGATATTTGAAGAATTGCCAATAAGGTTTTTATTTGTTCATCTAAAAACAAATCAACATTTATAGAAAAATAAAATATATAAGTAACAACAGGTCACAGAATTTTTCTAACTCGAAAACAAATGCAGGTCAGTATAATGACAGTATTTGCTTAAGATATCAAACAGTTTTAAATCTAACCAAACAATCATCATAAATTCACCGGCTACATGAAATAGACAGAGCTGCAAACACATCTGCAACATACATGTATTTAGTCAAATACATTGTGTATTCTTTCTTTCAGTACTGTCATGGGGAACACTGACCATGGAAATTCCCTCCCTACTTCAAAAGACACTGAATCTCAGACAGATGCTTATGAACCAAGTATGTTTATTTATTTATTTATTTGGCGATAAATTTACAGTAAACATTGGTAAGCTTTGACAGCATTTCTTCCATTGTTTCCTTGTCAGGAAGCACTCTCAGTACATGTAAGTCTCGTCTTGTAAATGTGACCAAATCACAAAATTTAGCTCCAGAAACTAACAACTGCCCCTGTACCTGAAACCAATAATTGTGACATTTATTGATAGTAATGTTTTCACCACATCCTATTAAGTGGAAATTGCTGTGTTGGTTGTCAGGGCACAGGATGTCCTCTATTTTCATATCTCGGACACTAAAGGGACACTTAATTTCTAAAATACCGTCCTTTTCACTGTCACACACTTTGCCATCAGGAGTTGCACCTAGGCATGGGAAAAGAGGATTAATTATTAAACCACAGTCATGTACATGTAGCCCCGTCTTCTTTCTGTACATGTTTCTGGCTACTTTTTCATTGGCTATGCCATATCCAGTTGAAGCAGAAGTGAACTTTGTATTTTTCATAATGCTATCAATTAGCTTCTGGTTAACCGGTGACTTGCGCAACATAATGCGGCCAAAATTTGAAGCAGTGAGTCGCACCTTTCTTTCACTGTTCCAAAGCTCACTGCTACACTGTTCTCTTGTTTTCCTTTCTATTTCAACAGCCTCCTGCGAGGTCACAGAAACAGCCCTCATTTTGTCCAAGTAGTCATTTATAATATCAAGGTTGCCAACATCTGGTCTGTGCGGAAATTCTATATTACCACATGGAGTTGCTGTAGAATCTGGCTCTTCTACCAGTTGGATAAAAGGGATCTGAAAATATGTTAAAAAGTGTTATCTCTCTTTAAGACAGACAGTTGATAAATAAAGTTGTATCACATTGCATTTTTTTTTTCAGATGTCTCCCCTCTTGACATGCTGGTCCTGGCTGCAGAAAACAGTGCTCTAAGACAACAGTTAGAACAAGAAAAGGAGTCTTACCAGAAGCAACTTGCAGAACAAGTTTTAAAAAATGAACAGCTGAAAAGAAACAACTTGACATTACAGGACAAACTGAAGATGGAAAGTAAAGGAGGGAAAAATTACTGTTTTATTTCAGTTGAGACTCTCGGACATAATCCTTCAAGAGGTTGCTTCAAGTACTATACAGGTTTTGAGTATGAGCAGTTCATGAACATCTTTAGGTTTTTGGTTCCTAATAGATTTCAATGTCCTATAAAATTCCCAAGAACAATTACAAGTGCTGCACAAATGAAACTTGAAGACCAACTTCTATTGACACTTATCAAACTGAGACTTAATCTTCGATTTCAGCATATTGGGAATTTATTCAACATCTCCCAACAGGATGCAGGTGCTCTATTCAGACAATGGATAAATTTTATGTTCTATAAGTTTGGATCTGTGCCCATTTGGCCAGATAGAGAGGTTTTAATTGAAAAAATGCCTGAAAAGTTTAGACAAGATTTCCCAAAAGTTATGCTTATTTTGGATGGTACAGAGATTAAAATTGAAAAACCATCTTCTTTAAAATCACAAAGTCAATGTTACTCAGACTACAAGTCAGCAACAACACTTAAGGCACTTGTTGGTGTAGACCCTAGAGGGTCCTTTACATTCATATCAATGCTTTTTTCTGGATCCATCTCAGATAAGGAAATCACAAGCCAGAGTGGACTTTTGGTGATGTTACAACAGCTGTTAGATTGTGGTAGGCTCAAAAAGGGAGATGGCATAATGGTTGATAAAGGCTTCTTGATTGCAGATGAGATAGAGAAACTGGGCTTAAAGCTTTTCATTCCACCTTTTGCTTCAGGCTCTAGCCAGATGTCTGCGGGCGATGTATTCCTTACACGTAAAATAGCCAGGCATCGAGTTTATGTTGAGAGAGCCATTTCTCGTGCAAAAAAATTTAAGATTGTTGATAACCGAGTGGAGCTTAGTTTATTTCCATGCATAAATCAAATTTGGTTCTGTTGTTGTTTTCTAACTGGATTTATGCCATACTTAATTCAGGACAAGAAGTAAACACATACCTGGTGAGAAAGACTGCTTCCGATTAGCTGGGCTCCATTCTCTCCTAACACTGATAAACCTGGATTGTTGGCGAGGTATCCTAATGGTGTACCATCCAGAGTAGCAAGAAAGTCAATTTCACTCTCTTCTGTATTGTGTTCTCTGCAAATATAGGAAGAACAAGACTTCTAAGCTTTGCAAAATATACTGCATTTATGACATTCCTAGACTCATGATGATGTTTTTTTCTTCTTTGAACTGATCACGTTAATTTTATTATCATATAAAAGATTAAAGATTTTATTTATGAAATGTTTCTTGATTATGACTGTTTTAAGATGTCTCATAATAAAATTTCTGAAGAACCTTTATAAGTTTGTTTCTTTCATGAACTATTTTGTAATGAAGACCTCATTTGATGTCACCAACCTATTATCAAAGAAAACTGATGTGATTGGTTTCCTCTTTCTGGAAACATTTGTTGGCCGTGACAGCACCATAGATGATACTGGCTCTGACTGAATCCGAGTCCCTCTAGGCTTGTCCCACCGACTTGGTAACGATGTACATGCTGGTTGTGATGGCACCTCAACCAGACCTTCCAATATCCAATCCGTAACCTTATATACCACAGCAAGCACATGTGCACACTCCCCAGAAGTTCTGTTGAAAAAAAGCTGAGATAACATGTGTACATACCATTACCATGGATATAAGGTGTAAATGCAGTTCCTTTAGTAAATACTGAATTAGGGTACACAAGTACATATCGACTTAATATAAATGTATTTGGTTTTAATAAAAACAGAATTTGGTACCCCAGTACACATCTATCTGTATACTTTAATCATTGCGTTTACAAATCTTAGAGGTGTTTACCCCACCCACATAAGTAAATGCACAGATGCCAAGATGAAAAAAGAGGCGCACATGAAAATGCTGCACATCGGCACACTGATAATCAAACTTTTTTATGTTTGAGGACGTATCTTACCCAGCTTTACAATTACAATGAGCCTCTGTAATCCTTTCGTCATTCAGCGATATGTTCACACGATGAGGGGTCTCACTCTTCCGCTGGCTGTGGAATACGGCCGCTTTTAATGTAATTTCATCATTCTGGCAGCGGAAAATTTTCAATGACTGAATGAAGTTTTCATTCGCAAACTTCCTGCCTTGAACTCTTTGTCTTAAAGTGCACTTGTAAGGCAGAAATTGCTCGCCGAAACTACCCGGTATTTCCCTTAGCGTTAGAACGGCGTCCATGTTTTTTGTCAATGTTTGTCGGAGGCTTGAAATCTCGCTACCACGTGACTATGTGGGCGGAGCGATCTTATCGTGGCGTGATGTTAATTGTGGGTGCATCAGTGTTTGACGGACAAGTCTAGTTTGGACTGAACAGTAAAGCAAGAACATTTGTCAAATTAGCCGTTTTTATTGTGATTAAAATGAAGCTGTAATTTTTGGCATAGTAATTAAGGTCTTCATAGACGACATGTTAGATTTTGCATTATTTAATCGTCATTCAGTGTTGTAACTAAACTATATCTATGTTTGTGATAATTTTAAACTTTCTGTAGCGGAAGAATGTATTTGCGTGAGCAACCAGGAACTGTGTGGAAAAAACGTGAATCCGTATACTTTTGTTCATCTTGAAGCAGCTTGTGAATGCTGTGGTAAGATCAATACATATATAGAAAAATAGAAATCCGTGAAAACGGAATTAAGGGATTTGCTATATATGTTATAACTCTGTCTATATGCATAAGTAAGATATCCTCAATAGAAAACTAAAGCTATATACATAAAGACACGAAAGTTTGTACTTTTATCCCTTTGTTTTAAGTTAGAGTTTCAAACATTTTCTATTCCCTTTCACTAGAGAATATATATAACCTTCAACATTTTCTAGCAAATATGCATAATTGACGAAAGGAATGTCATATCAGCTGTCATTATAATCGTCAGAAGTTATATAATATTACAATTTAATTTTGAAAATTGACAATCACAAAGCGCCTGATTGATATTTCCATTGGCACTTGATAATTTTTTATTTTACTCTTTACGCCTGACAAAAATAGGAGACTTTACAGTAAATCAATTCAAATAAAGAAATGGAAGGATGTTTTATTAAAAAAACTTCAAATTTTCAATTTTATATTCACACAGACTGTATAAACCAATGTGTGCCTTTGCTTTCAAACGGTCTGTGTCCGACTTATGAGAAAGCTCGAGGAGAGTGTGACGAAGAAAGGAAATACTGTTGTAAAGGTAAATAAATAATGAGTTAAATAAAATAATGCTTGGTTGCATATTATGAGCTGTGTTAATGATGACCAATTGATACGTTTTGCAACACAGAAAACCATCAAATGACATTCTAAGTCACAATGCGTCGAAAAGGCTCTGAAGATATTTAATGTTGTAATCGGACTTGCAGGTGACTGCGGATTGTTTATTATTTAAGTGAACCTGAAAAGGTTTATTTCCGTATCTGGTCAGAAATCGGTAACTGATAATCCATAAATAACCTCAGATGAGCGATATCTTTTTAAGCTCTATTTATCATTTCAAAGTTAAGAGGCTTTCACGTTTAAAATGTCAATAAAATAATAAAAGCTTAGTGTCTAGCTGAGTATCAAAATCATTTTACTAATGGGACACATTATTCATATTATATATATGATTGCCAAAGCTGGTCCAGGACCAGTCGTTACAATTTTCATATTTCGAAGAACCACGAGTTTCGTCATGGAAAGAATATATAAGATTATCTGGTTATTTATTTTAAAAAAAACACACACACACAACTTTGTTAGCTAAAAGGCTTATACATAAGTTGTGTATCACTTCAACTACTTTCACTTACAGAATGCAGATCCTGCAATATAAACGTGTTTGAAACATTAAGGGTAAATTACTTAATGACTTTTTTGTTGCTTAGCAACAGTGGAATGATTGTATTGTATGGGATCCTATTAAATATATTACAAACCAAATAGAAATAAAAACAAAAACAACAAAAACATTGATTTATATGAACTTAACTTGTTTCAACGTCGGAATATGTTATCATTATATATTCAAATACAGAAAACAACGACAAAGACTGTAAATGTTTCAAAGAGTGTCCTGAGTCATGGGAAGTCGTCGGGGACTGCAAAAAATGCTGTTTACCCTGCACGAAAGGTTAGCAATATTATACTTTAGTTGATATATTTTGTTTGTTTTTAATAGGAAAAAAATATAATTACATCATTTTACATAACAATTCAAAGTAACATTCTGCTGTCAGTAGCGGACCAAACATTTTTGTAAAGATAACCAGATTCATAAATATACTTTGATATTATCAATCCGTTATGTTGAATCAACCGTGCAATAAAATTACCATGATTTTTAAACATTTTTTTCGAAACAAATGAAACCAAGCAGTTTGAAAGAGTAAATACTTCTCAATAAGGGTTTTTACTGAACTGTATAGCCAAAGTTAAAGGGAGTAATGACACATTCAGACGAAAGCACAGTCATTTTTTTCCATCTGTTCAAAATGGCATGCGATTGTCCGGCACGTTCTTCAAAGAGATCCATTTGTTCAAACTATATCGTGTTACAATGTCATTGCAGGTAAAACCAATGTCACCAACAACCCAACATGTGAAGCAACTAACACTGGAGGAAGAACCAGCGTATTCCCTTTAGCTCAGATCTTAATAATAACGGTGGCAATCATGAGTCAGAATACCAAACCATAATTCATATAAATATCAGTTTCAATGCAAATAACGAGGAAAAAGAATTATATAAGACAGTATTGTCTTGCATTCTTATCCTTTTCCTTTTAGATATATATAAGTTATCTTAGTGTGTGTAATTTGTATATATTTGGGAATAAAAAATGTTTAAACTAATGCAAGTAACTGAAAAACAGTGAGAATAAAACATCCTTTTTGAATCGATAAAACATATACCGGACATTTTCGATAGGTTTAGAATTGTTCATAACAACATATTTAATATTATTAAATGTGATAGATTTCTAAACAGCCTAAAATATGTTTTTGCTTCTATAGAAAATTGTATGTTAAATCTTAATATGTTAACAATAAGGTAATTGCATATTAGATATAGGTTATACATTGGATGCTTTATATGCTTTCTTTAGTGACCTATTATATAGAGGATATTTGTTTGTTTTGAGTAGATATGGAATATATCTCATCGTGAAGTGATACAATTAAATATTTTCACGAGCGCGTAGCGCGAGTGAAAATATAAAAATTGTATCACTTTGAGATGAGATATATTCCATATCCACGAAAAACAAACAAATTTTCTATTTATTTTATCTTAATACCAATAAACTTTTAGAACTGTTTCTTTGCTTACATGCGTATGAATACATGATCGTGAAACTCAAATTCAATACACAGTCCGCCATCTTGAATTATACATGACACATAGAAACGTGTTGCATTCTAACGATTTATTTAGTCTACACCTAATCACCAAACAAATAATAGAAATAAACAAAGATCTACCTGCATATATTTCTTTATTTTCCTTCTTTAACTATCCACATTTTGCTGCTTACAGGGCATTCATATAAAATATGGCCTGTGCAATGACGAATCAAAATTCAGCGCCAATGCAGAGGTTCATCCTAAATAAATGCCCTTACAAGATCTATATTCTTCCATAGGTTGATCAAGAAGCAATACACGTGATCACATTTTCAAGAGCATAAATCCAGTGTATTGAATTTAAGATTTCACGTAAAATGCCATCTTGGGAAATAAATTGTTTGCATACGTCACTATTCTGAAGTATGTGACGTATAATTAACGAAATGGCATAGGATTCTCGAAATTGATCGGTCTGATGTATACATACAATGACTCTTTAAAAGTCGGACTCTGGAGTTTATGTTAGAATTTATTTTTATATCTTTAATATTACTTGTAAAATTTCAAATTGTGGTTACTGAAAAGTAGTTCGGCACAGTGACTGATATAGAATCTATATCTGTCACACTGTGACTGATATGGAATATTTCACTGATAGAACTCGGTATTTCATTGGTTGGCATAAAATAAATATTTTTATTCAAAAATACCGCTGCCTTTGTCACTTCTCTTCTTTGTCATTGACGCTGTTCAAAACTTTTTCCAACAAAATCATCATGCGTCTGATAAAAAGCATTATTAAACACTCATATCTCATAATAATGCTTTGCTGCTAGAAAATTTTGTTTCGATTTTCGATCTAAAAATTTAATGTTTATGAAGTGTTTATCGGACATTTTCAAAATTTGAATTTTCCTACCTGAAATTGATTAAATATATAATATGTAGGTCACTTGGGAATACTTTGTCTTTCAAAAATTAGTTTCAAACACGTAAATATGTGCGTAAGTTTTCATTTGATCACAGGTTTCTGAGACGAAGATGATCAAAGTCAACCATAAAACAATAATGTGAAAACAGGCCCCACCGTCTGTCAACCATTTTTATATGTCCGAAGGGACATATTATGTTATGGTCCTGGGTGTCCGTCAGTCCGTCTGTCCGTCCGTCTGTAGCAACTTGGTTGCCGGAGAATAACTTGAGAACTGTTTGGCCTACAGTCTTTTAGTTTCATATGATGATTGCCCACATCGAATAAATGGCCCCTATTGATTCTGGGGTCAGTAGCTCAAAGCTAAAGGTCAAAGTGTCCTTAACATTGAAAACCATTTCTGCCATGTAACTTGACAATCAAGAGACTTCAAACTTAATATCATGATTGCACACATTGAGTAGATAACTCTTATAAATTTTTGGGTCAAAGGTCAAGGTCACAGTGACCTAAATGTTTAGAATAATTTACAGTTTGTATCTCAATAACCATTTGTTATAGAGACTTCAAAATTCATATAATGGTTGCACACATTAAGTGAATGACTCTTACTGATTTTGAGATCAGTAGGTCAAAGGTCAAGGTCACAGTGACCTAAGCACTGAAAATTATTTCTGCTGTAAAACTTTATAATCCTTTGTCATACCGACTTCAAACTTCATATGAGGATTGATTACATTGAGTAAATGACCCCCACACGCCATAGGATCAGCAGGTCAGATGTCAAGGTCACAATGACCTAAACACTGAAAAGCATTTTTGCTGTATAACATGGCAACTACTTCCCATACAGACTTCAAACTTCTTAAGATAATTGCCGTCATTGATTATATGACCCCTATATTCTACGGGGTAATTTCATAAAAGATCAAGGTGACAACTAAACAATCAATATTTCTGCACTACTAGGTCTGTTCGGGAATAACTTTTGTAATAAGTTTGACATTTCTAAAGAAAACATAATACACTGTACATACTACAGAAGATAAAAAATTAATCATTCTCACCAAAGTGAGTAAAAAACAATTAAAATGCATAAAATACTGTAGTTTACATGGAACATATTATAACATACGCACGGTAAAGAAAAACACGACGTCATCGCGACGTCAAAACAAATCAAAGCGTCACTACAGGTTGTTATCTTTACGCCTTCTCAACATAATCACACTTTTGACATTCCTTATTCTTTTAAGATAGCATGCACGATGGGAACGGAAACGTCCAGGGTTGTCGCTATTTCGCGCACCGTGTGCACTTGATCATTTCTTATAAACTCTTTAACTTTCTAGGTCACTGAAACGTTCACAATTCCTTTTCTTCCGCATCTTTTGTCATCATCGATTGATTCCCTGCCTTCCCGAAATCGTTCGTGCCACTTGAACACATGTGCTCTTGAAGATTGATTCACATTTTACAATTGACAATTGAAAATTTTAACGTCACTGTTGGTGTTTTGTTCAATCCTACGCAAAACTTGATCAGGGCCCAAACTTCAACGTCACCTATTGGCGACATTTGTTTTCTTGTGTTGGTATCAACAGTGTTGTTTACTTTGTTGTTTTTTAATAACGGAAGTAGCGATGAACGTCAAATTTTCAGGAAATGTCGTCACGTCAACATAATAGCGGCATACGGTTTGGCGTTATTGAACGTCAATTAAATCAACTGTAGCAGTCGCGTATTGCAGACTATTGCGTTTCAAAGCGTTCATTAAAATTAGTGTGCTCAGGTTAAGAGCAATGTGTAGTTACCGTAATTTTATGTCAGATCATTCATATATATATATATCAACTTATGTTTAGGGCAAATTGTATTAATTATTACTGAATATAGATCAAATTATGATAAAAGTCTACGAACAGCCCTCGTATATCTTGATAACCATGCATATATGTTCTTTCCATTAATTTTAATTTATCCTTAGAATATCTTAACGCCATGATATCGTATAATTCTCTTTGTTGATAGCTTACTGCTTTTCACACTTGAAACTTTTGAAAACATCTCATAAGAATAATAGCTGATATGTCAGTTAACCGGAAATGTTTTAAATGGAGCAAATCTTATGATTATCATAGCCCAAGCCCCTTAACCGTAACAGTTTCGTTGGTCGTGGGGGGAGTTTGAGACTGTCGCATTAATCATTTTGGTCACATTGACCTGTTCTGCTTCAAAGATTTCCAGTTAACAACTCGAGAAATACCGCAGCTATGACCTTAGAAAAAGCTTCATCATGATCTGTCGACATATCCCAGTGATCATTATGCGGTTTAGGGACGGGGCATCAATATTATTCTAAAAGCTTTCCTTTTTGATTAATACACTTATTTGTTACATACCCGTGAAATCTTTCAAGTTTACTTTTTGATTTACGATCTAAAATGTTATTCAGTTATGTGCTGCCTTTGTTGTTAATATCTTTGTTTACTAATTAACACATACTGTCAGTTCTATAATAAGTGAAGACGGCATTGGGTAACACAAGCAAAAATCAAGCAACAACCTTCACAAATCAGTTGACTGTTTAAAAACAAGTAAACACTTTTTTTGATTTCAATAGCAACTCATTTATAAACAGGTGCTTTCATGACATTCGTGATTAGTTTATTTTTTGAAATTTATCCCTATATTTTTTTTTCAGTACAAGAAAATCAATTATTATATAAAGTCAAACAGATTTTAGGACATATTCAAGTTAAATGGAGTTTTAAACATAGAGATATTTCTTACAATGCCCACTATTAAAACTGCTTAAATGGTTTCGCTCCATTGAATAAGATGGCCACCAGAGCTAAAAATAAATTTCCGTCAATATACGCCTTCAAAAACAGAATTTATATATATATATATATATATATATATATATATATATATATATATATATATATATATATATATATATATCTTTCTCTTTTCTTAAATTGCTAAATCGTTCCACTCCATTGCACATAAAGGCTGCAAAAGCTAAAAAGCTAAAAATAAAAAAAAAAGATATAAAAAATCTCAAATGATTTACCACCAACTTTCACAGAAATGTTCCTTACATAGCCCTCTATTAAAATTGCTAAAACGGTTCCGCTGCATTAAACAAAATGGCCACCAGAGCTAAAATAGGTTTTTGTCAATATTTGGCTTCAAATGACATCTCTTCTAAAACTACTAATACATTTTAAACCAAATTTGGCAGAAACGATCCTGATGTTCCCTTCCAAGTTTTTTTACGAACCAGTATGGCTAATAGGAATTTGATAGCTACCACAAGAACATTTCTGAGAAAAGAATTTGAAATTGTACAAGAGGTTTCTCAGACGAGGATTTTAGAAAAGTCTTGTGTCGGCAAAGATATTTTTTACAAGCCACCATTACTAAAACAAATTTGATAAAGGGCCAACTATTGAGCATTTGTCTGCAATAACACTGAAGTTGTGCGAGAGGTTTCTGAGGAATATATATTCAAATTTGTCCATACAGTAATGTATTGAAAACAGGTTCCTCCCTCTGAAGGCGACTAAATTGGCTTGAAGTAATTTTACAGGTCAACTTAGGAACATTTTTATGAAATTGTAAGAAATTGTGTTAGCGGTTTCTGTGGAGAAGTTTCTAAATGTGTTTCATTACGTGTGCCGTTGCCACTTAATTTTAAGGAATTTAAAAAGGAGCAATTGAAAAATCATGTAAAGTTTTGAAAGATAATGTTGACGAATAACTTTTGTTTTTGGCAAAACACAGAATAATACGGATTTCATAGATATGTGCAAGTTGTAAATATATGTCGTATTCTATCACTATTGCCACTTGTTTATGTAATCCCACAAACAGAATCTCATCTAGAGCTAATTCATGGTAAATTAAATAAATGACACTTTTATTTTAGAATCAGCTATTTTCCTTTTAAATACACCGTGCATAGGGGGAGACTCAGTAAGCCATCGATTTTAACTGAAGCTTAATTCGTTTTTTTTAAATTAAATGTATCACGACGAAATCTTTTCAAATTTATCATGCTTCATGGATATCTGAAATTAATCGTTCGTTTTTGCCACTTTGCTGTCATTACATGTGCAGCCTGGTTGCGTCGGCTGGGTTTTTTTTATTTCATACATTAAAGTTTTCTTAAGAAGATTATGTATTATATGTTCTTGATAATCTCTTCTTCCCTTTTTACAACGCAATAATACTGTATCATTTTACATTTTTGTAGCTTGCTGCTTTTTCCACTTTTAACTTATGATAACAAATCATAACAAATATGGCTAGGTGGTATGGCAGTTAACTCGGAATGCTAGAAATGGAGCAGATTTTATATACATCAGCCCAGGTCCCTAAACCTTGATAGTTTCGTTGATCTTAGTAAAAGGAATTTGATGTTGTATTCAACATCCCGGTTACAATGACCTGTTCTGGTTCAATAGTTTCCTGTCAATAAATAGAGAATTACCATAGCTTTGACATTGAAAGAAAGCTTCAACGCAATAAATTGACATACCCACGCTAAGGAAATACATCAATGTTGTTTTAAGAGCTTTCAGTTTTCTTTCAGAAATTAATTACATATCTCTGAAAACTTTCATGTTTCATAGTTCAGTGTTTCCTGTAAACTTTGAATATTATGTCAATATATGCTGCCTATCTTGTTACCTATCTTTGTTTGCTAATTTATCACTAGAGTTATCTCAGAAGGTAATACATAACCCCACAACGCGCCTTTCAGCCAACAATTTCAGAAATAGTTAATTTAGCAATTAAGAAATTGAGAGTATTATACATTTTACTAGGTGTCATTTTCCCCTTGACCCGTGTAACGTTTCAACAAGTCGTCCATGTTCTTTATGAGTTAAATTGTGAACAAGGATTTTTAATAAAGACATAAAAGGCAGTGATATGTTTCTTGTACTCACTGGCAAAGGGGAAATTCGAAAAAGAAAAGTAATTAAAAAAGCAAGGACGAGTTGTGGGACTTTTACAGTGCACTTCCTCTCATTGTTCCCTTTTATTGCGTTTAAAATACGTTCGTCTTACACTTGTTCAGTTATGCTTCGGTCAAGTGTATATCAATAAAGGGAAGTAATTTGAAAATGAGCGAGAGAAGGGCTAAAGTTCTTGGAATACAAATTCAAATGGTCATGATAAAAGATATGTGAACTATGAAGTCTGAATGTGTAACAGAATATGAAAAACAACTTAATGGAAAACCACATAAAGGAGCTTAATTTGGTGAAAATTAAAGGCAGACAGTTCTTGGTCAGAGGAACCAGGGTGTGGTATTAAAGAAGTATAAGCAGTACCAAAGCTGTATCTGTAACATTTTCCAAGAAATGGACTTTGTCCCAATTACCCACGACAGACATACGGATGTACGAACAAAGTATTTCAAATATAACCTCACCACACATTTATTTTAGTAATCTTTCTGAAGACTTCGAATTTATTTTCTTTGCCTCATGTTTTCCATTGTGCATACTTTTAACAGGCCTAGGTTAGTCTGTTTTGTGTTTTGTCAAAAATGTTTTCCTCACTTATTTATTTTCGTTTGAGAAAAGTTTAAATCATCAGACGTCAATCACACAAATGCATGAATCAAACTAAGATTAGATGTTGTCGGTACAGTCGAAAAAGATTCTGTTTAAACACGTAACTGTTCGATTTATAATACACTTCTCCAAATTTGCTAAGGATCACTTTAAGTAACAAGAAGTATTTATGTTTTGTGTTATGTTATGTTATGACAAATTTATTTTTCTACTCATTCTAAATTCATTGTTTTAGCAAATCATTATTATGAAAACGAGGATCAATGTCGTGTTTGTTTTTTCATATTATGAAATGTTGCTCTCATACTGCAAAATATGTCGATAAAGTTCTTTTGAAATATTTTAACTGAAATTTATGCGTACTGTTGCGCACATGCGTTCTGAATATTTTGGTAAACTTTATAAAACAAATGATTTTAACTCAAAGACTGATTCAGAAAAAAATAGTATATTTAATAAATAACAAATCTAGAGCGCTAGCTAAATACATTGCCAAAGCATACTGTTAAGACGACAAAACATTTACAGATAACTTTATTAGATATATCACATGAGCGAAGATTATATACATTTTATTAACGAACGGTGATCCATGTTAAAAGCAATTATGATATATTCTCTTCATATTCATATCACTTAATGCCTATGATTGTGACAACTAAGCCTGTGAACATGATAACTTGTGACTTTTGGTAATCTTTGGTACCTTTGTTTCTTTATTCATTTCTCCTTGAAAATAATGATTTGATCAACAAGTTTTCCTGAATTCATTTTGTTGTGGAAAGTCGATAAAATAAATGAAGATATATAGTATAATTTAGGGGAAAACGTTGAACCAGTTAAAGAATACAGTTATGTTAATAAAATGTTTACAAGTATACAGCATAATTTTAAATGTTCATTAGATGGGAGGTTGCATCAAATACACATTTTAAATTTTGATTCAAGACAGATAACAAGACAAGGACATTTCCACAACACTACCATTTCCGCTGAGAATTAACGATTTCTTTCCACAACACTAACATTTCTGTTGACAATTAACGTTTTCTTTTCTTCAGTGATGCTAATACCCTTTCACAGGATGAAAGGTTGACAGTTGTATAATGCAATCTACTGAACGTTACTGCAAGCATCTGTAAAATAAACAGAGTACCTGTCGCATTGTTATAAACAGAGTATCTGTCACATTGTTATAAACAGAGTATCTGTCACATTGTTATAAACAGAGTACCTGTCACATTGTTATAAACAGAGTATCTGTCACATTGTTATAAACCGAGTATCTGTCACATTGTTATAAACAGAGTATCTGTCACACTGTTATATACAGAGTACCTGTCACACTGTTATAAACAGAGTACCTGTCACATTGTTATAAACAGAGTATCTGTCACATTGTTATAAACAGAGTATCTGTCACACTGTTATAAACAAGGTACCTGTCACATTGTTATAAACAGAGTACCTGTCACATTGTTATATACAGAGTACCTGTCACACTGTTTTAAACAGAGTACCTGTCACATTGTTATAAATAGAGTACCTGTCACATTGTTATAAACAGAGTATCTGTCACATTGTTACATTTTTTATAAGATTAAATTGTAAATAGGAACAGGCATATACTTAAACCAGATGGATCTGGCATGGCTAGTTACCATATTTTACCAAATATGGTTTAAATGCTCATACATAAAAGGTAAAACAAACCTGTTTTCAACAGAAACTGTGCTTTATAATATGTTATACTCGTTTTTGGTTATTGAAGTTAAAGTAACACATGTACTGCAGTACAAAAACTTTCATGTTTTTTCTCTTATCTTACACGTTGTTTAACATCAAGATTATTACATTATTCAACATAACTAAATATAAATTTTGAATAAAAAGCCGCTTTTTGTCAACATGGCCGAGCAGTTTTATGCAACATCATTCTGTCGTCGAATTTCAACTGTTTAAATGATGTCACACGGGTATATTTCCATAAATAAAAACACAGATGTTTGTGTTTTGCAATATAAAGTAGGAAGTTTCCCACGCGGATGAATAATAGGGTTTGTTTAACAGAGATAAACATATCTTATAAAATGACTTATTTTTTCTGAAATCAGATATCTAAATAAATATAAATGAAGAATTACTTTTAAAGCTACTACATTGACATCATCAACAAATTATTTTAAAAGAATTATGAATAAATACAAATCAAATGTGTTAACAAAAGTAAATTTTTGGTAACGAAATGTCCTCAAACTGAATTAAATTCCTATTGTTGTAACTAGGATTTAACCAAATAGTTCGTTACTAGTATTTAAACACATTGTTACTTACTAGTATAGAATCACATAGCTCTTTACCAGTAGTTAGCCAAATAGTTCCTTACTAGTAATTAAGCACACATTTCTTTACTAATATTTAACCAGAGAGTTCTTTAAGAGTAATTAACCACATAAACCCTTACTAGTATTTAACCACATTATTTCTTACTAGTATTTACGCGCATAGTTCCTTACCAGTAATTAACCACATAGTGTCTTACTAGTAATTAACCATATAGTTCCTTTCTAGTATTCATTCTTATAGTTCCTAACTATTATTTAACCATATAGATCCTTACACTTAATTAACCACAAAGTTCTTTACTAATACTTAAGCACATAGTTCCTTACTAGTAATTAACCACATAGTTCCTTACTAGTAATTAACCACATAGTTCCTTACTGGTATCTAAGCACATAGTTCCTTACCAGTAATTTACCACAAGTTCTTTACTAATATAGTAACTAACCAGATATTTCCTTACTAGTATTTAAGCACATAGTTACTTACCAGTTATTAACCACATAATTCCTTACTAGTATTTAAGCACAGAGTTACTTACCAGTAATTAACCACATAGTTCCTTACTAGTATTTAAGCATATAGTTACTTACCAGTATTAACTATAATCGTTGATATGTATGGTCTTCACCTGTAACTAGAAGACAATTACTTGATTGTACGCAATAGGTACTTTTGTAGAATGCATAGTTTTGTGTGAAGTTTTCTGGGTTTAACCGAGATGAAATATTCTCTAACCAATAGGGTAGTTATAATTTTTACAATTTTCAGTTATTCAAGTTCAAATGTTTTTCTCGTGCAGATGTTTCTTTCAGATGTTAAACAAAAGGGCCAAGATTGCCCTAAATCGTGCACCTGAGTTTCATTGTTCAAGTTACAAGTATCATTATTAATTGTATGGGTACTCGTTGTTCGCAAGTTTAAATAAGTTTGCAATAGGTATGAAGACTCTGGGTGTAATGGTACTCAAATTTTTGAGCAGATATAGTTTTACTCTACAGATCCCTGTGAACTTGACCTTTGACCTACGGACCCCAAATACAATAGGGTTCTCCTAATATAATTACCTTATGAAGATTGAAGACTCTGGGTATAATGGTACTCCAGTTACTGAGCAGGAACAGTTTTCACTCTAGAGGTCTCTATGAACTTGACCATTGACCTACTAACCCCAGAATCAAAAAGAGTAGAAACACTTTCATTCTGCAGGTCCCTGTGACCTTGACCTTTGACATACTAACCCCAAAAACAATATGTTTTTTATTGAGATAAAAGCAATCATTCTGTGAAGTTTGAAAGCTCTTCCTGTTATTAGGTGGAAACGGTTTTCAATCTAGAGGTCCCTCTGACCTTGATCTTTAATCTACTGACCCAACAAACAAAAAGTTGTTTCTACTCAATAAGGGCAATAACTCTGTGAAGTTTGAAGGCTCTAGGTCAACTGGTAATCAAGTTAATAAACGGAAATGAAGACCAACAGACAGTCAGACAAACAGACACGATGGACAGGGCAAAAAAATATGACTTCACCAAAAGGTCGGGGTTGGGGAGAGACATAACAACGAACAATTGAAGGTCTAGCCCTTGGTGTTTCAGAGCAGCAGATTCTTTAAGTTTTCCCTATATAAGTCTTTGTGAAAAATCAAATGATCCCCCGCGTGGGGCCAGCTTTGATCCCTGGGTCAAGATTTGAACAACTTGGTAGAGGTTCTCTAGACAATGCTACATACCAAATATCTAAGCTGTATACCTTTTGATTTCTGACAAGCAGATGTTTTATTCTTTTTCCTATATATGTAGAACAAGTGACCCCCGGGGCAGGGCTTTTTTGACCCAAAGGTCACGATTTGAAAAAAACTTGGTAAAGGTCTACTAGACAATGCTGCACACCAAATATCTTAACTCTAGGACTAGTGGTTTCTGACAAGAAGATTTTTAATTTTTTTCCTTTATAACTCTATGTAAAACATGTGACCACTGTGGCGGGGCCATGATTTGAACAAACTTGGTAGAGGTCCTCTAGAAAATGCTACATCTAAAATCTAAGCGCTATGCCTTTTGGTTTCTGATTTGAAGACCTTTTATAACTTTTTTTCTATATAATTCTATGTAACACATGTGACCCCTGGGACGGGGCCTTTTTTGACCCAGGGGCCATGATTTAAAAAATCGATAGAGGTCCACTAGACAATGCTGCACACCAAATATCTTAACTCTAGGCCGTGTGATTTCTGACAAGAAGATTTTTAAGTTTTCCCTATATGAATCTATGTAAAATCAACTGACCCCTGGGGTTAGGTCAGATTTGAGCAAACTTGGTAGAGGTCCACTAGATGATGATTCATTCCAGATCTCTAGCTCAAGGCCTTGAGGTTTCGGAGAGGAAGATTCCGTACAAAACAACTATTTTTAGGTTCAGAAAAAATGAATTAATTCTACTGAAGTAATTTAGACTATTACCGTTAGATATGTCTAGTTTTTCGTATGTGGAGGTCATCTCAATGCTTGCTTCTGAAAAATAAATGAACTTGTTTAATAACCATCTTTACAATTCTCAGCAGTTAGGTTAAGTTGGAACCATTATGATTTAAGTGCTTCATTTCCTGTTAAGTTTTATGGGACGTAATAATAAAATTTGTTCTTTAGGAGTTCTGAAATTGTTCTGATAAAGCATTACAGTATGCTTTTTCTATCAAAAAATAACACTCTACCGAACTCCTGTTACAATATAATGTTGTCATTCTCCTGCAAATCTCTGGGTGATGTAAAGCTTTTTTATCGTATTAAAGGTAACTTAAGCATTTCAATCGCTCAAATAAAATATCAAAAATATTAAAATATAAAATTAATCACCATCATTTGACACACTACCAGGCGTGGCACGTGAGGATTCCTGAGTTCCTATAAAAAGAAATCAGCACAACAAAAAATTTCATGTTAGGTAAATCTTGAAGACATGCTGTGTTCGTTTATGGCTTTCTTGAGTATATTTCAAGAAGCATAATTAAATATGTAATATGTGATACACAATTTCAAAACTTCCATGATAAGAACAAGGAAGAAAATTGTATCACTCTAGAAACTGACTTTAGACAGTTTTTGTAACAACTGTTATAAAACTTTCTAAATAGCTAACTAAGTTATTTTCAAAATAAAAGTAATACAAGTTAGGACAAGCATTTTCGTTTCAAGATGGAAAATGAAAAAAAAACGTTATGCTTGTTGCATGGTGACTGTAATTCTATAGCTGCAAGCTGGTTTTCGTAGGTTACATCGCATGACTTTCTCCTCTGTTCTCTGAACATTAAACATATTAACTATAAATATACCTTTTTATGTTTTTTTCATTAGGTACAAACTGACTTAAGTATATGAATGAGACAAAAGCTTTATTTCACTGGACTAATTTAAAACTGTTTTATCACATGTACCATTAACTGGTGATTCCTTCGTAATTTCATCATTTACGAAAGACTGAAGGGACATCTTCCTGACATATTTCGAAAGATATGTAATAAACTTTGGTGATGAAACAGCAAAACATTTAACCAAATTGACGATGTTTAACGTGTAATTTTGATTTAACGTCTCTCTATTTTGTTCAATTTGTTTTAAAAATTTTGTGTTTGCTTTGTTTTCTTTTCTCAAGATAACGTTTATGCAAGAAAAGGATGTATAATAAATAACTGAAAGGTGTTTTAGTACACCTGCTGGATAACGAGGTGACTACTTTTGCTTGAATATGTTTTATTAAAATGATTGTGATGTAAAAGTCAAAATAGATATTATGTTCTGTTCTTCTCAATGTCTCTACATAACGTGCAATTTTGAATTAGAAGTTGCTATATTAAACTGTAAATACCGCTGCAAATTCTGTCTTTTTTGTCGGAAAATTATAAAGGACTGCACGATGATAATCATCACGGCAAGAGAAAATAGTGTTCCGAACACAGCAGTAGTAACAGAATGTCCCTCTATTTTGACTACACGTTTTTCTGAAACATATTATTTTGAGAAAAAATATAATTTAAAATGCTTTGAACATTCCTTATAAAAACCTTTTAAATCTTTCTTCGTCTTGTTTTTTTCTATATCTTAAATAGCAGGATTATGAAAGAGACATTTAAAGGCTTGTAAACGCTGTGAAAATTTTATCCGGATTATTCTTGTATCATAATCATTATGGAAATTATCATATTTTGTTACCTTTTACACAGCATTTATCTCCCGAATATCCTTCTGTGCAGCCTAAAACACACACGCCCGTGCTTCTGTCACAAATGTTTTCTGAGCAACGGGGAGAACACAAATTATCGCAGTTAGAACCAAAGTATCCAGGCTTGCAAATATCACACCTTGGTCCATCAAAATTTCCGTCACAGGTAATACAATCCCCAGACGTCCTATTACATCTGTTCTCTTTGCAATATTTTGGGCAGGTCAGGCTGCAGAACTTTCCATATTTACCGTCTACACATTCCAAGCATTTATCGCCAGTAAAGTTTTTTGAGCAATTACAATTTCCTGATTTAAGTTCACAGGTTCCATCCATACAACCTAAGGGACAATCTTCCTGACATGTCAGACCAAATTTTCCATTCACACATTTTAAGCAATTTCTATACGACTGGCACGTCTTACAGTTCATTGGACATTCACTTTTGCACCATGTCGTTGTGTTATAGTATCCTGCCTTGCAAGAAATGCAGTCAGTGGCGTTTTCCATACAATTGCAGTGTAATGGACATTGAAAAAACTCACAAGTAGTTGTCCCATTCTTGTCGTAGAATCCCAGGTTGCATTCCGTGCATACTGTGCTAGACGTACATGTTTTACAATTAGCCGGACACACTGAAGTACAATCCTTATTCTGACCAAGGTAGAAGCCGTCATAGCAGGTATCACATATTTTTGTGAAATTCCCGGCGCCACACGATTTGCAGTTTTTATACCGGCAATACTCATAGCATCTTGCTCCCCTATGGCCATCAATGCATCCATTTGTACAAACATTTGGCCAGTTATATTGCCAGTGACATACCTCATCGATACAGCATTTACAGCTGTCGAAACAATTTGAATCTCGTGCTAAAGCAAATAGAAATCGATTACCATTATTTATGAAAACCTGATATTTTCACAAATTTTCATTACTCTTGTGTTTAAGCAAACAGCAGTACACTTATCCTTATTCAAACATTTAAAGTAAACATTTCTGTTGTTCATTGTCAAACCTTAACACATTTTAACTGCTATATCAGATCATTGTGAGATCTTTTTATATTCTTTATAATTATTTGACCTTTAATACAGCTGACATTAATTGTATTTTACTGCCAAAAATACACCAATATACGGAAGTGGACGGTTCCGTATTTTTTAGATTTACGGACATATACGGGACCTATTCGCATAATATACGGACATAATTTACTAATACGTATTCGGAACATCGGGTATACGGGAACTCCGTATATTTGTCATGCAAATACGGATGTCCGCATTCTTCCAATATACATGTATGTATATGTGTCCGTATTTTGGTAACATATGCACAGTACGAAACCCGTATTTACAGAACTCCGTATTTGAGCAGTATACTGACGCCCATATTTCCGAGAATACGGGGAGACTATCTTGATTCCTGTTTCTTTTTATATATATGGAATGTAACATTCGAGTAATATAATGACTTTTCATATTTGAAAGTATACATTTTCCTGTATTTTAGTAGTATACTTCTCAATCAGTAGTTTAATAGGGATGTTCCTTCTTGAAATTAATAACTTCCGAACCATTTTACATATTTCCATATTTTAAGTATACGAAATGCCGCATCCGAGTCACATTTGGATAAAACTATCGTAATTTAGATACATAAAGGGTTCCGTTATTAATAAATTTATAGAACACCAGATTTGAGCAGTATACTAACTCCCATATTTCAGTATTTACGAAGAGTACACTGATTCTTGTTTTCTCAATTACAGGGAAATATGTAGTTTAGCAGTATACGACTGTTCATGCACATGCAGTCGTTTTAGATTCACGTATTTGTAAGAATGCCGTATTTTAGTATATACGGACTTATTATGACGTTCCCGTATTTTAGAAAAAAAATATTTTTCGCAGTGTTTGCTAATGGATATCTTGACTATCTTCAATCATTAGAAAATCGTAATAGATTCATAGCCACATTTACTAAAAATATTCATACTTAGTATCACTTAACTTTAAAATATCTACATGTATCTTATTTTTTGTATTATACAGACAAATGCACTTACCTCCGAAAACTAGATTTGAAAGGAACACTGTACAGCAAACACGTAAAAGACCAATCATCTGAAAAAATACATATAACAAGAAAATTAAAACTAAGTTCTTTAAAGCCAACTTTACCAAGTATTTCTTATGACAAGAAAAATGTATTTATTATAGTTTAAGTGTGTGTTTGACAGGTTTATTTAGTGGCACGTTTATTTCGTGCTTATTTTAAGCGTGAGTTCTGGAATATAAAGAAAGCGCGGGCATGAATTGCTACACAAAAGCATCACATTGTACCAAAAGATACAACTACCCCTACATCCCACCCTCTCGAAGTTACTTAAAAGGGGCAAAATGTTTTAGATATCATTCTAGACAGTGTGTTCAATATGCAATTTCTGTTGCTTACTATAAGATTATTAACGAATGTTGAATTTAAAGCGTCGCTTAGCCGTCTAATCATTGATGATATCACAACGTTGATGTGGTTTATTTCACAAATTGGGAATGTTTACATTGGTCAGCATCAACATACATCGTAGAGCACATTCTGTGGACGTCTGCTTTTTGTTGTTTTTATGAGTTGTATTGATTTTGAAACAATGCGAATACCCGTATCTTGAAATAACGAGAATAGCTCATATCCAAATTTAGTCTTATTTGTCCTGAAACTCTAAATATGTGAAAAATGATTAATATTCGTTTGAGAAAGCGAATAAGAAAATATTTGAATTTGGTTCCCTGCAGCCAACTTTACCATGTCATTTTTACTATCACTTTAAAAGGAAAATTTAAAGGCAAATACGTATGATAAAACATACAATTATGTGAAACCTAAGAAACTTTTAGCGATATGAAGACTTAAAGAAAATGTTTTGATGATATTTTTATTTCTTAACAAGATCTTAAAATAAGCTTTAAAAAAACTGCATATATATTTATTAAGGTAACCTTGCAATGAAGCAGAGTTGCAATTAATATTGCCAAACAAACATAAATACAGGATTAATACCTCTTAAATATTTATGTCTGCAAATAGTGCTTTCAATCAAGGCAAATATGCCGATCAAATTTTCAGACATAGTACACTAGACTGCAAAAATGAATGTGCACTCACTCAAACCTTTCATATGATTTTGAGGGACGATTTTTGTGTGCAAAATCAAAGGAAGTTATTAAGTGTGTTAGCAGATTCTGTCACTTTTTTCGATTAGAAACGTTCATCTTTTTAAGTTTATATATATGTAAAGGGAAAACGGTAATGTCATAAATGACAGAAGTCCAACATATCTACTTGATATTTACATTCAACTGACAATGAAAACAGGTATTTCGTTTGATAAAATATTGTTAAATTTCAAAGTTATTTTTGGCATAATTACTATCAATTAACGATAAAACCATAAAACTAACTCGTTTCTTCCGCGAAGAAGTTGTTCTCAATTTCAATTTCTTTAGATATATTGTTTTGCAGTAGAATTAATGTACATGGTAACTTCCAGATCCCATACCCATTCTCGTCGCAGTCAACGAAAAGAGCTGTGACTGAGTGGGTGATTGAGGAGAATACAGTACCGGATTTCTGATTTGGAGGTCGACTGTTAGAATCTCACAAGGTCTAAGGTCCTCCGGTACATTAAATTCATCAGTCAAGTTAAGAGAAAATTAAATTGTGTAAGTTATCCGAACGATTATAAATATAACATCCGGAACACATTTGACAAAGATCGCCGCGTTTACTGGTCGCGCAAAAAGAATATACATGTATAACTGTTTTTTGAAAACCCTTTCAAAATTTTGTACCTTGTATTTGAACGGTCCTCATATATAGTCCAATACTGCAACCACTTCTCAAAATGTTAATCTTAACCTTTTACTAGTAAAAGAATTCCGTCGCAACGGTGCAAGACATGATGTGTATTTTTAAAGTATGATTGTTATTGTGCAGGTGCATCCAAACAAATAAATTCTTACAGGGACGGGTAAACAAGTTAAGGAAATTATAAATTCATGGTACTGAGATATAATTCGTGCTTTTAAAAGAGAAAATTAGAAGTTATGTTATACAATAATTGAATATAAATGTTACCCTATTGTTAAACATTCCCACTTCCGTTTGTAGAAAATACAGATCGGATTGTTTACAGATACTGACTTTAAAATGTTAGATACACTCAGAACCAATCAACAGGAAGTTAACAATGTGAACTGCTAAAACAGTTAAAGTAGAACCTGTTCAGTCTTAGTGCCTAAAGGCTTCACGACTACAATTACGGTCATTTGATGTTCGTAACCAAAGTACATAAATCTAGGAAACGGAATAGATTTTCTACTACAATTAATTTTATTTAGATAATCACTTTCAAATGTATATTGTTTTAATTCTTTAATCATTTCATAATCATTTCTAAACAATAAAATGTCAAAAAAGCCCAAAGAAAAAATATATCTATCATGGAAGTTAAAACTAGGTGGTGTACGTTACACTAAGTAGTGTACATTGCTTTTGTGATACATACTGACATCAAACGTTTTCCTCAAATTGAATAAAACATCTAACTTTGCTCTACTACCAAACAGGATTAAATCTGTTTTCGAAGAGTGAATTTTATGTTATCTTTTGCCAATTCAGCCATTTATCGCGAGGCACTCCTAAAGTTCCTAAATCCCCTGAAACTTGCTTAATGATGTCGTTCCTCGGTATGTTTGCTATATGGTCGTCTGCAAAACAGTGCACCGACATTTACAGAGGAATGAGGTAAAATGATGTACCTGACTTTTTAACGTAGAGCCAAGGCTATTACCAATGCTCTTGGTGGGACGCTACACAATAATTATATCGCCAACGATAAAGCTGAGTATTACTCAACAGGTTCAAGGTAGCGTTACAAACAGAGAAAAAGTATAAAAACTAGTAGGGATGGGGCCATCAGTCAAAGACAAAATAATGATTTAACGATTTCGGATAAGGGAAGACATCTTGCGAATGATGGTATTAGAAACATGATGAAATTATTCCCCTTAGTGTTAATATGCAATAGAAACCGGTATCACTGTTTATGCATTTCATAATGCAATTCGTTGCAAAGAACAAAAATGTTTATTAAAAGAATTATGTCAATAGTCACGTGATAGGCAGTATAATCAGCTCGACATTCTATGTATAAAAATTTTGTACCATAAACTTGTATTACGGGAATGGAATCAAAACAACATTTCACAAATTAAATGGATTTTAATAGACACCATGATAAAGTTGGTACATTTGAATTACAAATGTCTAAAGTAGCGAAATTTGGCAAACCTTTGGAAAGTGGAACATTTTATTTACAGTCAGTCCTTTCCCATTAATTTTGTTACAGAAGATAACAAATGACATTTTTTTTATCAAAAATACATTAACTCCCTGATTGAGGAATAAATTATCTGTAATTCTAACATAAGCAATATTTGTTGGGAAACAAAAGTACACAATTTACAACTGATGTAAGACTTCGAGTATAAACAATCCCCTGACTTGTCTCTAAATACTTCAATAACTTAAGCATCAATCAAATACTTCAATAACTTAAGCATCAATCAAATAATGATGAAGTTAATCAGACTAAAGCAGTCTATAGGTTAATGAAATGAATTAAATATCAATTTATGTCTAACAAAATCTTTACTAAAGATATAGAATTCTTGTTAAAGATATAACGAAGAAATATGTGTTCCACCTTTCTCTTATACCAGATGACATAAACACATGAGAAATCAAGTAAAGAGCCAAACAATGATTATAGAACACATCTTCTGAATTATAAAAGATGTTTCAATACTATTTATATGGTAAACAGAGCATTAGAAGTATATCGCACAGTTTGGATGTAACATTTCAACCAAAATATGAACCTTTTAAAACAGCCTATGTAATAACGTACTGCAGAATTAATATGAACATATAATTTAGTTATAAATGAGAAACAATTATTTAGTATTCTAAAAACAGATTTCTCACCAAAGAAGACATATTTCATTGGCTGATTGACATTTATTTCAGAAGTGTTATATGACGGGTTTCTTAATTTTAGCCTGTGGGTATAAAATGATAACGATATGACAAAAATCAAAATCAAAGTGAGTTTAAATATTGAAAATTGTATGACTAAATAACAGAAATAAACCTGCAAAAATTTATGGCATGACATATTCGTATAGGTTATAGGTTATATACAGGAATTTTAAGAAATTAATTTTCGAGCGAACGAAGTGAAGCGAGAAAATTAGTTTCTTAAAACTCCTGTATAAACCTATAACTGACTTACAGTTAGTCCCGCCCATTCAAATCGATGTGTAAATGTTACATAATTTGCTCTGACTGGCTGTAAACTGTCAACGGCTCTCCATATTTGGTAACGATTTTTTTTACCTGTGGATATTACCAGACATTACACAAATAATTTCAGTAAAGCTTGTGGTTTGATAAAAACAAGAGGCAAATTCATGTGTTATAGCTCAATATTAAGAAATGGAGTCGTCTTTTGATATTGTGGACGATAATTTTTACAGCTCTTTAGACAACAGTGCATCTAATAATGAAGAACAAGGATTGATTACCCAATTACTTGATATGAACACGCAAACATTACTAAATGTAACGGAAATACAGGGCGGATTTTCATTGTCAGGTATATACAATTAAAATATAGAAAGTAGTATTTTGTATTCTTTTTTTATAAAGTTATGATAAAATTTCCCAAGAACGTGCGTTTCATTTTCTACCAAATTATCTCAAGGCCACGCAAATCAGCTGTTTTATAAGCTGGAGAACGGAGAGCTTTAAACTTAAAGGGAAATAAATCATGATGACCAAATTACTCGTCTGTTCATTCTTATAAGTATTCTACACAGAATAAAAACGTAACCGTATAAGAGAAGACCGCCACGTTCCCATAATCGATTAATTAAATGATTTTAGGGTAGAAAGTGCTAAACATTGTGAGAAGTAACGGTAGAATGTCGGAATGTCTGATGAAAATAAATTATTTTATTTGGTTATAAATAGTATTTTTCAGATCTCTTGGAAGATAAGGAAAACATTTCTGTTGAACCCTTGCCTAGAAATTCTACATCAGCCATTGATGACAAGAGAAATATTGCTGTACAACCTCTGTTGTCTTGTAGTAGTGTCGCACCTGAAGACAACAAAGTCAAAACAGGTTTGTTTAACTATTGTTCAGTATGATTTATAGCCCTTGCAATGCTGCGCAAGAATATTATAGCCCTTGCAAACAGTTCGAAACCAGACCAAATGCCGAGTAATTTGGCATCTGCTAACAGTTGCTTTAATTTATACCATTTGTAATGAGCATACTTATAGGTCGATACATTTACATTTCATCAAATTTTAGCTGTGGCACCTAGAACTCAGCCTAGACAGTAATGCAGTTGCAAACCGATGTTTAAACTTTGCCTCCAGATTGTATCCAGAGCAGCATACATGTATCTTGGCACTGACTATTTTCTTTTTCATTTCAGCTCGGTCTGCTGCACCGCTGTTGCCTAAAGATCTTGAGAAAAAAAGAACTCTACTGTTCCAAAAAATACCTCTCAGAGCAATTCCTGGGCATGCACACTTAGGAGAGATTGGGCGAGAAATCAGGAACCAACAACCAGCTACTAAGTTTGAGACAGGATTTTCAATTCCTGAAGACATTGCATTATTTAGTAATTTAAATGATATGGATTACTGGCTGCAGCGATTTATTAGTAAAATAAGACGAAGAGATGGAAAGCCTTATCCACCGGACACCTTAACCCAAATTACGGCCTCAATACAAAGGTACCTCAGGAATGATAAACACATACATGTGAATTTCTTTAGTAAAGAGGACATGACATTTCCTGGTTTTCGTCAGGCTTTGGATGCGAGAATGCGAGAATTGACAAACCAAGGAATAGGCATTGAGAAAAAACAAGCTGAGCCAATCACGTCCGCAGATGAAAAAAAATGTGGGAAATGGGTGTATTTTCAATGGATAACGCCACTGGACTAAGTAATTTAGTATTTTACAATAATGGTAAATTGTTCGGTTTAAGAGGTGGAGAAGAGCACATTGGTCTTCAAGCTGATCAGTTTTCTTTTGGTGTTGATGAAATTAATAAAAGACAATATGTTAAATTTACCACAACAATAAGAAAAAAATGCTCGAAGTGGATTAAAACAAAGTAAAAAGGTCACAAGTTTAATGACACCAATTAAACATTACAAACAAACTGAAAATAAAATATCAGTGTTTAAGATATGCCAAACTTATCTGGATTTGATCCCTAGAATAGGTAGTTTTCATGAAGCAGGGATATCTATGGAAAATCGCACTATTTCTAACCATTCAGGAAGAGTAACCTTGTGTTCTAATCTCTACAATCAGAAATTTTCTGATAAATGAGTCGTTCAAAACATGTTTCAAATGCAGTTCGCAATTATCAGCGGGAATATTTTAATATGATTGACAACATATGTCAGAGTCTTGAGCCAGAACTGCCTAATTACAAGCAGGATTTAGACTTAAATGTTAAACCAGATTCCGATTGCGGTAAATCTTCTGAAATAGGAAAAACGGGACAAAAACTGTAAAATAAGAGCTGTGTCCAATTAACTCTGAAATTAAAGATAGAAAAAAATACAGTTATATATGATGAAAATAATACATTAACCATGACCATCCCAAAGTGCATTAAAAAGGTAGTAATTGTGAAATCAGATGGCAAAAGATTTGTGATGGATGTATGAAAAACTCTAGTTTATCTAATAGTATATTATCTAAGTACGGGTCAATAACTTTTCATCCTTGCTTCGAAAAGATACCTTAACGGGACCCGGTGTTCCATCAACACTGGAATTCAATGTAATGTACTAGTAACAGACAGATAACATCGTTAGTAAGAGTGTCAATACAATTCTGAGCTACCTAACTGAGATATTCTCCTAGTCGATGTTGCATGATACCTCGCGGTCAGTAGCCAAAGATAATGTCAATCTTTGAATCAGTATCAGCTGTGAATTCGTAGCGCGGTTTATCAATTTTACTTTTTATCACATTTTTCTTCCATTTTTTTCCATTTCATATGTAACAGATGTGCTATGAACAAAAGAAGACTTTTTTGTTGTGTTTGCAAGTTAGTGATTTTCACATATCTAAAATTCTTTCAAGAAAGACATGGAAGTCTTACAAAACTAATTCCTTTTTACAATACATGAAGCTTGACGAGTCTGAAAAATGGCACAAAAATATATTTTGCGCGCGTGACTTTCTCCCTGTCAAATTCAACAAAGGAGTGATGTAATGTTGTCAGTACAGTACTATCGAAACTAAATTGTTCTACGATTTAAGACATATTCTGGTATAGAATCAAACAGAAAATGTGTATATTTTCTGTAGTCTGAATACAAACACAGATGTCAAAAAATGTAAATTGTCTTATTTACTAAATGTAGAGAAGTGTTAAATACGCGCCACCAGTTAAGTTCTAACAATATAAACGAATAACAAACCGACCTAGTGGCTGAAATCATATTTCTGTGTGACTTAAATTGATCGATAAACTGAGCTAGCCGTTGACACTAATTAACGTTCTCACGAATACGAAAGCCCCTAACAAAAAGATGCAATGCTTCTTAGAATACACAACCCATAGAGGGATTCGAACCCCGGTCATAGCGCATCGAAGACCAACACTCTAACCACTGACCCAAAGAATCGTTTTCCTGACGCAGTTGTCAGGTATGCACTAAACCGTAACAACCTGTACACAATTAAGTGACATTTCATAAGATTTTAATAAAATATGTAATATATGATGACGAATGGTGTTGTGTATTTTTAGATCAGAAGACCAGATAGAAATCTATAAAGATTCCTTTTTATTTATTTTTTACAAGTTAGTCCAGGAGAGGACGAGCCCCCATCTTACAACCATGAGAGTCCGTAACAGAAAGATGCAATGCATCTTAGAATACACAACCCAAAGAGGGATTCGAACCCCGATCGGAGCGCATCGAAGACCAGCACTCTAACCACTGAGCCAAAGAATCGATGCACTAGACTCTTACAACCTGTACACAATTAAGTGAAATTTCATATGAGTTTAATGAAATATTTCATGAAATGTGAAATATACTGCAATGTGACTGGGCAAAATGAACATGTATTTTCAACCACTAATTTGTATTGCTACATTAATCTCGTAAATGTAAAGTTTGTTCATTAAATAATCCTGATAAAAGCGCACTTTAAAGTTGTTTTTTTTTTCTTTTTCATAAAAAATATGCCCGTTTATTTACGAAACAGAACAAAGGTAGCTAGGCATTTTATAACTTTTTAAATGAACATGAACTTATGCTTACATCAACTTGTCTGAAGGTGTAAATTACACCATGACAAGAGCAAGCAAAGTTGGATCAGGTTTTAAGACAATCTGATTTAGTCCTAAGATGTTTGTTTTTAATGCATTATACCTTTACATCTGTTACTTTTATGGCAAAAACCTTTTTCTTGATATACAGTTGGATCAGGTTTTAAGACAATCTGAGTCAGTCCTCAATCTGATTAAAATCATATCCTTAACATCGCTACGCTATTAGGATCTGAGGACGACCAATAGAAGGTCACCTTCTCGTGACCTATCCATCAGCCAATCAGAGCAACGCTACCACCCTCATGGAAGTAAATGTTCAACTTGTGAAAATCTATTTATATAGCTGGGATCCGAGACAATTATCTGCCTGCCACGTATAAACTGTCACCGAACTCAGTTAAAATTATTTGTCAAAATCTTTCAGAATAATAAGATTTATGTTTGTGATTAATATCATTTTTTTTCAAAATATCTAAGCACTTTCAATCTCCGCTAATAATTGTTATGCTAGACAAGTTTACACGCTCTTTGAACACGCATTGTGTACAGGTAGGCTATCGAGACGCGTCATAAGCTGTAATGTCATTGGCTGAGATATAAATAACGATAGTTGAAATTCCAGGCTACCGATAAGACAGAAATGAATGCGTCGTCTTCAGATCTAACCGTAGGGAGATCGTGACTTCAGTCAGATTGAGTCAGTCCTAAGATCTTTTTTTTTTGTGCATTATACTTTCACATCTGTTACTTTTATGGCAAAAACCTTTTATTTGATATATAGGTTGATCAGGTTTTAAGACAATCTGATTCAGTCCTAAACTTTTTGTTTTTAATGCGTTATATCTTTACATAATTATGTTACTTTCGTGGTAAAAATCTTTTCCTTGATATAAACAACATTCGAAACATGACGTCGCTTAAATAGTTTTAATCCTGTATTGCAATTTACTGAATTTCTGGATAAGGAGCCACTCATCAATCAAGTAATAACGCAATGATGTAGTAATACGACCTAAAACGAAAGTCAAATGACAGTCTGGTATTAACCGTACACGAATGTGGTGACAATGTCCTTGTGTTTTTATTAACATGAAGACATAACGTTCACGGAAATACAGAAGACATAGTGCATGCGACCACCTGTTTTAAACGTTTTTTTTTTATTATAAACGACTGCTTGAATTTTTACTACATAATGACATCTCATTAAACAACATTTTCGTAACGTGGTCAGCGACCACATAAAACCTGTCACAAAACAGCAAAAAAACATTGTAGAGGTACCTTCTAAACGACCGTGTCGGACACAACCCTCAGACATTGTTTATTTTACTGTCTTATTAGAGGAGAGTTTACATCTGTACACAATCAGCCTTTTTTCTCTTTTATTTATACATAAATAAGCACATATGTACATTATTATATACAAACAACAAATATTACATTGAAGTATACATTCACTTCTAAATGTAATAAATTAATGCATATCAAATCAATGTTCGAATATACATTTATATATTGAAGTATACATTCAATAAATGTAATAAATTAATGCATATCAAATCTAACATTTTCAAATATACATTTATAGATATTGTGTAGAAACTTATGATTGTTTTTGTTCATATAATACATGCTTATACATTTGAGTACGGATTTGAATAAAGAAAAAATATTATATTCTTTTGTCCAATAATCACTAGCAAAATAAGATTAATAGATACAATAACCGGTGATTGTTAATACAATATTTACTGAATAGTAGTTCGGGTCGGATATTCTATATCCAATAATAATAGTTTTAAGCGAACGAATATTTGCTTGTATTCCACACATTTTGAATAAAGATTTTATTTTATCCCAGAACAAATCTACCGCTTTGCAAGTGATAAATAAATGATTGTACGTTTCAACAGTTACACTTTATGCAAAGTGGGCTTTGAACTAGTTTCCACTGATGGCGTATTTCTTTAGTTGTGAATATTCTATTTAAAACTCTGAATTTAAATTGTTTATATCTAGGGTTAGGGTTAGGGTCTGGAATTTTTTTATTAAAAGTAAATACGTCTGTCCAGTTAATGTCGCTTTGTAATGTTTTTGACCAATATTGTCTTAAATTGCGTTTTGTGAAACGTTGTTTTACTAACAATTTATAAATATCTTTAGTATCGAGGTCTTCAAGTGGTTTTTCGCCAAATAATATAACTTTATTAGTTTTCACTTGTGTGTGTGTAGACTCAAAAGATTGTAGTTCTATTTTCCAAGACTTAGGGATCGCTTTAAAAAGAATTCTGCTAAACAATTAGTTTTATTTTGTAGTTTATTGAGTGTTTTGTTCTGGTCGATTTTTCCTTGTTCATTTATAATATCATTTACAAAAATAATATTTGATTTAATACAATTATTGAAAAACAAGCATTTATTATTCAATCTGATATGTTAATTACCCCAAATAATTTGTTTTCTTATCCAGCTTAATGAAATATCACTTCTTTGTTCAGTTTCTTTTTTAGTTTTCATCCATATGTTACATACTTCTTTATAGAAATTCGAAACTTTACTTAAGTCAATGTGTTTAATATCATTTATACTGCAGTAGAATAGTAAGAAATTTTCACTTAAATTCTTTTAAGAAAAAGTTTGGAATAAGTTTCCATGTGCATGTATCTAGAGTTTTATCAGTTAAATATTTAACCCATTTAGTTTTAAAGATGAGATATGTGATTCTACATCTATCATGTTTATGCCTCCTTCTAATTGATCTCCTATGAGTGTAGTACGTTTAACTTTATCTTTACCGTTTTCCTATAAAAAGTTATAGATCAAAGCATTTAGTTTTTGAATTATTTCTTTTGGAACCACTTCTGATTGAAACAAATATGTAAATTTTGGTACAAGAAGTAATTTTATTACTTGTATTTTACCGAATACTGTAAACTTTCTTTTATTCAAATTTTTTATTAAATTTCCACATTCTTTTATTTTTTATCCCAATTTAAAAGTATACATTCTTTTTCATTTGTACTACTAAAATAAATTCCAAGAGCTTTTATTGGTTTTTGTGTCCAAGTAATGTTTCCTACTTTGTTTATCTTAACTTTGCTTTGCCCCACCCACATAGCTTCTGTTTTTGTTTCATTTAAAATTAAACCTGAATGGTTTCCAAAATTCTTAACAAGATTTAAATTATTTAATATGTCTTTTTTCCGATTTTGCGAACAGTGTTGTATCATCAGCTAGCTGCGATATTTTCACACATTTTTTACTATCTGATATTTCAATTCCTATTATATTTTTTGCTTTACGTACTCTAATTGCTTATATTTCTACGGCTAAAATGAATAAAAGAGACGAAAAAGGACATACTTGTTTTACTCCACGATTAAGTTTGAAATTTTCTGACTTGTGACCATTGTTAAAAACACAAGATTCTATATTAGTATAAAAAGTTTCGACCCATTGAATAAAATCATATTTAAAACCAAAAGGTTGCAAAACTTTGAACAAATAATTCAATTCCAGTGTATCGTAAGCTTTCCTAAAATCTAAAAATAGAAATGCACCGTCTATTTTATTCATTTCAGTATAATCGAGAATATCTTGAATTAATCTTATATTAAAACCTATAAATCTTTTTTGGATGTATCCTTGTTGATCAAAACTAACGAGTTTTTAGATTACCTTTTGTAATCTATTTGCTATTGCGCGCGTTGCGATTTTAAGGTCTACACAGAGTAAAGAAATTGGTATGTAGTTTTCAAGAGTCAGAGGATCTCCTTTCTTGTACGTTAAAGTTAAACAACTTACTCTCTGTGTAAATGATAATTCTTTTTTTTTTAAAGCTTTCATTAAATGAATCTGTCATTAACTGACCTACGATATCAAAAAATACTCTATAAAATTCTGCAGAGATTCCGTCAATTCCAGGTGATTTGTTGGTTTTCATTTCAAAAGTGGATTGTTTAATTTCTTGTAATGTAAATGTGCCTTCGCAAATGTCAGCTTCATCTGAGTTTAATTTGTTTTCAAGTGGTGTGTTACTAATGTATGTGTCAATTATTTTGGTATCGATATTCTGTGAAGAGTATAGATTTTCATGAAATTTTACAATTTCATTTAAAATTGAGGTTTCATCGGTTATAATTTTATCGCTATTTATTTTAAGCGCATTAATAGATTTTTTCGTCAGTCTAGATTTTTCTTGATTTAAAAAAAATATTTCGTATTCTTTTCCCCTTCTTCGAGATCTAACTTGTGCCCTCTTAGCTTTTATATCATACAGTTCTTGGACTGATCTTTCTGATTTATTTCATCTTAATTATTAGTAGCGGTGTCATCGTTACGCAGATATGACAATCTATCTTCTAATTGTGTAATTTCTTCATATCTTTCTCTAGATTTTCTTTTTGCATAGTCAATGGAGGCTTCTTTTATTTTAACTTTACACATTTCCCATAAGTCCACTTTAGATAAAAGATTTTCATAAGTAAGTTTACAATTGTGTATTATTTCAGTTATAAATTTTTTACATTTGATATCTTTCAAACGCATTACATTCATTTTCCAAAAACCTTTTCCATGTGTTAAAGGTTGTGATAATTTTAAACAAACAGCTTGATGGTCGGTATATTTGACACAACATGGGTGTATTTTACAATTTTGTAAAAGTGGTATAATATTCTCATCGATTAGCCAGTAATCTATTCTACTTTTTTCGAAACCATTTTTCCGTCTCCATGTATACTGTAATTTATCTGGATTAAAAAGTTTCCAAGTGTCTCTAAGGCTTAAAGTTTTTTCAAATGTAATAAATCCTTTTCCTGGTTTTGAACTTTTATGATTATTAGAGCCATGCCTGTCAGAAATGTCAAGTATATCATTCATATCCCCCCTACTATCAGATAACCTTGGGCTTTTTCTACAATAATTTTTGAAAGATTAGAGTAAAAGTTATTTCTTGCATTTGTACCATTATTCGCATATATATTCGCGAGTGTATATACATTATTTTCTATTCTAATATTTAAAGGTATATATCGACCTTCTACATTGCTGTACTCATCTATCAATTCGTATTTTAAAGATTTGATAATGAATATAGTACAGCCTCTGGAATTATTAGTTCCAAAAGTATGAAAAATGTCAAACTATTTGAACTCTCTTGTAACTTGCTCAACAAGATCTTTTGTCACATGACGTTCTTGAATAAATGTTATATCAGCTTTTTGTGTTAAAATATATTGTTTTAATCTTTCTCTTTTTTCTCTACTTCGTATCCCTTGTACATTCAGGGTGAGAAAATTAATGGTCTTAGTTATGATATTCTGTTTCTCAAAGAGTAAATTCGATGTTTCTTGTGAATTACTAATTAAATTGAATGATGCGATGCAAAACAAAAGATCTTTCCGAAATCAAATTGAAAGAAAATACATGCACTACCACTTAGAATCGCGAATACTATTCTCAATGCATGTTTCTTACACCAGCTTTCGCTACACCTACAAAAGCGACGGTAATTATGAAGAGTTGAAATTCTAGCAAAATTATGTATATCGTTTGGAAAGCACATTACAAAAACGTTTTATACAACATTCCATATAAAATTTGTACTTAAATGTTTGTATATAAAAAAAACCCAACTTTTTTGTACGTAATACATAAATGAGCGTTTGTAAAAAAACTATTTGGTTATCATACTGAATAGTTGACACAATGTAATAACAACGTATTTTATTTAAATCGTGTGTCATGCAAATGATGCAAAGTACTGCTTTGGAAAAACGTAATGTATATTATTTTCGGTTGTAGTATATGCTTTGAAATATTTAGGTAAAAACTTGTAATTTGTGTCGTTAAAAACATATATGATTGCATCTTTATGCAATATAACACATATATTTCCAGACTATTCAATCGATATCCAGCTGATACTATAATAACCAAAGCCACAGTAAGTATACAGAGTGTGTATACTTAAAGTATTATCTATGTAGCTTATACACAAATATATGTACGGCAAACAATATCATACAACACTCTATGTATAATTTGTTCATGAATGGGAGTATGTAAAAAATAAAATGCAATCTTATTTAAATTGTGAATAATACAACAACAAAAATAGAAAAAAATAGTTCTGTAAAGATCTTCGTTTTTATCAATGTAAAAGACGTTAACTTGAAATCAGTGTTCGCTTTTTTGCTTTTATTAAATAAAATAATGCGAATAGCGGGATTTCATGTATGTTTATCTTTTTTCGTAGAAAATTCTAATGCAAAATAATACTGCTTAAACAGATACTCAATTAATGTTTTCAGCGGAAAAGCGCTGCCTAAACTTGGTGAGAATATCTGATGACGCGACAGTGTCATTGATTACAGTTATGTGTGAAAAAGAAACGGTCAACAGTTTGAGTTCTTTTAGCAAGCTACATCTTCATATTATTAAATTGTACACTTAATTTTCTCAAAAGAAATAAGCGTTTCTGTATAAATATATAGTTTCTTGTTTTTAAACGTAAAATCGTGAATCTGAAATCGTTAGTCTGTAAATACAAATCGGTGGTTTATATACAATCTACGTGTTCAATTATAAACACAAAGGTATTAAATAAGCCTTTGAAACTGTTGAGCAACCAATCAATTTGCACAGCCAGAAAAGTGTACACCACACTGAATAATATTTATCACAGTTTTTCTGTACAGCTTTTGCATTCAAGTATTTAACAGAGTGACATCTAATTCGAAGTTCAAGTAGTTCAAGTTGAACGCCGTTTAAACGGGTTTGCCCTGACTGAATTGTTTTCAAGATATCGACAAAGCCTGGGGGTACCTTGCGGTCAGTAGCCTAAGATATGTCATATTGTAAAACTTTAATCTTGGTACCAATACCAGCCATCATGTCATAGCGCAGTTTATCGATTTTACTTGATACTTTCCTTTCGATTCTGTATGTAACATATGTGCAATGAATTCACATGGATTTGTTTTGTTCTTTTAAGTTAGTGGTTTTCACACATGGAAATCTGTATGGCGTTAAAGTCTTGCAAAAGCAAACTCCTTTTTACAGTGGGTGAAAGTGGACGTGTCTGAAAATGGTCATGTTTGGTTTAAAAATATACATAAAACTGTGTGTTTGTCTACGAAGCAAATGGTTTTACGAACTTTAATACTACTAATATCAAACAACATATTCTGCACGTGAGACTTTCTCTCTGACATTTTTCTTTCTTTTTAAAATTATCCATGGAGTATACGACGTTGACTTGTCAGTACAGTACTATGGACAATGAATTGTTCTACAATTCAAGACACTAAATGGTACTGACTCAAACAGAAAACGTTGATCTTTTTTCTTTAATGCATCATACCTTGGTATCTGTAACCTTAATGCCTTTGAGATTTTACTTGATGTAAACAACATCTTAAACGTGGCGTAGTCCAACTATTTTCAATCGTGTTTTGCATTTACTGAATTTCTGCATAAGGAGCCACTGGAATGTTTTTAGAATTTCCATCAAGTTATATGGCAAAGATATAGTGATACTTTAGCTTACATTTATGTCAAATGTCAAGCTTGTATAACTGTTCGCGTTCTCGGGCTATAGAATGTGGTGACAATAATGTGCTAGTGAATGATATTAACATGAAGACGTAAGGTTTACGGATATTATCGCAAAATAATCGAATCAAATTTTCTAAAATCTGTCAATTGTATCTCCTCCAATTTACGACATATTATATCTAAATTCTGACACGGCGTCTATTCATTAGTCTGTTAGACTATCTGCAGGTCTTGGTCAACTTGATAAAGCATAACTGAGGTCCAGTAATATTTAGCAAATATTGAAGATGCTCCTTTGGAATAGTCTTCATTGAAATATTCTATACGATAATATGAGGTGTTTATTTAGCTTGGCATGACTTTAAATGTGAACAGTGATCCACATTGTGTAACCTGTAACGATTATTAAACAAGACCATTCGGCATACCCAAGATTTATAACCTGTTTTTGTAATATATATTGTTAAAGAAGTGGTCCGATAATTAAAAGGAATTGAATAATCATATAATGATATGATACTAAGCTTAACACTAGATATATCTATTGGAATACATTATATGATAAGTTATGAAGAGGATATGATAAATAAACAAACAAGTGAAGTATCTAGTCCAAAATCTGCACAGCAAACAACTGACTGGGCGATAATATACGATAGAATTTACTATAAATAGTTTTTAATATAAAAAAGATAAACCATGTGCACCATCATCAACATATAAATCACGCGTACTGTAAAACATAATAGAACATGTTATTTAAACACACTTCAAGGAAAATATCTCGAAACCAAGTATAAAGGAAACGAAGAAAAACCTATGATTTGAAAACATTTGAACTATAATTCTAATGTAAAACAGAGGTAAATGTATTGTCAAGTATCGGACAAGCACGCTTTGACATAATAAGGGTATTATATTTACAAATTATTATGTCTTCATGATGTAAATCATGACGAAATGATACACGAGTAAAATGTGACGTCCAAGCACCAAACATATCACTACCAATCAAGTGTAGTTAAAAACAAAATAGTATTTTGCAAGTAAAATATCATGTCTATACCAACACAACTAATAACAAATCACTTCACGTAGGTCTTCATTTAAGCACGAACATTCAATACAACCATATTATATTACAGCAAGTCTCTACAGACCCGATTGGGTACTTTCTTTTTTGTTTAAATGTGCAGAAACATGGCGGATTAAACAAAACGTAGCCATAGACTTAAATTTCCATTTACCAATAAGGTCTTTAAATTAACTAAAATAGAAGATCAACCAGAACATTCTCAGAAACGTAGTCGTCAAAACCTTACCAATAGAAAAAGCTTCAACAAGAGCACCGCTGGGCGGAGCATTATATGCCCGAAAGGTGTTTTTTCTAAGAATGATGCATTTGTGATATAAGGGAGGAAACCTTAGGCTTTAAAATTAAACGATTTGCTTTAAATTTTGTTTTTCCCCTTTGACCTACTGACCCCAAAATGAATAGGGGTCATTCACTCAATATGTGCAACCATTATATATAGTTTGAAGTCTCTATGAAAGATGGTTGTAGAGTATTAGAGTTTAAATGATTCAAAACATTTAGGTCACTGTGACCGTGACCTTTGACATACTGATCCGAAAATGTAATGGTGTCATTCACTCAATGTGTGCAATCATGGTGTAAAGTATGATGTCTGTACAACAAAACATTGTCAAGTTATATGGCGGAAACTTTTTTCAATGTTAAGGTCTTTGTGACCTTGGCCTTTGACCTGCTGACCCCAAAATCAACAGAGGTCATTCAATTAATGTATGCAACCATTACGTATATTTAGAAGTGTCTAAGACAAATGTTAGTCAAGTAACAGAGTGTAAATGATACTAAAAATTTAGGTCACTATGACCTTGACATTTGTCACACTGACCCCAAAATGTATTCGGGTCATCCACTCAATGTGTGCAGTCATGATATATAGTCTGAAGTCTCTACAGCAAATGATTGTCAAGTTACATGGCGGAAATGGTTTCCAATGTTAATGTTTATGTGACCTTGAACTTTAATCTACTGACCTTTGAGCTATTGACTCCAAAATCAAAAGGGATCATTCTCTCAATGTGGGCAATAATCACTGGAAGGTAAAAGGCTGTAGGCCAAAGAGTACTTAAGTTATCCTCCAAAAACCAAATTGTTAACGGACGGACGGACGCCCTGGACCTTAACATAGTATGTCCCGTTCGGGCATATAAAAATGCAGAGAAAGAAGTTGTACGTTTAGTTGAAAATAATTATATAGCTCTAAATTGGTCATGTTGTTTCTAAAGATAGTATGCAAATTAGTATCTTCCGACTTAATCCGTACAATGGCGGAGAAGTTACATAAAACGAAGGTAAAACGAATGTCTGGTGAAGTAAATGAACCTAGTCACAATATACTAGTATGTGAAAATAAAGAGCACATCTTGCTTTGAAAAATGCGAATGCTTTAGTGTGAACATTTATATAAAATTGCGACAATGTAATACTTTGTTAATGGACTGTATCACAACTTTAAACTAATCAAAAACAGATGTGTCGATCTAAGTATTTTATGTATAAAAGTTAGTCCCGAGAGGCAGATATTATCGAGTGTCTAGTCACAATATGTCGCATAACAGGCCATAACAAGAAGTTTCTTTTGTTAAGATTCCTATTAACTACTGTTTCTTGTCATACTATTGGAAACGCATTTTTTTCAGGATCGACATTCATTATCCAAGCAAAAATCAGTCAAAACGTTAGTCCGAACGCTTCAAAAGTCTCATAATAAAACAACTTTGAAAAATCGTAATTAGCTGGATTTTCAAATAGCTGACACTAGACAAAAACATAGTCAATGGTTGCTGGCAATGTAGCATTTTCCGTAAATGAAATAAGTAAAGAAGACAAAAAAACTGTATGTTACTCTGGTGCTGACGGGTTCAAATCCCGAAAGAAAATCTGTTTACTTTGATGCAGACAATTTTATTATTATATTCACTTTCCTGTATCACCGTCCCGGATTTTGTAATAACATTATTCACCAGTACAGAAAAAACAGCCCCGAATTCCGCGCGAGATTCCGTGCAAAGGGGCGAACATTTTATTTTAGATGCTCTTGAAGTATCAATATATGCTTTTAAAGGTGTTGCTCTAGATATTTCTCCCACAAAAAAGGACAAAAAAATACAAGTCATTGGAAATGGCGAAAAAACAAGTAGCGCTGGAAAAAAGTTTTCTTCCAGTTTTTTTATGGTAATTATCAATATATATAGCGTCTTTAGAATTGACATTGTCTTGTAATGTTTGAAAATAAACTTTCTGATTAACACAACGTCATCAGTAATATTTCAAATCTGAGCTTCTAGTATCGAATAGCCTAAATGAAAAATGTGACGTGTCACGTGTTCTGATGCAAGCTGTTTTTTATACATGTATAAAGGAAAAAAAAGGACAGAAGCAAAACTTCAATATTCTTATTTAGTTGATGTAAGATAGTTCTGTATAAATACGCAGATACACAGGTGTGTCACTTTGTTTCGAAGGCGCTACAGGTGTGAAAAGTCTTGAAACAAAATCAACAGCCATTGAAAAATGAAGAGCATCTATGTTTTGGCATTGGTAAGTTTATTTCTAGTTACTCATTAAAATATACTTTTGCTATCTTTTGTTATTCTTTGCAATTTGTATTTAATTATTTTTTGAAAAAAAAACAATCTTCACATCAGCACGATAAGTAACTATTTATCCGCAATTTTCAAACAAGCATTAAAAAAGTTTAATTAGGATCACCCTTATCTAACAGTTTATTAATGCAAGAGTTCGCCAATAGTCAATGTTCAATGATTGACGTTCTTTCTTGTTTATGTGACTAACTTTGAAGTTATATACTTTTTTTACGATGATACATCGTCCAGATAAAATGACTATAAATTACGACTATCGAATCATTGGCAAAAATAAAACATTGATACACCTAGATTAGTAGATCAGTTCTCTTTTTTTATTGTGGAAATTTCCCTGTGAAATGTTTAGATAGTCAAATACACTTTGGATTAAGCTCTGATGGAGATGTGGCAACAGTCTTATATAAAAACATTCCTTCCTCCGCACAATTTTTAGGAGGTCGGAAAACTTATTATTTCATTGCGAAAACGAACACAAAATAAAATGTTTGACTCCGTTAAGATGGTGTTAAAAATTACGGAAAAAAAAGAGATTTTTGAGAGAAAAATAAGGCAGCAAGAATTGTAACTCGTCTAACAACCAAAGCTGTGTCACATAAATACTTCTATTTAGAAACAGACTGGCTCTCATTGTCAGACCACAGAAAATTCCAGAAACTAACAATAATGTACACAAAAGTGTCGTCAGAACATTTCTGGATTATTTAATAAATTTGTTAATCAGACTAAACAATACATCTTGTGAAATTCTCATGACTTTGAAATTGCAAAACAAATGACGCAAATGTTCATTCATTCTTTTTTTTACACTCGGCCATTTATTTGTGTAAACTATATCAAACTTACGAGAAGTTCACTTTTTTTAAAAGGAATCATTAAGGACGTCTAATTAGTCAGCTTAGAGTACCTATTTACTATAATGTTTGTAACAGAAAAAACAGGCTGAGAAACTTTTGTAATTTATATTCCGATTTGCTTATGAATCAGTTATCATTTAACGACATAATTGAGACATTTAGTGCGGTTCAACCTATAACAACAACACGACGGTTCGCAGTATGATACTTAACTACATAAGTTAATTAAAAGTATTAGGTTATAAGTCTTACTTATGACACGACTACTTTTCTCTATTTTGTTTTTTTGGTGCACATTTACAACTTTCCTAGTGTCTCTATTTCAGAGACTTAGACTTTCATTCAAAACAAAATATAACTTTAGATTTCTGTTGAATTGTTTCTTTCATAATTATAATCATTGGGAAGGACCTTACATTAAAGTTGCAAAATATGAAATAAAAGATAAAATAAATATAAGTAAGTGTATAAAAATATGTGAAAAAATACAATGTTTAAAGTGGAATAATGATATAAATTTCGTTATAAAAAAGAAAAAAATCAATACCTTGAAATTGTAAATTGTTGAGGAAAAAAGTAAAGATGAAAAAAGACTTTATGTAATTATACTGTCAGCAGAAATTAATGGTTAACAGAAAGATGTCATCAGTTGAATACTGGCCTCAAGGTCAGCGGATCCTAATTCATTCCGGCTTCTGGATTGGCTGAGAAAGTACAAGAAAACCGTAAGAGTAAATGAGACTGCAACCTGATTGGTTAAAAAGTAAATGTTTACAAATGAAAATTATTATTCTAAAAATGAAAAGCAATGCTTTATTTGCACATTTTGGAATATTTCATAAGAGATTCTGCTGAAATAGTACGTTAAAATCTGCATTTTAGAAAAGAGCACCTTAGTGCGGTTATGATGACTAAATTTCATCCCAGTTTGAGGGGTAGGTGCCTTCAGTAAAAAAATGTGAGAAAATGGATTGGTTTTGCCCATGTTAAAACACAATTTTTTGGTCTTTTAGATGCTAAAGTAACAAGAATTTTTTTTAATATGCAACACCCTTGTACACTGTATTTATAATAAAAGTCTATGGAGAAATAAATAGGACTTTCTGACCTAAACAAAACAAAAATGCGAAATATTACAATATAAATGTAACACGCTTTACTAACGGTATTGGTAACGTAAACTCGTGTAGTTAACAGTAAACCTGGAATGTTTTGCTGAATGTAATTGGTTCATTTATAGAACAAAAGCTTAAAGATTGTATTTCTTTACGGAAATGTTTCCAAATAATCGTGCAGAAACAAATTTCAGGTGTTCTTAATCTGATTGATTCAAATAAAAATGCCGTTACAAAGAAATGGAGAATTGCCCCCATACTGGAGAAATTCAGTCATCCTTCCTAGTTCAAACGTTGAAAACAGTGCTTACTGCTATCTTATTTATGCGGTAGTTTGGACAGTTTAGGTATTGCGGGAAAACGAACAATAAAGAATCTATTGTTCAAAGCTATAAGAAAGGGGAAAAAAGAGAAAAATATGAAGCATTTACAAGAAAAAAGCGGAAATCCTAATAGAAAAACAAGGTAAAATGACAGCGCGTTCAAACACATTCATTTTTTAAATGATTAGAAAAGCAGCAATATAATAGCACACATATTGTATTCAAGACTTACCAGTCCAATATTAACTTGATTTTTCTATTCAGTACGTCGTCTGTGAAAATTTTCTTTCCCAAACACAAGCAGCTGAATCACCCGCGTGAGTACAACATATGAATTGAATAAAGTTCTCTAAAGTTTATCATTTCATGTTTACTTTACACATCTAATATGATTTTATATCGAGTTTGCTATTATTATAATCGTTGTAGTTGTTTTAAATATATGCACAATTACTTTTAGGTTGCTATGTTCCAAGCAAGCCTGTGGCAAATTGCATATTCCAGATGCGGTGCTGGACGTATAAAGTGTATGAACAATAGCATGGTAATTACACTATTTTTTTAACAAAGTAAAACTATATGTTGATGTATTTCTGTAACAAAAAATGAGTCAGTAACTTAGTTGATATGTTCTTCACTTCGGCTTGAATTTCTAAATGTATAAACATTTTCTTTTTTTCATCGTCGGCCCATCTGTGAGTCAGTCGCTTTAAGTTGGGGAGATTTAAAGGTAAACCGTTATAAAGCCTAAAGGCAAACGAGATTCCAAAAGAAACGAAAGAGTTTCTTTTCACTGAGATCTTCTCCATGCACAAGAATATTTTGGTGGTTCACAGAATGATGTAACTGATGAATATCACTTACACCGTGTGTTGTAAGGCACTTCCGAAAAATTAATGCACTGGAGTGGTCGAAATCTTCTTGAGTCTGTAATGTATCGCTGCACAGAAAACACTGACTTCAGCTAAACACGGCCCTAAATATCATTGTGTTCGAGAGTACATTTTTTAACATACTGAACTATGCTTTAATATGTCCGATGGGGGCATATTATGTTATGATCCAGAGCGTCCGTCCGTCAAATTGGTTTCTGGAGGATAACTTGAGTACTCTTTGGCCTACAGTCTTTTACCTTCATGTGATTATTGCCCACATTATGTGGATGGCCCCTATTGATCTTAGAGTAAGTAGCTCAAATTTGAACATTGAAAAAAGTTTCCGCCATGCAACTTGACAATCGTTTGATGTAGAGACTTCAAACTTTATATCGTGATTGCACACATTGAGTGGATGACACTTATACATTTTAGGGTGAGTATGTTAAAGGTCAAGGTCACAGTGACCTAAATGTATAGAATCATTTACACTCTGTAACTCAAACATTTTTCAAAAAGACTTCAAAATTCATATAATTGTTGCACACACTGAATGAATGTCCCCTATTGATTTTGGGGTCAGTAGGTCAGAGGTGAGAAATTTCAAAATTTAAAGGAAAGTATTTAATATTAAAGCCTAAGGTTTCCTCCTTTATATCACAAATGCGTCATACTTAGAAAAAATACTCTTTTGGCATATAATGCTCTGCCCAGTGGTGCTCTTGTTTCACTTTGCAGTTGTAATTTTTGAAAATAAATGTATTTTTTGGGAAAAAAGCTGCACACTTAGATGTTTTACTGGAAAAAAAATACAATGGGATGATTCAGATTATCGGAGGATTCCAACTCTGAACTCCCCCCCCCCCATTTATTTCAAACGCCGATAAAGCATTAAGTTGTGCATTTTATTCCTCAACTAAGGATAGACTCACTTTACATTTAACTCCCTAGTTTGATGAAGAATATAGGAAAAAGCCGAAGAAACACTAGATCATGTATAAGGCCGATATCAGGAATCCATCGTGCCGACACTTTTCAAATGATACATTTCTTTCACGTATTATGGTTTTTAATTTTGTACGCTAATGTATAATACAAAAACAAAAGAAGGAGAAATGAAACAAGCGGATCACTGAAAAGGCATAATCCATTTAAAGCCTGGAAGGTGCATCGTTGTAGCATTTTTAAAGCCATCGCCAACATATACACGTATTCTGTAGTGTATGCGTAGTAGAACTGCACTGCGATATTTTTTTTAGAAAAAAAGGCCAGATTCACAGCCTTTAATCATAAATGCAATGCTAACCTAATTTTCAGCTCGTTTTTGCCAAATATGTAATCCAAGCAGTACCAGATATGATCTGAAGTGAATGCCAGCCCCCTTGAAGTCGGGGTTGCTACTTTTAAGTTTATAAAATGATCTTTTATGCTCAGTATTAAATATTTCATAGAAAACAAAAACCGCTCAATTTAATGTCCTAACTGTTTTAACATGTGTTTCTCCAGTGTCCACCGAACACTGCGTGTCTGCCTGGGAAGAATGGCGGTCATCCATATTGCCGATTATGTAAGTACTTGTTCTGTTCCATTAACTTGGATGTGGATATGTATGCATGTAGGACTGAATAAACACCTGAATAAAGAAGTAAATATGTATTTTGTTTATTTACAGCAGTGTTGCTTCTCTCATTCAAATTTCTCTGGGATACGTACAGTTGATATTCAGGCAAGTTTTAGCGCATGGGTTATTCAAGTAAGCCGAAAACCTGAGAGTCCATGGCTGTGTCAGTCTTTTAACAGATACAGAAAAGATAAGAAGTTCTAAACTGTATCATGCAGTTTAAGAAATTGTGTATGATACTCTTCTAAAACATTATAATCTCTTCGATTACAAACATTGATACTAAATGGATCTTTGACGTCAACAATCAGGTTAATTCAATGACACAAAAGGCAAAACATCATGATGGCCTTTTACAGCGAAGGATCTTTTAAAAAAGACTGCCAAAATGTGATTGGGCTTACGCATTTTTCATCTTACAGCTGATAAAAGATATACGATTGCTCCTATATCGTAATTAAATAGTGTTGTTTTTTCGTAAAAAACGAGTGACACTTAGACATAGCGTCACATCTTAGGTTTTTGAGCAACATTGGATTTTCTTTCATTTATTGGCTTGCCTCTCAATGTATCTATTACCATTATCTATCTATAAAAGGAGTTTGAATATCAATAGTAAATGTTGTAAGATGACAGCAGTGGTGCAGTTTACCTCGGCATTTAGCATAAAGCCTGTACTCTACAAATACTTTTCAATGTTATTGCTCACGTTGTTTCCAATGGCAAAGATATAACACACCTATTTCGTATTTGTATTCGATGCAAGAATGAGGACAAATGTATATATAGCGAAACAAATTTAATTCGAGACTTTTCACGATTGTACGTGAGAGCTGAAAAATAAGCTTCTTTTACATATTTTAGGCTGAAATTTGGTGTTGGTCTCTTTTTTAGGTTTTTGTGCAGAAAGTTCACAATGTGATGTAAACGATGTGTATGAAGTGATTTGCAATTGTTCTAAAAGTGATCTAACTGGACGCTACTGTGAATGCCCAAGCTGCCCTGCCACTCCGACAACCAGCACAACTACAACTGCTAATCCAGGAACTATTCCTATTACTGAGGGACCAAGTGATCATTTACACATCACTTAGTTTTATTCTGAGACTTTTATTATAGGTTCAGATTTCGTTATCATTTTAGCTATGTGCCACTTGTTGCTTTTATATTCAGTCATTATTTTGCTGTTTTTCTTCTGCCAACAGCAAAGAAAATTTTATTACTAAATCAGCCAGACCCCCAAAAATGTGCTTAAATGGCCACTTACGCGACAAAGTAGACTTCAAACTTCAAAGTTTCGTTTTCAGCGAACACACAGTATAAATATATTCAGTAGAAATAATTCTTTTTCTACCTTGCAGGACTATGTCCGAATAACTTCTTTCCAATTAACGACTACTGCTTTCGAATCATTCAGGACAAAGTAACGTTCTATGAGGCACAGGTAAGGCTAGTTCTGTTGGAATTTCAGATTCTATACAACACAAAATTCAATTGTTGTTGATAAGCCTCCCTCAATATTCGTCATGGGGTGTAATGTTGTACGAAGACGTATTCTTTGCCGAGAATTTTGAAATTTTGTATATTTTATTTTCAACGTAAGTCCACCAAGGTTTTGTTAAAGATTATGCCTATTGGTACATTATCAGCTCCACCCTGCGATTCATATATTTTTAATATAAAGTTATAGAAAAACTAAATTATTCAAACTTTGCATTTTGGTCATAATTTGCCCAACCTCGAGGCTCAGATATTGTACATATAATATTACGGACAACTGTTTTTTTAAATATGTTTTTGTCGGATACAATATATCTGAGACAACTGAAACTTGGAATATAGAATTATCTAGAGAAAATTTACCACGACTGTTCAAATTATGCTCCTGTGGTCAGTTAAGCCCTTCTTGAAAGCACATTTCAGCCTAAAATATATATGAAGGGCATTACAAAAACATAAATAATTGATTTTGGCGAGGGAGGAAGATCCATTATAAAGCTTTTTTCTAAAAAGAACAATGTTCATTTGAACATCGTACCAAAGACATAGACGATCAAAAGGCTATAAATAGAAAATGACAGGTTGATATCGTGGATAGAAAAAGTTTTTTTGGCAGTACATTTCGGAACCGAGCCAAGAAAAAAATCTTTCCATGACATCAACCTATTAGTTTATTTTTCCTGTTATAAATGCAAGCGCTACATCGAAAACTGTTTGATTAAAAGTAATCTGACAGATCACATGTTCAGGTAATCGTATATGAAGGCCACGTGACCAGCTGCTGTATATAAAGTAAAATTTACGATTAGAAGTTGTTAGTAGTTCCACGTATTTATAACTGGTACGTAAGACTCAATGTTTCGACTAAAAAATCATTCTCGTTTTGTTTATTAAAGTGTTGGTATGCACGAACATTAATAATTTCTTAGACATTTAACTGTTAACCAAGAAATTAAACTGTGTCACTGTGGCGCTGTTATATATCGCAACGCCGCTAAATGTCGCATTTGCCGTTAAATGTCGCACCATTGCCGCTAAATGTCGAAATCGCCGCTAAATGTCGCAAGGGTAATGTTAAATGTTGCACGATTTCCCCTTACCGTTCAATGTCGCAACACTACCGTTAAATGTCGCAAGATGTGAAGTCATGTGAAACTCAAAGGTTTTAGTGATAATATATTCAGTTAGTTGTTGAGTAAGTGGTTGTAAATACTAAGTCCTTAAGGACTTAAAGGATTTCCCTTGAGACAAGACATGTTTTTAAATGTCTCTTTTTATTAGAATGAAAATGCAAAATGGACTGATTCAAGTACATATATTATGTCCATCTACTCTTTGTATGAAATTGTTAAGTTAACATTGTGCTGTAATTAACGTTCTATAATTCGATATCAATATCAACTTAATCATTTCTAAAAAGAAGTCTGTTGTGCTCGTTGGTCTCAAAAAATAAAGTCAATGCCCAATAAAACTAATTAAAACATTTCGATCATCCAAGATGTAGATTCATGTTTTTCCTTTTTTTCCGTGTTTATTATCAACAATCGCTATAGGGGTAACTTATATAATTAATTTTAATTATGTATCAGTGATTTCTCACCAAAATATGAAACCATCTTTACCTAAATAGAAATATATATATTTTTCTCTTATATATATATTTTGACTAACTTTATTTTGTCATATCAACAGAGATTCAGTTAAGTGGAAATGTTTCAGGGCTCCACTGTTATAGAATAGTTAACAACTGAACACATGCATCTTTAAAACGTGTATATTGATCGATCAAAATTAAAGTACTTGTATAATAATTATATGCAATGGTTATCCAAACGGATTAAATTAACCGATACATTCGTGCTTTTTTTAAACACTTTGAAGCATTACAAAAATGCCTCTATATGTCTCAAATTTTCATTGGCTAACAAGCTCCTGTTTATAGATCCAGAAACATTGTGAGCAAACTGTCTCATGCATTAAGTGCGACGACCTTTTTATGACATTCCTTAGATGCGCGTTTATTGTCGGACTAAGACAAGTGCATATTATTTTTTTTGTATTCATCAATTATATTTCCGAGTCTTTGTATAAATAGTTAGACTAATAACTAGACTATGATCAATGGGCATTGTTTCCTGATTTTTTTAATCCTTTCTTCACTCGTTTGACACGAAAAAAGTATTATAAAATGTTCAGCAATTTTTTTTAAGTTTTTTGTTGTTATTTGTTTTTAGTTGGGGTGGGGGTTGGAGGGCTTGGGGTGGACGTGGGGTGACTCTTAAGGTCATATAGCGACTTTCCAGCTTTACTGGTGGAGGATGGCCTCAGGTTCTCCTTCGTGCATTATTTCAGGCACACATGAGTACCTGAACAGAACCATCGACATTCCGTTAGCTAGCTGGATAGCTTCCTCACATGAAAGAATCTAAAGTCCTTGGCGGGATTCGAACCTACAGCGATGAAGTGCAAGTGGCTTGAAATTAACGACCTTAAGAACCACCGACGTTCCGTAAGCTGACTGGATAGCTTCCTCACATGAAATAATTCAAAGTCTCTGGCGGGATTCAAACCTATAGCGATAAGGGGCTAGTGGTTTGAAGCCACCGACCTTAAACACTTATGGACGCCCCTATATTTCTTAGTTAAGTGTTTTTCAAACAGTTATTTTTTTCATTTTTAAACAATTGAAAACCAAAACTATAATCTGAACAGACAAAAAGAAGAAAAAAGGAACTAAAGGATTCCTAAGGGAATCGAACCCATATTCCATATAAACTCTGTTTCTTTACTGTACATTAATACTCTGTAGAAAGGAAGTTATGCACCAGGCATTTAATTCCTTAAGTTTGTATAAATACGTAGATACGCAGTGTCTATTTTAAATCATGTCTTGTCAGACAATTTAATAATTGCCCTACTTTTTTGTCCAGTGAGAAGACCTAAATTTGAACAATTCTGACTGTTTATTGCCTTTAAAGTGTCTAAAACCTCTTCTATCGTGATAAACTAAACTCGCCTAATTAATAAAATAAGAATCTATCTATGATTGAATTTCAATTGAATCTTTTTAGAATACGCTTATTGGTGTGTTAAATCTCTGTCACGGTTACATTGTAGCTTGAACCCACGACACTTCGGTTACTAAATTAAAAAAGCACGTATGGTACACTTCTGGCATAAATTGTGGTCGTCAATTAAAAAATACGAATAAGCTAACTCCAATCTCTACTTGTTATTTTTAAATTAACAGAAAATCTTTTCCTAGCAGATAGGTCGGTAGTCCCAATTTATTTCACACATAAACTAATTCTATTTTGGTATACTGACAATTTCTACCAGATTATTCGCATAACGTAAAAATTGATAACATTCCACTATAAACATTGAGTTTAACATGAATTAACATCTTGCGACATTTAGCGGTATAGTTGCGACATTTAACGGTATGGAAAAATCGTGCGACATTTAGCGTTACCATTGCGACATTTAATGGCAGAAGGTTTTGCGACATTTAGCCGCGCTTGCGACATTTAGCAGCAATGGTGCGACATTCAGAGGCGTTGCGACATGTAACGGCGCCACAGTCATTTAACCGTAAAATGTCGTTTTTACCCGAACTACTATATTTGCTCAAATCTTCAGGCAAAGTGTAGGCAACTCAATGCTTATTTGGCGGAACCAAGAACGGCAAATATTGAAAATGAATTTCAAAAGAGATTCGCTCGGGGTATGTTATACTTTTTTCCCCGACCAAGCATTGAAGGTGTTAAAGCTGTGTCAAATCAACAATAAGCATTTTATGTTAAAAATTAAGACAGATCTAATTCGAAATCATCTCCTAATAGTGAACTCATTCTCCATGTGGGAATTATGGAAAAATGGAAAAGTTAGAATGAACTTCAAAGTCAATTCATCTACTCAAGATATTTTCATAATCAAGGAAGACGCAAACATACAGTCTTAGTGTTATTCAGACTACTTCGCAAAAATACCCCACCGTAATATCTATTTTTCAAACCTGTGTGTTAATTTTGACAACACGGTGAGACATATGCTTAACGATATTTCAAACAGTACAACAATGTAATCACTGTTTCCATTTCAGGAAAAATGTACTGGATTGGTGCTGAGTATTTTGCTCAATTGAATGAGTTTGTTTGGTCCAGAAACTACGATAATATCGATTGGATGAACTGGGCATATGAACAGCCTAGTGTAAGCGCAGATGGTATTTGTGTTGGCCTATTTGGTGTGAGACAAGGGGAAGGTAGCGCGTACAGTGTTGAATGCAACACGAAGACATACTATGTGTGTCAAACTAATGCTGCTTAACTTTCTTACTAACAATGTCTTGGGTTGTTGTTGCTTTTTTTCTTTTCAATATAAGCCCAAATATGGCGTTTTTTCCTGAACTTGAAAATATCTTACGAAATTTAATGAACATTTAAATGGAAGCATGATAAATGCGAACAACCAAATACAGTCATATTCAAAAATATGTTCTTTTATAATTACCAGTTCATAAAGAGTTCATATTATCTAACTAGGAATTGACATACTTTTTTATATTTGTTTCTGCAACCACAGCTTTGCATGCTTAGGGGAAAATGGTTTTGCATGTTCAGAGTTTCAGTCATCTTTCTTCAATCCTGCACAGTAAAAGATTTTAACATTCTAGTATATTACATGGTCTTTATTCTTTACTACTTTAACAAGACAAGACAAGGAAAGACAAATTTATTTCAAACCGTAGGGCTATAAAGCCCAATAGGCACTAAAGGCATTGTATAATGGCAGACAGTAAGACAGTGTATAAAATGAATTCGAAATGATTACTAATTCTCAAAAACAGTTTTGGAGAAGGTATCACCATACCTAACGATAAACGCAGACTATACATTTCAACTAAAGGGAATACATAGATGTTACCTTTTAACACACCAGTCTATAACTGACCTTTTACGAAACAAAAAGTAAAGGTCAGCCTACTGGGTTATCAACTGAACAAAAATTTAAAATGAATATTATATATTTTAAGTATAAACATATATGTTGTGAATACCAGAAAAAAGAGTATTAACTTATTTATATATTGTATCATTTCTTATTTTGAAACATTTACTTACATAAATTGCTAAATTTTTAATTGTCATTTTACGTTCGCAGTTAATTAACTCTACGAATTTTGCCATAGAAGGCCTTGTGTAATATTTTTAGGTATAAACAAACTCCTTAAATTACCATATAAAGGACATTCAATTACAAAGTGATATTCGTCCTCTAATTAATGGTTATATGATATCCTAACCCATGAAAGGTAGTATAAACAATGTAGAAAACTATAGAGCTGTAACGTTATTAAGTACTTTAGGTAAACTTTTTACAAGTATTCTTATTAACAGATTGAAACATTGGGCTGTACATTATAATATACACGTTGAAGCACAGGCCGGATTTAGATCAAATATGAGCACTGTAGACAATGTTTTTGTGTTGAATGGCTTAGTATCACATATACTCAACCAAGGGAAACAACTCTATACGATGTTTGTTGATTATGCTAAAGCATTTGATTTTGTCGTTCTTGAGAACCTTTGGTACAAATTGATAAAATTAGAGCAAACAATTCCCAGTATTCCAAATATTTTGGAGGCATGACATTACTATTTGAATTATTCCCGTGTTTTCATTCGTGACGGGGACAAAATATCTAATGCAAGAGAACATATAAAGGAAATATGATAAAATATGTACTGTTACTAGCCCGGTTAGCTCAGTTGGTAGAGCACTGACATATAAAGGAGGGATCTTGGGTTCGAGTCCCGCCTTGGGTAAATGATTTTTCTGATCCAGCAACATTGGCGCCAACAGTGGTCTATGACTGTTATGTTGCTGTTGGAGACCTCTTTGACTGTGTATAGGTGATATGCTTACTAAAATATTGTCATCTGTCTTGGCAACTGCATAGGTTGAGCACCTGACTTGCAAGCGATGGTTCGCGAGTTCGAACCCCGCCGTGGGTTTAAGATAAAATTTGCCATCGCGATAATGACATAGTGGATAAGATAGACATATTGTTTCAAAGCACGCAGATGAACATCTTTAAAAGGCAGTTTACTTGTACATCATCAGAGTCAGCGTAGTTATGAATAATTTCCCTTCCCTATTTCCAATTTTAGTTCTAGTGTGGAATACGTTTCGCTATCTGCACCGTCTACTGGACGGTAACCGAACATTGATCTTCTCTACCAACTTAACTACTAGACAAGAAGTACATCGTGTACTGTTGTTTATTTGCAAAATTTAATTTTTAAAAGAACTTCAACAGAATTCCCCAGCTCAATGCTTCTATTTTTATTAGCTGACATCAACGGATTGTGCTCTTCAGACAAACCGTCAATGCTGATCATGATTAGCATCCACATACGTTTAATATGATTATGCTCATGTTCATAAAGTAATAAAATGTTTCAAAAGAAACAACTGAAAGGCAGTATATTGATAGCAGTATATTATTTTGGCTACAGAATGAATAACTATTCTCACATTTAGTAAAAAGAATATTTTGTTTTCAATATTAAAATACAGTTATGTAAAGTTTCTCGATCTGGCGCAGCTTTAGCGAGACTGTAAAAAAGCATGGAATATTTCCCGACACATCAAAACCAGTTTTGAGAGCGGTTGCCTTGAGTGCCCTTTATATCTGCTTAAAAAGCTGCCTGCCATTCTTTACGAAAAAATATCTTAAATAATACCGCTCTCTTTGAAACGCACTTCCAAAAACAAAAAAGAATTCTATACTATTACAAATCCACGTAGATATTTCACTTTAAGCCTAATTGTATAAAATTCGATTGAACTTATTCAAGTTTACACCTTTTTGTACATTTTAATACCATTTAAAATAATACATTTAATTGAATTCATCTTTGCCTTTTTTATTTCAATTTCAGAAAAAGTACCCGTATTATCTTGTAGTAATGATCTTTTGGCGTCGTTAAGATTAAATATCTTTTTCTTGCATTTTTAACAGCATAACACATGCTTTACACTTATTATAACTCATTCCTTAATGGTCGAGGACTTTTATTTTCGTACGGCACACGTCATTAATGCTCAATTTATGAGTTTTGGGTCCTTGAACTTAACAAAGAAAGTTTTGAAGGGAAATAACTACCAAACTACTAAGGAAGTAAAGACAGATGCTAATTTATACATCATTTTTTTCAAAATATAAAAAAATCTATACCGAAAAAAGACAATATAAAAAACAAACAAACAAAACATACAAAAAATACATAAATGTTAGTATGGTTATAAATCCGGCTTATTCGTTCTGGTCCAGTGTTCAATATTTACAATAAAAATGAGATAAAATCCACAGTGTTTTTTAATATATGTCCTTAAGCTTAAGCTTCTTTCAGCTTTTTTTTCTTCCGCAGAATTCACCGATGACCATTACTCTTCCGCAGAATTCACCGATGACCATTACTCTTCGCATTTATTTATGCAATATCCTACGAGGCAAGCTCCTGAAAATATTACAATGACTATAATGCACGGACTGCAATGGATTAATGTGTTCGCTCTTAGATTTTAAAAAGATGCCCAGACTGAAGTACTAAACATTATATTTACAGAGTCCAGTGGGTATTTAAGTGGGAGTATTTCTATGATATTCTATCAGAATGTATAATAAACAAAGGTTTGTAACGTTTAAAGTTTCTATTTTCTGAATAAAACAATTAAACTTCGATTTCTCGAACCATCCCTTCAATGACATCTTTAAAATAGAAAATGGAAATGATATATTATTGGAATGCCTACCAAAGCCGTCTCTGATGTAAGTGTTTGCCATTTTTTCTTTTTATTTCTTGCAATTAATCTATAGCCTATATCAACAACAGTACAAAATAGAGCTGGATTGACACAACATTTTGGACCATATTTCCAATTATCAAAAACAAGATATATTCAATAAAAAACACAAGAGGTTCATGATGGCTCTTAAGCGCATACCTGAGTACAACTGCTAAAACTAACAAGTGCAACATATGTATATGTTATCCGAAAAAGAAAGAGCTATAGAATGATGTATGCCAATATCAAAGCTTCTGGCCATTTAAAAAAGACTTTATATGTTTGCATATGTCTGTTTATTCCTTTATATTTTCAAGTTAATCATGTGACCTCCTTTTGAGACAAAATGATCTAGCAACCTAAATTTGAACATTTTTAGAAGATATTTAAGACAATACAACATACCAAATTTTAGATGTCTCTACTTTATGGTTTCTAACAAAAAGGCTTTGTTCTTTATAAATCTTTGTAAAACATAAGACCCCGTGGATGAAGCCGAAAATGACCCATTTAAAGATTGTGGCCCCTTGCCGGGATAATAGTAGCCCAAGCAAACTTGGTAGAGGCCATCTAGACAATGTAATACACACAATTATAAAGTTCTGGGCCTCGCGGAGTTAGACAAGAATATTTTCATTTGATTTTCAACTTAGGTGCCATAGTAACCAGAATTCTGCATGGATTGAAATTCTTCGAACATTTTTGGTAGAGCTATTTGCAACCAACACGCCTGCTAGGCTCATTTACTCAGGAGATTTAAGTTAAAAGTTGACGACGCACGACACACTGACAGACCGATCACAAAAGCTCTCTTTGTGTATATTGTGGTCAGGAGAGCTAGTATACCAGCGCATAATATACAAGTTTCCTATTCATGAAGAAGGAAGTTTTCTAAACGTTGTGTCGTTCAAACTATCTAAGATCGTCGTATCAAATATTTTTCACAACTAAGTTTAGACACATGTAACCTATGAATGCACGGTGTATAGTCTTTGTTATGTTTCCAAAGGCTCTAAATCTATGCAAAGATATTATGACAATAAGTTAACGAGTATATCCAAATATTCATCTTTATATTTCGATTGACTGAATATAGAGTGTAACTTACCAACAGTTCTTACATTTGTTGATAGGCGTGTTCGTCTTCTGTAAAATACAGTAATTGTAACTTTTATTTCTCTCTTAAAGAAAGTCATTATGTACCAATAATTTTAAAGTTAAGAGATGAAGCATACTATTGATAAAATATATAAAAAGAACTAAAACATAATACAAATTATCTTATTAAATAGGTGTTTTTCATTAAAAGGTTGTGTAATATTTACATTATCTGAATATTCTCTTTCTTCAATTATCAGATATGACATCTGAAAGCTAGAGCGCCGGACTCCCGATCCGGAAATTGCTGGTTCGAATCTCACCAAGGGTGAATCTCTCTAGTGACATTCCTAACTTTCGGTGCGACTACTAGTTTGCACTCAGGAAGCAGTCATCGAGAACGATTAATATATGTTTCAAGAACTTCCTTCCACATCAATGTAAAATAAGTTTGAAGTAAATCTAATAAAGAATCATAAATGCACTAATTAGAACCAATAAACCCTGTTACCATTTGCTTTATGGATTGTTTCGTATACATTGGCCGTGGCAGTCGATGTATTAGTTTCTTGAAAAAAAGACGAAATAATCTTGATTAGATTTCACTTCATCTACAAAAAGGCACCATTTTCAGTTCTAATCAAGGTATACAACTTGCAGCCAAATTAAAAGGAATCCCAGCTTTACAATCTACTCTCATTTTTTCCTCATTAAACTTCGATGTTTTATATTATTAAGGAAATAAAAAAATTCACCATCAATTTACAGACGAAAAACTTTAGTTGTGTTAATAGAAATAACAAACATGTTTTATATACACATATTTGCAATTTTCTGCAATATCCATTACTTCAAACAGAAGTACTTGATCTCCGTTCGGTTAAAAAATTAATACGGCCATTTCAATCCTTAGGTTATCATCCTGGGGTTCCAATATTGTTATATGCAAAACATATATTTATACACACGGCGCGTTAATTGAACGTGTGAACTTTTATAGCATTACACCGTTTTAAACATCAAAGATAAAGATGATTATGGATATTTTGAAACTGCCGTTACATTACTCGTCTTCTTCGATTCATTTAAGTTTTCTAAAGTTTAGGTTTGTACTGATGGAATAAATATTAATCATCGTATGAGCAAAGGTCACTAAAACAGACCTGTTATATCTTAGTTTACACAAAGTATCAATCAACTGGAAATGTTCAAGTACGTAAAATGTTATAAATATTCTACAATATCTTATCAAATGAATATATATTGATTGCATCTACAATGTCGACTCGCAAGGATTGCGTCATTTGGGATACCATTAAGAAATAGATTAGAGTCATTACCTTCAAGTCGAAAGATGGATTTTGCTCTGACTGGCTGAAGAACCTTCACAAGAACGTTACCTTCTATAGGTGCCTAATAGTGTAGGATTTTGAGGATATGATTTTAATCAGATGACGTAAGTATGTAAATCAAAGTTTATCATCTTGCAGGAAACAATAACGCTATTTAAAATACCCAGTACTGTTATTGTGTTCAAGAGGGAAACTGTTCATAAGAAAATGTTACAACCTTTTTGTCTTTTTTCGGAGATTGTAACACCTGTGGCTGCCTGCTGGTTGTCATAAGTTACATCCAATTGTCGTCTCGTGTCCCTAGAAAGGTGTTGTTTTTCTTAATGTAGTACCTTTATCTTTTGAACTAGTTAATATCCAGTTGAGTTTTTAATTTCAAAACAATAAACGCTTTGTTAAACTTTGCCTAAGAGCAAAATTGTTGCGTTTTTTGCTTTACATTTGACAGCAATTTCTATATTCGCAAAGAGGAGAACTTTTGTAACAAAGAAATCAAGGTTTATAAATTCGAAGTACATGTAAGACAAACTTATTTTCATAAACTGCATCATAATGTTTAAAATTTCTTATACTATACCTTCGAGAGTCGTTCCTTTTATGTCTTACTAAAAGCAAACCTAGAACAACGATTGTAATAAGTGCCAGGGCAAGCAATGTTCCAAGAATAACAACAGTTGCTGACCTTCCTTTATCTTCAACATCTTTTAAAGATAAACATAAAAGTTAAAGGCATAAACATGTAAATAACAAAAACAATGTACATGAACCAGAGGAAATTTACAACAAGTTCAGATAATAAAATATATTTTTTAAACTTGAAAAAAATAACATTCTGTGACAAAAAACTCTTTTTTGTCTAAACATTCTTAATCTCATTAGAGTTTACATGAACGAACTGTTTTCCTCCTGACGAGATAATCTTTACAAAAAAGTTTGGGCGATGTTTAAAACTCACTGATTTACATAAAAACAAAACCTTAGTAGTGTATCAATTAACGTACTCTGAAGATTACAACCAAATATTCCATTTGAGTAATTGAAGCCTCACACTTTCGTTATAAATAATAAAAATATCATTGAATATCTTTTTCTTTTAAGTTTCTAATAAGCATTGAACAATCTAGGCATTGTTACTGTACCTGAACTCACGAAACATCCCGGGCCTTCCTGTTCTTTAACGCACCCGTATAGACATGTCCCAGTGTCTTGTGTACACACATTGCCAAGACATGAGCTGCTACAGTTTACGTTACACGTCGCACCGTAGTAACCATTCTTACATCCATACAAACACGAGCCATTTGACTGAGTACAATATGACTCATTAACGCGCAATGCGGTATTGCAATTTTCTGAACATGTCAAGTTGCAAAAGTTTCCATATTTACCATAAACACATTCCGTGCATTTATTTCCAGTGAAGTTTTTGGAGCAATTACAGTGACCTGATTCGATCAAGCAAGAGCCATCCACACAACCGTCTGAGCAACTGTCCTGACATGTAAGACCGTATTTACCGTTTACACATTGCGAGCACTTATTGTAAGACTGACATTTTAAACAAGTTTCTCGACATTTAATTGTACAGTTATTCAGCGGAAGACTTATCGTGTTGTCGTATTCATAGCCGTTATAAAACCCATTCTTACAAGCGGAACATAATTCTGTTGAAACACATGATACACAGTTAACTGGACAGGATCTAGTACACAAAGTTCGTGTGTCAAAATATCCAGGTTGACAATTAATGCAATCCGTACGGTCCGCTATACATTCACAATTTAGAGGACATATACCGTATTCACATGTAGTCGATCCTCCTTTGTTATAGTAGCCTTCCTTACACGCTTCGCAGTGCGTGCTTGATGTACATGATTTACAATTAACTGGACATTTTCCTATACAGTCTTTATCTACCCCCAGGTAGAAGCCATCATAACAGGCGTCACAGTCGTCAGAAGAAGTTCTAGCGCCACAGGATTTGCAATTCTCATACTGGCATAACTCATAACATCTTGCGCTTCTGTGACCATCAATGCATCCTAAAGTACAAAAATTGGGCCAGCCGTATGCTGTATGGCATGCTTCATCTAAACAGCATTTGCAGGTGTCGAAACAGCTGGGATCTGTATCTGTAATATTTTATAAACTTTAAAATAATGCATATTTTGCTTAGTTTGTTGCCAATTTTGTATTACATTACGATTTTTTGATGGTCGAAGCCAGTCTTCCATATTTTCAAAAAAAAATGAAAGTATGAATAATATATGTATAAATATATATATAGATTGTTTGAAAACTGAAAACAGTAGCAGTTATCGCTGCGAATTGTGTGTTTCTGTAATGATTTGCAGGATTACTTTTAATACAACTTTTGACAGAAAATGTAATAAAATTTGTACTTTTTCAAATATTCGATTCTTTCACGGACATTGGGGAACATCTGTTTAAGTTCTGGTAAACAATATTGTATTACACAGAATATAAACAATTCTCACCGAACTGTTAATTGTATTATGTTAAACATGACAAATTTCCCATTAGATACCATTAAGCTGTATACCATTCTGCTGAAGATTAACTAGTTTTAAATTCTGAGATGCTTCTCTCTTATTCGTTAAGGGAAAAATATCTCTTTTTCTATTTCGTCTACTTTAAGTGCAGATACTGAAATAGTTTCATTATGTTAAAGTTTGTTTTTCCGCCACGTCAGTATCAATACCCTCTGAAAGAAAAAGAATGTTTCTTTAAACTTTTTCATTTCGCCGTTGATGTATTAAATCGATTTTGACCTACACTCGTAATGAATAAAATCTTCAACAGAAGAAGTTTTCCACAGGTCAAAGGAGTTGCTGTTACGAAATTTTAGGGCAGAATTCGTAATTGTACAATAATGCCATTATGATAACATTAATACTGCCGAAATTAAATATCAAAACGCCTTAACCATAAAACATTATTCTAAATGGAATGCATATGTTATAAATATGACTAAATATTTAATTTAATTTATTTCATTGAAAATAATATTGACAATTTTAGCATTAAACTCAATATTTTTTGTTAATAACCTAAACTGTTTTCGATTACTATGCTCGTTCGAAATTTCCTTATGTCCGAAAACTATAAACTTATGTGGCATTAAATTTGTACTTTATCTACGCCGATCATTTTTGTTGAAGATATTTCTTGTTTCCTTTCAAATGTTGTTTAAACCAAACTTTATCCTGTCAATTATTTCATATCCGACCCAATAAAGGGGTGCCGTATAAATTTGGCTTTATACGGCGCATGATACGCCAAGGACTACTTTTGTGTTTATAGTCAGAGGGAATTGATAAAATTGTTGTTATTATAAAAAGAGACTACTTGAATATAGTGATCATTTAAGGAATTAAAGTTATTGAAACGTTGGAATTATTTTTTGTGTATATGTACACCTGGCGGATAACCTTGACATTAGACTAATTTGAAACACATTAAAGAAAGATTTTCAATATTTTCAAATGCCAAATGTGACAGGATAAATAGAATAATAGGTTAGTGTCTTAACTGAGAAAGTTTATCTGGCTCGGCTGCGTAATTTATCGAAGACACTAACCTTTTATTCTCTATATATTTGATCTGAATTATCATGAATTATATGATTTGCTTGCTTGTCTAAATTGAAGGAAAAAATCGAGAAGTTTTCATTATACTGTAAATAATTCTTGCTCTTATTTAAAAGCTTTTTGTAATTCACGATTTGTGTCATTTGACGTATTTTCGTTTTGAGACAGTTTATGTTATTTGTTTTTTAAATCTTTGCGATTAATCATACTGCAAATTCAATAAATAATAATATCATGTCCTACCATTACCTTAATGAACTACATTTATTTTTTCTGAGTTACCTATAACCTCCAATAATCTTCTATCATTTCTATTTAATTTAGATAAACTCCTAGCAGTTCTTCGGAAAAGCGTCAACTTCAGCTCGTTTCCAGTTTATATATGTATGAACATTTTTTTTGTAAGGAAATACGTATTTTTTTCTCTAAATTCCTCTAGTTATTATGGGAATAACATAGATTAAACAAGTCTGAAAGTTACAAAATTTACTCCAAAAAAATAATAATTTGAAACAAGGTCAACATTTTTTTTCGTTTACTCTCGTGGACTATCATTATGTGACATCCCTGCCGGCAGTGTTAACTGAAAGGGAGCTAACCGCTGCCTGGATTTGAACCTGGATGTTTAAGTATATTTCTTTTTTCAATAACCCGCTACCTCAGTATACGCCGTCAGTATAAAGGTTTGCGAACCGGTGTATCTGAATATCGTAAAACATGCAGCGTTAGAAAATAATGAATTGCAGCGTTCTCCTAAAGCAGATGATTGTTTAACCTTTCTGTTTAAGTTTGAGTTTAGAGAAGATGTTCTCTTTTACTGACTTCTTTACCTAAACACACCTTAGAACAATTAATTTAATTTGCGCAATAATAAAAATTACGCCTTTAAACATTGCATAAGTGTCTTCACTCTAGCTCGGCTAATCTTTGTGTTTAACTATTCATTCAAGAATGCACTCATCCGAAAGGTGGGGGTCTGACAGGGTTACGCGCTAGACTGATAACCAAGGGGTCGCGAGTTCGATTCCCCGCTCCTCCACTAACATTATTCAATTTCTTTCAGATGGAGCATTAAACAGAGGTCCCGAGAAATTAATAATAAATTTAAATTTTGTAAAATGTATGGGTAGTTGCTGTTTACCATAAATTCACGCTAAAAATCAAGAGATTTTATTATACAAGGATAGCCATTGTCGAATTTTTCAAAATCAAAAAAACGCAAGAAACTCGAGAGAATATTCACACTAAAGCAAGGATATCTTAACCCGCATTAACTGTGAATTCAATACTTTTATAAGACGCAATTACAAATGCTGGCCATAGCAGTAAAATACAACTACAAACAATTCTTATGAACTGCGTAATGCTTTGAATAAGACAAATAGACAACTCAACATTTGAATATGTACAACTTGTTTTGATTGCAAACACTTTGAACAAACAGTTAATGTTTTGTAAATTTTGAATCTCAGAATTTTGTACTTACCCCCTAGTACATGAACTGTAGACAACACGATACAATCAAGCAGCAATAGCCGATGCATCTGTAAACATTGTAATAAGAATCCTTTTAGTGTGCTAGCTATATTATACAAACATTTTATTTTATCAGCAGAATAAGTCAGCCAAAAAGCATTCAAAATATCCATTTCAAAGTGGTTTATGAATCAAACAATATGCCTTTTGTTCCGTGTTAACGTTTTGGTAACGTAATATGTGCAGAATAGTGTGTTCATGTAGCACTTCGGTTGAAGAAGCATACAAATTTACCAAAACATATTTATCCTCTAGAAATTGTGAAATTCTACTATCAATGGAGGTTTAAACTTCAAACAGAATTGAAGACAGACATTGAATTTATTTGTTGTGAATTTGACTGAAAACGAATCTTTCGATACTAAAATTATACAGCAATTAAGTTGTAAGACACAACACAGGATAGGAAATGTAGCCTGTTACAGATAAATAAATAAAATAAATCAGTTGAACATGAAATGATGTGATATGTTAACAATCAAGACTGTCTGTCAATCTGCTCTTCGTCAACTGTCAGTTAAAATCCATGTCCAATTTGTTGCTCAATAAAACAAGCATATGTATATATGAGAACTGGTTTGTTTTTTTTCCCTGCGTTTCGCTTTGTATGCGTTTTCTTAAAATCTTCTTAACACACACTTCTAATTCTTAAGTTCTACAAACCAAAACCATTTATATCTCAAATACCTCAGTTACCCTTGTTTGAGGTTTCAGGTTTTACTTGATATGTAAGATTGAATGAAGTGTGCAGTGTGCAACAATACAAAGTAAAATTTTTAACCTACCTCTTAACGGTCCACGCTATTATATCACTGGTTCACACAAATTAAATGAATGTGTAAAATCTGTTAAAAAAAATGCATCTTTAATAAACGGGTAATATTACATATTCAAACAATTTTAAACTATTGCAAAAAAACGACTTCCTCTATCCTATCGTCAAGATTAAATAAAGTTAATAAAACTTCACTGCACTAAAGAACAAGTTCCGTATTGCAATATATTCATGTACCGGCGATGATAGATATAAAGATATGTGCTTCTCTGTTCTGTTTCAGTTCTTTTTTTCCTTCCAGTGTCAAATTGCTAGTTTATATTTGATAATTCATATTTATTTTACTTGGTCTACATTTGACCCTTAACGATTAAGAAACGCAGTTGCAAAGGATATAAAATCCATTTACGTGTTCGATCTATTTCCTTATATATCCTTTATTTTTATCCTTTATACATGAATAATCCGACCAAAAATAGTAGTGTTTTAATAGTAGATCTAATCAATCATAATTTAGATACCTTAAAACTCCAATCCCACATCTTTCTCGAATCCACATTAACCATTATCACTGAATCTTTCCATGACAAATTGAAAAGAAAAAAAACTGTGTTGAAGTCATCAGGTGAAGCTGAATTGTACAAGTGAAACAATAACTATGATTTTAGTATTTTGAGTTTTCTGTTCTGCAGTTTTCCGACATTTAACATAATAGAAACCTAGCTTTCATTTTAAACAATGCAAACACAGACGAGCTTTGTGAAAATGCGCCACAGAGCTGTATTTAAAATATATACTTCATATAATAATTGACGTCATAAACTATTACAATTTATGTTTTTAGTAGACAATAGTGACCAACATGGCAGCCACAAGATCTGAAATCTTAGCAGGAATTTATTTTCTCTGAAACAACAAAAGCTATATGTAGAATTATATGCATGAATTTTTGACATACAGGTAGTCTTTTGTGGTTTTGGATCAAAATATGAAGATTTTTCATGACATAAAACAATATGGGCACTACTGACATCAGAACCTTTTTTCGTCAAATTTTCTGTCACACATATCTTGATTTCCTATCCAGACGAGGATTTTAAAACTTATATAACAAATTCAGCTATACCCTTCATAAACCGAGTTTGCATTTCTTCTTCCTCCGAACAACCGTTGTGACGTCATAGACGTCATTTATATCAATTTTCAGATGTAAGTCAAATTAGATCAAATTTTGCCCATTTTTGACTCTTCAAGGTATATGTCATAAATTTGCACTTTTTTATCTTGACTTCATTGATGACGTGACTTCACTGTGGCGTCATATGTGTAATAAGCTTGATTTGCAAACTGCTGTATATTTGAAACGGCTCAAAGTAAGCACTTGTAATTTGGAAGGAGGGTAAATCTTGGTCTATTTAAGCTTTCGTTACATAACACAATAAAGTTGTCAGAAATATCGGTGGGAAATCATTTTTCTCCAAAACTACAATAAGTACAGGAATGAAATTGTAGGTAGCAACAGGTAGTCCTTGGCAAATGGCTAAACAAATATAGATAAGAAGTCAAGATAAAAAAGTGCAAATTTATGACATATACCTTGAAGAGTCAAAAATGGGCAAAATTTGATCTAATTTGACTTACATCTGAAAAAACAAATATAAAATGAGGTTATGTCGTCAAATGATATGGCCGCCACAACTGTTTGGTGGTAAATCATTTTCTCCAAAACTAAAAAACTACAGGTATAAATGTTGACACATAAGTAGTACTTGGTCGTTATGTCTTCAAACGCTGAAGATTTGGTGATGATTTCAAACAATATGGCTAACATTGACGTCACAATATTTGCACCAAATTAACTGTCATACCTGTCTTATCTTTTTTCCAAGAGGAGGATTTTGAAACTTATCCAGGTAAACCTTTAGAAAACTAGTTTACTTTTTATCTTGCTCTGTTTAACCGGAAAACTAGAACGTCATATATACAAATTTACAGATGAGGGCCAAATTATGTCAAACATTGCTCATTTGTATATCTTCAAATATATCTAAGATATCTGCACCGGTTTGATTCTGGCTTTATCGATGACGTCACTTTGATCATGTGAACTGTTGTATATCTGAAACGGCTCAAGCTAAATACTTGTATCTTAGTAGGAGGATAGACCCTGGTGAAGTGTAAGCTTTCAAGGTAGTCACGTGACCTAACATGACCGCAAGAGCGATTTAAAATGTTAGCAGGAAAATAATATTATATCCTCTGAAGCTTCAACAGGTACAGGCATGAAAATTGACAAGAAGATAATCCTTGGTCGTAATGGCTAAAAATTTAGAGTGAGGTCATGACGTCAAACAATATCGCCGCAAGTGACGTCACAAATTATTGGTGGGAAACTACTTTTCTCCCAAACTAATAGAGCTACAGGCAAGAAATTTGACATACAGGCAGTGTTTGGTCGTTTAAGCTTGAAAATATGATGTTAAGGTCAAATACCTTGTCCGTTAAGAACAAAATAATAAGTGTGACAATATACTTGGTGCAAAAACGTTTTGACGTCATTTGCGGTCATACTGTCATAAAAAACAATTTAACTTGTCAATATGTAAAAAAATATATATATCAATAATATAGTATATTTGTACTTCATTACGATTATTTAAGCAAAGTAAATTATCACCACGAAAATTTGTTCAAATTTATTATTATTTTTTTTAACTTTCACGAGGTTCATCACTTCCGGGTATTTACAAATATTTAGAGAGAACATGTTAATTGTATTAATAAATTGAATCTGGTAATTTTGTGCAAAATAACTTTGAACATTTTCGTCAATACACATGATTGTTAGCTTTACATATATGAAAATAATGAAAAGAAATAACAACTAAATTAAATACACATCTTTCATCTATTTTACCTTTAAAGCTAAAAAATGAGAATACTTCAGAAATGTCTTACGCACGCCAAGAAGGTTCATTTAAATGTGTTTTCTTCGAAAGACTATATCTTCTCATTTAAACTGACTTTTGTTGCTTTGGGCCGCATGCTGAACAAAAGGTTTAATAGTAGCAAATACGATGTTATCTAAAGAAACAACAATACAATATTAAAAAGGTTAACAGTGAACATCCTTACCTTGCATCTATAACTATTACTTACAATAGTGCATAGTGATGTTTTGAAACTCAAACAGCTTATTCAGCTTTATTCAGATCGAGTTTGCATTATCTTCCTCTGTCCAATCGTTGTGACGTCAGACAGACAACCAGGACGTCATCTATGCTAATTTTCAGATGTTGGTCAAACTAGGTCAAACTTTGTACATTGTTTGATCTAAAAGTATTTGTCAGAAGGCACTGGTTTGACCCTTGTTTCATTTATGACATCACTGAGATGTCACAAACTTCTGTAAATCTTACGCGGCTAAACGAAACGTAAACACTTGTAAATTGGTAGAAAAGTAGATCTTGATGACTTTTCCTCAACAGAAGCTTTTCAAATTTCATTAGGTATTCCGTCTTTGTCTTGGAAGTTTAGCACGCTTTGCCTGTTTTTAGGACGTCGACGAGCTTGCAGCAAAACGAGTTACGCATTGCATGTCGTCAGAAAGTACTGCGCAAAATCCCCTACTATTTTGTCAAGTCGTACATAGAACCCCTAGTTTTCTTTGAAATTGTAATGTTAAGAGGACTACCTGACCCCCCAAATGTAAATACGCCGCACTTTTAACGGCAACATTGTATCGGAAAGTTTAAAAAAAAAATTCGTATTAGTGAATAAGCAAAAAGGCGACTTTTCACATTCCTGTCTCCGTGTTTGAGGACTTCAAATCATTTAAACGCAATCAACTCAATTTAACGAATTAAATTTAACTATTTTATAGTTTATGTCAGGCTTAAAAATAATTCCAATGCGATTTTCATTTGGGATTTTTAGCAAAACAAATTAAGAAGTTTTGTTCGTGATGACAAACGTGTACGTTTATTTTACAAAAACATCTATAATCAAACTGCTGACGTACTTGAAAACTGTAACACATACACTTTCACTGAAGTAATAGACTGATATTAGGAGAAGGGGCCACAGAAGAATTGATTTATATGTGAATCCCAATTTTGTTTTCACAAAATATCGTTTGCATTTAATAGTAAGGCTCTCTCTCTATATATATAACATGAAAAGACAGCTTTTACGCATCGATGATGTTTGTGTTAACGAACCCCTGCTGCCATTTCTGATAACCTTTACAGAAGCTGCTGGTGAGAGAAATGTAATGCTTGTATAATGAAGAGTTTTTTTATCAGCAATACAGTATGTAATCATTCACAATATGAAGCTATTTTTTTTCAATATTCTTCAAGAAAATACTGATGATTTTGGCCGATTCTTGTACAACCTACACTTTTGGTTTTGATGGTGCACGGAAGGTCTCTCAGCACAGCAGTTTTAAAGCATAGGTAGGCTCTCTGCATCCAACACTGACAGACTTTTTGCACAGAACACAGGGAAGCTGTTTGCTAGCGTTTGATTAAATAACTCACTGTATTTGATAAAGAAATCTTGTTAATTGTTCCGAGAAATTATATCTTCATGTCTTATTCATGGTTGGATACGACCATTATTGGGGGTAATATAACTCTGTTTTTTATTTCATTCCTGTTGTACTATAGTACAAGGAATCTCACTGTCTTGGTTTTAAGTACTTTTAGTTGAGAATAAGTATGAGATGTCTTTAAGAAAAGAAAGTATGAAAAGAATGATATAATTACATAAAATATACATTATTTGATAAAGTTAGGCAGGACCCTGGCAGTACTTTTTTTACAAATTATCGAAATTGAACTCTTGATTCATTAATTCATTTATTCATTCATTCATCCATTCATTCTATCCATTTATTTATTTATTCATTTGTTTATTTGTTCGTTCGTTTGTTCTTTCATTACTTCCTTCATTCATTCGTTCATTCATTCATCCAGTCAGTCAGGCAGGCAGTAAGTCAATCAGTCATTCATGCATACAACTGTGATTCTGTTGTTTTGTTACCGAGGTAAAAGCTAGATTAAGTAATACTTGCCTAGATGTTTAACAGAGTGATACACTGTGACCCGTTTCTGACTGCAAATATAAGCTTAACAACTTATATTACGCTGCATAATATCGATTGAAAAATTGTATTTTCGAAACACCATGTAGGCTAAGGGACATGATGGGACATGATGATATAAGGTCGCATTTTTAACAGTGAACACAATGAACGGTTAAAGGCTTCCTTCCTAGTTAAATTAATCACTGGCAGCTGTATGCAGAGAGCCTACCTGTGTTTTCAGAACTGGTGTGCAGAGAGACCTCCGTGCACCATCAAAACCGAAAGTAGAGACTGTAAAAGGATTATAATTATATAAATTTCGGCAAATATATCAGTATTTGCTTGAAGAATATTGAAATATGAACACGTTTGATGTGATTATAATGTATATTATCAAAGCATTAACTCGTTTAATTTTGTAAAAAGTGCCGAGGCCGTGTTACATGTCAGTACACCACTAAACAAATTGTCCGAGTTTCGGAGTGCAGTGACTGATAATTTGAAAGAAGACACGCGTACACATAGCAAAGATAGTTTTATGTTCCGTACACTTCTTAATTTTAAGCAACTCAGCTGTTTAAACTGATGTCTTTCCGACTTATTCTATCATTGCATTTTATCTATAAAGCCGATAATAACCGGTGCCGACGCAGAGGCCGCCGATTATGCAGATTTCGCAGAGAGACCACCAATATGGTTATGCACCGTGGACAAGTCATTATGTTTTAAAGCATAGGTCGATCAAAACAGGGTGTACATATAAAAACTATCGGTTTCGAGGCTAGCTTTCATGTCACATATGTACAAAATCGACGGCATTGGGTGTATTTTACTGGAAGAAACAACAATTGGTAAGTTCTCAGTATTTTTTACATATATCTTTATTTGAAAATATATATTCATTCTAAATCTAGCCAGTTAGAATTCATACATAGGGCCATCACATAGATATATACAAATAAACAAATGCAACAAACCTGATTTTCAAAGTTTGATTCAACAAATCTCTTTCGTATCAACATAACATTTATTGTGATAATTTGAAACGTTTTAGCATCTTTCCCTACGAGCTCTTTAATACATAGTTTTTGCCTATGCATAACTATCATTTAAACAAACAATTGGAATGAAATACTTAGAAAATAAAAAAGTTACAACTTATGATACTCATCCAAAAGACATGCTCACAAAGAAATTTAAATTCCACACAAAAAGCACACATACATATGTCATATAAATCGAGTTGTTTGAACACAGCTTACGACAAAAAGGACAAAGACGCAAAAAAACTTAGATACAGAAAATTACTTTCCAAGCGTTTTTGCCATTTACGACTTTTGGTCTGGGAACTGCGAATCTATTCTACAAACATGCTATCATTTGAAAATATATGAATATGCTTAAACAGTAAGTAGGGACATTTGTTTGGCTTGAGTCTTGATTTTCTTCCATTTGTTAAGTTTGTCTAATGTTGATTGTTTCATGTAATCATTCATTATTGTTTTTGATAAAGTATGGTTCAAAGTAATTCAAACTGATAGTATATGAAATGAAATTAACTTAACACACAGTCTTATTTTTTGCTATTTCCGAAATTCAATAGTTTTAAGTAAGAACTTTTAATAGATCATGTAATTTTTAAGGCGCTCTAATGCACTTACATCAATTAATTATTTAACAAACTTCTATGTCTCTGAAATTAGACTGATGTAATCTGGCATTTTCTGTTCTTTAGTTTCTTCTATAAAATTACTCTCACATCAATACTTTTTCTCGTGTATAGCAAGTAAGTCGTCTGAAAAATATAATCAAAAACAATGTTAAATAAAACAAATATAGCGAAAGAAAATACAGGCGCGGGGCAGCCGCGCGACCAATTTAAATTTGTAAATACGTACTAATAAATTTTAACCAGCTTAGTGTTTTAAATTATTTTTGTACACTCTCTACATGTCTCCGCCCTCTTTCGTCACGCGACATTGAATGACACCCCGAAACACCAAAACTCAACTGCTTGGAATAAAAACCCAAGAACTTCTACATGCACGTGAATCGTGTGGCAGTACTGTCGGTAGGTGCTTCAGTTGTTGTTGTACTTTTACATTTTTGTTCTACTAAGTAATATTTTGGGTTGTGAAACTGATTTAACACGATCTTTGATGATACATGTACACTTTAATTATCTTGACTTGCGTAATGGAATACTGTACTTTTCCAACGACATTTTCACCGGAAACGGCGGGTCGAATATATTATTTACCGTGTATTATGTGTATAATTTACATGTATGCATTACATAAAATGAGATATTTTGAGAGAACGGATATTTTACTTTACTTGTGAAATCCAAACATAATCATGAAAGATGAATTTAGTTCAATGTATTCTGTATTTTTCCGGACTCGCATCCCGATGCCGCCCAAAGCGACGTACCAAAGCTTGGATTGACAAATATACATTTTATTTGGATTTTAAAGGCGTTTTGAGCTCCACACCCCAAGTGTCTGTGATTAAAAACTGGGATTAAAAAAAACTGTTCACCATCAATTACATATATATTTTTTTTGTTTCTGAAGAGAAAATATGAGTTAATAAACATGTTTGTATTCACGGCTACTTTCTCCTTAATCCTATGTATTTTTATGAAAAAATGTCCTTGTTTGTTTCACCACGATATTATTAGAATAGCGTGTTCTCTTGTGTGTCGCATGAATGTAAACAAAAAACCAATATCCCTGTAGCTCCGCCTCCAAGGCACACATGCGGAATAACGTCGGTAAATCATTTCATTCGATTTACCCGGTTAGTAGCACTGCTTGTTTAAAGTTGATTTACTAAAATAAATTCTTTCAAAATTTGAAAAATGCTGCCATCTCATTGGACAAAAAATAATTTCAAACACTAACATACTGTTAGCTTTTTAAATGTGTTAAAATGATACATTCATAAATAATGAAAAAATACAGAACGAATTTTTTCAACTTTAAGGAGGAAAACGTCTTTCAAGACCCATAACTAATCGTTTGTTTTCTTTGTTGTTGTTAAGTTAGCAATATTTATCTCACTCAAGACAGTTTAAACATTATTTATTCTAGCTCGATTGTGAAGAAAGCTTGCAACTTATTTAAACCACTCTCGAGTCCGCTTCCTGGTACCAACCAGTACTGGTGGCATGTGAGCTCTTATTTCTTTCCTATGTTGTTTAATCATTTCAAAGCGTTGTGTTTTATTCTAACGCTACTTATTTTAAGTTCTGTTTTGCTGTAGTCACCTTCTGATGTAATTGTCTTTTAAAACATGTTGATTGTATCAGGTATTTTGAAAATAACGACAATTGCATCTCTTTCATGATGTCGTTTGATAAATTGTCTTGTGTTTCTTCTTCCGTATGTTACATATGCTTTTAACAATATAGAAACCCACTAAAATTATCAAAAGATGAATGAAATATACAAACAGACTACAATAGTCAGCAACGAATAATATAGAAGGAAGTTTTTTCTTACCCTGATCTTAACACACTTTTTGAATAATTAGTGTAAATGGGTATATTTTCAAAACTCAACGCTCAAGATGTAACATGTGTATTTATTTAAATGATAATGAAGGAAGTAACATACCAAGAAGCCTATATTTGTTGATATGCATGCTCGTCGTCTGTAAAACACAAATATTACGTATTATCTAATATAACTTAATACAACATTTTCTCTTTTAAAACAAATAGTTGTTTTCAATAAAAACCATTGAAGAAGAAGAAGAAAACAATATATGTGATCTATATTCTAAGTTTCTACAGTATCTTATTAAAGCCTTGATTACTGACTTTAATTGGAAATTGATTGACAGGATTGTATTGTAAACTCTAGAAATATTTTGTCGCCATTAAAGCAATAAACAATATTACCGTGGGTTTTAATGATAGTATCGTAGTCATCTGTCCTCTCAGTAGATGTGTTATTCTCTTAAAAATAGAAAAGAAATATGTTTATCAACCAAAAATGTTCAACTGCCACATAGTAAATAAATTGACTTGCAGGCATTGATTGAATTTACACATTCTTCTGAAGACGGAACTGTTTTATTTATTTTACATATAACTTAAACATTTATTCATAAATTTACTCATCGTCAGATTTTGTTAAACAGGTAGACGAAAAATGTTTGTTCAAGAAAACAACAAGAACTGCCACAGTTAGATGACAAAGCCGCCCGAAAGTAGTGTTTTGACCTTTGAGCTGTGAACCAGTCATTCAGGGGTCAAGGTCAAATAAATATAGGTCAGTTTGAAGGTCTTATCCAAATGGGGTTGTGTCCAAGTATGAAGTAATTCCACTTACTAATAAGGAAGTTATGGCCAATGTTAAAGTTTTTGGACAATTGGATCTTCAAGATGAGGGTCATTCAAAGTTCAAGTCAAATAAGTATAGGTCAATGGGGAGTTATTGTCCAAAGGGTGTTGTGTCCAAGTATGAAGTAATTCCACTTACTAATAAAGAAGTTATGGCCAATGTTAAAGTTTTTGGACAATTGGATCTTCAAGGTGAAGTTCATTCAGGGGTCAAGGTCAAACAAATATAGGTCAGTGGGAAGGCCTCATCTAAAGGGTGTTGTGTCCAAGTGTGAAGTAAATCCACTTACTAATAAAGACGTTTATGCCAATTTTAAATTTTTGGATAATTGGATCTTAAAGGTAAAGGTCAATCAGGAGTCAAGGTCAAATAAATATAGGTCACTGGAAAGGTCGTTTTCAAAGGGGTGTTGTTTCCAAGTGTGAAGTAAATCCACTTACTATTAAGAAAGTTATTGCCAATGTTAAAGTTTTCGGACGGACGGACAGACTGTTCAGAAACTATATGTCTCCCTTCGGGGGCATAAAAATAAACATTAAAGACTTTATAGAAAAACTGGCAACATATATCTCATGTTTGATTAGCATAAATAAATATTTTTTTCTTTTAGACAAATGCTTAAACATTTTAAACCATTCTAGAAGATTTAGAAATAATATGGCCTTCTTTTAAAACAATACAGAACAAGGATATAGTTGGAAACGACTGATGCTTCCCTAGCAGTCATCTGTGATGATTTATTAAAAGCCAATTATCCAAGTACACGTGTTTTTCTTCTCTCTTCCTTTCAACTATTAAAAAAATAATTTAAAAACAAAACAAGAAAATAGTGTGAAAATTAATAAACGCAAAAACAAAAATAATAAAAGATTATGTACGGCTCCATTTTCCTTCTACCAAATAAATTAAATTTGAAATTACCAGTCTTCATCGCAAGATATATTTGGGTAGTTATCTGAACAATATAACATGATGGACGGACAGAAAAAACAGACAGAAGACGGGTAAAGTGGCGACTACATACTTGAAATTTAGTGAGCACAAAAATATGCAAGAAAATTATGATAAAAGCGTATGATTACCGGTTTGCAATGAGTTGGTGGTTATAACATTTTTTCGTGCTAGCTGGTTTTCGAAAGTAACTTCCAGTTGATGTCGTCTCGTGTCGCTAAAATGGTTTTAGATATATGGACCATTTATAAAAAGTCAAATATCAATGTTTGTTAGAGCTGTTATTTTAAAACAATCTATTTTCTTATGACGATGGAAGTGAACTCTATTCCGTGTCAATAGAGGATTCGGGTCGTCTAATTGAACTGACAGATGCACGAAGACATGGAAAAAAGACCATTTTCAACTAATGTGCAACTTATTAACTTATATGCATAATCGTTGATGCTTGTAACTGCTATTCAGAGATTTCAGTGTCAATATATGAATTACGTACAGAGAAGCAGACGGAACAGGACAAACTCAAAACCAACATGTAAAATTAAGAGATAGGTATCTGTCATCATAGGTTTCAAGGACCTAGCTTCCATGCCTTTTTATAAGAAATCGCATCATCCACATTTGCGGGCGGACTTTCGGCCAACGGATTGACAGAAATAATCATTCTTCCTTACAAAACAATTGATATCTTCATTTTAGTGATAATACATCGGTATTAAAATAAACATTATTATTTTCATATAATGTTCGTTAGTGACATTAAATGTATTTTTGTACCTTTGGATGACATTTCTCCTGAGTTTAACATACAAAGTAACTACTATGATATTGATTAACAATGACAGGGCAAACAATGTTCCGATAACAGCAGTTGTGGCAGACGTTCCACAGTCATCATTGGCACGTGATTCTGAAGACATATTTGAAAAACATATTTGATAATTTATTCGTATAAAAGATTCTTCATATTGAAGATTTAAAACAAAGTCAAATGCATCAAGCTAAGTTAAATAAATGGTACACTAAGCAGTTATTTGGACATAAAATTACATGTAAATTAATTAATATTATTTTAATAAACCTCATATCTGAATCCTTGTACCATGACTGTATTATTCCTTAATGACGAGTGCCTGAAAACGTTTCAATGTTGTTTATCAAACAACGACAACGATATAATACAATTAATATCATCTGTATTAAATGACACTATCATAACAAAAATCCTGTATGCAAGTGTCGAAACATGAAGAGTATCCTAATTAGCTTTAAAAAACTACCCTGATGTTAGAGTAACATAAAACTTAAACAAAATCATTCATTGTATTTCTTATCGACTATTTAAATCTGAGCAGACATAACACATACATTAATTTCTAATTTCTTACCTGAACTGATAAAACATTCAGAGCTATCAAAATTGTTTCCGCAGCCGTATATACAAATCCCAGTGTCCTGCCTACACACATTACCAATACATAAGCTGCTACATGATTTGCTACACGTAGAGCCGTAGTAACCTTCCTTGCAACCATAAATGCATGTGCCGTCGGCTGGTGCACATCGACTTCCATCGGCATCCAGCGAAATATTGCAGTTTTCAGAACATAGGAATGTGCAAAATGCACCATAAACGTTTTTCTGACAACCATCACAAACCCCTGTGGAAATTTCACATGCATTCAAACATCCTCTTGGACATCTTTCTTCACACAAATGTTCAAAATAGCCTGGAACACATTTTATACACTCTGTATTGGAAGAACATTGCATGCAATTACTATTTTCAGCACAACACTTGTCTCCTGAAAATCCCTCTATGCAACCATAATTACACGAGCCATTAAACCTGTCACAAGTATTTCCAGCGCAATGAGCAGAACACGTGTGATTACAGTTTAAACCATAGTAACTAGACTTGCATGAATCGCAGATGGGGCCATCAAATTTTCCGACGCAGGAAAGACAACTACCTTGAGTCTTTTCACATACTTTATCTGCGCAATTCTTCGGGCAATCTAGTACACAGTCTTGGCCAAATTTTCCAGCTATACATGAATCACAATATGGTCCATTAAAATTACTTTCACATCCGTAAGAACAGGTACCTTTGAGATTTTCGCAAATCTTGTTTATACAGTTAACAGGACACAGCTTATCGCACATTTCTCCAAACCTACCAATCGCGCAGACATTACAGGTACTACTGACAAATCTGTCTGAAACACAACCGTCAGTACAACTGCCCGACTTCCTATCACACCTGTGACCTTTACAACGTTCAGGACATGTCTCGTTGCAGAAATTCCCATATTTACCTTCAACACATTCTGTGCATTTTTCACCAGTAAAATTCAAGGAGCAATTGCAGTTTCCTGAATCAATCAAGCATGTTCCACCTGAACAACCTACATAACATTCTTTTTCACACGTCTTACCGTATTTTTTGTTCACGCACTGGGAACAATTATTGTACGAATGACATGATAAACATGATTTTCTGCAATTAAATGTGCAGTTATTTAGTTGTAGACCTACATCAAGGTCATTTTTATAGCCGTTATAAAATCCATCTTTACAAATGTTACATGAATCTTTTGAAGTGCATGTCTCACAAAAGGTTGGACAGGCGGAACTACATATAGTTTTTGTGTCATAGTATCCAGCTTGACAAGAAATGCAATCACTTTCCCCCATCATACACTTACAATTTCCGGGACATACAGAGTACTCACAAGCAGTCGAACCATTTCGGTTGTAAAATCCTTCTTTACATTTAGTGCAATGTGTGCTAGACGTACATGAAAGACAAGTAGAGGGGCACAACAAATTGCAATCTTTATTTGGTCCCAGGTAGTATCCATCATAACAAGCATCGCATTCTCTTGAACCAGATATCTGACCGCAAGATTTGCAGTTTTCATACTGACACAGCTCATAGCATCTAGCCCCTCTGTGTCCATCGATGCACCCTTTGAAACAGGAGTTCATCCATTCATATAGTGTATGACATTCTTCATCTTCACAACATTTACAGTTGTCCATACAGTATGGATCGATAACTGTAATATAGTTGGTAACAAATAATCATTTAGGGTTCAGAAAAGGCTCATTAAGATGACACGAATGCTGTATAAGGTCTTTTAAGAAGTAAGTCCTGTTCTTTTAATAAAACTCTCATAACAGAAAAGAATGACAACAGGAAGTTTCGTAGTAAATACTAGCTTGCTAGCTTCATTACAAATGATTTTGATGCTATTCTTATGGTAAAATAAGAACAGTAATAGTATTGTCCTGAAACTAAGGAAACAGGTTATTCGTATTTACCTATATTATGAAAATATACTTATTTTACTTATGTTCGTCAACTGAAAGACGTTTGACAATTACATCATTGTAATGTACACGTTGTCATGTTTGTGATCAAAGCCGGTCAAATAGACAAAAACTAATTAAAACCGACGCAACATCAATGACAAGTCATCAATGTTAGTTACATTTACTAATTAATCATTAGTTATAAATGAATATAGATGATTTCAAATGATTTCCAAGCATGTCTTCATAGCATTAGATATCAAGTTTACATGTTATGATATTATTCAACAATAAAAATAAAACTACGAAGGAACACACTCTATTACTGATCGACTACACATTGCATATGTAATTATTCGGTTCATTCTCTATAAGATAAGTAATGTCTGGTTGTGTAACGATTAACAAACGTGCAAAAACATAACGATAAGAAATGACTTTTTGTGTACATAAGTGATATGTAGCTATGCGTCCAAAATTATGCAACAACTTTCTATATATAAACTTTTATTTAATGCTTTCAGTTTGCCTGTTGTACTTCTTTATTTTTCACCGACATCTTGACATTAGGTAATTTTTTTTAATACACTTTCTCTTTATTGTGCAACGAAGGACAAGTACTCACCTCCTAGTACATAGCTGGTAGAGAGCATCGTACAACTCATTAACAAAAGGTGAAACATCTGCAAACACGTGTAATAAAAAGCATATACAAATTGTGTAGTGAGCAAACATGTTCAAGTCATCTGTGAGCAACGGTGCACTCATTTCAAAAATCTAAAATTGGTGTGTATAATTATTTTTATTTTGTACTAGTATTTTGTGTCTCTTATGTAGGTCTTTCTTAATATGTCAAATAAAATATCAGTTACGAAACATACATGCTTACTCCTTAAAAGATATTAATTGCTCAAACGATTTCAATGCGATATATGTTCAACCTGAATATAACGTAAAATTTTATTAAAACCTACCTTGATTTCTTTATTTTTCCATTCGCTTTATAAGAATATTTTTACCATGTTCGCAAAATGTATTATTGTTCTTAAACAAAAATTCATATCAATTTCATTCATAAAACATATTTTCTAAAGGATAAACTGTATTGTAACAGAAATTTATACAGCATACAAAAAGCAAATAACAGGCATGCTTGAATAAATGTCTACTTCCTGGTGGCAAAACCTATTTATTGTTTATAAAGTTAGGTCTGCATATTTTAACTAGGATTATATTTCAAAAGCAGTTTTAAAAAGTTTTAAAGACTTATACATATTCTCTAAGGAAGCAAAGTGACAAATGAATATCCTGAAGTCGTCATTTAACACTTTATAAGGAGTGTTCAAAGCTTATGGGTTTTTTTTCACTCTTACTTGCCACCTGTTCCTTTTCTAAAACCTAGTGCATTCTTTGAGGATTTTGCTATCCTCTTGGCTAAAGATTCAAAAAAGGGACATACATATCTGTTTCGAAATAGTTGTTTGTCATGTCCATGTGCAGCCACGATTTTACATTCTAATGAAGATACAAAAAGCTAACAAAATAACAGTATTTATACATTTGAGATGGTGTATCTTTTTGTACGACATAACTTTATGAAACTGTTTGCCCGACATCATCCTTTTAGTATTAACATTGTTACAAATATGTTTGGAAAACTTGTTTTATAGACGAACATGTAATGGGTGATAATAAAATTTCTTGTCGAAAAGCTGAAAATAGAAACCTCTCTCACCCAGTAGTTTCTCTCACAGCCTCCTTGAAGTCACAAATGATCAATTTCCTCAATTTGGCTCATTTTTAATGAACTCCTCTTAATACAATTTGGAACTTTTGTCATCAGTCTTTGCTTCTAATGTTTGACACAAACTATCCTCTTTTGAAAGTTAGGAGACGTGTTTCAACTAGTAATGACTAAATCGGCAGCAATTGCAAAACTATCACTTAGTTTTTTTTTCAAGCAAATTACGTTCGACAGCTGATTAACTATAGTGTGACCTTGACCGTTGAGCGGCCTACCTGTTTTTTTTGGGTGTGACACATCACTCCATCATGGTGAACAAACTATTTTGTAAACCTTCAAAGAATGAGCAAGATATAGGCCGGACAAATCTAGACGGACGCACGGACTGACGGACGCAAATACACCAAACCGCCAAAAGTGAAAAGCAGCGACTAAGTCAACCTCACCGCAAGCGGGCTCAACAATTTCAAAATCTTCCACTAAGCATTATACTTCAAAGCATAAGCAAGATATAGCGCCAACAAACAAATTTTAATATTTTTATTTGACCTCTGACCTCTTGTGACCTTGACCTTCATTTTGTACAAAACAACAAACTCAACATGAAGAACATTTGTGCTAAGTATATTAAAATCCAACTATGTAAACCCTTAAACCCCTAAATATGACCTTGACCTTTGCCACAGACACCTGAATTTTTCAAATCCTCTGACCACTAAGCATAATACTTCAAAGCTTAAGCAAGATACAGCGCCAACAAACAAATTTTAATATTTTTATTTGAACTTTGACCTCTTGTGACCTTGACCTTGACCTTCATTTTGCGCGATACAACTCAGCTCAACATGGAGAACATTTGTTATATTAAAATCCATCCATGTATATAGAAGTTATACCCGCAAATGAATATTTTATTTTGTTATTTGATGTCGTTATTTGACTTTGACCCCTAAATGTGACCTTGACCTTTGCCACAGACACCTGAATTTTTCGTGAGACACCGCCTCACTATGGAGAATATCTGTCCCGAGTTATATTAAAATCCCTCCATGCATGTAGAAATTAAGCTCCGGACAAGCGTTTTGCGCTGACCTCCAAGTGTTACCTTGACCTTTGAGCGGCGGACCTAGGTTTTGTGTGCAACACCCCATCCCATCATGACACATTTGTACCGAATATTTTTGTAATCCTTCAAAGAATGAGCAAGATATAGACCGGACAAATTCGGACTGACGCACGGACGCACATACACCGAACTATACGCCAAAAGTGGCGACTAAGTCGAGCTCACTGAAAGAGGGTTCGACAAAAATTATTGCATGACCAAATCATTTATTGCAGTCTTATATATACAAACTCACTGTAACCTTGATCTTTGAGCAAAAGGCATGGTTCGTAAACGATACATATCTTCTTGCAAAATCCTTTGTGCAGAATTGTTTTTAATCATTCTATACGTAACAGTATTATGAGTTAAGAAAAGTTAAATTGTCTTAAAATTCTAGCTTTGACTTCTAATTGTTACATTGACTTTTGCATCACTGTATCTTGCGCAAGTAAAATTTGCGAAGAGGTTTAAGAATCTGTGTCAGCATTACAAAGCTATGATTCGGACATCCTGCATTCATTTATTGCCTTACTTTTGGGTAACAAATCGCTTAGACCAAGGAAGACATTTGTGTAAGGTTATTTGATAATAATTCCAAGTATGACTATTTTATGATCTGAATAAATCACAAATCACTTAGTTTAACCTCTAATAATTTAGTTTGACCTTGATCTTAAGGAAGGCAACAGAAAATGATTCAAAAACGCTACCCTCTGTTTTGCCTAGGTTTATATGTGTACTAATTTTTTTTGAAAAAAAAATCCCCAATCATGTAAAAGTTATAACCGGGGTAGCCACACGTATTGAGACTCGGGTTAACCCACAATACCCCCCCCCCCTCCCCCCATTCTGGCGACAATGTGGTTGATAGCCATTTCGACAAAAATACTAATTTACAAAATTCATTTAACAATTATTTAATATTCAACCGCATATTCTGTCAGTAACATTTGTAAGGCAGTTCATTACTTTTTCACTTAAATCTAGCAAGTATGTGAAAATTTGACAAGATATGTTTTATAATGATTAATTTGGAATAGATAGGATAGAGTATAATCATTCACTTCTTTTATTCGAAATAGATTGCTTTTACATGTACCTCATCAGCAGATTAATGGTTAGAAGCGATGAAAACAAAATACATTTTAATGATAATGGTTAAGTGATGTATATAACATTGTGAAAGATATTTATTCTTTCTCTTCGTTATCATAATGAATAAAAACCGGAAAGTCAAAATTATAAGGCATATATATTTAATAGAATTTCCAACTGTAATATGATCGGCAATGAATGAGCACGTTTTACAATCACTTAAGATTCATAGTTTTGTTTCCATGACATTGAGTTAGTGTCAATAAAAATATGTCTAAAATGCTAAAAGAAATTAAAAGACAGGATATTTCTGTTGTATTTTGCGTCTGTGAGTTCTTAATAACGATATAAACAAAACGCTAAAACGGAAAGGAACATAATATTAAAATATCTTTATTTTCAGAATATACATAGACATGTATTTCACAATGAGTAGCATAAAATTATTTAAAGCTAACTAAGCAAAGACAGCAAAGACGCCGAGATAACTTCGAGGTAAATAGAGAATAATGATTTGTTTTCTTTAAAAAACTGACCACCTGATTATAGAATATAATAAACAGCTTCGACAAAACAAAAATGAATGAATTGGGCTGTTTAAAACGATAAGAACCGCATGTATTAACTGGGTGTACACAACAAACACCTACATATTATTTGCGAGTATCGTGTTCAAGTACGGTAGCAGAGGCAACAACAGTAAGAATAAAAATGAAGCCGGTTATATATTTCCCTTGTTTTCATTCATATGCTGATACTTCGAACAGTTTTTACTTTATATCGGCCCTCACTATGAACTTTTTCTTTGAACAATAAAAATATAAAAAAGCATATACAACACACTTTGCAGTACAATGAAATACAAATGATTTCTGAGTTTTGACCTAATTTTGTTTTCAATTTCTTCTGTAATAGTATTTTTGTTGTTTCATACTGACGATATATCGAAAGTCGCCTGGAAAAAAATAAACATGGTTATTAGAAAACATAGAAACGTAGATAGTAAGAGTTATGTTTATAATTCAAGAAATGACGCAAAATTTAACCATTTGAAATGATTGATGGTTGATCGGCTAATTTTAGATACAATATTGCCTTTTTGTTATTTTAGTTTCATAAATCATTTCGTCTGAGCTCATATGATTGTTATCATTCTGTCAAACCAATAAGTACATCATTTTACCTAAAGAAAATTTTTCGATCATGAAAATGTTGTTTGGAGCAAATACCAGCTTCTCCTGACTGGACATTTAAACTTTAAAGTATGCTTAATAACAGGTTCATTATTTTCAATTAAAGAAAGATCCAGCAGGTAAGTAAAAGTGTATCTCAAGAGGAATATGAATTATTTTAATGTAACAGCAATAAAAGTTTTGAGACTTTCTATTGTTATCTGTCGGCACGTGTACCGAATACATAGATATCCATAAAACCACATAACACAAAAAGTAAAACACTTTGTACACATGTTTGATAATATTTAGAAGTGCGGGAGCATTAAAACGAGATCAGAGTTTCGTAAGTTTACAAAAGTATTTTAGAAAATCCGTGGTAAGTTTGAAATGTTGACACTTACAACTTATAATCAATCTGTGTCTACTTACGCGTCTAACATAGCTGATATTGGTGCTCCTGATCTATAATAATACAAATGTTAAACTCTGTAAAACCTAAGACTGTCATTCACATAGAAACTTAGATGAACCTTTGACGTAAAACTGAAATTGTAAAATCAAACAATATTCCATATCGTGATATGTTAAAATTGTTTATTTCTTGCCAAATATTTCATTATAATAACATTGAAAACTGTTGAGATTTTCCTATGTTAACAAACAAATTGAAAAAAATAACCGCCCTCGTCAAGCACTTTATTTGTTCTGAAAAAAAAACATGCAGGTCTTTTACGCTAAAAAGTACAATATAAAATGTCTGTTACATTTGTACTGATTTACCAACATTACCGTCTGTTCCTGTTATCAAATCGTAATCAACCATCCCCTCAGCAAATTCGTTTGCTTCTGAAAAATCCCATTATAAATCTAAATGATAATGTATTTTTTTTCTCTTAACTTCGACTATTCATTTTAGCTATTCTTCAAAAGATTATGCAATGAATTTTAACACAGCAGGTTAAAGAGGCATTTTGATGCAATTTAAAAGAGGTTTACAAGGAAGTATTTTAACTGCAAAGTGTTTAAATCTGTTTATCATATAATCTACGATTTTATACAATTCACATACAAATAACAATACACAAACAGACAAGAACGAAGGGCACAATTTTACCATGTTTACCACAAATTAATATTACCGTTCTGCTTAGTGTATGGGAAAGCAATATTTGCAGTCGCCAGTTGGTTTTCGTAAGTTACATTTATTTGTTGCCTCGTCGAGTCACTAAAAATAAATTATAAATATCAGATTTACCTGAACGTAATTACATCATTTGATTAGAATATGTCATTAATAATGATAGAATCAGACTATGCTGTCCATTCTTTCCCCAATAATAAAAACAATCTGTTCTAAAACTGAGCACTTTTGAAGTGTTCCAATTAATGCTTATCAGAATATCGGTAGATGTAAAAAAATAACAAAATATAAATAATAATAATAAAAACTGTCAAAATAATAATAATAATGATTATGACTCTTATTATTATTATTATTATTATTATTATTATTATTTCCATCATATATCTGGTAAATAGGTCTAGATAAATCCTTTCGGAATACCTTCGAATTTTTTTTTTCCTCTACCTGACAAACAGTATAACAACTGCAAGATGTGTAAGTAACGACAAGGCGAACAATGTTCCGAGGACAACGGTAGACTTTTCAAAACCTCCAGTGTTTTCTGAATTAAAATATAAAGGTCCTGTGTACAATGACCCGAATAGTAGAAAGTAAACCGAATCAATAATAAAGCAACCGAAAGGTTATTTCAAAGGTAACCAAGACTTAACTAAGAAAATTCATGATTACTGAAATAATTTATTTTAAATAATTTACACATACACTTCATTGCTTACCTAAACTTACGGCACATTCTGGGCCATCATGACTGCCAACACATCCATGTACACACATTCCATTGTCCTGTTTACAAACATTACCGACACATACGCTGCTACATTTTTTGTCACATGTAGAACTGTAGTAACTGTCTTTACATCCGTATAGACATTTACCGTCGGACTGAGCACAAATACTTCCATTATCCGTCGACATCGTCATGCAATTTTCAGAACAAGTGAAAGTGCAAAATGCGCCAAAAGAATTCTTCTGACAACCATAACACACACCAGTCGAAAATTCGCAGGAATCTTTGCAACCTCTTGGGCATTTGTCTCTGCAAAAAGATTGAAAATAGCCAAGCATGCACATCCCGCATTCAGTATTGGACGTGCAATTTATGCAGTTTTCACTTTCAGCACAACACCTATCTCCTGAAAAGCCATTATTACAACCCAATGTACAGTGACCCGTGTCTCTGTCACAAACAGACCCGGCGCACTGAGAAGAACAAGTATAATCACAGTTTGGACCAAAGTACCCAAGTTTGCATGTCTCGCATGTCGGTCTGATGTAGTTTCCAAAACAGGATAAACAATCACCTGAATGCTTCATACATACTGCGTCAGCGCATTTGTCCGGGCAACTATGTTCACAGTTCTGACCATATAGTCCAGGTAAACACAAGTCACAATATGTGCCATTAAAGCTTACTTCACATCCCTTAGAACATGAACCGCTCCTCCTTTCACAAATTCTGTCTGTACAGTTAACAGGGCATGTATGTTCACACAGTTCCCCATAGTTCCCAGCTATACATGTATTGCACATGTTTCCAACAAGTGTGTCGGATACACAACCGTTAATACAATGTCCCAACAGTCTGCTACACCCTCCTTTACAATATTTAGGACATGTCATGTTACAATAATTTCCATATTTACCATCTATACACACCATGCATTTTCCCCCAGTAAAGTTCGTGGTACAGTTACAGTTACCTGACTCAGTCAAGCAAGTTCCGCCTACACAACCTACAGAACAGTCTTCCTGACATGACAGACCATATTTCCCGTATATACATTGTAAACAGTTATCATATGAATAGCATTGTCTGCATGAGTTTCTGCATTTATATGTACAGTTATTTAGGGGAAGAACTGTTGCACTGTCTTCTTCATGTCCGTTATAAAATCCATTTTTACATTCACCACATGATTCCTTTGACATGCACGAAATACAGTTATCTGGGCATGTATTGTTACACAACGAGGTTGTTTCATAGAATCCAGGTTGACAGGAAATGCATTCACTTGCATCTCTACATACACAATTTCTTGGACAGATCCTGTGTTCGCAGGTGGTAGAGCCGTCTTTGTTGTAGAAGCCTTCCTTACACTCAGTGCAAAATGTGCTCGAATTACATGATAAACAGTTAAAGGGGCAGTCATATGTACAGTCATTACTTTGTCCGAGAAAATAGCCATCATAACAAGCTGTACAGGTTGTGTCTAAAGAACGAAAACCACAAGTTTTACAGTTCGCGTGCTGACATAACTTATAACATCTTGCTCCTCTATGTCCATCAATACACCCTAGGGTACACTCGTTTGGCCAACCGTTTTCTCCTGTCTTACATACGCCATTTGTACAACACTAACAGTTGTCGTAACAAACTGGGTCTGTAACAGTTACACCTGGATTGAAGTTAAAAATCACACATTAAAAAATGATATTGAACGTAAAAAGGACTTCGTTTCAAATCAAATGTTGAATTAAAACTCTGTAAACTCAGAGAATCAAACGCTATAAGAATATAAAAATGTATTATCTCGGTCACAAATACTAGAAACCGAAACGACCAACTCCATTCCCGCTATACAAATTATTTATTAAAGTAATGTGTTATGTTATAGTATTTAAAGCAGCAGTTTGTATCCACGTCAAACAGTTATTTACAAATGACATTTACTCACCCTCTACAACAATATTTGAAGAAAACAGTGTACAACTAAGCAGTAATAACAGGCCCGGCATCTGAAAGTTAGTTTATGAACTGCATTTGAATGTTTTATAAAAAAAAAAGGTCACCGTTTCCCAATTAGTGATGTCTGTACACGTATTTAATTAGGAACATGTCAATTAAAAGAGATTAGAATAATTTCCCGTGTTCCAGGGTCGCGTGTTAGATTTCCCAATTCCCCATTTACACTGTAAATCATCCTTTCGAATAAATTACTAATTGTGGCGAGGTTCCATGTTTCAGTCAAGTCAAGTCAAGTCAAGTAAAATTTATTTACAAAAGTCGGATAGTACAAACAAAACAACATAAGCTCTAAAGAGCTTTTAACACCGATTTTGCTAAACACTGACATGTTACAGATTATTGACTGGAAAGGAATTCTATCGATATATTTATTCTTTACTTTTTTGATGATGAAAAGTTAACAATACAATTGTAAGAAGAAATATAAATAAAACCTTCTTAAAGTCTAGCATACTATAATCCAAATCTGTGAAAATCCACTGAATCTCATAAGACCTTTCATATACAACCTCTTTGTCAGAGATACGTGCAAAAGAAATAGATCTGTTTTATCAAATTTACACAAACAGCACTATCTAAATATTTAAAAGGGTAACAATTACGACAAGGAAGAAATGTTAACAAAGTATTTAAATTGTAGTGCTGTACAAATGCACAAACGACTATCTTAACAAAAACGAAAAAAAACCCTTTACATTAAAAAATCATTTTCGGTATAGCACAGGCTAAGGATCGAAAATGAGAAACACCAACAGGTTAAAGGTTAAAAGATTGGGTTACAACACAGCCAAAATTCATGCACCGTAGAAGAATTCTTATCTTTTTTTCACTAACCAGGATTTTGAAATCGTTTACTTGTCAAATTTTGTCAATTTATACACCATCTTATAATAACCGAAGTTTGTCCAATGAATTGCTTTATAGAAGTTGGAAAAGCGATTACTTTGTTGGGCAAGTATAAGGTGGTTAGATATTCACAAAACGACTCAAAATGAAAAAGTGAACATTTTTTACAGAATGTGATTCTATAAAATATAGATGCACAAATGTCCACAGGTGTGAATTTAATTAAAGATAAAGAAATATAAGCTGTTTTAGGTGGTCAGTTGAAGGTCAAACGTGTAACAAAAAGAGTTATTACATAAAAATAGTTATTACATCTAAAACGTTGTCCTGGAATAAATGAAAAACGCAGCATCCTGCATTTATATACTACTATATAAAAACATTTATAATGCAAGTGAACCATTGATACATGTGTATCGCCCTTATAATAAATTGTAATAATCAGGTCGAAGTATCATAAATGAATCCGGAAAAGTAGTGAAATTATGAAATGCAAAATAATGCAAAATAAGGATGTCTGATTCAGAACTTGGTTACAAATTTTTACTCAATTCCTCAAACTCTTTTGTCAATCTATGTGTACATGTTTGTTATAACACAAGACCTTATAAATACAAATACACAAACTTGAACATTACAATAAAAATATGTTTTTCATGTAGTATATCTTATGTGTGATCAGACTGAAAAAGAATTTGATTTACTGTAGATTAAGTTCAGTATTTTAAAACTTAGCTTCAAACGAATTTATCATCTATCATTATGTATTATACAAATCATCTTTTGAGTTTCCTGCATTTGAGAAAATGTTTCCCGGCGTAAGATCTAGTTTCAAACGTGAATACATGTGAAGGTGTAAGTTGGTTTTCTTCTTTTAAAGTGAGAGTTGTCTATGATTTTGATGATTAAATTTCATTTTAAATCCATATGCTTGAATATTTCATTGTTTTGTAAACATAAATCATGATTATTTCGAAAATAAAAAGTCATAAGTGACTTTATTACTCTTTAGGATGTCAAAATTCAAATAATTATTAAACACGTATGTTTTTTAATAAAAAACCTAAAATCATGCAAATATTTAATTCTTATGTGATTATATTTATTATATATATATATATATCGTGCCATTGTGAAACAGCCTCAGGTTAAGATCTCCTTTTAAACGCTATTTTACCATCCTCAGTGTCCTTGAAGCCTGAAACGTAACTGTTATATCGAATATTGGTCTTTTTGCAATTTTGTTTCTAGACAAGGAGAAAAACGCGTTTTGTTTATTTCTAGCATGTACGAGACCTGTAATATTTTAGTGATCTTAACAACTAGTTCTGACTTTTTGTCTGCTGGTGACAACTAAGTTTGCTTTTAGAAACAGTCAGCACTTTATAGGAGTGATTGATACAAGGGTCTGTGCAAAAGAAGACGAATTTATTTTATTTTGTTTGGGAATCTCGAAAAATAATTTAACAAAGAAATATTATTTCGTTTTCGAAACAATATTTCGTTCTAACTTATTTCAAAACAAAGATCCTTTTCAACGAAATATAATAACATAAAAGTAATTTCTTTTTTGAAATATATTACGTTTAAAACGATCGGTATATTAGAAATGCAAAACAAACGTAACATGTCGTCGTAGAGCTTCCGTACTTGAGAATCTCTCAAGTAGGAGGCAAATGTTTAAATAGAAATGATAAAACCTTACATCAATTCTTTTAACAATATCTTATCTTGGCTGCAGTGTGAAAACGGTTGTCTACATTAAATGAGAAAAAAATATTACACAAGCTCAACAAAGGAAGTATGTTTCCTGCAATCTAATTTCAATCGTTAAAAAGTTGTTACAAATCACAAATGAAAATACCCTTTTTATGCTCTTTTATATTTCACTCAACAGCTTGTACACTTTTAAACTGAGGTGGTGAAAATTGTGGCTCGATTGGGAATCGAACACAGGACCTTCCGTCTACAGGGCGGACACTCTACCAACTGAGCTATCAAGCCACATGACTTTGCCTTAACCACTTATCACAAATATACCTGTACCCGACTACAGTGTGTAACCATCCCTATGTGTTAGCGTTCACATTTCAGAAGAATATATTGCCAAGTCTGAGACTGTTTAAAAAAATAGAACTTTACTCTTTTGACTACTTACTAACGAGGAGATTGATCTAGAAATGGGAGCCGGACTTCCAAGGTGGAGGTTGTGGTTTCGATCCCAACTGGGTTAAAGGTCTCAAGTGATTGTCTGCACTACATGCTTTCGGTGCAAGTAATAGTTTAAACTCAGGAAGTCATCGAGTTAGATGAAATAAGCTGAGGAACTTTCCAATCAGTGTAATCTAAACAGGAAGCTATCATCTACAATATCACGAACTGTGGTAGCATAATATTCATAGCTTTTACAAATCAACCACTCATCTGTAAAAAATATATGCATCCATCATTAATATGCATCGTGTAATTGACTGGTGTGGTACATGGCCCAAAAATGAGTAAACAACAGACCTTTGCAACTGAAAAATAAGTGCCTTTCTTACCTCTTGAAAGTAATTACTGATGTTGTTAGCATAAACTGTTCAGGTAGTGCTTTTCCTTTAAATATAATGCTAAAACCAGTCTGTATGCAGTTAAACCCATATAATATTTAAAAATTTGCTTAAAATTTGAACACAACACTAACAAAACTTTCTACTATGAAAGTGCCCAACGATACATGTGTTACTAAGAACAAAGCCATTTACAGTTTACAAAGCCATTCTAAAGAAAACAATGTCACATGAAAGAGCTTAAAGATGCTTAAGCACATTAAAGCATTTCATGATACAGGTATATAATATTAATGATTGTTTACGAAAAACAGTAAACATGTTTTAGACATACTAAATAAACAAAAAGAATGAATAAAATCAAACAAAAGGTTTGTTAACCTTTTTCACTTGAAATCAGCCAGTTTCTCTGTAAAGATCAGACGCTTACAATACAGACATTAACCGTTTATTGCTTTTAGGCTTTAATGAAATTCAGCATGAATCAGTATATGTCATAAAGCTACACTAACTGTAGCTCGTCTTATATATCACGTTTCATGTATCCGCCTGTGGAGAGGACAGTTAAACGCTTGCATCCCCATCATGGTCATGGTCCGACTATTTGCCTTGTGTCTAGCCTTAGAAGTCGACAAGTAAGTTCAAGCATAAAGGTTACCCATTTACCCGGAAGAGCTGGCTTTTTCTTACCAGTAGTGCTTATAGTTGCTGATAGGTATGTTCCTCATCTGTGAATAAAAAGAAAAGTGTCTACGTATTATATATTTTGTTTCCAACAGACGTTTACTACACCAAAACTTTATTGCGATCAATGTGTGATATAAATTATACTAAAAATATTACTTAAACAATTTATGAAATAATTTTCATTTAAAATGTTATGACCGTTTATCACAATTTGTTTTTCTCAAAGTAACGCTTCAGTCCGGAAATGTAATATTAAAATCGTACATTCAGCTCCGTTGACAGCATGGTTAAAAGCTCGTCAGCTGGGTTAGTTTTAAAAATAAAGTACAGTTGGTAACCATTAACATTCCTTCGAAATTGAAGATAGACAACTCAACCATACTTATAAAAGTATATATAAATATAAGAAATAAAATGTATCAAATCAGAGAGAAAGTGGCTTAAATTTCTCTTACATATTTAAAACATTCGCTGACGATTTAAATAAATTAAATTGATTTTTAAATACTCAGATGGAAGACTTCTAGAAAGATTCGTTTCCAGATGATAAAGAATTTGAACAAGTACAACAGACCACATTTATGAAATATGTTTGCAAGGTTTACATTAATTTCAACAAACAGGAACTCCAAGATGATTCCTGAAATAAAGCTGTTTCAAAGAGGATGGTATAAACAGTTTGAACTATCGAAAGACAATAACCATTGTAATAATACTAATCGAAATGTATTAGTTGATTACCATGTTGCCTGATGTCGGAGAATGCAACATTTGTAGTTGCCTGCTGGTTGTAATAGGTTTCACATTGTCGCTGCCCTCTCGAGTCACTAAGCAAAAATTTTGAATATAAATAAGCTTAACATCAGTTGAAATGGTAACGGGTTTCTTCTCTTTTTTCTCTCTTTTTTTGTGTTGTTTTCTAAAACAACTTACTGTCAAATTAAGTCAAATAGTGTGTAAATTTCGTGACACAGGACGTACATTTTTGACAGTTTATTATTTACTTCCTTATTTCATTTTTTTATTCAAGTATTATTAAACGTGTCGGAACTGAGTAAAAAAATCTTATAGTCATTAGCTGAGCACGGTTATTGCAAACTTTTATGAAGTTTTGATAGTTCTGTTTCATGATCATTTCTTGGGAAAAGGTTACATAACGCTATAAAGCGACATTCTTAAAATACCTTTGACAGATAAATCGCCGTTGCTTTACAAACAAAAGAGTTTGCACAAGATTGAATATCAAAGATAGTACAAACAACGATACAAACACCCCAATGGTGAAATACAGCCTGGAATCTTCGCTTCTACTCGTTTCGGATGAGGAATCTGAAGAGGAAAGGAGACAGAAATATATATAATTAACTCATTGCACACATTTTGCATATGTAATTTCGTCATTGTTTTTTTTTTTTTTTTTTTTTTTTTGGTTACTTCTTAAATATAAAAACATATACTGCTCAAATTAATAAACAGAGCGCAAATATGTTATGGCGTAAATTGCCCACTATACTAGATATTCGCTGCAAATTTCGTTTGTAGTTATCGCCGGTCAATATCCTCGAGAAACCCGTGCACTTTACAATAAATTTACAATGCATGGGTATTTTGTTTTTCTTGTTGTGTAAAAACCCGATTTAGATTTTGCATGTGTACAGTTCGTTCGCGATAGCACATTTGACAAAATGAATGTTTTAATGCAACTTTTTACTGTATCTGCTTTTTTGACAACGGTCCAGGGTGTGCGACGTCATTTAGCAACAGTAACTACTGATGTTGATCGAGCGGTGCAGAGGATCGAAAATTTACGTAACGTGAGGTAGTGTTGTTGCCAGGTTGTTGAGTCGTTATCAGGAGACTGGAGAATTCACAAGAAGACTTGGCCAAGGTCGTCACCGCATTATAACACCTCGTCAGCACAGATATCTGAGAACTTTGGCCCTCAGAAATCGCCAGTGTACTACTACGGCACTGAAATTGACTTCCAGCAAGAAACAGAGGTTCGTGTGTCCACCCAAACTGTCAGAAATCGTCTTCATGAAGATGGTTTGGATGCCCAAAGACCTGCCAGAGGATCAATTCTGACCGTAGCTTACAGGAGAGCTCCCTTAGAATTTACTGTGCTTTTCACAGACGAGAACCGCTACCACGTTTCGACCTGTGACAGGCGTGTGAGGGTGTGGTGTCGCCGAGGAGAGGGACGTAAGCGGAATGTAACATTATTCCTTATGACAGGTTTGGCGGTGGGTCAGTTATGGTGTGGCCATGGATATCCATTGACGGGCGCACAGACCTTTATGTGATTCCAGGAGGTAGTCTGACGGCCCTGAGATATCGGGACGAAGTCCTAGAACGCAAAAGGCGAAGCGTTTTGTTTAGTGCAAGATAATGCTCGAGCACACACTGCAAGAATCGTTCGGAAATTCTTTGATGATTAAGTTATTGAGGTCACAGATTGGCCAGCGAGGTCTCCCGGTCTTAACCCCTTAGAGCATGTCTGGGACATGCTTTCTCGTAGATTTTCTTCGCGTCCGAACCCTATGCAGAACGTCCGTGAGCTTTCACATGTTCTTGTAGCAGAAGGGGATGCCATACTACAGGATATGATCAGATGTGTCAACAGGAGTATGCCAAGACGATGCGGAGAGTGCCTAAACGCCCGAGGGGGATACACTCATTACTGACACTGACTATGAAACGTTTCCAGGCCTGATTCTGTTTTTACAGACATTGCTCGTTTTCCTGTAAGACCACTATTTCAAAGTTAATTTGATTTTGATAGTGTTCATATCCTGGACACTGTCTCTGTTCAGGAGTGCCTGTTGGTGATGAAAATGCCGATTTGTTTTTCTAAAAAACACGAGTTTGTTATTTCTGTAATAGATATTCATAAATCTACTCAACGGGTATGGAATTTCATAGATTATATGGGCGCTCCTTATTATCAATTTGAGCAGGGTATATAAAACATTCACATTTAAAGTAATATGAACTTTACATTTGAACAAGAATTTTTTGATGGATATGTCTGTTTAGGTATTGAACAACAAAACTCACCTTTATTCAGAATGAGATAAAAATGTCTCAACACCTTTAATTGATATCTTACCTACGATTGCAAAACATTCTTCAGCATTGTATTCACCATCACACCCATGTATGCATTTTCCACTTTCCTGTTTACAAGCATTGCCAACGCATTTACTATTACATTCCTTGTCACAAAAAGGACCGTAGTATCCAGTATGACATCCATATATACATGTACCATCAGACTGTGCACAACTAGTTTCACTTACACCCGACGTATTACAGTTCTTTGAACAACTGAAAGAGCAAAATGTGCCAAAAACATTCTTTTTACATCCAAAACAAGAGCCAATGGAAAATTCGCATGAACCTTCACACCCTTCTGGACACCTTTCTTTGCATAAGTGTTGAAAATAACCCGGAACACATGTCATGCATTCCGTATTTAAAGAGCAGTTCATGCAATTCTCACCTTCCACGCAACATCTATCTCCTGAAAACCCTTCTGCACAACCATGAACACACACTCCGTTGTCTCTGTTACAAACACCCCTGCGACAATGAGACGAACATTTCGGTACACAGGTAAGGCCATAGAAACCTGGTTTACATGAATCACACTTGCTTCCAATAAAGTTATCCGTACAATTAAAGCAATCACCGGATTGTTTTTCACAAAGGTTTTCAAAACACTTTTCTGGACAACTGAGATCACAGTTCTCCCCGTGTTTCCCGGGTGCACACTTGTCACAATATCTGCCATTAAAATTTACTTCACATCCGTTTGAACAAATACCGCTGAACCTTTCGCAAGTCTTTTCTTTACAACTCACAGGACAGTTTTTGTTACACAGTTCACCGTAAATACCTTTTATGCATATACTGCACTTGCGTCCAACAATGGTGTCCGAAATGCAACCTTGAATACAATCTCTAGAAATGCTGTCACACACGTTTCCTTTGCAATATTCAGGGCAGGTTTCGTTGCAGAATTTTCCATGTTTTGGAAAAACACATTCCGTGCAGTTGTCACCGGTAAAATTCTTAGAACAATTACAGTTTCCAGATTCAGTTAGGCAAAGACCATCAATACAGCCTACAGAGCAATAGTTCTGGCATGTCAAACCATATACACCTCTCACACATTGTGAGCAATTATTAAATGACTGACATTTTGTGCATGTTTTTCTGCATTCAAAGGAGCAATTGTTTAATTGATGACCTAATGCACTGCCGTACTCATATCCGCTGTAAAACCCATTGATGCAACTTTCACACGTATCATAAGATGTGCAAGTATCACAATTAACGGGGCATTTACTTTTGCACAATGATGTTTTATTGTAGTATCCTGCTTTGCAAGAAATACATTCAGTTTGGTTATTTATGCATTTACAATTCAAAGGACACCTGGAGTTTTCACATGTATCTGTAGCATTTTTGTAATAGAAACCTCTCTTACATGCAGTGCAAGACGTGTTTGAAATGCATGATAAGCAGTTTGATGGACATCTTGAAGTACAGTCTTTATCCAGGCCAATGTAGTAGCCATCATAGCAAGAATCACATTCTGTGGACAAAGTTCCGGCCCCGCAGGATTTGCAGTTTTCATACTGACACATTTCATAGCACCTCGCTCCCCTATGACCATCAATGCAACCAATGGTACAAGTATTTGGCCATCGTTGATAGTGACATAACTCACCGATACAACACTTGCAGTTGTGGAAACAGGCTGGATCTTGTTCTATAAAAGGTTAAACATCAATTGGCCGTCTTTTTATTGTATACAAAATCACGAAACGCAAAAAGTAGATTCAGCTATTTTAAGTATGAAATATAAACATTTTTTACATTTCGCGAGTGTAGATAGCATAATAATGTCTAACCATCAAACTAAAGGCATACAAGTTGAAGAACATAAGTAAACTTCTTCATTTCTTCTCAGTCTTTTGTGTTTCACTTTTTTCGTTACATTTAATTAAGTTGCACTGTTTAGGCACAGCACAATCATCATTTACTAAGGATATAAGGGGCAAGACATGAGCAAAGTCGTTGAAATATTTCATATAAACTTCGCTTGATTTGAACAATCTTATCTTTTAGATATGATGTACGTATGTATGTACTTACCTCCGAGAACACAACTAAATAATAGCACTGTAGCACAAACAATCAAAAGCCCTGACATCTGAAAACAATATTTGCAACAATTAATTTGTGGAAAAGTTTCTTTCATTGATATTTACCACGCTATTGTTACTGAATATATGATAACGTTTACATTAAATTAACATCATTTAGTGGAATGTATTGATACATCCAATTTTGAATTACTTCTGTTGAAGCAGATTCCTTCAAATATTTTTCGGTACTAAAGACTCAACAAGGTACAAAAAAACAGAAGTTACAAACGCAGTGAAATCTAACGAGAACATGTAGCTGAGACAATGATCCCTGTTGTTCAGGCGAGCTACAATATTGAAAATAAAAGCGACATCAGATTTCTGTTTCAAAAGATGTGAGGTATATTTGTATGAATTAAACTACAGGTGTTTGTAACGAGTCAGGGAAATTTTGAAAAGCAAACACACTCTTAAATACGCAAGGCAAATTTGATTTTCGACTTCTCACATCCAGATGTTTTAGTCTCAAAACAATGCATGAATTTACAATACCTCAAACTAAATTTTCATTGACTTACAGAACAGGCATACATTTTATAACGGAACATAGCACTGACGCACAAAGACTTTTCATTGACTTATGTGTTTTCTTATGTGTCTATTTGACTTAAAAATGGATACACTCGGACTGAGGAACTTTAATTTAAATTAAACCTAACCTTTTATTAAACAAAAATATTCGAAAATGAAACGTTTGCAAATTTATTTTATTTGGGCAAAAAATCGCTTTTCTAATTTAATTGTTCGTCTATAGTAAGAAGGAAATAAGTCGTGTTGTAATTTACCGACCTCCACAAAATCTACTTTATGCCTCCCTCTTTGATGAAAAGTTGTTAATGATAAAAAAAAAACAGTAATGTTCTGAATGGTGCCGGACGAGATTAAGACCTTTCGTTCTGAAAGAAGTATCCGTATTCCCTATACTGCGATTATGAATATTACCCTCTTTCCCGAAACTGAACTTTAAAGGCTGGCGATTCTGTTTTGTCGAAAAAATAAAAACATGCAACTAATAACAAAATTGTATTGTAAAACAGTGAATGGCTGAGAGGTGTTTTTGACCCATAGTTTTGTCTTATACAAAGGTGAGCACTTTGAAACGAAATGAAGGTCACAGAGCAAGAATGTTGAGGAGGGTTACGTCATGACTTTAACGCCGTTATATTCCAGCTGCAAAAATAATTACACGTTGTTTTGCTTTCTTTAAAAATGGCCAAAGAAATGTCTATGAAATTTTTTCAGCATGTGAGTAAAACACTTCTATTTAACGGTATTGTTGCTTCTCTATATGTGTTTATAGAGCAAAAACTATGTTTAAAAAGACTACGTATTTTTCAGAAAACCAACTATTGTAACGTCACGAAACTATGAACACCTCTCTTCCCTGACTAAACATGAAGTCCGCTAGTTTATCTTGTAGCATTTTATAACTCCATTCCACTTAATACCAGCAAAAGATTTCCACAAAGACCCAATTTTTCTTTTAAAAACTAGCAAGTAATCCTTAAGATTAGAAATACCACATACGACTCAATCGACAAAAACAACTATGTCACATCTATTGCTCCGGTCGTGATTGGTAACGCAGTATTAAGATATTGTCTAAGTAGGTTAAATGCTGTACCTTGTATTTGCTCATTTTTCATATCTTCCAATATTTTATCCAATTTTCTCTATAAAGTTAAAGTATTTATGTATATGTAAAAGAATCCAGTCGCAATTTTTTTCCACGAGATTTGTTTTAGATGTGTATCTAAACCCCTAAGTCCTTTCATTTAAAGGTAAACAAGTGAACAATAGGCTAGATAATGGCTACACAAATACTTGTTTTTGCATTTTTCTTTTAAAGTAGGAAGTTATGTGATACAATATACACTAGTTAGATGTACCTCTACCGTTTAACATTCCTTATTCTCTTTACTACTAAGGCGATGTTTTATGCCGGCTCGCCTCAGCAAGCTAATATAATGATAGGATTTTACTTGAAAAACAAAAAAACAAGCTAGAACTCCGAACACTTCCGAAGCTTCAAAGCCGCCTGGCTTCCAGTTTCAAGAGGTTGTAGTTCAGAAAAGCTGGAGACCAAATATTACGTGACGGCAAATCAACCAATAGAAAGCCAGCTTTCAAGGTGACTTGCTAATCATCTTGTTTATAAACTGTTAACTTAAAACAACCACCATTAACATAAAACAATATATAAGCCAAATATAGAGCAAGAGTTACATCGACAATTTTTCTTCGTTTCTCGAATTGTTGTCACCGTCACTCAGGCTATTTTCGTTTCTCCCGCGTCTTTCGACATTTTGTTCAACCCTCTAATGGACTGTGCCGAAGATAGCGGAAATGGCACGTATTTTTCTTTTCTTGCTGCCTCACACTGGCAGGCAAATGCGTAGTTTTGTTTCCGCGCTTTAACCGAAATATAAACGACTTTATAGTTTATAGCACTTGGCGGGGATTTTACCATCCGCTTTTCCCTGCAGAGCGGATATTTTACGAGGGATTGACTGGGCTCAAGGTCAATGGCACAGCTATTCCCCGGTCCAGGGGGAGGGGGGGCGGGGCGCAGTTGACTAGTGCATTACAATACAGACTAGCTCATGGCATGCTTTTTCTAGTACCGTCCTTACATTTTATGAAGCCTGTAATGACTTTTTGTTTCTTTCAACAGTGTGTGGTATTGCAACATTGATATGTTACGGAAACCTCTTAGTGTGAGTGGTTGTAGAAGAGTAAGCTGATTATAAATATGTAAGCGAGCGCTACTAACTTTTTAAAAGCTTAACCTGTTAAAGAAAATATCAGATTGTTTACAGATTTGAAATCGATTATGAAATTTTAAAAAAGGCTATGTTACTGACTATAAAAAAATGAAATTGAAAGATAAATAGAGCTCATTTTAAAAACAAATATATTAAACATTTCAAAACCATTTTTAGCTTTAATAGGTACTGGTATTAATATTTTCTGCGGAATCAGGCAATGAACAGATCTTAAGAACAGAAGACATATATTATTCAGATTTTAACAAGACTTCAAATAATCATATGCAAAACATATACGTTCTTAGGTAACATTTCCTATACAATGAACATGATTTATACTACTCAAAATGTTATAAGGATCACTTTTTAAAGATTAATTTATTTGATAATATTTGTATAACAAACGACGAAGTTTGCAGTTTTTGTAAAGCTTGTGTATTCTACACAAAGCAGTAAACTGTGTTATTGGAGAGGTCATCAGACCTCTCCACAGTGTTGGCTTTAATTGCTGGCGGCATCCATTTTTGAGTATCAAATTTTAGTTAATGATCTCATATTAAGCCTAAAATCATGAAAACCGGTCTACAAAGATAGTTATGCGAATGCTCCGAATCAAAATACGAATTCATTTAAACGAAACCAAAATTTAACATCGGGTCAAAACGGCCCATGGTTAAAACGGCCCATTATGAACAAAACGTACAGAATAATTTTGGTATTCCCTTAAAGCGACTGACTTACAGATGGGCCGACGATGAAAAAAAAATGTTCTTACATCTTGAAATTTTTGCTGCAATTGCAAAGAACATATTTAAACTAAGTTACTGATTCATTTACATCAAAATATAAAGTTTTACACACTTTTTTCGGTAAAAAATTTACCCTGTTAGTCACGGGGTAGATACTTTAGTTATAAGATTAATTTTGACGCTTGCTTACAAGGCTCAGTGGTCTAGATCGTCGTTCCCTATTTTACTGACCGAAAGGTCGTGGGTTCGAATCCTGGTTAAGTCAAAACTTTTTTTTTCAGTTTTCATGGCGTATAGAAGCAAAATATTATGTTTTTCCGTAGTATATTAAATTCTCTTAAATTTTAAAGAAAAACAAATCAGCAAAATTCTGTGAGTCAGTCAGTCAGCTTTAACTAAACACAAAAAACACAATTATAGGGATGCATTTCTTATAATGCATGCTACTTTTTAAAACCTACAAATTCTAAAATGCATTTTTTTCTGAGAAACTCATCAGCCTGCTGAACAAATTAATATTTAGCCATGGTCATGAAAAATGATAAATATTTTTTACGAATTTCAGAGGATTTTTGACAAGTCCATTTCCTCGATTTGGATCAAATTTACGCCCTTTTAATATTTAGTCCAGCTTAACAGATACTATCGCTGATTATTTTGTAAAATATTTGGACTAAGAAAGGTGTAATTAAAGCTTGAAAGGGAAAACAAAACTTAATGAGCCTAAAAAAGCAGCTGTTAAACATGGGTGTTCTGGCTTCAACAACTGAGACATGCATTGTTGTAAAAGAGGGAGGGGAGGGAGTAAAGCCTTAGGGGCTTATAGGAAGATCCCCAAGATTCTACAAGGTATGAAATACATGAGGTTATCTTAATTTGTTTCAGTTATTTAAATGATAGATACGCCACTATAAACACATTTGAAATAAATAAATTATAGCCAGTTTCGGTCATTTTGCATAATAAGGTATTAACTATTAGTAATAGCTTGGTTACTAGTTTTTATAATTATTTAAGTCATAGAACGTTTAAAAAATTCAAAATGATCTTGGAAACAGGTAGATTTATTCTTTCATTAACGACAGCTGCTGACCTCTCTTTGGCTTACTTTTTAAAGGAAGCCAACTTGTCGATTCTTTTCTCTATAGCGCTGTTAAGTTGCACGGGAAAAGCGATAACCACGAAAATGGGGTACTTGGCGACCTGTACTTTTTTGTACATGTTTAAGCCCTACACACGAAAACCAATCTTTCATCTTGAAAATTGTATGAAATGGCGAATAATCGTTTGAAACAACGTTTAAGCGTTGAAGAAATGAATAGGGGGTGGGATGCTTGAAGCAGAAGCGTTCCAACGTCACATTGCACGTCACCTTGGCGTGTCACATAGCGCTGTAGCGAGAATGTGGAATCGCTTTCAAACGCAAGGGAATGTTGTTCACAGACATGGGGGAGGTCGTTAGATGGCGACGGCGAATACAGACGACCGTTGTATTGTGTTTCAACCACGACACCACCGCTTTATGAACGCCACAGCCCTCCAGAATGAGGTCCAGAATGCAACAGGGGCTCCATGATGTTGGCATGAGGACTAGACGATCTCCCATTCGCGTTCCAATGATGCACAATCACATCCAGGCACGTCTACAATGGGCCAGAGATCACATAACATGGACATTTAATGACTGGACACCAATACTTTTCACTGGTGAGTACGGGTTCTGTATTGACTTTACAGACAGGCAGCCCGGGTGTGGAGAACGAACAACAAACGGTTTGCACCAGCATGCATAGCAAATCATGATCGGTATAGTGGGGGCTCAGTTATGGTTTGGGCAGGGTTCAGCATGCACGGGAGGACCGATATGCACATCGTCGACAACGGCAGTCTGACGGCTTGACGTTACGTCGATGAGGTCTTGGATGTATACGTTTCGTTTAATTGGACGACAATGCCAGACCTCACAGAGCCAGAGTGACTAATGAGTATGTTGAAAATGGAACGATTGCAAGGCCTCCAGACCTAAATCCAATTGAACTTGTCTGGGACATCCTTAAGAGAGCGATTTCAGCTCTCCCTGTTAGCCCAACCACCATCCAGGAGCTTAGACAGGTCCTTATAGAGGAGTGGGTTCGAATCCCACAAGACGCCATACGCGGGCTTATCAGTAGCATGAGGAGACGGTGCCAGGCCGTAATCAACACAAATGGCGTTCTTGACACTTTTGTCTCACTTTAACATTCATTCCACTTTTAACACCAATGCACAAAAAACTAAACAGCCATCCTTATCCAGATTACACCGTTGTCACGCTTCAGTGATTAATAAGAACATAACAAAAACAACAAATTAATACACTTAAATATCAAAATTATCAAAATATCAATTTGAATTGAATAATTATTTTATACCTTTAAAAACATATACAATCGAATAAGTGATCCCTATCAAATTTTGAGTAGTATATTACACAAAATTACCATTAAATACACCATTGTGGTATAGGAAAAATATCCTTATGGAAAATATATTATTTTGATTCCTAATGTAATCAGACGCTTGTAATAATGTTAGTACACGGACCAATATATGTGATAAACTGGGGCTTCTTTAAGATTTATTCTTTTATGTAACTTAGAGTTTTGTAAAACTGAAATGCAGCAGAGTAAGTCTGTGTATCGTTCTAGGTCATATTGTATTCTGTTCACCTAATAAGTCGGACAGGAGCTAGGCAAGGCTACCGTTGCAGCTGCTAGTGAGGTTTCTCACGTACGTGTATATTTATTCAGAATTTCCATTATGAGATATTATTTTATGCCTACCAATGAAATATAGGGAAATATCAGTGAGATAAAAGTGATAATCCACTGTTTTGAATCAGTGAAATTACCATTTTGATAATCCACTGTTTGTGCCGGAACTACTTTTCCCCACCACGTAAATACAAGAGAATCCGCTGTATTTCAGACAGTGACAGCGAGTGAAATTTATTTACCTTGTTAAATCCAGTTAAAATATTGAATTCCTGAGCCTAACTAGTTGTGAACAATGATGAAATTCGCCATAAATTATTTAAAATGTCTGATTTGTTTACATAACTCACATGGACAATATCCAATATGGCCAACTTTCAATTCAATTGATTGAATATTACTCGGTATTAATCCGCTTTTATAATTAAAGTATGTATGGCTAAAATTCAATAAATATTGATAAACTGTGTAGAGAAAAATATATGTTATTTGATGAAAGTGTATTCAGTTTGTTTCAGCAGAAGTAAAGTTATCATATGTATTGGAGATTGTCTGCACTTTTTTATGCAGAGTAACGGTTTGACCAAAGTAGGCATTAACTGATTTGGGGCTCACCATGGGGAATTTATTGAAGGCCCTGAGTAAAAATGTCATAAAATACCCATTTTTGACGTGTTGGCATAAATAAAAAGAAAATTTGTTTATATATATATCCTCTATTTATAATATACATAGATATGTATTGGGATATTTTTACTGTTAACAAACAAGAGGGATTGGTTAGCTGATTTACTTGTGGAGAAACATGTATATTAAATAAATTACGTTTTGTGGTTGTCGTTGACACGGTTTGATAAGCGAGGATACTCATCTAGATTGTACTAGATCTAGAAATATGATGTGTCTATCACAGTAATACTAACTGATAACTACTTTTCTTAAATAACTATATGTTATGCATTTGTTAATTAAATGAATTGCATCTTCAATATCCCTTGAATTTGTTAAACACTGGCATAAACCCTCATTACGGTAATCTATTTCTAGAATAAGTATGTAGCCTTGGAGAATGACTGCAATTTATCTAATTATGGCAGATCTTTATGGAAAAAAATATTTAAGTAACTTCTGTATTCAAGTGTACGTTTACAGTAATTGTACAATAGAGCGTCCTTCCTTATCTGAATTCCAGTTCTGTACAAAACAATTGAATAGACGTTACTGAAATAGGAGTGTAAACAGAAAAGAATTAACAAATTCTGGCTATACCCAATTATTCCCAAAACCGTGATTGTACAACATTACTCTAATGCTGTAAACGCAGTTCTTAATTTCAGTGTTACAGTAATGACAGAACAAGATTTTTTCAAGCAATTTATCATTGATGAGCATAATGTTCGTTTAACGTGCTCTTAAAACAATAATGCCACATCAAGAAACGCACCTAAATAAATTATATGGCTTAAGCGATCTTTATTATGACCAGCAAAGTTTATCACAACCGTTGAACACCTCTTCCCTCTGATCTACTAACAGACATAATGAATTCAGTTTTTTAAAGGTTCATCATATTTTATTTTTTGACGATCGAAACAACTGTCAGTTGCCTGTACTTTACTTGATGATGACTTTGGACGGAATTTTATTTTTGCTAGTGAGCTATACCGTGCACCGAAATTGATGGAAATGCTTTTACCTTAATATTGAGAAAAATTGCAATGACTTCCTGCTTCCGTATATTATATATTCATTCGGGTTTAAAATTATTCGCGAAACGGATGTCTTGTGTGAGTGAGTGAGTGAGTGAGTGAGTGTGATTGTGTGTGTGTATGTGTGTGTCAACGTGCTCTTTCTTATATATAAGTTTCGAGTAGGAACGACGAAATCTCATTAATCCAGCGATTTTAAGGATATGTATGCACACTGGAATTTTATTCTATATAAGGTCGAACTATGTTTCTACATTTTAGGCATCAAATAATTATGAAAGAAAACATCACCTACCTTCAATTCGTTGTTTTTCTTAGTTCACCTTAACCCCTGTTATACTGGCACTTCATTTGAACCGTAGCACCGACGAAGGTCGAGTCGCGTGTTTGAAATGTTCAAAATGTTAAAGTATCTGAAAAAGTTTAAGAACCTATAGATTAAATTAAGATTCAAATTTAAGGAGCCTAAAGGCTCGTTTTCGAGAATGTTTTCCTTTCGAGGCAAGTAAACAATAAAATATCGACCAATTAAATTTTAGCTGCGACCCTACTTTCACTTTAGAGTAAACCGGAACTCAATATGAAATCAAACAGCACACGGCCCAGAAAAAGACGTTTGTTGAATGCTGCCTTTCCTATTCACAAAGGAGGCAAAATCTAGTTAGCCAGGCGCCATGATTTTTTCGTGCGTGTCGTTATACAGCCTATGACGAAATAAAATTTTGGCATCAGGTTAAACCCAACGTGGGAGTTTGTGTTCTGTCACTTCTGTAATTCTGCTAAAATTGTCCATCGAATATTTTGTACCGTTTTCATTTTTCTTCCAAATCAGTCAATTGTTTATTGGCTCATTAAAAATTGTCTCAGTTGTCGGTGCGCTACTTTAATAATGTCGGCTATCTTGTAAGTGCTTACTTTTCTGGTAAGTCACTTACAGACGACATAAGAATTTAAAGGCAGTTCAGAAGTGGTTACACTTACCGCCGATTTTTATACAAAAGCTTACCGGGATTTAAAAAAATAAAATTTAATCCATGTTTAAAACATTTATACAAATATCTGCTGGTCTGTATTTCTTTATAAGCATGTTCGTCTTCTACAAAACACGATGATAGCCATAAAAGAAGAAGTAGAACAAAAGTAAGTCAGCTATGTACTTACATATTTATTTAAATGTCTACTTATCACTTTTAAAGAGCATTATATTTGCAGTATTCTCTACTTTTCTTTCAGATTCAAATACGGTACAATGTTGTCTGGCCTTTTGCACTCCTATGCATTTATTGCTTTGCATAAGACTTATAACATATGCTAGATATTTTTATCACTATTTGGCATTTTCCTGGAACCTATCATTCATGCATTCAAAGAATGCTTTTTTTGTAGTTTTTTTTTGTTTTTTGCAATGACTTGATACTACCTTCAATGCTATAATGTAAATACAAACCAGCATGTTTCCTGTGCATATAAAATAAATGACGTTGCTATTTTGAAATTAAGATAAAGTGTCTTTTGGGCACCCTCAACGAAAGTTGTTCAAGTCTTGGGATTAAAACTGTAACAACAAGTTTCGGTAAATAAATCAGTGGTGGTGTTCATGTTGACAAAAAATACCAACAAAAATATTAAAGGTATTTTGACGTAATTACCTCTCAAGATGTTCCAAAATATTAAACTTGTAACGGTTTTCACAATATAATTGTAAATGTACGCGCCAAACTATTCAGTAATGATTCTTGGAAGCGTACGTAACTGCTGATTCTTCACCGGACGAGCAAGGTTACAAGACACGGCCGCACACTCTTATCAGAAAAACATAATATCAGAAACAAACATAAGAAGTTTGAATCAAATGAAGTTAAATACCTATGGAGTCAAACTACTCTCTTACATTACACTGGATCATGGAAAGTTCTGCCGCATCACGTATACGACAGTTGTTATACGTGATAAAAAGCTGTCTTCAGAAGATCTATGCAAAAATTGCCTTTGCCCCGCACAGCGGATCTATGATGATCATGTTCAGTTATCTGCAGTTCTATGCTGCTCTGTCATTACTCGCTTTACTGACAGCTGCTAGTAATTATTTGACTCGCTGAATATAAAATGTGTGAGAGGCCTTTTTTTTTCCCGCCGTATAATCATAAAGCATCCAGCAGGTAATATGAGGTACCCGGAAGACAGTCCCTGTAAGCACTGAGAGAAACTGTTTGATTATCTAAACAAACAAACAAAAAACAATGCCAATGACATGTTTAAAAGCATAGCAATACCAATCAGAACAGGGAGTCCAGCAAAATGTATAACGGTTTTTAGTTGTGAGGTACGAAAAACTATAGTTAACAATATACAATTTGGGAATTCAACTTTTTGTACGAAAACTTTTCTTTTCAACGTGAATCGGTCAAAATAATCCTGGTATTTTTGGCATGCTGTTTGAGGTAACAGCCTTTTATTTCTATCTGAATAATAGCAAATCAATTCATGTAAATATTTAGCGGTACAAGACGATATTCAGTATAAATATACTAGAAGCTTAGCTTTAAAAAAAAAGCTAGCATCCGGCGGTTGACAAAGTAATTTCAGCATGAAGTTTATGAACAATGGTGTAATACTTGATGGTGTATACATGTGTATAATGGACTCTCAGTTTTTATTACACACAAAACATTATTGAATACCATTGCTAAACCGTGACGTACCGAACCACTGTGTTGGACAAGACCAGTGCGAACAGGAAGACGTAATAATTTTGTCGATTTGATTTCGGTTGAACTCATTAAGTTCCTTTGATTTGTTGTTTTCAAAAACAATCTTTTAACTGCAATTTTATTTATTCATTCTTTTTATTTCACAAGGACCATGATAGACAACCCCTGGTAACAATATTCTGATGCTAAAATAAATACCTTATCACTTTCTAAGTTCTTGTATATTTAAACACACTGGCTGTGCATTGTGCTTTTATGTAACTCGTGTCTGTATGAAGTCCCTAGGACTGGGTGTAGCCAAATGAACGGCTAACTTTGTTTACGATACAAGTTTCAGAAACATTTCTTTGAATTTTCAATTTATACATTTTCTGCATTTTTTCATGATCTTCCAATATTTACCTTAGATAACTAAAGCAAACGTTTTACCTCATATGTAAATGGAAGACAGTTATCGTCAGATGAACTACATGTGTCTTTGGATAGGTATATCCGTAAACCAGAAAGTCAAAATGATTAGAAATATAATTTTCATATAATTCAAACTGTATAATGATTGGCAATGCATGACGACGTCTAGTGATATTTTAGATTCACTTAAAATTCATATTTTTGTTTTGTTTCCATGACAACTGGTCGAAAATCGCATTAAAGTGGCCAGCTCCGCTTTTAAAGCAAATACTTCCGTTGGTCGAAAGCTGGTATAAATAGCGGTTTGATCGAATTTAGATGTTTGTAACTTTACTCCGTGATAACGTTTCTTAAAAACCTATCGGTAATTACAAATACAGGCTCTCTTCCTTTCTAACTCAAATAACCTGTAATATGATCGTATACTGTAACTTTTGAAAACTTATTATTCAATATTTCCGAAAGAATGAAAATTGTGCCGTCTCTTACCGAAGTATTGGACATAAACTGTACATCATCACAATATCGTTGCTAACATAAATGAGAAGGCAGGACATTTCTATTGTAACGTGCATCAATGAGATCTATGATGAAATAAATAGAAGGCTAAAAGATAAACAGACACTACTAAAATATACATTTATTTTCAGAATAAAGTTTTATTCCACAGTGAGTAGCAGCAAATGGTTAAGGTAAACTAAACAAAGACATCTAACACGCTTTAATTCAAGGAAAAAAAATTAATGATAAAATATATATTCTCTTTTTTAACTTTACAAAATAATATAAAGTGTTATGTGTTATACGATAAGAACCCCTTGTGTTGATACGGTGTATATATCACCTACAGACTATCTGTGAGTATTCAAGCGCGCGCGCACACACACACACACACAGAGAGAGTATCAAGGACAAACACAGCAGCAAGAATGGCAATAAAGCCGGTTATATATTTGCCTTATATTAAGTCATACACCGATAAAGCAATTAAGAACTATTCCTCGCCATCAGTTAACTATGGTGGCTGATTTGTGCCATTTCGCGTTTTCGCCCCGCGACCCCGCCAAGCGAAAAGTCGAGAATTAACAAGTTAAAATGGCGGGGGCGCGGAGCGAAAACACGCTAATTAGCGGGGGCGCGGGGCGAAAAGTCAAGATTTAATTGTAAAACGGCGGGGTCGCGAAGCGAAATATTTATTGTTACAGGGCGCTAATTAGCGTGCTGTTGTCCGCGCCCCCGCCAAATTATTCTTAAAAACCTCGACTTTTCGCTCCGCGCCCCCGCTCATTAGCGTGTTTTCGCTCTGCGCCCCCGCCGTTTTTGTAGTTAAAATCTCGTGTTTTCGCCCCGCGCCCCCGCTAATTAGCGTTTTTTCGCTCCGCGTCCCCGCCGTTTTATTTCTTAAATCTCGCTCGGCGCCCCCGCGGGGCGAAGTTTTATTTCTTAAATCTCGCCCCGCGCCTCCGCTAATTAGCGTGTTTTCGCCCCGCGCCCGCGCCGTTTTATTTCTTAAATCTCGTCCCGCGACCCCGCGGCGCGAAGTTTTTTTCTTAATTTTCGTCTTCCGGTTTTTGTAGGGCATGCACAGTTTGTTTTTTAGTGAATTTACATATTTTTAATAACATCAGTTTCAATTAATAAGATTGTCTTATTTCAAAATAATTAAATCATATAAACCTATAATCTCCTGAATTATGAGGAATTTTTAGCCAAGTGAGAACTAATTTTAACAATTATAGCTTTAAAGATCCTTTAACACAATTTTTTTACGGTTTTAAATCATAAATATGATGCTCAAATTAAGCTTTATAAATATTGTAGGTTCCAAAAAACATTATTTATAAAGATATTACCGAATTTTACATTTCACGTAAATAAAGGGAGGGAATTAGAAATTTATTTTCTATAAAATTTAAGTCAAATTTCACAATAAAGAATGAATTCATATATTTTAATAATTACATATAATACGCACAAATATTTGCAGTACATATTTAACATATTCTTCGATGTTTGAAAATTGTTCTATTTGCATAATTATGTACATATATATAATTTCACTTAGTATATGAATATGTTCATGGCAATGTTTAGAGCAACACGCTAATTAGCGGGGGCGCGGGGCGAGATTTAAGAAATAAAATTTCGTCCCGCTGGGTCGCGGAGCGAGTTTTAAGAAATTAAACTTCGCCCCGCGGGGTCGCGGAGCGAGATTTAAGAAATAAAACGGCGGGGGCGCGGGGCGAAAACACGCTAATTAGCGGGGACGCGGAGCGAAATTTAAGAAACAAAATTTCGCCCCGCGGGGTCGCGGAGCGAGTTTTAAGAAATTAAAATTCGCCCCGCGGGGTCGCGGAGCGAGATTTAAGAAATAAAACGGCGGGGCGAAAACACGCTAATTAGCGGGGACGCGGAGCGAAATTTAAGAAATAAAATTTCGCCCCGCGGGGTCGCGGAGCGAGATTTAAGAAATAAAACGGCGGGGGCGCGATTAAAGAAATAAAACTTCGCCCCGCGGGGTCGCGGAGCGAGATTTAAGAAATAAAACTTCGCCCTGCGGGGTCGCGGAGCGAGATTTAAGAAATAAAACGGCGGGGGCGCGGGGCGAAAACACGCTAATTAGCGGGGGCGCGGGGCGAGATTTAAGAAATTAAACTTCGCCCCGCGGGGTGGCGGAGCGAGATTTAAGAAATAAAACGGCGGGGGCGCGGGGCGAAAACACGCTAATTAGCGGGTGCGCGGGGCGAGATTAAAGAAATGAAACTTCGCCCCGCGGGGTCGCGGAGCGAGATTTAAGAAATTAAACTTCGTCCTGCGGGGTCGCGGAGCGAGATTTAAGAAATAAAACGGCGGGGCGCGGGGCGAAAACACGCTAATTAGCGGGGGCGCGGGGCGAGATTTAAGAAATAAAACTACGCCCCGCGGGGGCGCCGAGCGAGATTTAAGAAATTAAACTTCGCCCCGCGGGGTCGCGGAGCGAGATTTAAGAAATAAAACGGCGGAAGCGCGGGGCGAAAACACGCTAATTAGCGGGGGCGCGGAGCGAAATTTAAGAAATAAAACTACGCCCCGCGGGGTCGCGAAGCGAGATTTAAGAAATTAAACTTCGCCCCGCGGGGTCGCGGAGCGAGATTTAAGAAATAAAACGGCGGGGGCGCGAGGCGAAAACACGCTAATAAGCGAGGGCGCGGAGCGAAAAGTCGAGTTTTTAAAGAATAATTTGGCGGGGGCGCGAACAACAGCACGCTAATTAGCGCCCTATAACAATAAATATTTCGCTTCGCGGCCCCGCGGATTTACAATTAAATTTCGACTTTTCGCCCCGCGCCCCCGCTAATTAGCGTGTTTTCGCTCCGCGCCCCCGCCATTTTAACTTGTTAATTCTCGACTTTTCGCTTGGCGAGGTCGCGGGGCGAAAACACGAATGGCACAAATCAGCCACCATAGTTAACACTTATATTTCTTCGAACAAATTTAATAATAAAAAAAGCAAATGCAACTCAATTTGCAGAACAATATAATTCAAATGTTTTCTTTAAGAATATAGACTTAATATCGTTTTCATTTTCTTCTGTAATAGCATCTCTGTTGTTTCATACTGGTATATCGATTCGACGTCTGATGTTCCGAAATGCAGTCGTCTGGAAAATAAAATGAACATTGAAAGAACGATGGATAGAAAAATATATATTAAGATTTTTGTATATTCAAGTGAAACAAAATCAAACAAGATACTATAAATTGTTGGCAAATGTTCCTTTATAATTTCGATATTAGATTGCCTTTTTGTTTGTTTAGTTCCCTGTAGCAAGCAAGACATGTAACAAAAAGAAATCATATGTTTCTTAAAAATCATTTCGGCGTGAATAGCTATGAGCTCCTTGGCTTGTAACTTCACTGTCAAACCAAAATGATACATCATTTTATACATAGAGAAAACATCTTGATATAATAAATTTCTGAGCAAACAGCCGTTTCTCCTGACTGGAAATCTAAACTTTCAAGTTTGTTGATAAAAAAAGATTCATTATTTTCCGTTAAAGGAAGATCAGCGTTATAAGTAAGTTGATTAAAATAATCATTTATGTCATTTTATTGGCACTTGTACAAATGTGCATAAAATCACATAACACATAAACAATCACACACACTTATGGCGGCACATACCAGTTTTTCAGCCACACATTCGAACTGGCCATGTAGAAATTATTAATGAGAGGGTATGATGCATTAACATGTGTATTGCTGAGGTCTAAATTAATTAATACATGAGGATATGGGTATTCAGAGTGGTCAGGATGAAGTTCTCTAAGTTTTTTTCTTTATTGAACAGTATTGAAATGCACTCAGTGTGAAGTAGGAGCTTGAAATTCGAAACTGATGAAAGCAGGTTATGTCAGTGGTTTCGGCTGCAGAAGTTCAGAAGGATGCCGTGTGAGCTGGATACTGAAAAAAAGTGTAGGGTTGAAAGGTATCTAGCACTAGCTGATTTAGGTGTGCCATAACAGACGAACAATTAGCATGTAGTGTTATGACTCTACCGTGTGCCTTCGTATATCAGGCGACTTGTCAGTTTCAATGAATTTGCCTCGGCCAAGGGTCGAAAAGTGGGGCTTGGGAGTAGTTTCTTTCTTGCGGCTGATTTTTTTAGAGAAGTGTTTCATCTGAAATTTGAGTTTTTGTTGTAGATTGTCTTCAAGCCTATAAGAATAGCTACACTTTTTTTTCAGGTTGTTGTATTGGGATTGTCAGTGAGGCGCTAACAGTTTGAGTCGTCATCAGACACTAAATTTCAGTGTGAAACTGGTTTCTGCCACCTATGCACATGTTCCATAAGATTTAGAACCTCGAGAGCGTTAAAACGAAATTAGAGTTCCGGGAGTTTACAATGGACTACTGTAAAGGAGATATCTTGCAAACATTGTTCGAATTAGAATTTTCTAAAAATCGTGATTGGTTTAAACTGTTGACAATAACAAGTTAAACAATCAGCCTGTTTCTACTTACGTGACTAGCATAGCTGATATTGGTGCTCATCATCTGTGATAATAAAAATGCAAAACTCTTTAAAATCTGAATCTGTCATTCATATAGAAACTAAGATTAACCTCTAAATTGTAAAATCAAACAATATATACATATCATAGTGAGTTAAACATTTTTGTACAGGTTTTATTATAAATGTAATTGTTCACAGTTGAGCTCCTACTATGTTCACTTACACAATAAAATGAAGTAACCTCCCTCGTCTAGTAGTTAGTTTAAATAGGATATGCTTTGCATACTCTAAAGTTGAAGACTTTTTTTGATGTGCATGTCAACGCTGACTAATAGACACATTCATTATTGATCCCTATGGTTTCATCAACATGCAAATCAATCTTGTAGCATACAAAAATGTATGCATGCTTTGAATTTCCCAGACCATAAAATCTGCAGACAAATTAACGTTTCGTTTTTCTTTTATGGAATAATCAAAATCTATGTTTTTATGGTTTGAACCCGGAAGCAGTCTTCGAGATGGATTGATATAAATTGCAAGAACATGCTTACCAATCAATTAAAAAAACAAGTTTACACTAAAATCTATGTTTTTTTCTGAACAAATAAGAAATCATTTATTGGTTACATGGCTAGGAAAAGAAACTGATTTTTAAAAACAGGCAGGTTATCAAGGCAAAAAAAAAATATTATTCGGTGGCACAGAGATGACACGCACAACTTTTTTTTTATTACACTTCTCTTATTTATCTCGTTCCCACGAGATACTAACTCGAGGGAACGACTAAGTATCTCGTTCCCACGAGTTACTAAGTCGTGGGAACGAGATAAAAATAAGAGAAGGGCAAATCTGAAACAAGTATTGCGTTTGAAAAAAGAGTAGCGCAATAAAAAAAAGAATCGTGTTATAAAAAAAGAACAGTCATGTTATCTTTGTTGAGGCAACGACTTAAAAACTCGTGGGAACAAGATATAAAAAAGAGAAGTTAAATTTAAAAAAAAAAGTGTTGCTTTAAAAAAAAAGTGTAGCATAACATTTTATTTTCTCGTTCCCACGACATAGCTTACTCGTTCCCACGAGTTAGTAAGTCGTTCCCTCGACAAAACTTACATGCACTGTTTTTTTATAACACGGTTCTTTTTTTTACTGCGCTACTCTTTTATTTCAAATGCAATACATTTTTCAGATTTGCACTTCTCTTTTTTATCTCGTTCCCACGACTTAGTAACTCGTGGGAACGAGATACTAAGTCGTTCCCTCGAGTTAGTATCCCGTGGGAACGAGATAGAAAAAAAGAAGTGCAATTAAAAAAAAAGGTTGTGCATGTCACCTCTGTGCCACCGTAATATTGTCTATTTCATATTGATCTACCAGCATTACCGTCAGCTTTTGTGATCACCTCGTACTCATCCATCCTCTCCGCAGGTGTATTTGTTTCTAAAAAATCAAAAGTTGTAAGCTTTCTATTCTCTTATCTATGATTTCTCCATGTACAATTTTGCTATTATTCAAAAGGATAGGCAACTAAATTCAACACAACAGGGAATGCGTGGATTATGAGAGGTTTACAAAAATGTTTACAAGGAAGTATTTACCTGCAAAGTGTTTCGGTCTTTTTTTATTTAACTACGTCTTTATATAATTTATACAAAACTTTAAAAAAAGAGACAATAACAAGCTGCACAATTTTACGACAAATAAATATTACCGTTTTGCTTTGCGTTTGGGAAAATAATGTTTGCAGTTGCCAGTTGGTTTTCATAAGATACATCTATTTGTTGCCTCAGCGTGTCACTAAACAATCAATTAAATGTTTATTTCATTATTTATTTGAAATATCATTCAGTAATAATTAAAATATATATTCGTGTCATTCTTTTTTCTATTATAAATTACAAACAGTTTAATAACAGTAATAGCAGTAATAACAAATCATGTTTTTTAATCATGTTGAAAGTAACTTACGGAAATTTTATTTCTTCCATGATGATGAACACCGAATGATGGCTGATTGATGATGGACAATATTAAAAATTGAATAAACGAAATAATGTCCACATCAAATAAATAAATAAATACAAACATTTCCTGTACAACATGACTGACTTTTGAGGTTTTCTGTTAGAAGTTTTCGTATTAACATTTTTCAGGTTATGGGTTAAAGTGAGAAAATAAAAACTAAAAATAACAGTAAGTGACAATAATAATAACAACAACAACAATGATATTAGCAACGATAATAACAATAATAATGATACAAATAATAACATTAAATTGAAAATACCTTTGAAGAACATTTTTTCTCCGCCTGACAAACAGAATAATAAACGCAAGATTTGTAAGTAACGACAAGGCGAACAATGTTCCAAGGACAACAGTAGACGTTTCAACAACACCTTCAGTGCTTCCTGATTCCAAGAATGAAAATTATTTAAACAACAAGATAGTAAAACGGTAAATGATTTAATGGTAAAACGGCCAAAGTATACCTTCTAAAATAAACCAACAAATAACCAAGTTAACTTCATTAAGTTCTTTTAAACTATTTATTGATTAAATTTATAGAAAAAGACAGAAAAACAAACAAAAGACAGTCACAGAGAAAAAAAAATGTTTCCTTACCTAAAGAACATTCTGGACCATCATGTTTGCCAACACATCCATGTACGCAAATTCCATTGTCTTGTCTGCAAACATTACCTACACATACGCTGCTACATTTCTTGTCACATGTAGAACGGTAGTAACTGTCCTTACATCCATATAAACATTGACCATCGGACTGAGCACAAATACTTCCATTATCCGCCGACTTCGTCTTACAATTTTCAGAACAAGTGAAAGTGCAAAATGTGCCAAAGGAATTCTTCTGACAACCATAGCACACACCAGTGGAAAATTCACAGGAATCTTTGCAACCTGCTGGACATATGTCTCTGCAAAATGATTGAAAATAGCCAAGCGTGCATATCCCGCATTCAGTATTGGAAGTGCAATTCATGCAATTTTCACCTTCAACACAACACCTGTCTCCTGAAAAGCCTTTAATACAACCCAAAGTACAGTGACCAGTGACTCTGTGACAAGCAGACTCGGTGCATTTAGAAGAACAAATATAATCGCAGTTTGGACCAAAGTACCCAGGTTTGCATGTGTCGCAAAACGGTCCAACGCTATTTCCGAGACAGGATAAACAATTACCCGAGTGTTTTGCACATATTCCGTCAGTACATTTGTCCGGGCAACTTTGTTCACAATTCTGACCATATAGCCCACTTATACATGAATCACAATATGTGCCATTAAAGCTTTCTTCACATCCGTTAGAACAGATACCACTGTACCTTTCGCAAGTTTTATCTTTACAATTCACAGGGCATATTTTGTCACACAGTTCCCCATACATGCCAGATTTACATGTGATACACGTGTTTCCGACAAGTGTGTCAGATACACATCCGTTGATACAATATCCTGTCAGTCTGCTACATCCTCTTTTACAATATGCAGGACATGTCAGATTACAGTAATTTCCATATTTACCGTCTATACACGCCATACATTTATCGCCTTTAAAGTTCGTTCTACAATTACAAACGCCTGACTCAATCGAGCACGTTCCACCTTTACATCCTACAGAACAGTCTTTCTGACACGTCAGACCATATTTTCCTTTCAAACATTGTGAACAGTTATTACTTGAATAACATTTCGTACATGTTTCTCTGCATTTATATGCACAAGTATTAATTGGAGGTATAGTTGCACTAGCGTTACTATGTTCGTTATAAAATCCCATTTGACATTCGCCACATGCTTCCTTTGATACACACGAAATACAGTTAACTGGACATGTATTGTTACACAAAGAGGTCGTTTCATAGTATCCAGGCTGACAGGAAATGCATTCACTGAGGCCATCTGAACATACACAATTTCTTGGACAACTCCAGTAATTGCAGGTGGTCGAACCGTCTTTGTCGTAGAAGCCTTCCTTACACTCGGTGCAAAATGTGCTCAAGTTACATGATAAACAATTGTAGGGGCATTCGTTTGTACAATCGTTATTTGGACCGAGAAAATAGCCATCATAACAAGCTGTACATTTATTAGTATAACAAGTTCTGCAATTCTCATGTTGACACAACGCATAACATCTTGCACCATAGTGTCCATCGATACACCCTTTGGTACACTCGTTTGTCCATCCGTATATTCCCACATGACATTCTCCATCCTTGCAACATTTGCAATTGTCGTAACACAATGGATCTGTTAGAGCTGGTTTAATACAGAACGTGTTTAATTAAAACATATTTTATACGAAAAACGAAGCTCATAAAACGATATTCTTTGTACACATATCCCATATTCTTCAGCTTCGTTTCATGTCAAAAGAAAACAATCTAAACGCACAGATCCACGAGTTAGTATAAACATACAAATATTTCATTACGGTAATAAAAGTACCTAATAGTTTGTTATGGTACTGAATTTAAAGCAACTGTTTGCATCCAAGTCAAACAACTGTGTATAAATGACATTTACTCACCCCCTTCTACAAGGTTCGAAGACAAAAATGTACAACTGAGCACTAACAATAGGCCCGGCATCTGAAAGTAAGTTTCAAAGCAATGTCCTACTGAGGCTTGTTGTTGTTGTCCAGTGCTCACCGATCTATAATTGTATAAATGCAACCTTGATAACTGCGTGAGGAAACCGATTCTTAAGCACAGTAGTGTAGAGCGTTGGTGTTCGGTACGGCAGGACCTGAGTTCGAATCCCACTATGGGTGCTCTTTTTCCAAATGCATTTGCATTTTTCTATAACGAACTTACATGTTCTTTACATACACTGACTACCTAACGAAATAGGACTGGAATGGAATTCTCTCTGTATATTGCGTTATTCTATAGAGACAAATATGGTTATAAGTAAGGAGTAATTAAAAAAATAATACCAGCATTTTATAATCCTCATCTGTTAAATTCCATTGAATCTCATAATTTCTTACATATACGACCGTTTTTTTTTTGTGCGTGTGTTTTGATTTTTTTTTCAGAAATAAATAAAGAAGAAACGGATAAGCACCATCAAATTTTCGATAAAAATCTCTCGTTAAATATTTAAAAGCGTAACAACTACAACAAGGATGCAATGTTAACAAAGCATTTAAACTGAAGTGGTGTATAAATACACAGGAACGTCTGTCTTTACAAACAGAAAAGATAACATTTACATGAAAACAGATTTATGGTATAGCACAAACAAAATATCGAAAAGGAAAAACATGAACACGTTGAAGGAATCCGTCTCAACATGGCCAGATTTGTGCACCGAAGAAAATACTTACTTGTTTTACTAATCAGAATTTAGTGTCTTCATGTCAGATTTTCGGTCATTTTATACACCATGCATCTTATAATGTAGTCCAACTTCAAAGTAACCGAAGGTTGCCCAACGAAGATTAACCCATAACCCCCAGTTTCATATCAGATTGCAGGGCGATAAGTGTTGTTAAGTAAAAATCCAAAAGCAGACCCAAACTGACAAAGTAAGCGTTTTATATGCCGATTCACGATCAGAATATGATTCGTGCTCAAGATTGCCTGATAAAAGGTAGAGAAGTATTGGCTCTTCTTAGTGGTCAATTGAAGGTTGGACCTGTAATTAAACCTTGTTTATAAACGCGACATGCAATTGCATGTCAGTTATTAATTATTTCATTACAAGCATTTTTTTCATGCTTGAAAGATTCTTAATTAAGGAGAATCCACGACGACATGACACTTTATTTCGATATTTGGAAATACTGGTCCATTTTATCGAAATATAATTATTTTTGTAATACAACATAATTATCTTATTCTTAAAAAAACAGTCGAACTGCTTTTATTTTGTCTTGACGAATTGCGTTTAAATATATTTCGTCGTAACTGAAAAAAAATGATGTCATTATTATGAATTATTGTTTCGAAAATCGAAAAAATATTTTGTTAAAAAATAATTTTTCGAGATTTCGAAATAAAGCAATATGCTTACCAAAAAGATATGCGGTGCCACGTTAGGGACTCCAGAGGTCTACAAAACAGATGTAACAATTTGTATTGATTGTTGGCTGAATGGGTGTGTAACAACACTGCTACAACTTTATTAGATTCCGTATGTGTTTTGGACTTTTAATTAACTGCTTAAGCCAACTAAGAGATTCTTTCCGTCTATAACTCTATATTTCAATTTTTTAAACAATCATTTTTCGTTTTCAGTTTTGTTTTACAAAACCTTCATAGATCACTCATAAAAACATTCTGACTGTTTTTAAACAATATTAGTTGCCACATGGAGATGAAGAGTAAGAAATATTTGTTAAGGTTAGAAGCATTTTACAGGTTATGTATATGTTGAAATAAGAAATAATCATATTATACTCCTTGTCTAGCAGTTTAAAAGCTTGTTTGGCAACACACAAGACCAATTAGATCACATTTCAATTTTTGGCTCACGGACTCTGAGGATGGCGACTTTGCTCTTTCCTGAAGCTGTTTCGCAACTGTATGAATTCGTCGACTCTGTTGATATATGATAAAATAAAAACCACAAACCTATTATATATTCGCATGATTTTAGGCTTTAAATAGATCTTTTTTACATCAGATATTTAAATGTGGATATGCCGAAGAGTAATAAAGTCGCTTATGACATCTTATTTTCGAAATACTCCTTATTTACGTAAAAAATATTAATGCATCACGCTTTTATTCAATTTGGAGTAAATGACGCTGATAAGGGTATGTCAGTTAAGCTGACAAGTATTGCTTCAGAGCAGGAAGTATAGATCTAGTATAGATTATCTTAACGTATGTACATCAAATATTGTCATCAGATGTTTTATTATTATCCTTTTATCTTTATACATATGTATGCCTCACCATGTTCGTGAAAAAAATAAATGATTTACACAAGAATTTTATAAAGTTAAGAAAAGTTGGGAAACCAAACTGAGACAATAGTATTGTTATAATCATTATAATAATTTGATCAGAAATAAATAAAGTAAGTAAAGTCTTTATTTAACGAGGCCACCTTTTTCCAATCTTCGTGTGGGCTTTAATGGTTAATGACAATTTTTTAAGAATTGGTTTTTGCAGTAAGTAATAAATTGCAAATTAAACTTAAATCCTCCAAACCTACGACAACTGTAAATCCAAAGGTAGAAAGCAAACCTAAGGCCATACAATAAATGCCATTATAAACAGGTCCACTATCTATCCTAATAAATAGACCTAAATGTTTGTGTCTGTGAGATCGTTTATTTTCTTTGTCATGTTAACAGAAGTGTAATAATACTTTTTTAAAACTTAGTTTCACTGTATTAATTTGTAATTATTTTGTATTTACATTCTGCAGGTTCATTTGCTTTAAATGTTTTGCAGCCTTACTTCACTTCATTTCGTTTAGAACAAAAACTTATAGAAAAGAATAGTTACATATTAAACTGGCATAAATCATGATATAGCTCAGGGTTTTAATTTTTCTGTTATATTTCATACTAGTAATAATAATATCAATGTGTCCCTTCCAAAATTGTCAGTAGCCAAGAAAAAAAGAAAATAAATAATAAGAAAATAAATAAATAGCAATATCTTATCTTGGCTACAGTATAAAATGTTTTTTCTACATTGAATAAGGAAGATAAATATTATACAAACTCAACAAGGGGTATATATTACTGCCGTCTAATTACACGACAGACACAATGTTGTCGTTTGTAAACAGGATGTCAGAAGTAACATATTACAAAGTAGAAAATGTAAAAATATATATATTTATGTATTTAATGGCTGCTGTAAATGACACTTAATATTTCCTATTGTAGGAATTTCAAACATTTTAACTGACATGATTTAGTCATTAAAAGTACGTAAACATTACCGTTTACAGCAGCTACCTCTGGCCATCGCAAAACCTGTCAAAAACAGACTTTTTACACAACTTTGGTTTTAACATCTCAGCTTAAGGACTTTTTTGTAGTTATATATATTGTGTACTTTTAAAATGTGTATAACCATTACTGGATATTGGAATACGTATTTCATAAGATTATATTTATAAGTCAGTGCCATTATGAAAAATAGAACATAACTACAGGTATTTTGATTACTTGCAAACGAGAAGTATGGTCGAGGGGTTGGACGCCAGACTTCCGATCCGGAGGTAGTGATTTCGAATCCCACCAGAGCTCGGAATCTCGAGTCATTTCTGCCCGTCATGCTTTCGGTGCAAGGACTGTTTTGAACTAAATTAACCACCGAGCAGATTTAATATAAGAAATAATTATATAATATAACGTCCCATCTATGTAAAACAAATAAGGTTTTACTTTACTATTCCTTGCAAAAACATTCAACGTCGTTCTCGTGGTAAAAAAACAAAACTTTGTGCAGGTGAAAGCATCTGAAAGCTGCTTAAATGAGCTTTGTCCAGTATGAATACATCACATTAGGACATATTTTCAAGGACAATACCTGATTTATTTCTAGCCCTTCCTTTTTTTCTTTGCTGCTTTATTGGATAATTGTCTGAATGTTGCGAAACCAGAAACTAACCTTTCTTCGAAAAAAGTATTCAAAACAAATCCTATTTCGGACTGCCATTCGTTTAAGGTTTCTTTACACTTGGTTTAAAAAGGCTTACATTCTTGACAATCAGTATTTTGTCATGAAACAGTGGTCATTTAAGCACGCAAATACAACAATCGAATTTATCAAAATCGTTCGTCTAATTTTGCTTTTTGCTAAGTTTGCTTATTTCGTGGAACAGTGTTGCATTTATTTCAATCCGATTAAATGTATGTCAGTTTACTTCATATTATTTATATAATTAAATACCATCTCTTCAAATGTATTTCAATTTACTTATATCATGTTTTTTAAAGAAAGGAATATGTTAAAGTCTTATATTGCAGAAATGTTCCCATGACCTTACAAATGTTGTAATCTTAGGTCAGGTTTTATTTCTTTAACTTTTATGTATCATATCTCCTTGGTAAATCAAAACTGTAGCTCTAAAGTTTACTTGGTAATTAATTTTGGTATCTTGTTTAATCACACGAAATGAGTTTCCCATTAATTCAGTGTCACAAAACGTCTGTACCAATCTCTCATAAGTTATGATTTCATTACACAGTGTGCCTTCAATAACAAATTTACAAATAGATAGAAATCTTAGTTTTCAATTTGGAAATTATTCATGGCTAAACCAAAAAGAAGCGATAATAATGCATAACACATTTAGCAGATAATTTTTAAACTGACAGCCAAATTCGTTTAAACCTGTTTAAAATACAGTCTTTTTTAATTTGTATAGGTCAGATACACTGAGAAATTTCTGAAAAAAAATCATCATAAGATTACCCCAAAAGCCATTGTGTCACAAGTGTTAAAAACCGTGATCTTTTTGGGGCTTATTGACAGTTTCAGGGTGTTTGCAACTCAAGTTAATAGCTCTGTGCTTTCATGATCGTAAAAAATATAATAGGGATGGCAATTTTTATCACGTAGCTCAGAACAACACCCCATTTGTCAATTGCCACGCTTAGTTCTTGCCACGTGACCCCATCCGGGTACCGAGAGCGGAAGAAGGTATCCGACCGCTCAAGTGGTGGTCTATGATTTCCGTTCATTTCTTTTTCTTCTTCATCCTCTTCTTCCTCTTTTTCTGTCTTCAAACCTTTCCTTATTTCTGCTTCTGAAGCTTCCCCAACATGCAGTCTTCTTTGTCCTTTGATTTTGCGCGTAAGAATAACGAACTTCCGGGCAAGATTTGGAACCGGGCGGCCATCTTTTGTGTGATTGATTTTAGTGTTGACTATGACGATGAAGACAATACTTGAATTCATGACGTACCAAACAAATATCATTACAGAGACAAGAGGCATTGGGTCTGAGTTCTTTGGAAGATGATCACTGATTATTGTCATGTAAACAGAAATAGCCAGTAGCATTGTGATAGAGTAGCCTACACGCTCTCCAGAGTTTTTGGGCATAAGGAACACCATGGGCGTTAGTAAAGCCAGCACGATAATAGGTAGAAGTATGTTCACCAACATAAATAAGGGTTTCCTCTTCATCTTAATAGTAATTTTAAATCGTGAGAAATCATCACCGTTCATGTCTTGACTTATCAGGTTCCATGCGCCGTTTTCTTTCGAGAAACTTGTCCTTTGCAGCCAGGTTGCGTTTATTCTTAACAAATAAGCGTCATTTTCAGAAAAGTACATATCAATAGAACATTGTTGTACGTCGAAAGGAAAGAATGTTGTGTCTAGGTCACAGGTTGTTTGAAAGGTCACGAGTTCTAACAGATAGGCGTCACCAGTACTTGAATATCCGACAGTATCCTAGAACACCAAGGAAAACAAGTATTAGAAAATCAAAATTTAAAAATGACTGTTTTTTGTAAGATGGCTTCCAGACAATATCAAGTTCATAATGACTTAAGCTGTCGTCAAGCGTATACTTCTAAGTTAAAATGTGTTAAAATATCACGTTTATATACATATTGTAAGACAGAAAATTGAATTATGTATCCAGACAAAATCCTAAACACTTTCGACAGAGATAAAAAATCTGAAAAACTATTTATAGATAAACTAGAGTAGCTAGTACTTATTCATGACATTTTAGGCAAATTTAAAATGGAGGATTTCAGCTTTATTTATGCAGAGCAGTCATACTCACTGATATTTTCTCAGAGTGTTGTCTTGAAGCGTCCTGATGAGGGTTGACAATCATTAGCACAGGTTTCCATACGTCTGTCCAACTCATCGTGATATTTGTGATGTTATTATGGTCACTTGGATCCCACTGCATACTAGCATCGTTCCACTGAAAGTGTATAAATTACTTATAACTCTTATTACTCATACTTAAGGAATGAATTATTTATTCTGAATGTTGATTTAATTATTATTTACGATAAAATGTGTATTTCTCACTTTGCGTATTTTCTCATGTTCAAATAATGTAAAATAAAATTGTTTTATCAATTTATGACACGTAACACGCTTTAACTAATTGGTCTGATAATGTTACAACTTTTTACGTTATAACCTATAGAAATAAAGTTTGACTTCCTCTCAAGATTTGCGGTTTATTTCATAATTTATCTTAGCTATATTTGACGAAACATTCATGAATATACACATAATTCATGGATTTGACGTTGTATAAAACATTCTTTATATACATAAAATAATGTGACTTTGGACGAACCATAGACCGGAAGTCTATACCTGGTAAATAAACATCATCACCGTTGATAGCCTCTCCTCTATTTCATCTATGTCTCCAAGGGCAACAAGTTTTACATTGACATTTATCAGAAACTTTTCTTCAAAATTCCCCGAAGGCAGTGTGTTTTTGTTGTAGCCTTCCAGCAGTTGTGCTGTTAGAGTGTTCACATCTTTAATTGTCTGGACAGTATAAATATCCTTTATTTGGACAACCATAACCACAGAAAGTACAAGGACGACTTTTCTATCAACCATTTTCCTGAAAAAATGACAAAGGTTTAATTTCCGATCGAAATACCGTATATGCCTCTGACCATTCAAGCAATGCAGTTAAACTGTAACACCACTGTACTCTGAGTTGGAATACTTAGTGAGATGTGCATTTAACATTAGAACAAAGTCCAGGCGAACAATTCAATATAACAACAACACTGTATTCTAATAACAATAATTAAAAAACATACACACATAAAATATATACTTTCTTGACATATAAACTAAGCCGAGGTAAGCAACATCCAGAAGAGTACAGATGTTAAAAAAGCTTTTTGCAAGTAACAACTTCAGCACGAAGAATAGGTATCTAACAGCTGTTAACTTACAACGTTCAAGTAACAACTTCAGCACGAAGAATAGGTATCTAACAGCTGTTAACTTACAACGTTCAAGTAACAACTTCAGCACGAAGAATAGGTATCTAACAGCTGTTTACTTATAACGATCAATGTAATAATTTAACTTTTTTCACTTTACTTTGTTTTGAATTAAATAGTTTCATTATTTTTAATCAACTGGCACAGCCAGACACCTGTTACATTCCAGTTTTTCCACTAACATGGTCCTATTTGAAAAGAAACTAAACATCTTTTATTGTTTTCATTTTCTACTAAATTAGGTTTTTCCCGCAAACGATGTATGCTATTGTTTTCCTTTTTTAATTTCATAAATGTGGCCAGACGGATCAATCATTCAAACATGTATAATATATTATAGTTTTGTTTCTTTTTTTCCTTTTTCTTTATCGTGTATATATTGCAGCTAATAGACTTATTTCTGCATCATTTCTCTAACGATTACGTGTATGTCTGAACACAAAACTAGGATACAAGAGTAAATGGCAACTGCTCAGGTTGCAGGTTTTTAAAAAATTTTCAGAGGGATACTGACATCAAAAGAAAGGAAATTAATTAGTGGAAATGAATAAATTCAGGAAAACACCAATAACTGCAACTTGTAAAACAGTTCGCTATCATTTATCGTACATGCAATTTTTATCGTACATTTAAACCACCACAATCCTTTTCAGCATAAGGTACAGGCACGCTCGAGGCGAAATGGCCTCACTGGTTCGGACATCGAAAATTCAAGCGAGCAAGTATTTCATAGCGTTTAGAAAATGTAATTTATTTATCAGGACCAAATTATAAACTATAACTAGTTTATAAACATCACTGCAGATCCGAAATTTTGTGGCGAATGCCCGGGCCCATATCTTGTGCCGATAACTAGATGTGCTTTGAATACTCCAGGCATGACAGCTTAACACAGAGGGCATTTATTCAGGTTTTCCAGAGACCTTCCTTTCCGGTGTTGTGTAAGTTGTACACTTACATCACGGAATGAGTGGACTACGGCGTTCTTACTGTGTACTGCTACGCAGTTGGTGCTGTTCGGTGCGTGTTCGAATCCCACTGGGAACTTGATTATTTAAAGAGTCTTCAAGACTGAAGTGTCGAAAAATTCATTAAATAAGAAAATATAAATTTAAACATGTAATTTGATTGAAATGGTGTTTATAAGATATGATAATGATAACAATGATAAAAGTGGAATTAGCCACTCACTGTTATCCGTATAAATGTATTCCTATAATATTTTAAATACAAATAAGTGAATTATTTCTGAACTATCCTCGTTTGAATCACCACTTGTAATATAAACAGAGCTATAGGTAGACGCGTCGGAAAGAAACTATAAATGTAATGAATGAGTTTTGTTGGTTTCCTGTAACAAGGGTCGCGTTATGAATAGGGCAACTCAAATAGTTCAAAATGTCTAGAGTTCCGATCTAATTATTAGGTTACAGTAACCCGATGGGTATATAAAGCGAATTGTTTATGTTTCCCTGGGGTAACAAGCCTGGAAGAATAAGTTTTACTAATGATGTAAATTAAAACATCTCATTTGGCAGGTTTGGGATCGTCTCAGTCATAGCCGCCATGTCAAAGGGATTTACAGTGAAATATTTCTGCCCTAGATTAAACATTATAACTAGCAAACATAGTTGTATATTTGATTAATTTTCGCTCTATCTGTGCTATTTCGTCAATAAAATATGTTTCCAGTGATTTTTTTTAACTTTTTATTTACTTCTAGTGTTAACTAGTTCTTATGATACATGTATATGCGTTTAAAACGTAACGTTTACTTAAATCGAATGCGTGAGCCTAAGGAAGAAATGTGCAGCAATTAAACAGAGTTTTCTTTATTAACAAAGTTGCAGTTGGATACATCAAACTATCTTATTCAAAAATGCATTTTTATCGAAATAAAATGCATAATCACATTTTCGTGCCTTTTTTACTTTTTTCATTTTTAGACAAGAATATAACATTTATACTAATGTCAAGATAGTTTTAACGTTCCAGCTTTGTGTCTGAATTAAAAAGCTATCGAATAATGAATGTCATGTAACAACATTCTTTGGGCTCAAACGCACTTTGGGGTTGGACCCCAAAGTAAGGTAAACTTCACCACGCACTTTGGGGTCAAACGCACTTTGGGGTCAAATTCGGGGAATGAACCCTAAAGTGCGTTAATATGCTACATATCAACGCACTTTGAGTTCCAAAGTTCTGAAGGTGTCAACTGAGTTCTGATTAAATACTGAGTACTGACTTATTTTCGATCTGTAACCTTGAAATATTTAAGGTAAAGTTCAAGATGACGGTCGATACTTAGATACATGACTTTGCAATTAAATAATCTTACTTAGTGCCAAATAAATTCTGATGTAGCAAAAAATAAAAAATAAAAACATTGTCGCTTATTAAATGTAAGTGATAAATGTTTTGTGAATTATACCAGTTTAAATATCACGACAATCGTGACTTAAAACAAACTATTTAAATTGTAAATGTACTTCTGATAATAACAGATGTTTCGAAGAGCATTCTGTTGTATCAGCCATTTACTTTATAAGTTTGGGTGCCATATTGACCCCCAAATTAAATATGATGGGGATGTAGTAAAATGCAGTTAATATCATCTCAATGCATCTTATTTTCAAACAATTTAATTTTTGACTTACAAGTAACAAGTAATTTAGAAGTAACATCCATCATAGTAAAGTTGCGTGAGGGCTACAGCTGTAACTTCATTGAAAGCCTATTTCAAAATGTTCGATTTTCCTAAATATTTGGACCACATGACATCGCAAATGAAAAAATGTACAATGTCAAAAATCAATAAAAGTTTAGAAGAAAATATAGTTTGCAAAACAATTTTTATCTACACGGAATGACCATGATCACTCGATCAGTAAATGTCTTTAAGTCAATGTATTTTTGGTTGCCATCTTGTAAAAAGCTGTCGTATTGAAATCTCAATGATTTTTCTTTTGTCAGGTATCAATCATGTTATTTTACGAAAGTAACATCTACCATTAGTAAATTTAAAGTATTCTTAAATATACTTTAGTATGTCCGCAATGATTTATTTTCAATTTGTGGCTCGATATTCGGTGTGCATAACTCGACATTCGGAATGTCTAGCTTGACATTCGACCCTCACACCTCTATTTTCTGAATGCCGAGTTCGACATTCGGTACGCATAGCTCGACATTAGGTATGCATAGCTTGACATTCGATATGCACATCACGACATTCGGAATGCCGATATCGACATTCGGTATGCACAGCTCGATATTCGGTATGCATATATTGACATTTGGATCTGGAAAACAAAATGCCAAGCTTGACATTCCGAATGCCGGGTTATGCATTCTAAAGTCGACCTATGCAAACAGAATGTCGAGCTATTTATACCAAATGTCGAGCTATGCATACCAATTATCGAACTCGGCAAACCGAATGTCGAGCTGTGTATTCAATCTTTACATTCCGATTGTCGATTTATGTATATCGAATGTCCAGATATGCATACCGAATGTCAAGCTCGGTATTCAGAATGTCAAGCTATGCAAACCGAATGTGCATTCCCTCCCTTCGAACAACAAACGTAGCTCTTCAGCACGTACTGGTTACCAAGTTGCAATTAATCGCTACGTACAAGAATGAGTAAGTGCTCAAGTGTCTGGCTTTAAGATCTTCTAATCCAGTATCTCATTGATAATCCAGAGGCCCTGGGCTGGAACATGCTGCTTTTAAAACTTACAGTCCTATACTACTGACTCTTCCCAAGAGATTTCTCTCGTTATTTCGACACTGTTCCTTGACCAATTTGTTGCTAGACCATTGCCGGTCACCTACATCGGGCCGTTGCTCATTATCGTATTTTGCCAAGGCCCGGCACTGGGAGTGTCTTTTGGACTGGCCAACCGCTGGACAGCACCGTACCTACTTGCCCTTATTATACATGTACAAATAGCACTAGCACATTTAAGGTATTTTGCCACTGTGTTTTCTTGTTTTTTAAGTATGTGCAATCTGATTAAAATGCAGATCCAAAATACAATAGGATCTAAGGACGACCAAATCCTTACTTTCAAGAATTTGAAGGCTAAAGCGGAGCTAAATTTAGAACTGGAACACCAAGTAAATTTCAGTTTAATATAGAATAAAATCATTATATTTTTATGAATCGTTTTTAATGTACATGAATTTAATTAATATGTCTGCAAACACTTATGTGCATGTATCAGTGAACATTTTTAGGTATTAAAAATAATTAAATAATTGTTGAATAACATTTTTAGGTATTAATTATATAGAAATGTACCACCCTTTAATATAACTAAAAATAAAGAGAATCCAGATTTTTAATGGGTCCCCTTCAGATCCTATGGTATTAGGATCTGGATTTTAATCTGATTGAAATATGTGTGTCACACAACCGCTCCAAATATCGGCGGACATCGCTAGTTCATGGGCAATGCTCAAATACTATGTTATTTAATGTATTATACACTCAACACACATCAAACATCTTCATTTATCTTAATTTTAGGCCCATATTCCTTGAGACACATAACTGAATATAACAAATATAATTAATTGCAGATTGCAACCCTTAGATTTGGCAAAATAAAATAAACTATATCTGCTATTGTTATCCGACTTAATACATTTCGTTTACGTCATTCTATATTTTTAGTTTACCATAGGCATTATCTACAAGATATTTCTTAAAAATATCACTAAAATTCAAGTTTATTGATTTAAATTTTATGACCTCAAAGTGCGGTCGCTTGTCTGATGTTAAAAATTGCATAAGTACTTGTGTAACGCACTTTGGGGTTAGACCACAAAGTACGTAACGCACTTTTGGGTCGGGCCCCAAAGTGCGTTTTACCCAAGTGCGTTGTTACAATGCCATAAAGCTATTTATTTTCCACCAGTTGAGAGGCATGTTCTTTGTTCTTATTATAGCATATTTCGATGGATTATTTTTTTAGAAATCCGACCTGCACTCAAGCCAAAAGGAGGAAAATGTAAAATGTTTCGAGTAATAGTAAGCAATATTTTGTCTAACAAGACAGCAAGAACTTGAACAAAATTTTATAACTCATAGTGTACAAGTGTCAAGATAAGTGGTCAATCATTCCTGCCTTGATAATAACCTCGATATATGTGTTTTTACAGCAAGAACGTTTCGTTTTTGTTACAGTATGAACAATCTTTATCAAAAACATTTCAAAAATTGGGGGAGAAATAAAAAATCGACTTCAACTCATTGTCAGCGCTATCTAAGTGATTTAACGCGGTCCTGTACTGCCCTGTACTGTACTTTGTTTTGCTGCGCTGTGTTGTGCTTTGCCTCGTGTGCCGCTCTTTGCTGAACTGCTCTGTGCTGTGCTGTCCTGTTCTTTGCTTTGCGGGGCTTTTATTTACGTTGCGATTCACCATTTTATAGCAAAAAAACACTTCATGTCTCTCTTCATTTCTTACACTCATAGTTTGTCATCTTGTATCATGTTAATTCTTGCTCTCTATGTTAACAGGAAAGTAATTAATCAACTGCCAAACTATAAAAATGTCTCACTTTATGGTTTATCAAGAAATCACTGATAAGATTCAGATTACATTTTACGGTTACTGTATGAATCTACATTTTGTATTTTTGATTCAATACTTAAGATTTTTGTTTATTTTTAATTTACTTTTTTAACAGTAATAATATATATATATATATATATATATATATATATATATATATATATATATATATATATATACTGAGAATACACATGACTTTGTACAAAAGCTGATATTAAGTGATGATTATTGAAAAAAAAAATAACATATTTCTCCTGGTATTATTTTCAACATTCGATTACTTCTTGTAAATGTACAAATTAGAATTTCATCTGTCATTCTTTATAGTGAAAATGCATATGAAAATGCCTATAAAAATACGGTCTCCACATAGAACTGAAACCCTCCATGTTGGAAGTGCATAGAAAATACGGTCACCACAAAAAAAAATGAAATTTTTCATGGTGAAAATAACTATGAAAATGCCTATAAAAACTACAGACATCATAAAAATTGCAAACCTTAATGGTACAAATGCCAATGGAAACGCATTTAAAAATAAGGTCACCACAAAAGACTAAAAATTTGCATGGTGAAAATGCCTCCGGAAATGCATATAAAAACTCAAGTTTCCACAATATTTGCAAATCTTTATGATGAAAATGCCTATGAGAATTCTTATAAAAAGTAATGTCACCAGAAAGAACTGAAAATCTGCATGATAAAATGCCTGTGAAAATGCCTACAAAAATTACGGTCACAATCAAAGAATTGGAAATCTTCATGGTATAAATACCTATGACGGACACCACAAGGAATCGAATATCTTTAAAATTAGTTAAACTACCTAAGAAAATGCTAATTAATACTACTGTCACCACTCAGAACTGAAAATCTTCATCAACGTAAAAATACATAATTTGCTGACGATTTTACCATAGAGGTCGCAGTCCACTCACAAAATAATGTAAAATATGAACCAAAACTTGAAATTATTAGAAAATCACAACACTTCTACTGTTACTGTATTACTTTTTTTTTCAAATCTTATAACGAACGAAGAGTTCGTTAACAAGACAAATCTCACTTTATCATTTTTTATCTCAGTAGCAATAGATACAGAAACTAGGAAGCATTCTGGATGAAAATGAAAATGTAGCTATGGTAACTAAGTGTCTGCTTCCACCAGTTCTCTAGAAAAAAATGAATATTAAAGGGTAACAAATATGATATTACAACGTTTGAACAAGCAATGAATTCAGCGCATGTTTCATCTTAAACTTTTGCTTGAAAATATTATATAGTAGTCTTCTCTGAATCTACTTTACGCTTTTGTTTAAAATCATTTTGACATTGCGTAAAGTATTTGGTATTCTTGTTTGAAAATACTTCACAGTTTATTTAATTACCTTAAATATCGTTGTTATTTATTTTATTTCGAGTGCAATTATTTTATCCCGATACAGCTTATTTTATGAATATATTTTTCTTTGCATATAACTGTCATCTTGAATTTTAAATAAGATGTAAAAATAATATTATGTTACGAAAAAGTCACATCACACTACCTTAGTACGTCCTGACTTTCTACTAATTTCAATCAGGTTAATGATACTTGAAATTCCCAGACATTTTAATTCTCACACTTCAAATCCAAATTGAAATTAATATTAATTCATGCAAAGAGAGACATAACATTATGTAATATAATCATTAAGCTGACCTTGTAAACGAACACCTGTCTTGATTAGTCACCAGAGTCTGGTTAATTTTTCGGCTTTTTCAATAATTTTCCCACGTAACCCAGCTTTATTGCTACTGTCTCAACACTGAAGTAATCTTCAGGGACATTTATAAAAGCCTACGACAGATATATAAAGGTTCGGGTTTTTTCAGGCGAAGCCTACAAAAGAAGTAATATGAGCACTTGATTGAAAGCTATGAGCCAACAGGTTCGCTATAGCTGTTTAAAATAGTGATCTTGTGCTGATCCTTATTGCCGACTTAAGAGATCCACCAAATACATATTTCAGTTTTCATTGTTCTCATTAAGCATGTTTGGTCTTCACTATTCTCAGAGTTGAAATAAGTACAGTGTCTTTCTAACATGTACATAGTTATGTGCTTAAAAGCAGAAATATCGAAACATCATTTTGCTATTTTAACGCTTTCAATGGTTATATTAAAGTTGTTATTGAAAGTGGAACCAAGTTGAGTGTTGACAGGAGGAGTACGTAACTGTACAGTTGTCTGTGCATGTACATAACGTGCACAGTAAAATGAACGAAAGCTCAGAAAAATATATACCTCCAAGTAAGTCTAGCAGATGACTTGTATGTTATCATTTTCATAAATATTCTTTGAAGGGAGCTTTACCAGTATTAAGCTCTTCCGATGTTAAGCTCGGTTGCCTGGTCATAATTTCAAAAGAGGTTTTAAATAAATATCGTTTATTTATATAAAACATTATTGGTCTAGATTATCAGCATATATGTACATATCTGATTTTTAAAAAAAAACAGTTTTGCATTGCAAAATGGAAGAAAACATTCTAGTATTATACAATAAACATATTATATACATTAATTATGTATATAGAATTGTAACAACAGTATCGTAATATCTTTGAATGTATACTCCTCAAGTGGAAATCAAATTTATCTTATTACAAAAAAATGCATCTTTTCTGCAAAGTGTTAGTCCATTGTCCTAAAGGCACAAAAAATCTCTTGTTTAGTTACTTCGTTCGTTCATTTGTTTGTTCGCTTGTTTGTTTGGCTTCTTGTTGAAACTAAGAAAAATGTTTGTAAGCATGGTTGTTAGGATTATGTTTTTATATACAGTGAACCTGTTAACATTACAATGTAAAGTTAGACTTGGCATATCACAATATCTCGTCTATATCATTCGTCATTTCAATGTAATGAATTTTGATACGTTTTTCTATTTGTATTCAAGGTGGGAGATTTGTACACGTGATCCTTGTGAGAAATTTTAAGATTTATATAATATTATACAGACACTGATATATTACCGAGGTCTAGCCTTTGGTCATGTATCAACGTTATAATTTTCACATTATCCGATATACTTTATTATGGTGTGATTTTACATTTTTTCTTATCATATGAGAATGTATGGCAAATTACTTCTACCAGCTAATTACAAAACTGTTGCATTTTTATTTAACGTATATTTTCAAAAGAAGATGCTGATACAAAGAACCATCAACACCAACTCTAGTGGAAAAAAGGTCATTCGATAAACTGCTGAAATATTTAGATTTGTTTCCTGGTATACTTAAAAATATATAATGACAATGGAAATGATGACGATTATATCAATGATAAAAATAATAATGCTAAAATATTTTTTACTCTAATATCTACAAAAACCTGTATTAAAAGTTGATATAAAAATTTGATATAGTCTAGAAGAACAGAAAACCAAAGTCAACCTAACAATAGAAGAAGATAGTCAAATTTAACTGCAGCGATAAAGGAAAATTGTCTTACACAAATTGTTGGCTTCCTCTTGAACAGTCTTTGTTGAAATTTAAAAAAAAACAAGGCTGCATTTGTAAACAATACAATGCCACCGCAATGCACTAAATATTTGTCAAATAGAACTCAAGGTAAATATTTCAGCATGTGAAACAAAACACTACTATCATATGTTTCTAATGTCAAAATATAAAGGTCATTAAATAAACAAATGATAAGTTATGAAGACTTGAAAACATAGCCCTTGACCTTAATGGTCAATATTGAATATGGGCTAGGGTCATATGAAGCATTTCAAATGAATAGGTGTTCAAATGTACATCATTTCCAAATATGAAGGCCATAGCTTTAACAATAATGAAGCTGTTATTTAATAACTATATTTTCTTACCCATCATTTGTCCGGCGCTTAAAATGATCCGTTCAGTACATTTCCTTCAAAGTATGAGAAGCCGAAGAAAGCAAAAACGTAAATCCAGCACACGAATGCAAAGTTTTCGTGGTTGTATATAAAGCAGCGGGAACAAACAGTGATAAATGATTTAACATTGTATTTCTCAGCGAAGCATACACTTAATGAAGTGATTCTTTCAAACATCATTGATTGATCCTTGTATAACTCTATTTCTTTGAGTTGCTGTATATCATTTGGCGGAATTATTATTTATGTAAAATCGATTGACGTCCTTTCTAACAACTGAAAACGTCTGCCAAATTCTGCTGTTGGACTGTCAAAATATGAGGTATTTGAACCTCGTTACCAAACTTCATCATGAGTTACCAAGGTTGTGGCTTTTGCTAAGGATGGGAATCTGGTTCCATTGAAACAATTTTCAGGACAATGGCTAACCGGTAAAAGATGCTCTTAAAAGAACTTTGTATTTTGTATTCCTCAAAGATAATCAAACATCCGTTTCTTATTTAGGGTTTTAGCATTCTAGGTTTGTAAGTCGGAGAGTGGAAAATCGTAAGAAAATGGCTTTCCGTCGATTGTGGAGGAAATCCCTTTATCTTGCACGTTCTATACCCTAAATGACAGCTTCCTAGATTTATGACAAGTACGTAGAGTACAAGGAAATATGGCAACATTTGTCAAGAGATAGAAGACGGCGTTATATGTAGAAATCAATATGGGATAAAACTAAACAGTCAGGCCACAAGCGGAGCCGGGCTTCTGTGCAATGCTACATTGCTCTCATTGAAACAAGGGTTGTCAATCGACTCAATTAAATAAAGACTGATTGATAAACAAGTCGGTGGACGTTTTGGCATTCCCATTTAAAGCAGTTTTTTTAAGTTGACATCTTAACTAGGCTAACTTCGGACAAGCAGTACCAGCGACCTTTCTCATACAATAATTTAAAGCACAAAAATGGACTATTCACTGCAAAAGAATTTTCGCTTTTTAAAGATCAAAGTATTCAATGGAAAAGTGTTTGTGCAAAATACAATGGGACTCTTTGTCAACGCTATCTAAGTGATCTAGTACTGCGAAATGCCGCGTTCCGCGATGTTATGCCGAGCTGTACTGTGATGCGATGATGCGCTTTACTGTGATGCGATGGTGCGCTGTGCTGTGATGCAATGATGCGCTTTGCTGTAATTTGCTGTACTGTGCTGTGTTGTTTTATTATACGCTATGCTGCGATGTGCTTTGATTTGCCTTGCGGTCCACCATTTATAACAAGCAATACGTATTTCATGTCTTCCTCCTCTTAAATTCAGGATCTGTCATCTCCGACCACGTTAATACTACAATACTACTATCTACGATAACAGTAAAGTAATAAATCAACTGCCAAACTATAAAAATGTCTCACTTTATGGTTTATCAAAAAAAAATATGTAATCATAGTCATCTTACATTTTACGGTTAATGCTGGATCTACAATTTGTATCTTCCTTTCAACTTTCTTCAGTGTTTTATTCCGGTGTCTTTTAAATTTATATTTTAACTATAAAACTGTTTAGATATACGCTGAGTATACACATGACTTTGTACAAAACACTGAAATAAAGAGATGATTATCACAAAAAAAAGATAAATGACATAAAATATTTGTTTTAGTTTTATTTTCCAGATACGATAACTTTTTGAAAATGTACAATAAAGACTGTGTGTGTAGTTCATTTCAAACAGTTACAAATAGATAAATGCCATAAAATATTTGTTTTAGTTTTATTTTCCAGATACGATAACTTTTTGATAATGTACAATAAAGACTGTCCGTGTATTTCATTTCAAACAATTGTTTTTTTCTTAATATGATAACACCTTCATGCTCACTTATAGGAAATTGGAAAATTAAAAGAGCTTCTGAAAAAAAGCTAAGTCTATGTCTATTTGTTTATTTATCGTCGATTACGGTTGTCTTATGACCGACGCCCGGAAAGAGTTTAGTTACTTTAGTGTCACTGTGTGGGGGCATAGTGCAAGCTGCAGCCACTATCCGGCTCAAAAGTCACACCTGGTACCTTTACATGCCTAGTGTATAGCATTGATACATGGGATCTCGGTTTGACCTGTCATTTTAAAAGATCCTTTCTTTGTCAAGTTTAATGGCGAAAGTGCCTGTGAAACTACAAATACTGTAATCACAAAGGACTGAAAATCTTTATGAAGAAATAGCCTGAAAATACCTAAAAAGTAATCAAAGAATTGAAAATCTTCATAGTAAAAATACTGTGAAAATGTCTATAAATAATCATGGCCACCACAACGAACTGAACATTTTCATAGTGAAGATGCCTATGAAAACCCCTTTGAAATTGTACTACAGTCACCACTAAGAATGAAAAATCTTAACAGTGGAAATGCCTAGAAGAGTGTAAAAAATTATAACAAAGTTTACAACTTATTATTAAAAATCTTTTTGGTGAAAATGCCTATAAAAACCTACGGCCATGAATATTTTTCAGCGATTCTTCATGTATCAAGAATATTTTCCTTAAATTGTGGCTGTGATATATCACAGTAAAGCCGTGAAACCATTCTCTATTCCTTACTCCATTGTTTTATTTTTCCTTTACCTGTCAGTTAGTCTCACTATTTCGCCTCCGAAGGTGAACTCATTTTACAATCTGATATTTTATTGTTGTTCACCTTCTACGTCTCACTTTGATCTGCATCTGTCTAAGCGGACTCGCCCAATCGTAGGCGATTGGGCACTTTTTATGGCTCGTTTGTCCAACAGTTCACAGTGTTTAAGGCAAAAATGATAAAAATATGATAAAGTATGATAACTAAATTCATACCTGATCCTGTAATCCAAGAAAACACACAAATACATAAGTATAGAACTGAAACACTTATTTCGTACCTGATTAATCCACCATTTTATTCAAAATTTGGCAATCGGAATACTTGGTGTTCTAGGTAATAAGTAAACTAGGGTAGGGTAAAGAATCTGCCGAACAATATCCGCTCAGTTATATGCAGTTTAAAATTAGGCTTAAAGGTTGAACAACTAAAAAATATCAGAATTATAAAATGGGTTCAACACTTTAAGCTTAATTAATTAGGCTACCTGTCAGTTATTTTTTCAGGAAAAAAAATAATATTAAAATCACAATCAAAGTGACTTCTCATCATTATAAGCAATTGACTCAGCAGAAGTTGCAACTTATGCTTTTGCTTGTGAAATTGTGAAATAATACTTTTGTTTGGAAAATAATTCATCTTGTTCTTAAAACCTTTTTTACATTCCTTTTTCATCGTTTTTTAAATTATCTGTTCACCTTATTTTATTTCACTTTATTAAAAGCTTTATTTCCATTTATTTAAATCTTGTTGATAGCTACTTTATTTTCTATTTATTATTAACAATTTTGTCATTATAAGGTTTTATGAATATTTTTGTTTTGCACATTACTATCACCTTAAAAATCTTATTATGTGTCAATATAATTTAAAGATACTAAAAGCCACATTACATTACCTTACTAGTCCTGGCTTTGTTTTACATGAATTCACAAAGACACTTTAAAATTCCAGATTTTCTACAAATTTGCGTTTAATTTTCACACTTAAAATTCAATTTAAATAACTAATTCATACGAAAAGAGACAACATTATGTCACAAAATTATAATGCTGAACCTGTAAATAAACACCGTCTTTATCAATCACAGAGGTCTGGTTAATTTTACGACATTTTGAATAAGTTTCCCACGTAACTCATCTTTACTTATACTGTCTCTACAATACAGTTATGTTCAGAAACAATTATAACAGCGACAGACAGATCTAGAAATGTTCATAAGATTTTCAAAAGAAATCTTCAAAAGAAATAACTTGGGCATTTGATTAAAAGCTTTGGGCCAAAGGGTTCGTTAGCTGTATAAAATCTACGTTATGTCGATTCTAATCGCCGACTTAAGAGATCCACCAAATATATCGACCTTCTATTGAAACGACTAGGCATGTTTGATCCTTTAAATACAATGCATTTCTAACGTGTGCACGTGCTTAAATGCAAAAATATCAATTTTTTCTGATTTTGTTGCTATCAGTCGTTAAAGTTGAAACTGAAAGTAGAACCAAGACGTGTGCGTTGACGGACGGAGCACGTAACTATACATTTGACTGCACATGTATATAACGTGCACAGTATAATGAACGAAAGCTTAGAAATCAAGTCGCAGCAGAAATCATGCAATAAGGACTTTATTAGCCACCTGTCTGTAATCATTTTCATAAATATTCTTTACCGAGATAAAGTATTTGGCGTGAAAAGCCCGGATGCCTGATCATCAAATAAAAAGAGATGATTAATTTTCAGTAATATCTGAGTGCAGTTTTAGAACTGACTTCAGTGGTTAACAGGCAATGCAAGAAGACATATTAAAGCTGATTTTTTCTAAGAACACATTGTTCTTGTGAAAGAGATATTTTTTTCTTTTAAAATGAAATTGACTTTTTCCTTAAGGTAGCACATACCAGTTTTTCAGCCACACATTCGAATTGGACATGTAGAAATTATTAATGATAGGGTATGATGCATTAATTTGTGTATTGCTGAAGTCTAAATTAATTAATACATGAGGATATGGGTATTCAGAGTGGTCAGGATGAGGTTCTCTTAGTTGTTGTTGATGTTTTTTGTTGTTGTTTTTTTTCATTATTGAATAGTATTAAAATGCACTCAGCGTGAAGTAGGAGCCGGAAATTCGAAACTGATGAAAGCAGGTTATGTCAGTGAGTTCAATAGGATCCAGTATGAGCTGAATACTGAAAAAAGTGTAGGGTTGACAGGTATCTAGCACTAGCTGATTTAGTTGTGCCATAACAGACGAACAATAAGCATGTAGTGTTATGACTCTACGGTGTCATATTATTTATAGTAGTATGCGATTGTTCTACAAGAAGAAAAAGTTTCTCTTGACTAGTTGCTTGTTTGACTTTTTGTTGGAACTTAAAAAACCTATCAGCACAGCATAATTATGTTTTCCTTGTTGGCTTGTCAGGTTTATGTATTATATACAGTTAACATGTTAAAATTACGATGTAAAATCAGACTTGTGATATCACAATATCTCGTTCTATCATTCATTAATTCAATATACAGAATTTTGATACGTTTTTCTACTTGTATTCAAGGTAGGAGATTTGTAGAAGTGATCCTTGTGAGAAATTTGAAAATTAATATGATGGTATACAGATAGTTTGATATATTGCTGAGGACTGGCCTTTGGTGGTGTATAAACGTTATCATTTTCACATTATCCAGTTTACTTTATATTCTGCGGACATTTAACTACAAGTAGTAGAGCGTCAAGGCCGATGAAAAACTCCCCAACCAAACCACAAAGGAAGACCTGTGATCTGCCGATATTCGAAATTGCTCTTCCTTCTTTGCTAAACGGTCGATTTGTGTATTTCACATTCAGTAAAAACTTCACCACCGGAACGCGTTTACAATTTGCACTTTTTAGTATTTAACACCAATATTATGCGACGTTTTTTATTTTTTTCAAAAACCACCCAGAGCTTATAGTAATGAAGTACAGACACATGTTCTATACTAAAGCATAATTATGATAGTATTATAACTCGGCAAATATTGCCCAAGCGACAGGCAGTGATGATTAGGGTAACTGCCGTGCTTTTGGACTCCTTTTCTGAAAAAAAAGAAAAAGCAATGTTCAGGACATTGGCAAAAACTGTTTGTAAAAGAACTATGTGTTTTGTATTCCGTAAAAGTAATTGAACATATATTTTCTTTTTTAGGGCTTTACTGTTCTAGATATGTAAGGCGGAGAGTTGAAATGAACGATTGTGGAGGAAGTTCTTTCATCTTGCACCATAGCTATCCTGAATGACTGCTTCCTGGATTTCTGGTAAGTAAGTACAGCGAAAGGAAACATGACAAAATTTGTCAAGGGATCAAGGGACAATCTAGAAAGAGGACGGCGCTGTTTGTAGAAATCAAAATTGAATAAAACTAAGTACTGTAGTCAGATCAAGCGGAGCGGGACTTTCCGTGCAATTGTTCTCACTGGAACAATGATTGTCAGTCTACTAAGACCTGTTAGGGTGGACTTGTTTTTCTGTGCCGTTTGTCCAGCCGTTGTGCCGACGCAGAGCAGACATCACTTGATTGGAAAGGCGTATCCTGTGACAAAGTTCATCGGGCTGGTCTGAATTATTGTCACGTGGCAGATAAGAGAAAGCGCCGATTTTTTCTATAGACGCACGCCGAGCAAGTTTTTCCAAAATGGCGGTATAGTTCACTGTCTGTCTTAAGACCTGAGTTGAAACGTCTGAACAATTGCGTTAGAAATTTAATATAATATCTAACAACAGCAAATATCAATTTCAAAAAATGACATGGGAATTTGAAGAGAATTCGGAGCTGTTGTTTGGCTTTACAGTTTTCAGCTTTTCTTTTGTCGCAGGCCACTGTTTACTATAAGAAACGTGCTGCTGGGAACTGGACTTCGGGAAAAAATAGAAGAAGGAGAAGAATAGATAGATTGAATTTTTTTTATTCAAGTGTGCATGCATGAACGTTTTTAGTCAGGAAATAGGTAGGAATAGATTGAGGCCCTTACCTGGTGTTAGTTAATTATTACAAACATATAAATAGATTAATCTCAAACTGACTGAATGACTGAACGAATATAGGATACAAAGGGACATAAATATAGAACATGACAGACATTTATACACGACAGACACATGGAGTATCAGACGAGTGTTACGGTGTAGTGCACACCTACCTATAATTGTATAAATACAACGGCTGACAAAAGCGTCAGGGAATCGATTCTTTGGGTCAGTGGTTAGAGCGTTGGTGTGTCACGCGGGAGATCGGAGTTCGAATCCCGCTCTCGGTGGCGTAGTCTAAGATGCATCTTTTTGTTACGGACTTCCATGTTCGTAAGACGAGTCATAACTGACAAGTAACATAAAGTATACGTGAATGACACTGCGACACTTTCTAAGCCTTTTATCCTTGACTGATCAACAATCATTCAACCTGTGTTAAACGAACGGGGTAGGCCGGTCATGTGTCGGATGACGTAAGTCTTGTGGACGGCTATGCCGATAATATGACCGGCGGATGCCGGTTTCCTCCCAGTCAAGTCCGTCAATAATCCCGCTTAAACATTAGTAGTTTTAATGGAAATATTACCCCATCTCATAACTATTGTAATACACTTGAGTCATAAATGTAAATTAGGATATCTCGTGACATTTATTTGATAAAGAGGCAACTGCACTTTCAAAATTATCAAAATGTCTAATGGCAGTTAACAGATACGGAAAATTAGCCATTAAAATAAAACTTGATACTGGTAAAAACCAAGAGGGTCATGATGGCCCTGGATCACCTGAGTACTTTGACTGTAGGTTTGCTGTTAAGCAGTATTTCAGTTTCTAATTGAAGATTTATAGGTGCCTACAAACCTAATACATAGAATATCATTCAATAAATAAAGGCTCTACGACAGGAAGCAGAAATGTCTATTATAAGGTATTACAAGCTTGACACTGACCCAGTGCCCTCAAATCCCACCTACGGGTAGGACCATGCAATGAATCTACATACCAAATATCAAAGATATTGGTCAATGAATGAAGGCTCTATAAGGTAGAAAACTCTATTTTTAGCCTCGGTGACCTTTACCCCAATCTAATAATTTGAATAAGATTGGTAAAGGTCTACTAGACAATGCTTCATGCCAAATTTTAAAATTCTAGGCCATGTGGTTTCAGATAAGACGATTTTTAAAGTTTTTTCATTCTAGTTGTCATAGTAACCAGAGTTCTTCACGGAATGGAATTCTTTGAATAACTTTGATAAAGCTTCATGCAAGGAATATTCCTGCAAAGTTTTATCGTCTTTCACCTAGTGGTTAAGGAGGAGATGTTGTTTAAATAAAAAGTTGACGACGCAAGACGGACACAGGGCAATCACAAAAGCTCACCTTGAGCACTTTGTGCTCAGTTGAGCTAAAACTCACCAAAATATATCAGTATTCTCTGACATCTCTGATGATTCATTGAAATTATATTAAATTTTGTAATCAGAGCTTTTTATCTACCTCCTTCAAAATGCATGACTCATGTGACTTCGTGACGTGTTGCTAAGATACGGCAACAAACAACAATGAATAACAAAATTTATGTCACATTTATCGGTACATGATTGTACCCAAATAGAAGTTCTATCAGTAAAGGAACGGCAGTGAAGGGGCAGAAAACTAGAATTTCACTCTTTTCATGTTCTTTCTGGCGTAGGTTCAAAACATAGTTATCTTCTTCTTCTTCTTCTTCTTGTCGGTGTTAGTGTTCTTTCATTCCTGTTATCTGTTACAGAACACTCTTAAAACGAAAACCAAAATTAAATTTCGATATAACAGATAATGTCTTTCACCTTTTATCTTTTTATTCTTTATCTGTCCATCTTTACAAACTCTAAAAAATGCCCTCGTAAACAGAAAAAAAGAGAACACGTCATTTATGGGTCAAATTTCAATCGCTTGTTTTCAATATTAACACTGTTTCTGATAATACACGGAGAAATATATTGTCATGGATGTAATTGTACAATCTAAAAAAAGTTTATAAAGGCCAAGGTTATGTCTCGTTAGGTTGAGCAAGTTCTTGTTAGGTCAAAAGGTTTACTCACTCTATGGTATTATTCCAGAAAATCCCCCAAAAACCAGAAAGCAAGTAACTGTTCTTATAATTAGCATCTCAGCATGACTTGTAATTTTACCCTGACTAAGACCCCTATTATGTTTATGGTGTTTTATCTTCTATACAATCTTTGCTAAGTCTGGTTAGTTGCAGGTTATCTGTACCACAATGAATGATATTTTACCTTGTGCCAGTGTTCTTATATTTTTTTAAGTTAGATTATTTAACCAAGTAACTTACCATTATTAATTAAACTAATCATCTAAACAATTGTATTAAATAAGCCTTTAAAATGTTAAAACATTTATCTATAGACTGAGAAAGTATCAAAATCAATTATATGAATTTATAATGATGCTGCAGCAAAATAAAAAAAAAATGTTCAATGACTTAGTTTTAATTTCTTAAATATGGTAGCAGTTACAAATAAGGCAATAATAAGCAATAAAAAAAACATATCAAGAACAAAAAAATACGATCGAACAAAAATGAAAACAAAGACTGATCCTGTACTCTTATACCCAGTGAGCAGTTTGTTTGAATTTCCTTTCTGAAATAATATGAATTTCTTAATATTAATGTTCAAGAACGTGTACACCACTGCATTAATTTTTTTCAATTTTCAGAGTCTCAGGGTTGTTTTTTCTTAATGATAATTTGCTGATTAAGTTTTCTAGAATAATTTGAGTCTCAACAAGTCATTCTAAGTACTCACTGTCAATACTAAAACTGTTAACTTGAAAGTGGTTTACTTAAACTGCTGCTTAAACATGCTTCACATTGATCACTTTCCTTTTTTTGTTTGAACGGTAGCACCCACAAGGGTGCCTGCATGTCTGCCACAGTCTGCAACCTTTTTGCTTTCCTTTTTCCTTTTCAATGGTACCATCCACAAGTGTGCCTGCATGCCAGATCTTTTCCACAATCTGCAGCCGATTTGTCTCAATAGCGTCAGACAAAAAGAACCTATATATTGTCATTCGTCAATGTAATCTTAAAGTCTTTCAGTGCTCACCAGAAGTATGGTTTCAAAATAGATTTAAATGCTTTCTGTTTATGCTATAAAACATTCTTAGACATAGATCCTCAAATCTGCTGGTACGTCTTTGCTGTAGCATAGCACAATACTTAACGCATTTGGATCACAATGCTGCGTAATGTTAAAGCAAATAGTCTGTTGAGTGGAACCAGCACAAAAGGTATTTATTAATGACTTTATTACTTCAATAGTGGATGCAATATGTATTTGTCCAGCAGAGATCTTCACCTGAATCTCCTTTTCTGCAGCAAGGTAGTGAGCTTTCTTGTGTCGGATTATGAAAGGTCACCTAAAAGATTCTGGTCTTCGGAAAAGTCATTCTCAAACCAACAGATGTTAAAACTGGTTTCTTCGCTTGTATCATTGTTGGTATTTTTTCTTCATCAAATTCAACTAAGTGAAAAAAATATCTGAATGTTGATGGAAATTTGTTTTTGCAGTAAGTTTGTTGTGCAGTCATGAGGATTTTACGACTGTAGTGCAGTCTTCCTGAAGTATTTCACTAACCATGTTTTTTTAACAAGAGTTTAGCATGACTTTTAATTAGCATTTACAAACTGATACTTCAACAAGGAAAAAACTGTCACGCTTTTTTCGTATTTTTCGTTTTAGCCTCTTTGGAAATTTTGCAAAGGTCTTTCAAATTGTGTTTATTTAATTTTTATCATATGTTCACACAACTGAAAAAAATGGAAAAAGTATAAAGTTCATTATATTCATCACTTTTATGTATGTCAAACACTGCCTCAGACTTCATAGCCTTATACAGAAAGAGAAAAATGTGAAAATTCATAATCTTTGCGTATTTTTTGTTCAAGTTTCTTTTGCAACTAAGAAAGTAAGACAACTAAAACACCTTTGAAAAGTTTATTTTGAATCCTAACTGGGCAAACTTTTCCCTTCAGAAGAAATAATACCCTTCAGTAAAGTGCTTATACAGGTATTTGAACTAATTGCCACTTATTCCAATGAACATTGTAGTCATAGTCCAATTTGTCAGTATGCATTCTTAAAAATGTCACTGTATTTTAAACAGCAAAAGTCAAACAGATTGTATTAGGAATTTATACAAACCACTAAATAGTAAATAATAATCTGACTAAATTAATACCTGTTACGATTAGCAACTTACCTTGTATTAAATTCTATTAATATGGCAATAACTGATGACATAAAAGTAAAAGTAATATTTTTAAATTCCCATGGCACCAACTAGGACTTTTAAATACAGTAATAGTAATTTTAACAGATACACTGTGATAAGGAAAAACATAAAAACACAAAGAATATTTAACTTTCTACTTCTTTCTTGGCTGAGTCCTAATTTATGAATTTTATTACTGAAATGACAACCTCGCTCAAGTTTCCTATGTATTTAAGCTAATTCTATTCATGCCACTGATTCACACAGTGCTCAGTCAAAATTTGGAAATCATCAACAAGTGGGTCTTATCAGCAACAATAATCAGTTGTGGTCAGTGTTATGATCATTTATTGCTCTCATGGTGTGCTAAATGAACACTGGCATCTGGCAATTACCTAATAGTACGTCTGATACCCCATACCTAACAGTAAGGGCTTCAACAATTCTGGTGGACTTTCCTGGAATAAAACTGTAGAGTGTACTACACGTTTTATAACTTAAATCGATAGACGCAGTTCCTATAAAATGTTTTGCTTGGCCACGGTTTTCATAAAACATGGTTTCATGGTTATCCTGTTACAAGTTCTACCATTCTGAAAAATTGCTGATTTTCTCGTGATTTTGAAATAATTAATGTGGTCTTGATTACAGGACTTTACTGTATTTTTCTTGTAGTGTTCTATGCTTGGTTAAATGAAAATGCAAACAGAAGCTTTAGATAGGTTTTCATCATGAATATTCAGGAGTACGGGGCATCCTCTTTTCAAAATACAATATAGTTATATTTAGACTTCTGTGTATTTTTTCCCTTTGTGGGAAGGGAAACTACTCCTATATTAATTTTACCATGTTATGTATTGCATTTATCTCCCTTTGGTAGGTCATCTTAAAATGACATGTGCTAACAATGTTGATTGGGACCATATACAGGATTGTTCTAGTCACGCATGCTATCCGAAAGTAGACATAATACTGTATCTTTTATCTCTGTTGAAAAAAGTTTAGATACTAAACGCAACAACCGAAAGATTGTGCAATAAAATAATGTATGAGCACTTCCTTTTTTTCTAATCTGAGTTTACGAAAAAGCAATTATAAAGATAAAAAAATGAAAAAAATAATAACAATATATAAATATAAAGCGAATTAGCAGAGGCTGTTCAATAAAACTATCCAGCTTATTCCGCGATGCTCTGCACATGCACAGTTAAACAAGCATCAAGAATTCGGATAAAAGACGGGCAGACTTTTATGTCGTGGAATTCTACTTTTCAAGAAAAAAGAACATGGTCATTTTGATTTTCTTATCTAAGAAGAAATAACACGAACTTTTAACTACGAAGTACTTTAAGATCATTATACTGTACCTCAAAAGACAACGGAAAAACCGGAACGTAACGTAATGCGACGTTTAAGGAAAATCATTGCATGTAGGTTTCTTTAACAACCAGAAAGCAACAAACAAAGTTTAACCTGTTTGTTTGTCTGCTACTTTGTTCTTTCCTGCTGGTTTTCTGTCTTAAAGCAGCTCGTTCGCAGATGGTCATTGACTAAGAATTTGATTTTAACTATGGTATATATTTATATAACTATATTAAAAGATCCATACATCTAAACTTAAATGTAAATTATGCACAATATTTTTTTACACTGAAAGAGAATTATTGTCCCACAAAGACGTTTATTATTACAGTAACAGCTAATAAAATCTAGTACTGACATCTATTATCAGAATAAAACAGTTTTACGACTAGTGAGCTTGATAGAAGTGTTTTGACTATTTATCAAGCTAAAAACACCAAAAGCTAACAGCTGTTCTTCTCTGTAACACATTTTTTTCCAGCTGTTCAAATCCGCAACACTTTTTTCCCGACCTTATGGATTTCGAATGTTCATAGCTCTTTGATATTGTCTTTTATTGGTCATTATTTGACATACATTTAGACCAAACAACACACACACACACACACACAAACCTGCAAAAAGTAACGTACAGCTGTTCTTCTCGCAACCGATTAACGGGTGTGGATAATAATAATAATAATAATAATAATAATGATAATATATTATCCACATTCCGAAAAGAGGGATTCTTAAAAAAGCAAAATGTGTGCCTGGGCATGAACCTTCGCCTCCTATCCAGACAACAGTCTTTGAGCGCTTTAAACGCTTTGATTTTCAAACTAGTTAAAGGAATGAAAAAAGACTTATTTTGGGGAAAAAGTCATACTTAACTCAGAACTGATTTCTAATTGTTAACAAATAACCAGATCTTGCGACTAGAACCAGAACGGTCTGTCATTTGAAGGTACGACTAGATACCATCATTTTGCTACACTCGAAGTTGTCAGTAAGTATGACTAAATAAATAAAGATAGAGAACTCGTGTCGAAATTCACTTAAGGGACACACATCTTTGTTCATCTTTGTAATTTTGACTCTTTTGAAACAAAATAAACTATGAGACTTTTGAGACAATTTATTCATGTATAATACAGGGCAGCAAATTGAAAGTATCTAAGTAAATTAATACTTACAAGCGACATTATAAAACATTATATACCTATTTGAAGAATTCGCTCGCTTTACAATGCTGTTCATTATTCAAAACAAGTACGAGTTTCTTCCCTTCGTACAAATATTAAGAATAAACAAACTCCGATAACTTTCTTAATAAAATGCAAAAACAGATTAATATTTTTCAAAATTACATTTTTACTATTTTTATGGACTGGATTTTTCCGCAAAATTCAGAATTCGTGCTGTTCTAGGAAAAAAGCAGTGTTTAATATTTTCTCCGAAATTATTTCATATCAAAGACCGACGATTTTTTTTCAGATTTACGACCCAGGAAATGAAATATCTGCAAAAAGTAAACTCCTTAATATAGGGAAATTAATTACAAGAAATTATAAATTATTAACAATTAACTTTTTTCTGATTTTATTCCTTTAAAAAACTTAATTCATAAAAATGGCGTGAATTCATTAAATAGCTTTGTTATAAAATCTCTCAACTGAACAGAACTTTTACACAATGAAAAAGAAATGATTGTATTGTAGAACAATGATGAGACAAGATTTCACGTAAATATGCAAAATTACTCACAGCAACTTTATAAAAATCTTACTAAAATTTCTAGAAATAAATCCAACTATTGGCAACGAAAGAAAGGTATTAGAGGTGTGTTAGTCACCTGCACTTCCAATTACAACAAGAAAATAATGGTTTGAATGCTGCTGAAACGTGTAGGGTATTTAAGATGTCCTTTGCGCCATTCGGTTTTTTGAGGTACATCATGTATAACGTGATGATAGTCATCATTAAGTAGACCCTTGTCGAAAAGTTGTGTTCACTACCGGAAGACAATGAATTTTAAAGTACAGTATGTCACATTGAGTAACAAAGAAATTGGTTTCAGACCGACAGAAAACAAATCACCACGCGATGTTACGGGTATTTTGTTAAGGAAATTAAGATCTTTCTTAGTGTGGTAATCAGTTGTACACAGAAACAAGCTTTCGAGTAAAAACATACACGAAAATAAAAGATCATCTCACTCCTAAAAAGCAATTTAATACTTATAGATTAAGTTAAACGCAGTTGTCGAACATACATGCATTTGTTAAGGTATCTTAGTCGAACAAAAAAAAATAACTGTCAATTTTGGTCGAAGCAAATGGGCCTTTTGTTGTTGTTTTGTTGTTGTTGTTTTCTAGATTGTTGTATGTTTGAATTTATTGTAATATTACACTTGATGCAGATATCCACTTGACAATACAAAGAAATTATAGAAAACATATGACATCTCTTAAGGGAAAACAATACATTAAAGATTTGCGACACTGACAACTGTCGGTTTGCGCGTCCGAAAATCAAAAACAGTATTAGAAGAAGTGATGCCCAATTTGAAATGAATACAAACTGTCGGATAGATCTTAGCACAAGCCAATTTACTTTCTAAAGACAGATTAGGGCCAAGTGTATCTTGACTGGGGCAATTGATTAGAGTTGTGTGCACAGTAACATAATGAGAATTCCATCCACGGGAAATTAATAAAGACGGACTATAGTGACCTCCTGACTTGTCAAGAACCAATCTCTGTGATAAATCATTCTGTTTCTGGACTTGCAGAGGTGCCAAGACAATTAATACGTGTTTACAGCACGGAGATACCTCACAAATACCTTTTCTTTGAAGTGCACACACTCGACTGACGCCGGTATTTGAACAAATATCTTCCAAATATTTCAAGTAATTGTTATCCTTTCTGATCAAATGCACTGAACCGAAAAAGTAATATTAAGGCAGATGATGGTAGTAATTATTTAACACAAGTTTCGATTTGTTCTCCATATTTCACTTTTCCTTACATTAACTCTTTGTGTGCAATCAGTGTTTGCTAACAGATGCTAAAGCCAATGTACTACGTTATCCGATACAAAGATATTACTCACCGTCTTTTAGCTTTAAACTCTCGTGCAACTTGAGACCAAACATTCAACCTAAGCAGAATAATTAAGCAACTATGTGAATGAGCGAGGACATATAAAGAGATATCCCTGTGGATGAGTTCTAAACCATAACTGTCGACCGTTTAGAAAGTTAAAGATTACAGGTACAAATAAGTTTCCGCGAGGGCACAAAATTCAATAGTAGGATACTACGTCAGGTGCGCGATGACGTAGTGTCCTACCATTGAAGATTGCACTTCGACCGTTTAGAAAGTTAAAGATTACAGGTACAAATAAGTTTCCGCGAGGGCACAAAATTCAATAGTAGGATACTACGTCAGGTGCGCGATGACGTAGTGTCCTACATTGAAGACTGGACTTCGACCGTTTAGAAAGTTAAAGATTACAGGTCCACATAAGTTTTCACGAGGGCACAAAATTCAATAGTAGGATACTACGTCAGGTGCGCGATGAAGTAGTGTCCTACCATTGAAGACTGCACTTCGACCGTTTAGAAAGTTTAAGATTACAGGTACAAATAAGTTTCCACGAGGGCACAAGATTTAATAGTAGGATACGTCAGGTGCGCGATGACGTAGTGTCCTACCATCAGTAACATCGTCTGCGTTCCAAATTTGTTTTCGCTTTAAATACTACAAGTCTAAATAATTGTCCTTTACAATTTTACTGTAAAACGTACGCGAGGATAATGAAAAACACATCAATAATTAACGATATGTTGTTCCAAACACAAAGTAGCTTGTGTGTATTGTTTCTGTGACACAATTTTCGTGAAAACAATTAACAAATCAAACCCGGCCGAGCCAATCAATATGCTTCCCTTCTTTCTTGCATTTTTCTTGCTCATTTGGCTTCTATTGCTACCTTTGGGGTAGATAAAAAGTTTGTTTTCGTGAACACGCATTATGGTGTGAAACCACCAAATAGATTCCTTCTTTATTCTATATAAAATTCATAAAGTTCACAGGGCTGTAAAACATAGCAAAACCTTTTTTAAATAGCTTTAACTTACATATTCTTGTAGATCTATATCTGTACTCATGAAAAATAGCAAGAAAAGTGGGGGTTGTGTTTCAAACAAGAAAGATATTTCTGCTCATGTAAACTTACCCATAAAATTAACAAAAAATCTGAGCTAATTTTCAGATTGGGGTATGTGAAACAATTTCACATTGTGAATTCTATTCTGAATGCATATGAGCATAAAATTGCTACCACACTATCAGAAATAGTCAAACAAAATGATTCCAGCAAAAAGAATACACAGATTAGGGCAAAAATATTAAAAATAGCCAAGAAAACTGAGAACTATTTCTAGCCGCCATTATGCGGGTACCATTTTTTGAGCTGAATTGGTGGTTTCATACCTTATACGGCGACGAAACTATCATGATATTGTTTCTATTTTCTCCTGAACAAGATGGAAGCTCGAATTACAAAGCTAAACAAAACTTAATTATACCATTTTCGTCTACTCACGCTTTGTAATAGTCCGTTTCAGGATAATTCGGGCAATATTTCAAGGAAACGAGCTTTGTAAAGTGTTCGTATTAATCGATGCGCGTTATATACGTATGTTCTAACAGCAAAAACACGCCGTCGTATTGCGGTAAAAGGATTACAAAAGATTGATTTTAACAAATAAAATATTTCCCCAAAAGAGCATCGTCTCCTTTTAAATCGAGGGCTGAAGGCAAACTTTATTTAAATAGCAAATTTCAAGCCAGGGTTTATATACGCCTCTATTTTTGTCAATAAGACTTTAAATTCTTCTAGCTGGGCTGACGGTAGAACAGTGCTATTGTTTGTTCTCTTCAAATAAGATTTGTGAATCAAGTTTCTGGGACAAACGAAATTAAGAACTACAATCAAGTACAACTTTTTCCACCCAATATGTTACAAAACAAAGACGATTGTCGCTTACAACATGCATATTACATAACTAGTTCACAAATTTGCAGGCGATTACTTGAAGAGAGACGCCCGTCTTAACGGATGAAGATAGATAATATTAGTTACATGATGAATAGCAAATGATTTTCTTCACGACCAGGAGAATAAAGTGTGCATACTTGCAGTCTATGTTATCTACCATTTATCACTAAGTTGACAGTGTTATGGCGTAAGTCTGGAACTAGACTTACGGACCAGTAAATTTGATTGATTGACACATGTACACAAGGTACACATACATTTAAGTTCAATCTATTTAGACAGTAAACTATATTGCTTCTGTATAAAGTGGTCAGGTTTATTTTACCAATCAATTGCAACGCTGCATTCTCAAATTTTTACTTGTGATATTCCGTAGAATACTTCTTTTTAAAACTCTGTACAACGAACGATACTATTTTTATAGAAAAAATCTACGTGACAAAACAGTGTTCAGGAGTTCGGAGTCTGGTGGATGATACGGAAAACGACCCACATGCGCAAGAGATATTCTGCTCACCAGCTCCTGACGTCAACAAAGGACGGTCAAGGTATCATGCACATTTTACGGTAGTACTGATGGTATAAGATGGTATAAACAAAAATAATTAATTTTCACATTTTTGTTCTGTTTTTAATCCGATTACTAACTTAAATGATTAACTTGAAATAATTATACAGAGGAAATATTATTCTATTAAAACAAGAACGAGGAGAATCTTTTCACGTTTGCACTAGGAAACACAGAGTATTGTTTGAAGTCTTCAAAAAGTAAATGATCCTTTTGCATGTTTAAAAACGGGCGGTGTTATAGGAAACCAGTCGTTGTCTGTCTTGACGTTTATTTCTTATCAAACCAGGACCAGAAACCAATTACAATATCATTTATTTACATACTAAATTTGATATGGAAATTATCTCAAAAATACTTATTCCCAATATAACATCATTTTAAGCATCAATACTTCTTTCCGCCTCATAATAATCTCGCTTCCGTGGATTTTTTTCTCACGTATTCAATAGCTCATATATAATACATACATTTTCACGTTTATATGATTATATGTTATAGCAAAAACAAAATATAACATATACTCTCACACTCATTTACACATTCTCAAAGAAAACAAATTTACACACTCAATTCATTTATTGTATTTTGAGAGAAAATGATACTGGTAGACAACATAGAAGTATGCTAATTTAATTAATCACCATGTTTGTTCTTTATAAGTTCACACACTGCTTCTTTATTAAATCAAAATTTAATATTTAGTAGAAGAAATTAGTGTAGCTTTGACCATAGCTGTTGTATAAAAGAACTTGCTTCCGTGGATCACAGACTTAATTGTGATTGTAAAGCAGCTCCTGGATGATCTATGATAAGCAAGTGTATAGATGTTGGTGTGTTTCACACTTTTAAACAAATGTTCAGTAAATTACCGGAAGTAAATCTCCTTCCTTCGAGTAAATTAAAACCTACATTGTTTTCCATTTCAATTTGTCGGGTTCTTGTCCCGTTCTCCAACGTGCAGAGTTTACAAAGTCTGATTTGTACTTCAGCTGCTGGGTTTCTGTCACGCGCTTGCTGCGACCGATGACGTCACATATCAATAAGACCACACTAATCTATATTTTTAGAAATCTAAAAGTCTGCTATTGCTATCATTCCCGTCGACTGTTTTAATTTCTGTAGAACACTGCGGATGAACATTTATCTATGTACTTATAGTTCGTGTCTTTCTTTGTCCGATGTCTAAAATGCCGTAAAGTCTTTAAACTGACACTAAAATCTTGGGAATCAGCCAGATTGAATTGAGCGAGAGTTCAAGTTATAAATCAGAGCAAATTACTTGTTTGATATTTATTAGTTAATGTCACAATCTCTCGCATGATTGAATGTCCAGGATCTCTTCATCGTCCTTTTTTTCAGTGAAAGACCGTAAAGAACAAATACTGTCGTATTTATATCACATAAATTTCCTAGACAATGCGTTAAGCTCGCGAAACTCATGCAATATTCACATATGACGGGGATATTGTGAAAGACAGTGAGTGTGATTATGTCACGTATTCAATCAAATGTCGCTTTGTGAGTGGTCAAGATGAAAATGTCCTACACCCAATTGTTTTATTCAACTTTATTAGTGATGTAATAAAAGTTTCTGAATGAGACTCTTTTGATGTTAATGCAGTTTTATGAGGGTTGGTTTCTTCCTTATGCGCAAAGAGACAAGGACATCGTGTAAGACAGACAGCGATTCGATAGCGAGGCGCAATATTATGCAGCCTCCGTGGGCAAATTTTTACGACGTCAAACGACAGTCTCTGTCAGATTGGTGTGTGGGGGTTACTATAAAGGCAAATAAAAACTAAAATACCATGGGAGCGGATCAGTGTTCCAGTGGTAATGCGTTGGACTGGTAACCCAGGAGTCGCGTGATCAATCCTACGCTCCTCCACTTACTTTACTAATTGTCTTTCGGATGAGACATTAAGCCGAGGTCCCGTGTATCAGTACTATACTTCGAGCTTGCAAAAGAACCAGGCGTGTCTCTGGAATGGGGTGCTCTCTGTACCTTGTACCTTCCCCTACAATATAAGATAACTAATCTCTGCTGGGGGCGTCGGTCATATGGCCAACCGGTACCAACGATAAATAAACTCAGATAGATGGTATTTTAGGTCTTTCATGAAGGCGAATGATCAGTAGTTCTAGATGACATAACTACTCCAGATCCTACCAGATCATAACAGGTTCTTGCGTGCACGCCAGACATTCGGTTTCAAGAAGTATTTGCCTCAAATAAGAACCTGTTAAAAGAATACGACAAAAATAATAGAATTATTTCAGAAACTGCTCACAAAATATAATTTCCAGACGATTTACATTATTCCAAACATGCTTAGACATTTTTAATTTGTTCTGTTATATTTTACTGCTATTTCCGTCCTGCTTTCAAAACGTTGATGTTTAATACAACAAGAAAAAAGAAAGATAGTGTAAAAGAAAACATAATTATCTAAACGTAATGTTCGAAAGAAACACTTTTCTTTTTTACCTAGGAAGTTAGAATCAATTTCAACGTCACTTCTAAACGCATTTGAATAACAGGACAACGTTTTAATCAGAAGAATTTTGGTTTGTGATTTCATTCTGCTGTTATTCATTTTGTAAGGGAAGCCGAAATAACCCCAAATGATACAATAATGGCAGCACTATTGAATGACATTTGACACGATATCTCTGTAATAATAACTAGCTGCTGACCGAATTTCGGATTCTCATTCAAAAGAAATGTGCATTTGTTTCAAGCAGGGTTTTTTTCACTGGCACATAAGTTTTCGATATGTATTCAGAAGTTTATATTACATCTAGCGTCTCAAAACATTTGTGCCAGTATATATTAGTTACATGTATATGTGTAAGAATTTCCACTTCAGTTAATACAAGAAAAATCTTTTAAAAAGATGATCGGTGTAGACACAGTACAAATTAATGCCCCATAAGTGTATAGTTTTCGGACATTGGCAAAATTTGAACGCACAGTTTTCGGACATTGGCAAAATTTGAGCGCACGTACCCGTGGTAATCGAATATCCTATTTCCAGAACAGTTTAGACTATAAACAACAACAAAAATTGCTAAGTTTAACGCTAAAAGGGTCAATACCATTTTCAGTCAAATAAATTAAATATTTAATCATATTAATTATATATTTATATCATTTAGGATAATTTTTTCAAGGTTGAAACGCTTTGATAGTTAATGGACGGCTGCATTAATGTTATTTTTATTGCATTATTTTCAGAAGCAAATAATAAAAATTTACGAATTCTGCCCTAAATTTGCATAACAGAAACACCTTTAACCAATGGCAATCATCCTTTTTCAGCTTGCTTCTAACACTTTCATTCATTACAAATATAGGTCAAAATCGATTTAGTACAGCTACGCCGAAAAAAACAAGCAAGTGATATTCGTGCATCTTATGTTACAGTTTGAGATGACTAAAACACAACGTCAAAAGCCCTGTGTAAATAAGGTGAAAAAACATAGAGATTAAGGTCACAGTCAAGTCACCTGAACAGTTACACGAAACTGCTATTGGCGAAGTCACCAGACCTCTCCACAGTGTTGGGGTAGTTGCAGGCGGCATCCATTTTTGCGTATCGTACTAAAGTTAAACATCAAAATTTGAACCATGTATCTTTAGAACCAGTCTCAAATAATCTTTGTGCGCATACTCTGCCTAAAAATACGAATTTAAGAAAACGAAACATTATCATTACATAAAATATTTGTAAAAAATTTCGTCTAAATGACCTTTCACCTGTTTAACCATTGCATTCTGCATATTAACGTAGCTGCATTTGGAGCCAGCCATTTCAATTTAATTACTATGTTTTCATTTGTGAGAAGAACAAATCGTCGATTTACAGAAAGCTGATACCCTGGATAAGATAGACATAATTCAGAGCGGGTTTGTAAAGAAGCTTACTTGTTTGCTGAGTCAGTTTTCGAATATACAGAAACTGTGGAGAGCGATTAAGACAAATATATCTCATCATATTTTTATCAATACAAATGTTGTAATTTCAAGAACGAAATGACTTTTTTCCCATTTTCAACCCTTTATTTTATGTATTATATATAGGATGCTGAATTTCACTCAAACTCTCGCGAGATGTTATTCCACCACCTTAATCAAGAATGTCTTCCGTCACCGGCGTCTCGTGGGAAATGCCCCCGTCATGGCTAATGTAAAAAGTGAAACATGATTAAACTTTTACGTCTAGATTGGACTAAAAGCACATTCAACAACAGGACTTTTTTCTCCTTTTCTGATTTTTGAATTCAAGAATAATATAGATAATGTCAAAACATTCCAGCCGTCACACGATCTGATAAGTATGCAGATTATATAAAATACCAAAATAAGAAAACACAGTATAGGTTTCCGTGTAAGATACCTTATATCTCAGAATTTAAACATTAAAGATTGACATTCATAATCACTGCAAATTACCCCTTGTCTTAGAAAATAGATATATCTCAAATCTCAAATTCTTTGTAAGACATTAAATGATAGACTGATATTTCATTTCAGTAATTATATTTACACATAATTGGCTTCACACACACACACACACACAGATTTATTTATTTATTTATTTATTTATTTATTTATTTATTTTTATTTATTAGAGGTAAGATTCATGAAAATCAGAATTATTTCATAATCGCTAAAATAGTAACGAATAAATGTTTTCTGATAAAATATATGTAGTCATAAATTGTCATATGGTATTTGCATAGATAATAAATAGCCCTACTGACCGATAGAAGACTCATACACGGTGGTCAGTTAAATGTGTTTGTTAAATGACTGTAAAGAAATGCTGTTACTTTTACATATTTAAAATAATGCGATAAAAAATTTATACGGTATATACTGAAAGAGGGAGGTAAAAAATGTGTACATGTAGCAGACGTATAATACGGCACTTCTACTTCCTTGCCCGTCAGATAGCTTTTATGGTGACGAAGTAGGTTTCTGCTAAATAATCGAAGGTACTAGAGTTCAAATCCATATCAAGGCAAGTGGGTTATTCCGGGTTACATTTGATCCCCGACATAAATAACTCACGAGTATACTTGTGATGGCATACAGACATTCAGTACTCAAAGAATTCAAGAACGAATTCTGAGAAAGAGGTTGCAGCGGTATAATACTGCACCTATCAGTTAGCTTTCATGGCGATTTGGTAGAGTGTCCGCCTAGTAATCGAAGATACCCGAGTTCAAATCTATCTCAGGACAAGTGGATTTTTTCCGGTAACATGCATCTTTGTTTTCATATAAAAGCACTAAAGCCTTTCAGTTACTTTGGTGAAAGTCCTTACTAAGTTCACGTCACAATCACGTGATTTAAGTCCGAAACTGCGCCGAAATAGGTTGTTCTTGATTAATGTAAAACCATATATCTTGTGCATTTATTAAAAAAAACACTAGATCTAAGAAGGGTAAGAAATTACCAATTCGAAACAAATTTAAATCCGTATTATTTTTGGTTGTTATTTTTTCTAAACGCAGCTTATATTTATCATTAGGAAATGTGCATGCATTCTATTTTAGTAACAATAGAAAATTCAAGAGCAGAACAGCAGTTGTGAGTTTCTGCTCTGGAAACTGTATTTCCTCGAAAAAAAAAAATACTCGTACAGTGGAACACTTTAAATAATTAACTTTGAAGAAACTTCAAATTTTAATAAAGCACCGTGCTGTTTTAAAATGTCTTACGAGGGAGCCAGGTTTCTGGCATTGTCGGATTCCAACAGTACCTTATTCCTTTATCTCTATGGAGTCGGACATAGGTATCCTACGATGGCTTACTGCTCGCTTTAAGACACTCAACCAATAAGCGACGGGTTACTTTGACAAAAATACGGGAACTTTACCAACAAAAAGCAAAGATGGATGCAAAGGTGAGGGGCCTGACGATCACGTGATGGTATTTTTTCATATTAGCAGCCGCGTATTCTGTCTCTGACAAAATAAATATGATCGTTATTCATGCAAAAATTACAGAGCAATGCCTATCACAAATCTTCATGCGAATTGGACAATAAAATGCCATAGCTTTGATAGCAAGTTTGATACGAATCTCTGAAGCAAGACACCCAACTGGCATTATCTGACCAGAACAGGTAGTGGAATTGTTGTGGAACGTTTCAGGAGTTGATAAGACATGTTGCCTACTAGGTGAATACACTGGCTTCAACATGTGTTACCGAAACAACTAATTAATCACTTCTTACCTTTGTGTTGTTTTCCTTTCTTTCGTTTTGTTTTCGTTTTACATCGGAGTAGAAACGAGGCTGTTGACAGATGATTCTCTCAAGGACCTACCTGTACGCTTACCTTTGTAATCACAGAAATCACATCTAACTAAATTCTAACAACTATTATCCTTTGGTTTGAAAGTGAATGAAAGTTTCGATCAGAAAACGCGTACTTGAAACAAAAGCTGGATTTGTTACATTAAAAGCAAAAATACAGAATAACTGTAGTCAAACATGACTTAATAATATATGATGTGTGAAATGGACACAATAAAGCATAGACTGTAGTTTTATTATACGTGTAAACCTTTATGTGATCGTCCCCACTGTATGTGTCTTTTCCCTGACTTCCTGAATAGGTATCTCGCCTGTCTATGTCAAGATACTGGTTTGACAATGAGCATTGCTAGGAAAAACAAAACATTTGTATGGGCATAGATATGAAGACTGAAGACATCTTTTGCAAGCCTGTTCTCTTATTTCGTTTAATGTATGCAAGGTCAATCCTGAAAGTTGTTTGCTGTAGGAGAGTCTTTGTGATCTAAATATTGACGTATTTATAAAATGGATTTCCACCCCTAATACCTCAAGGGCTTTGGTAAATTTCTCCAAACCTAAATTTTACAAAAATTTATATTGAGGATGCGTGACTTTGTGCAAATGTTCCAGTTTTCCATTCAATTTTCTTCATTAAATTTTAAGATAGTAACTTTTAATATACCCTTGGTTGTAAAATTGCCAGAGAAGTAAAGGATTTATTTGTTTCTGTGTTAATGTATTGCTTGAAGCATGCACGTATTAGTATTAAGTTCCTGGGTTGCAGTAAATGCTGAATTGATCAGAAATTAAATGTGAACTGGAAAATGTGTAAAACATGCTTCCGTATACACAATTATACCCCCGACATATGGAGTAAGATAATACATTTTGACACCTTAAACATGCCCTGTTATTCTGGAGTAATTGCGATGGATATATGTTAAGATTATGTGATATATGCATATATGGAAATGTTCCGTGACTTTTATGGTTTCTTTATAGCAGTTATCATTAGAAATTACTTTCACTTGGTTGAAGTATTTTCAGGAATTGACGTAATTATTAATAATGCTTGCAATTAAGATGGCCTCCAGGTTTGATTGCTGTAAGCTATAAGATAAGTCGGTAGGAGGAAATACCCACTGGTACCCATGGTCAGATTTTTAAAGATAAGTCACGGACAATGCCTAAGGCATATGAAAAGCTGCGATACGAAGATTTTATGATAGAAGCCAGCAGCCTAAGACGTTAAGAACTCTTTCATCTAGTTCTCCAAAATCTGCCATATTATTTCAGAGTCAAACACAAGTGTCTGATGAGAAAGTTGGTACGATAGATGGACGAATTATTTTCTCCGAGACTCGTAAGGTACTCTGAACATTTCCCAATCGCGTGCGAGTCCTTAATAAAACTGTATTGAGCGACGAATGCCTATCAAGAATGAACACTAAGTGAAGCTAGCTATGTCTTGTGATGTTTGTATTTTTGGCATGTTTAGTGCTTACTTAGAGCATATTTAGAGCTTAGATCAGGGGAATGGAATGGCTTGTTTCTCTCGTAAAGTCTTAATAACATGGGAAATTACAGTTTATCAAATTAAGTGTACATGTTTCGGTCCATAAACGTGGAAATTAATTGAAAATAGATGTTGTAGCGAGCAAGTTTATGTCACCTGTATTCTGGCATTGCCCCATAATGTTGAATCATAAATGTTTAACTATTGTTACACTGGTTTATTGCTCTGCTATGCTGATGTCTTCTCCAAAGCCCGACGCCATTACAAGAGCTCAGCTTTCGTGATATTTTACTACTAGGGAAAATAATAGACGAAAACAATTTCAATAAGTTATTCGTAAGTGATTACTGTAGTTTATACTAATTTGTTTTTGAGAAAGTTGGTTAATTTGGTATAGAGAAAGTTCAAAGCAACTTCTGCTCACTATACTCAATGACCGCTTCATCTTTTAATGACCTACACTGAGCCGAAAAGACGAATGAAGCGATCTCGGCCAAATCCGGTCAACATAGCGATTTGTGCTTTACATTTCGTATTAAAAAAATTGACATCGTCCTATGGTGACCAAGACAGACTGAAAATACAAGGGTTTTTGGCTGGCTCTTTCTCTGTTGTATGAATTGTACAAGAGGAGATCAAGATACATGAACGTATCGCGTGGTCACGGACACTTAATAGACTAACTGATTAATTTAATGTAGCCTCACCAAAAAGTAAGAACAAAAACCAATGATAGAGTAAAATGGATATAGTTCGGAAATGTTTAAGTAAAATTATATATGTAGTCAACAATACAGTACGGAACGGAATGGTTTTGAGGATCGTGAAAACAGTAATAAAAAATACGTTTAAAACGTGTTTGAAACAGTTTTTATCGTCCTAATTTGCTTTACTTGTGCGTCAAAATCAAAATGATTTTTTTCAAGATCTCAAATGCTTACCAGTTAAAATCGTTTGCTAACCTGTAGCTAATCAGGACCAAACAAAAACAACAAAGTTATCCTGAAGCTGAGGCCAGTTCAGACACGAAGGGCATCATTTGAACAATCTTGGAAATGGTAAAGTATAAAATGTTCCATTTCTTATGTTAGGACAGACAGCTTTTAATGCCAGTCCTGACCATGTTTCCTGCATCTCTATTATAAATAAAATAAGGCCGTTGAATGACCCATTGTGACACACATAATACTTTCATAACGAGTAGTACAATGAACGCACAATCTGACTGAAGTTCATGATCTCCCTACGGTCAACATAGCGATGTTTAGGATTTGATTTTAATCAGATTTACAATGCAGTTTCGCCTTTGAAATATTTCAAACTGACAAGGTGCGTGTTTTAATTAGAAGTCCCTAATGAAGAAGAAAAAAAGTGTAGTTTAGAAATTAATTACGATATTTTTTGTGCTATTAACTACCCGAACAAGTACCTAATTCAGGCTGAAACCACACAGTTCCGGCGGAAGTTGCACGGTATTTTCAATATAGTTGATGGAATTTAGTGCAGTGTACGCTGTACATTCATTAGTCACTAACTCAAAATTAACAAGCTTGTTGACATGCATGAAATGTGCGTGTAAGGACACTCTGCATGCGTTTCTATAGAACTACTGATATGAAGTGCACTTGAGTCAGCCATATTTATCTACTTCACGTCACTCATGTGGCATGGCGAGATTTAACGAGATTTAGCAAATGTCATCTTGAAATTGTGACAACTATCACAAAACATTCCAGCGGTCTAGAGATTCCAAACCATGACAATAATTTTTACTTGAACAAACCGAAATATTTCGAATATTATAAGGTTAAATGACTCAAAAATGAAATTATATTTGGCGACCAATTACTAGTTTGGAATTGGGATCTATACTGCTTCAGGGCTTTTTGCTAGAATAAAAGTTACAAAAATAAAGATTGTTTTAGATAAGATAATAAAAAATCAACGCCCCTCCAGCCAAATTACTTTTTAGTCGATTTGCGGATAAAAGTGCAATACATATTTCTTTGATTTTTAAAAGTGTCAGATTCAGGTGATTTTAAAAATGAGACAGCCAAAATGTATTAAAATGTAGTGGATAAGAAAAAAACCCATCCCAAATCACCTGAAGAATATCAAACAAAAATCTAACTACTGTGTATAATGGTGTAAACTATTTTGTACTGTATGAATAAAGTGTATATATCGTATTCTCGCAGCTTATTATAACATAAAAACAATTCTCGAACAGAAATTCAAAATTGATCATGGGCCTTACAGACATATATCTAAAAGTATTATTCAAAGAGCTAAAATATCTATGAACTTGCATACATGGTGCATTTCCACGCAATAGTACGTTTTATGGAGCCCGTTAGACTTGAAAATGGCATGGCAAAGTACGCATTCACTGTATGGTATTGTTTTGTTTCGTGTTCTCATTCTATCAAGTTTCGTGCATTGAAATTAACGAGATCAAAACAGGATTGTCAACCATAAAAGTAAAGCAAGTAATGTCTTTTCCTATCTCTTAAACACTGTGTAATCATTGATCAATGTGTATTTCAAAGTAAACAAGATTAATCCAACCGAGAAAATAGTGCCATAATACAATTTAATAGGCAGTTTCACAATTAATGTAAATAACAATTACTTAGATGGTAACAGTCAAGTGACGTAACAGCCAAACAGCAATGGGTGTTTATAAATTCTTAAGCTACAATGTGGGCCTCGTTATGGAAAAATGGTGTTCGAACGAGAATTTCAGTTTCCCCTCTTCTAGATGTACCGGCTCATCCTTGCCACGATAACTTTCTCTAATATCTTTTACTTTTCACTGTCCTACATTATCATGACAAGTAGGACAAATTCATAAAGACATAATCTACAAAAAGTCACTCTAATATTGTTAAATTCATAAGGTACATAAATCTGGTGAAAAACTCTGTATTTGACTTCTTGTTTACGTTTCTGTCTGATTAGCACAGTGACTTGCGCAGTGCGAGCAAGGTTCGATTGCCGTTCTTTGCATTATATGAGATGGATGGTTGTTTTCCAGACTAGTAAGTAATGTGTTAATATTTGATTTTAATAATGACAATTGTGAAAACGTAATAAATAATAATCATCATCTTCATCATCGTCATTATTACTATTTTTACTTGATCAGCTTCCAGCTGCCTTTTCTTTGGCATGTCTCTCTGTTTCTGAATCTATTTCAGACCAGCAAAATTTGTCACAGACGTTATAATGAGCACGCTATGTATTCGTTCGGTATTAAGAACAATTGATACAATACATTTCTACTTTCTTACACTGGAGCTCAAATCTAACTGCACCTATCATTACAACAACTTAATTTTTTGGAATACTTCAGCGTCACTATTCGATGGTAAACACTCAAGTACAATCGATTAGCACTTGGAAAATATTTTACATTATACCAGCGGTTTCTCCGTAAACAATACGTAGGACTTCAACAAAAGCATTGCTCTAGCATGGTTAAGAAGTGGATTTGTCTAGGTTGGTCTTCATTGAGTGTTTATTTCTGCCTCGAGGTACAACTGTCTGACTGTCACCTAGTCCTGGCACTGGAACTGTAAGGTTTCGCAGTCTGGCCAGTTTTAATCCAGCTTAGACAAAGTTTCTTTGCTGTTTCACGCACTTGGGATACGAAAAACACCCCCGCTTCAACACTTTACTTGTCTTCGGTATGACACACATTCTAGTTTACTTTGAACATGAGCTAGTATGTACAGTTAGAATTAGTTGGAAAGATCATTTGTCACTTTGATTATCTGTTGAGCATCGTTTGTAAACTCATGTTCTGTAAGTATACATTTACGATGGATAATGAAATATTAATACTCCCTTGCTCACAACAACATGAACGCTGTTGTTGTTCAAGCTACTCCCCATGACTCTAGGTATAGTAAGGATGGCTGGTTCATTGCAACCTGAGCTACAATACATTATATAACTAGTTCTAAGATTTTGCTCTCAGCATCATAAATCTATTTCTGTCTACACTTGTAAACAAAATAACTAAACCATTATAAATGTTCTGCAGTAGTATATCACAAGTTTTCGGAAGAGCAAATATTTTTGAACTTATGAAAGTGCATTTTATCAAATTTTCATTCACAAGAACCAGCAAAAAGAAAAAAGAAACCCTCATCTAATGGAAGTGTGTAAAATCTATACTCGTATTTCTTTAGCTTTCCCCCACGGTGTAAATTAACTCGTTAGTAGAGCGACATAGACATTCTTGTGCTCCTCCGTGGAGGAGCAGTGGTAGAGGGGTTAGAGCACCGGACTCCCGATCCGGGAGGCGCTGGTTCGAATCCCACCAGGGGTTAGAGTCTACAGTGACTTTCCACATTCCTCATTTTCAGAGCTAGTACTGGTTTGAACCTTGGAAGCAGTCATCTAGAGGGATTTAATATAAGTTGCAAGAACTTGCTTCTCAATCGATATGAAATAAATAAGGGTAAACTAAATTAAACATCTTTGTGCTATATAAAATTGTCAGTAAGAAACCACTCAGAGCTTGCCGTTGTGTAACGTTTAACCGTATACCAATATATACAATACAGATTTCAGACGAAATCATACATGTTATGTGTGAGCCATACGTGTAGTTCTAGTACCTTGTGTATGACTTCATCGAGTTGTTTGTACGAACTCCTCTGATAACTTCGTATGAACAAGTTTGTAGACAGAAAACAATCATTGTAGTAGTTTCTAAACTCACCGTAAAGCGTTCGAAAACAGAACATTAATTTCTACGTCTGGTCAGTTCTGGCATTTCACTGCAGAAAAATCTCTTTGGACAGGAAGACATAATTAGTTTCTATGGAAATTGCATCTATTTACTACTGCTCTTTTGCAGAATCTTTGACACGTCGGCATCATTTACTATGTCAAAATGGCCGGTATTTAGCTTTTTTGGTCACTTTATCAGACAAGGCCTTCAGTCTTTGTCCATTTCCTGGCGGTTGTTAAAAGCATCATTACATCTTTGGATTGGCTGATTTTCACATTGTGAACGTGATACATATAAATCAACGCTTAACTACGTGATTGTCTCGTTATGTCGACTGAGCAAATGTGGAGTATTACAAAGATAGTCTGCATACAATTAACTCTAAACTCGAATTAAAAACAAAAGTTTATAAGTCAAAGGATATCTAAAATCGCAGCTGCAAAAAATATCAAAATGCAATGATTAATTATCCCAATCCCTGGGCACCATTTACCCAAAGTGATCCCACTGCACCCGATTGTTTCATCTCCGGTCTCTACTTGGTGTTATTTATGTGATTTTTACAGGTCAATTTTGCGCTAGGATAACATCTAATGAGCGCTTTTCCAGCACATCAGGCGCAAGAATACACTTGATGGCTGTTTAATAAGTTCGTCTGCGCGAGAACTCTCCGGTGCGGAAAGATAAAATTGGTCATCGTCACGTGCGGAATGTTTTATTGTGGATTAATATGAATTGTGTCAGCTGGTCGTAAAATAGTTCTTTCAACCGAAAAGTAATCTGGCTACGGATTAACTTCATGCAATGATTTTTGATGTTCTCTACTCTAGCCTTGCCTTTATAATGCTTCATTCAATGGGTCTTATTACAATACTTCTCATATATATCGATTAAGGACTTTTATTAAACGTTTAATGTCTGTTTGAAAGAAGATCGTCACCAGGTTTTCTGATCAGGGACGGAAATGAATAAAATCTTGCTAAATCCATGACAATAAAATACGGGAATGTGTTGCATATTTATGGACACATTTGAAACTGGTGCTGTAGAGGACAGCAATTAATCATGAATGCAAACATGACATGTGGTTTTATCGAAACATCACGTGTCAGTGATATGGAAATTAGACGCCATATTGGCGAAGAAAGTGAATAGTCTGACAAATATATTAACGAGAAGATGTTCCATTAAACATGCTTAGAACAAAATCCATTTAAAATTCAAGTTATTGATTACAAGTGAGATTCTTTGAAGACAGTTACATCTACTTTTTGATTAAAATATATGTGTCTGGCCCGCAAAGGAAATGTTACAGAGTATTATATGTAAATACATTAGAGCTACACGAAATGGCATCGGCTTTATATCTGGTGTAATACAATATGATTTTTGTCAAAGATAGGTTTCTTACTAAGTTATACAGTGACAGGAAGAACAATAGATTAAGAATTAGGAAATACGGTTCTTTGAAAAGTTACATTGTAAAAGTCACGCATTGTGTTATGTTAAGGATTGTTACGTTATTTGAAAACATTGGTAAAGGTTACAGAGGTATACTAAAGAATATCTCTACTAAGCTGTAAAACCACCAAATAAATTCATTCTTTGTTCTATAACATTTACTTAGCTTACATGGTTGTAAAACATAGCAAAGGCCATTTTAAATGGCTTTAACTTACATATTCCTGAAGGTCTGCATCTTTACTCTTGAAAAAAATAGCAAGAGAAGTGGGATCATGTTTCAAACTAGAAAGATATTTTGCACATATGGACGTACCGATACAATGAATAACAAATCTGAGGAATTTTTCAGATTGGGGCATGTCAAACAATTTTCTTTTATGAATTTTATTCTGAATGTTTATGGGCATAAAATTGCTACCACGCTATCAGAATTGGTCAAGCAAAATGATTAAAAGAGTTACACAGAATAGGCCAAAAATGTTTTAAAAAAAAAAACAGACAAGAAAACTGAGTACTGTTTCTAGCCGCCATTATGCAGAAACCATTGTGTGAGCTCTGATAGACTGAATTGGTGGTTTCATACCTTCCAAATGTCCGCTTGATACTGCTGCTGTTTGCTGCTGTTTTCCTGTGACTGGAATATGGATGAGTTACCTCCCCTCATTTACTGTCCCTGAAGATTAAGTAAGTAGATTAGGGGTTAACAAATACAATTAGTGGAATAGAGTTCTTTCCAGTCCCACATTTATACAAGCAATACTCTGAACAAGTATAAATTCTCTCAGTTAAATTACAGAAAACACATCGAACCAGAACAAAATCAAAAACACGAAGTTGTTAAAATACCGTGACAATTATCTGTATCAGAGAGCACATGACCCAACATGTGGGAACCAGTAGCCCTTATTTGCATACTAACGAAATTTATTATAATCCCTTGATAAATTTCTCATGGCCACTTAAAAATGATTGTTGTTTATTTGACTCGGCTAAATTGCCCTTATCCAGCGCCATTTAAATCGGTTAGATCTCTTTATTTTTATGCATATGAGCCTGCACGTTTTCCCCTAAGATACTGCACGCGGGGACATTAACTCCTCTCGTCTCCAAGAATAAATCTGCCACTCGCATATCTATAAAATATTTTCTGTAACGTGCCCACTTGTTTTATACGTTGCAGACATTTGTAATTATTATTTAAAATGTGCATTCCTAATTCAGTGGCCTCTCCTTTCTTTACAAATACTTGCATATTTTCAAATACTTGCGTATTTACAGCACTTAAAAAAGAAAATTATGAAAATGTTGATGCTCTGGAGAATTTCAAATTAATTTTTATTTGATTATTTGTCGGTGAAAACTTCACTCCAGGTTATTTTTCTTTGGCACCGAACGCCTTTTTGGCTTTTTAAAAAAAAAAAAAAACAATTTAATTACCTGGCCGGAGGAATTTCTGTTTTGATTATAAAGCTATGCGCATGCTTAGAGTTTTCAAAAGAGCGACAAAATAAATATAGCCGGTTTTATCAATTTTGCTGTTTTTGAGTGTGGAATTCACGTGTGGCCTCACCTATCAAATATATTCACTTTCTAGAAAAAGGGACATTTCAATATATGTTTACTTTTAAAACGACAGGGGAAGTTTTAACCCATGGATTATGCCATCCCTTTTAGTTGGGCGAGTCCATTTTCATTTAAAAGGGTTTCTGGTATAAATTTTCAATTTCATTCAATTAAGGGAGGAAAGGAATTTATGCACAATTTTCCTTTGTCATATTTTGTCGACGCTAGGCATTAATGGTTTAAACATGAGCGCTTGAAGAGAAACAACAGTTCATTCTTGTAGTAAGGCATATATCATGGCAAACTTTAATCATGCCATTATTCCGAAGAGATTTTAAAATGGATTCGAGTTTGCCTAAGACATAATTCAGTAATTGAAATTTCGGATAACGAACTTTTCAGTGAAAATCAATTGATATAGGACGAAAGAAGAGGAAGTAAGTTGTAAGTTACGTTCTAAGCATCAATGCTAACGGTTCTTCTTCTGTCATGAGTTGTTGTTGTTGTTTGGGTTTTTTGAAATCTGAAATCCCACAGGAAGGCTTTTACCTATCCAAATAATACAACCATTTCAGTGTTAGTTTTTTATAGGGTTGGCGCGTTGGTAAAGAACACCCTCTACCATGCGTTTCAAAGGACGAATGGGTCATTGCAGGCGGAAATAGCTGATCTGAGCGCACTGACATGTTATGAAGAATGAAGTTCTCCAGAAATAATTTCCTGCTAGGGAGGAAAATGTAACAGCTAACTGACAGAAGTAGTTCTTTGGAGTAAATTGCCTTCTCGTTGTTAATTCTTCCTATATATGTACAAGAAGTGATTGCGAACTTGCGTTTCCTGTACTAATTAGGAGGAGGTTTCTTCTGTACATCACTGATACAGCGTTGACACTGTCATCCATCAGACGTCTGTATAATTCCATTCGGATTCCCTCACTCTGGCAAACTTGTTGTTCTACGTTCTGCCAATATGCAAACATCTATATATACTGATTATGTGTGTGTTGACTTGTGATTTCCGAAACCGACACTTGGTGCTCTGTCTTTTCTGGATTGCAATTCACGTAATTTTGATAAACAGTAGCATCGTCATCAAACCCTCCTACATCATCATGGTCATGGTCAAAAACTGCATACGCGTAACTTTGGGAAAGAAGTGGAGGAAAATGCAGGACTATACTATTGCTATGCCAAACGTTTTCTGAGCATAGCCATCGAGACAAGCCAAGGAGCTCTCGGGCAGCTAAGGACTGTCATATTAGGACCTTATCCTGTGAACAAATATCGAATTAAGAGGGACAAATAAAGTTTTGCCTGCACCATTGTCTCGGCTATTATCAGCTCATCACATTTTTACTGCTGAAACTGTTTGGTCCACTCTGCACGTGCGTTTATTTGAATTTTCCGGCCACTTCACGCGTGGTCACTTTCAGACCCGGACATTTGCAGATTAGATCAAAACTTTATTAGGTTTAATTTATTAAAAATGAAAATGAGGTCCTCTTGATATTTATTTTGATTGCCAATTTAGTGGACAAAGTGATTGTACGATGTGCAGATGTCGGCTTTGATTTATTTCTTCACAAATGAAGCCATTAGAACAACCAGAACGAGGTTGACAATCAACGTGTATTGGTTCAAACTATTTAATGGGGGAAAAGAAAGGAATTCTTGGAATTTCCGCCCGGATCTTTAAGGCTGATCATAAAATTATCTTGCGCAATTACATTATTTAATTTAGTGGTGATTCTTTGGCGCAACAGGTTATACTCTGAAGCCCATTTGAGTTACCAGAAGAATGTTTCTGTCCTCAGGCGATATAGAAAGGGAAAGGTTTCTGATGCATTCAATTGGCCTCTTCGTACAGAGCTAAATAAGAAATCTTTTCTAGACCAAAGACATTGCTGCATACTATTACTATTATGAAGGGAAAGTGAAGTGTCCTCTCGGATTGTCCCTAACACACATATGAAATGAATGAACACTTGCGACTCATTTAATCTGGGTGATGCAAAAGCGTATAATTATCTGTAAGAATTTTGCAGAACAGTTTTTACTTAGAAACTCCACCCTCCGATTTTGAAACAATGATTTTTTACAAGGGCAGAGGTTGTGAAATTATAAGAAATATTTTTTCGATAGATGCAGTGCACCATTGGTCAATGTTGTCTTCAGTGACGGGTTTGATGTTTCCCTCAGTGGCGGGATGGGCGTTTCCGTCAGAGACGGGGTGGATTTTTCCTTCATTGACGTGGTTGATGTTTCCGTTTTTGACGGGGTGAATGTTTCCCTCAGTGCCGGGGTGAATGCTTCCCACAGTGACGGGGTGGATGTTCCGTCAGTGACGAGGTGGATGTTTCCCTGAGTGACGGGGTGGCTGTTTCCGTCAGTGACGGGGTGGATGATTCCCTCAGTGACAGGGTGGGTGTTTCCGTCTCTGTAAGATCGTTCTCTGTTTGTTCCTTTTATGCATGTACAGGTTCGCAGTTAGAGACATTTTTCATAATATCTACATTTTACTAAATGACTAAGCTTGGTCGGTGTGTGTGTGTGTTCAATTTGAAACAATATACCAGTAATAAGAGGAAAAAAATACACAATTAACTGTAAATTTAAAAGAGTTGTCATCAAAAAATGTATGATTCATTTTCTGTTCTTACATGATTCTGACACATATCTATAATCATTTTCATTTTCTAAAATCATTCTGAAAAAGATATTATTACACATTTTTTTAGTATGAATGTCGCGAAATGTAATGTTTTATGTTATAATTTCTTGTGTGTTGTTGTTGTTTCTTATCTTCTTGATTAGTTATTATTTCTTTCTGTTTTAATAAAAAAAAAACTGTTGTTGTTGTTGTTAAACTTTTACTACGTATTACTAATTTTATGAAATCATGATTTGGTCCTTGTTTTGAATCTGCAGTGCTCTCAAACGTTTGTGAAATCTGACTAAATATTTTGTCAAGGGTGTACAGTTTTGCAATAGGATAATTATTAAGTGCTTCTGTCATATTTTATTTTCTACATCATATATAATACAGGTATTTGTACTTATATGAACTCTGAGGTTTAGCCTCAGTTAAATCAACGTGCTGACACATACTGAACAAAATGTTTCGCACCTGGTATTTGGCTTGCTACTTGCGTCAATAGTAGTGTTTTTCCCCCTCTGTTCATTAAAAGCTTTGTCGTATCACCCAGACCGGATGGTGTCGCCTGTGTGTGTGTTACTATCATAGACTAAGGATTTAGCTACTACCATGCTTAACTGTGTAATTAATATACGGGACAAAATGCCCTAGTAAAATTCTTAATAGTCTTTCAAGTTTGCTGTTGATACGCAGTATGTTGCTATTCCGATGTAAGCGAAAATCAAATCTTTTACTGTTGGCAACATTGTCACAACGTTCTCGGCTTTCACTTTTCAACACAAAGCTAAGCTTACCGAAGAATACCATTAATTTTATCTCCTGTTCATTTGTTTCTCTGATATTCATTAAGAACAGAAGAGAGCGGAGTTATCTGCCTATTTGAATGTAAGACGGTAAATAAATATTAAGTTGTATTTATGAGTTATATTCAATTAACAACAAACTTATGTCAACAGGCATGTGATAAAATGGGGCGTGACTACAATACTGTTAACACCTATCGCGATAATCAGCTAGTGTCGATTTCTTTTGATGAGCCGACAATCTATTAACTTATGCATTATTCATAAATTTGCATATTATAAAATACGGACTGGTCGCATTGGTATCCTGTCGACTGCATATGTCTCTGTTTTCACAGTAATGTTTGTTTCATGTACGAACTTGCGTTTTCTATTTACAAATGTATTTCTTTATAATGCGCAAGTTTAACGTTCAGGATTAGCTGTCAAAATTGCGCGATTCCACACAGTCTGATTAAGCAGCTGGGTTTACGTTTATTTGACTGATGATAGTAGCGAATAGCAATAAACACGATTTATCATGGGAATAAAAGTTCTTTAAAAGAAATTACAAATTTTATAAAAGAACTCTTTTGCTTCATCTTGGGTTAAGCTTTGTTTCGTTTAATTCAGTTTAAACGTTTATTTTACATACATTGGGAAACAAGGTCCTTTAACAATTCCTAACTTTCTCGGTTGGAACAAGTACTCAGGCCGAAGTTTAAAATGAAGAAATTCACTGCAGACTTTCATCCCAGGTGGGAATCATACCTGCGGCCTCTGGATCGGGGTTCCTGCGCCCTAACCCTTCAACTTCTGCTCCTCCACCTGATTCAGTCAAACAAATGTTTTGTAACTGTCTAGTATTATTTAATTAATCCACGTTTATTTTTTACTTTATATTTCTTTGTATTTCAATATATACTTGCGCTTCCATTAATAATTGCCCAATATTGAAACTTTTCTTCTCGATGACATGAACAATAACTGTCATAATATTTTTTTATTTCATATGAAAAATAAACCACCTCATCTTGTTAATCAAGAGCTCTGGTTATTTTAGTCATGACACGCAATTAAAAATGTGTCGTGAAATTTGGCCATATTTATAACCAGACCTCTTATGGAGGTTGAAAGATATGTCTGAATGTAATGGAAACAATAGTTTTACACTGAATCCTCGATATATATGTTTACTAAAAATATAATTTATCGACTGGATGGACTGATTTACACTATTTGTTGTTATTCCCAGTTGGCCACAAGTTCAATCATTGCTCAGTGTATAACAAGGTTCCAATTCTTAAAGTAACTTCATTAGTCATGGCTCTGGCGATTAACTCCTTTATTGTCTGATTAATGTACATTTACTTACAGATATTCTGTTTATTCATTATACAGCGTCTTTATCCTATTTTGCACCTTATCAATCCTACTCCACTCATAGCTTTATGTTATGCTTCCAACTATCGGACCCCTAGTGCGCATGTGCAGTAAACCGTCTCGTTCTGTGTCAGTATGTGAAAATCATGGATAGTACAAGATGTGTCGGAAAATTAAGTGTGTTCTTTTAATTGGAATTTTATCTTTTACAGCAATTGGAATTGCTTCACAAGGTACTTATAGTAACTAGTTTATTGTAACACTCTTTCTGTATGAAAATTCTCCCAGTTTTATTCATTTCTCGTTGTTTAAACCATTGTGTTTACGTTTGTACATGTACTGTGTAATTCGGCAAACCTTTCATGTCACCGCTACTGTAATTTTGTACAGGTGTACGGGAAAGGTGTGCGACAATTTCGATAGCTAATTACTCATGATTTTGAAAGTATTTTATTTGCAAGTATTTATTCTATACATTAGATCTTTAAAATGACTGAAATTACAGATACTGCTGCATTGATTAGGCAAAGAATTACGTACTGATCATAGTGTATGTCAGGAGTAGTGGAAAAACAATGAAGAAATTTGAAAATGAAGAATTATTTGGCTTTCTTTTCTTTCTTCAGCTTCAACTTATTACTGCCAAAAGTCAATACTGACTATACTAGGCTTTCGAACTGTGATAGAATTTGAGTGAATAATTCTTTTCAGTTTCAAACACCATTCAATCTCTTTATTAATCATTTGTGTTATTAGCTTGCAGTACTATAATATTCCAGTAATCATGGCAGCATTCTACTTAAAAATTAAATAACCATTTGATTATTGTACCCAGAAAAAAGTAAAATAATTTGGAGATGTATTTAAAAATAGTTTAACTGAAATTTTCTTCATTTTCAATATTGTTACAAAAATGAAACTTATTATTTAGGAAAAGCCCAAAATATAATTGCATATTTCATTTGAATTTAATATAGAAATACAGTAATTAATTTTAATGGTTGCTATTTCAGTTGAAGAATAAAGACATACCGAAGATTATAGCTGAATTGAAATTAAATACAAACCAATAATCATTTATGCAGAAAATTTAGGATAGGACAAAAAACACACTGTGAATTAAAACAAAAGACTAACTCGACAGTATAGATCTTATCATGTAAAAGAGAAATTTTATCTTCAAAGGGAAAGAGACGAGCGGAAATGATTGAAGTAACTGTTTTTTTTAAATAGATCTCTTCGGGCAATAGTAAAAAAAAGTTACACAACTAGCAACTTTTTTTTTTTAAGGAAATACCTTTTGTTCCATTTTCAACCCCTGTTTCTCTAAAATAGTGTAAAAACTAGCCAAACTGATTCAAAGCAATATTTGGTGTATATTGAAATACTTTGACTATTATAAAAACAAGCCATGAAAGAAGAAATTACGATTTAACATTAATACTTATAGCTGCAGGGGTCAAATTTAACTTTTTTGTCTACTGGCAAATATTTGCTAGTGACCATTTTTTCTACTAGCAAAATCAATTTTCTACTAGCTAAGCAATATTTACAAAATGTGAAAAGTTGTGGACAAACAGTTGTGTCACTGACTGTATGACAAATAAATGTAGGTGTGAAACCACCAAATAGATTCCTTCTTTATTCTATATAAAATTCATAAAGTTCACAGAGCTGTAAAACATAGCAAAACCTTTTTTAAATAGCTTTAACTTACATATTCTTGTAGATCTATATCTGTACTCATGAAAAATAGCAAGAAAAGTGGGGGTTGTGTTTCAAACAAGAAAGATATTTCTGCTCATATGAACTTACCCATAAAATTAACAAAACATCTGAGCTAATTTTCAGATTGGGGTATGTGAAACAATTTCACATTGTGAATTCTATTCTGAATGCATATGAGCATAAAATTGCTACCACACTATCAGAAATAGTCAAACAAAATGATTCCAGCAAAAAAATACACAGATTAGGGCAAAAATGTTAAAAATAGCCAAGAAAACTGAGAACTATTTATAGACGCCATTATTAGACTGAATTGGTGGTTTCATACCTGTAAACAAATAGTCTTAGTCATCTACGCGCTTTAATATCGGATGAACGTATACCGGATTAATTCAACAAGCGTCTACAAGTAGAGCGATCACGTGACCGGTGCTAGGGACATTTTTTCACGCACCGGCAAACGTGGATTTTCGGATAAGTCAGAACTTGGGATGTCTGCCGATTTTCCGGCGCACTCGCAAATTATTTCAAGTGGTAAAATTTTGCACTCGCATTTTCTCATTTTCGCTCGCATTTTGCGAGTTTGCGACTGCTAAATTTGAACCCTGAGCTGTAATTACATTAGACATTATATATATCCATGTTGATGGAAATTGAAGTTAATATTAAATCATAACTGACATAATGCTAGATATTTGTTTGGGTTGAAATTTTAATCTATCCTACTTTCAAGGAATTCCTTAGTGTCTCGTTAATTAAAATGCTTAGAAGTACTTTTTGCTTGTCTCACAGGGAGTAGAACAGCTTTCGTGATTTGAAAATTCACCATGAATCTTTGTAATTCTGTAAGATATTGAACCATTGATTTCTTGAAAATAATGGTTTGGTTTAAGATTGTTCAGAAGGGGTCAGGTGGTTGGGCCTTTTTTTTAATGTCTGACAGACTCCTAATTTTTAGAGAAGAACTGACATTTTGAAACAAGTTAGCTGCTGACTTCTGTGTGGTTCAGAAATGTTCTGGCACATCTGTCCACATTCTCACAAAATTTGTAGCTGCTTGCTAATTTGATAGAAGTTTGTATTTTATACAGATGTGAATAATAGTGCCCTGGGAATATTTGTTTAGCTTTTGTCCAATAACAGACTTCCATTGTATGGACACTGGAACACGAATAATGTGTCAAAGTGCTGTTTTACTGATCAGTGGATGTAATTTCCTTCATGTTTGCTTACACGGCATTCCACTATTTGCTTACATGATTTGACAGTCCAAATTGATGAATAGAGTCGAATTAGTCAGTAAATATAAAGTATTGAAATACATTGAAACACATGTAAACAGAAATGATGTGAAGAGGTGAAGTTTTGTGTACTGGTCAAAGAAAGTGAAAAGAATAGCTGTTTACTTTGGCCATCCTGAAAATTGTTTGTACTGGCTGGAAGGCAAAATGAGGGAAACCATTGTACAATCTTGTCATTGATATACAATATACAGAATACAAAATTCAAAATTAATTTTCACTTGGTGTGGTTTACAAATAACATATATTGCCTTTTTTGGAGATAACTGCTTGAATTATAATGATTTAAACTGATACATTGTGTTTGTCAGTTCCTTTTGAAATCATTTTTTTTTAATTTGTAATTTCTCCTGTGCAGAAGAGAATGTTTTTCAAGTAGACCTAAATTTGTTACTGTTTCATATTTTAACAGGTTCAGAAGGTACTGAAATTTACATGCATTTGACCAGAGCAAAATAATGACTACATTTTAAAGACACTCAGTAATTCTTTGCGTTGTTAGTTTCACCACAGTGTCAATGTACCTGTAATTTTCAGGTGCGATCACTCAATTAGGGGGTTGTCTAAGGGAAAAAATTGGTAGTAATGAGGGGGTAAGTGAGGGTTATAATTGGTGATTATAATGTCAAGTTGATTTTAGAAATGAAATTTAAGATGTTATTATAACTTTGTTGACCATGTGATAAGGCTGATCCTAGAGATTTTTTCATTGAATGATTTAGAGATTTTTATCAGTAACAAAGAAATAGATCAGATCTAAAGCTTGGTCTAGCATAGGACAATTTTATCACGTTAAAGTCATAAAATTTTTCAAAACAATTAAAATCATTTCATTCTTTATTCTTGTCAGACTAACTGATTATTAAGCTGTTAAAATTTTATAGAAAATATCTGTATTAATAGATCTACAATAATAAATTTTAATTTTTATCTGCAAACAAAAATTGATTTTATCTTTCAAATTTTCATCTGAAAATTATTTACACCACTTCTCTAGAAATTCTACAACCAGTGTAACTAACAAGCACTTTGCATGCAAGCAAGCCATTTTTTGCATGTTTTAGTTTGATTACGCATGAAAATCAACGGAAGCATCGATATCTCAGCGGTCTTTAAATGAATGGGAAAACGAATTGCTCCAGAGGGAATGTGTATCTTCTTTTCATAAAGTCTGAAAACTTGGCCGCCTGAAATCTTTTGAAAAACATTTTTGCCATATGATATCTTTTAAAACCATTTTTCTGTTTTGCCCAGTATATTTTGGAACATTCTGTTTTAAGACCAACTACAACCTTTATTATTCCGATCAAGTTTCATTTCGTAAAGATTTAATATAAATTTCCATAACAAAGGTATATCAGACTTGTGTGCTGTGGTTGTGGAGTTATGAGTGCCAGGCTTTCAGTCCTGTGACAGTTTCCTCATTCCACACTTTTTGGCACATTACGTTCTGGTTTTAAACAAAGAGACAGTCTTCAAGCTGAATTACTTTTAGCTACAGTGAGCTTGTTTTGCTGTCTGTTTAAATTATATAAGTTAAATTTCCATTAAAAAAGAAGTACAGAGGCCTACAGCACCCACCATCAACAACAACACCCACCAACAACAACAGCCTCCCTCCCCCCCCCCCCCCGGACCCACATAAACAACATTTGTACAAAGCTTTTGTCACACTATATTGTGTATCCAGCTAAATGTAACATGTTTTCTGATAATAGCAGATTAGGATTTTTAATTTCATTTCTTGCAAACAATTAAGTGCCCAGATTATTGTATTTATCATTCAGATTTTGTATTTCATACACCAGTTGTGGCATTTCTCTCTAGATATACAGAGATATACATATATAATCTTGCAAGAATCTCTTTAATGTTACTCCCTGTGGGAGAGCTGCATGGAATTATGCACATGGAAAGTCAAGAAATCAATCAATGTGTAATTGAAAAGCAGGTAAATGATTTAACAGTCTGGTAAAGTCCCAGGGGTAGCAGGGGTCATCAGTCTCAGTGCCAGAGGCCAGCAGGGGGTGGTGACCTGTGTGAAGCCTTGGTGTCAGAAGAACCAATACGTCAGGTAGTGATATAACCATGGTAATTGTTACTGGAATCCCCACTGTGTGAAGACAGAACCAATCAGCACAGTTAATTAGAAGTACTGGTCCTTAGGGACATCAAATTGATGTTAACAGAAAAATAAAGTGAAAAATAAGATTGTACACAAACTTTTTTAAAGCCTAAATATCCAGAGTTCATGAAGGAAATTCAGTCCAGTGCCATAGACTAATAAACAGTATTTTGGTCTAAAGATAGTTTGGATAAGGAGAATTTATAAAAGTTAAGTACTCAAGACCTAGAAGTTTCCAAGTCCATTCAATATCCCCACTGTAGAAAGACCTTTTGTTAAGTACTGGGATTAGAAGGAAATAATTTCAGTGTATGAATTGTCAGGATTAACCCTGAGAAGTATGTCTATCTTAGCTAAGGAATTTGAATTTTAAAATCATATAAAATTCAGAAAAATATTATCTTCAGTAATGGTTTTAAATAGATTTAATGATTCCCTGAAGACAGTTGTGTAGAAAATATTTGAATTATTCAAGATAATCGAGATAACTTAAGCATCACAGAGTACACAGATCTCAGAAAGTAAGGGAGTGATTATTGTTTTGCACTCCTCATGATATTAGAGCAATTAACTGCATAATGACTGGCAAGTTAATTGTTTCGTGCTATTAATTGATACATGTACATGTAAAATGAGGAGAATAATAATTATACATTTATCAGAGATGTGATCTAGGAGTCAGTATACGCTAAGGTTGTAAGTATGTTAATGTGTTGCCTAGCCACTCCTGACAAACCTGCCTGTCAGCTGATTAGTTACACTAATTAATCAATAACGAACCACGGAGTGCACTAATTGATTATTATGTACTATTTATTGAGTATTGATAGTACATTGATAGTCATTTATAGAACAACAACAAAACTACTTAGCTACCTGTCAAAGTGTCATACACCTGTGTGTTACTTGCAGACACCCCTGTGAAAAGCCGTACCCCTGGGCACCTTATCCCTTCAGTCCTACAGGCGTGCAGCCCTTTTGAGATTATTTCAGGGCTGATTAACCTTTTCTTTCTCTGTATGAAAGTAACAACATTTTCATACTCCATGTTTTCCCTTTTATTCATAGCATGTGGCAGGCATGTGCTTTTCTTCCTTTTCATATATTTTTATATTAACAAAATGTCGTTAAAATTGCAATAAATAGATTAGAGGGATCAACCTGTAGTTGAAAAGCCACGCTATCAATTGCTTATTCATATTTTCTTTGTATGCAGACGGTAGGTGTTATTTGAAGCGAGACATTTTTCTTCAGTGATGGTTTAATATCTCAGGTATATTTTATGGGGTGATTTTGCATCTGTACATAGGTCATACAATGGATGGTCCACTTTTATACATTTTTGCATCAGGCTTTAGGCATCTCTGCATAATGCTTAATTTAGTAATTGTTTAGATTTAGAATGAATGTGTATAGCTTTTCGTTTTTGATAACTTATATGCTATTTTCTTTCACTTATTTAGGGGGTTTGGGGATGCAGTGGGGGGATTGGTTCTGTAAAATACAGAGTACCAGCTATTTTAGAATTTTAAAAAAAAAAACTGAAAAATTAGTGTTCAAATTTTTCACAAACTTTCTTGAAAAAAAAAATGGAAAAAAAACCCTAACTAAATAGTCTTGCATTTTGAGAAAAAAAACCTGTGGCCATTCGATTATAGAACAAGATTATGTAATTGTATAAACACTGTGCATTGTTAAGCATTTCCCCCATTCCCAGGATTTATTTCTAATCTGTTTATCTATCTAGTTACAGTGTTTCAATAACTTCATGTGAAAATCTGATTTCATTTGTATTGTGGTGGAAAAAATTAATTCTCCTATTTCCTTTTTGATACTAATTCCCAAGGAAAACAAGTTCTCAACAGAAGTTAATGCAATAAATAAGAAGTTTATCTGTGTTTATAGAATGGTATGGTTTTCCTGTTCACAAAGATTTTTATCACAGCTTGAAAGAAATGCATGAAATTGAGACATTTAAAACTATTGTTGCTTGTTATGTAATAGAATAGACACATTGATAACTTATTGATGGTAATTCCTGTTTAGTTGTTGATAGTAAATTCGTGTATACATTTCTGAAGAGCCCCTTTTGTGCAGGAGTGAATGGAGAAATTTAAATGTGCAAATTAACATTTAAATAATTAAATAGGTCTTAGATGAATTGTTAGAGAAAGCAGTTTGAAGTAATAACTTATCGATGACGCATGGTTCTGAAAGGGCTTGTTCTTTTTTTTGTCAAAATTTTATTGTATATACCAGAAACTGCGTATTTTCTCACGATGTTTACCTCATGGCAATATTACTGTTCCGTATACCTTTGGTGTTATTCATATGTTTGAAAATTTTGTACTTGGAGAATTAGTTTCACCCTATGTACTTTGTTTAACCAACTGAAAAAATATTTTCTATTATTGTGAAGGGCCTTTGGGCCTAAAGTCTACGTCAGATGTAAACAGTGGTATTTAGATGTATATTTGTCATTTTGTATGACCACATTGTTCATTGAACCTTAGAACCCATTGTGATGTTTCTTGTTCATAATGTAACCAATGATTTTTTTTCTAAGTGAATTGTTATCAACTATTTATAAGTCACGGCCATGTTTTGAGTAATGGCTGCCCCAGGCGAACAAATAAGGTGAACATTGAATTAATATTTTTGGTCACTTCACATTTTATAAATGTCTTATCCATAAAATCAAGCAGTAAATTACAGGTTACTGAGGCACTAAAAAAATGTGACCACAATTTACTGAGTGATTTTCAAATGCTTTCAAACAAAGGAACCAACTGTTTTTAATTATAACCTTAGAAATCCTAATGTTTTTGTCACCGTAAAACAGAATTAATCAAAGTCTGTCAGTTGTGTACAGAAACAACAGACAGTTTTTTGAAATGACATTGACAACCTTAGTGGTGGTCTTTAGGTAAAAAATCTAGAGGTTACTTAAAGCAATTTAAGGTGCACATATGGTAATCGCAGTGAGGGGAAACATTAGTAAAAGAATGGAGCTATTCTTTCTGGTTCCCACTTATTCTTTTGCTGGAAAAGAATTATCATAAATGTCACAAGAAAAAGAATTCATTTTGTCAGCCTGGTCAAATCTTGTTACTAATTGTCCCTAGGTCAATGTTAGAATTAATACCAATTGAAGAAAAATACTTTCTGTGATGTCATGCGAGCGTTCCAATATTGTCACCATAATTTCCAATTAATCCATTCCCAAATTTGTCCAGGGCCCTAATTGGGACCCATTGGAGCCAAAAAATCTAATTATAAATCTGCTAACATCACCTTTTTGGGCCCTAACTTGTTCATTATTAATGGTACAAGGGGACAAAAAAGGATAATTAAGTTTAGGGTTTCCGGACAACTCTTGTTACAATATCGATTAAGAAGTGCTAGCTGCCAGGCTTTAACAGAACCGTTGGAACACTACATTTTTTTTTTAATTTGAACATGATTTCTTTAAGATAAAACTGTTGTTGTCTGCAGTTTTGGCAAGACCAGTATTATTGACCTTTTTTTATATATTCACTTTTTTGTTGTATTTTCAATTTTTTCTCAGTTATTTATTTTGCCCTAGGAGCTTTGGGGAAATTCCGGTTTTTCTGCTCATAAGCACATCTGTCAGACACTTGGCTGATTTAAGAAGATAAGTAAGAAAGCTGTTAGAAGTATATGTCAGACACGCCAACGGTAAATCAATTGTAACAATGCAGGCTGAAAGTTAAAACATATTTATCATTCATATTCAATTATTGGATGATTGTATGGTATGACTTAATGCATTACTTTTGAAAGACAGTAGGAGTTCCAAGAAAACCAGTCTGACAAAAATATCGGCATGCTTTTGTCTGTTATGACATAAGTATTTTGAAATGTTTTCACTATGAACTTGCCGTTGTGTTAGAAAGGCTTATAAACATAGGGAAGGTATTAAAAGTCTACATCTAACAATGTTTACTATATTGACGGGACATTCCAATGTCAGTTTGTCATGTCAGTTTCAGTGTCGACAGTTTGAAGATGCAAAATTCTGGAGTTAGGAAATTTACAAGAATAGTCCTTTTTGTAGTTACACTATCAAAACTGAATTTGTGAAAAGTCATTAGTAATAACGAAGTCTTTAAAAATTGGCCGGGAGGATTGACGAACGATTGAATTGAACAGATAGCCAAGGGCGAAACAAGTGGTGATTTTCATGACAGATAAAATAAAAGCTTTTAGTATACACTGACTGATCTACCAGTCAGTTCAAACAAAGACTCGGTCGTTAGATGGTTATCGCGTGAGTCAAGTTGTTCATAAGTTTGCCGTAACAGAGAAATTGATGATTGCATTGCATTTGCATTTGACAGGTATCAAAATGTAACATCATTTACTGTCGAAAAATGTCAGTGTTGCCTTAAGCCTGAATGAGAGTTGTACGTATGTTAATTTAGAAATTAAAGATCTAGACATAAAGTGTCATTTTTTTGATGACTTAAAAAGAAGTAGGGTGATGTTGAACAAACAGTTTTAGTGTAATATATATACCCTGAAATTAATCAGTAAGATACTGCTGTATCTGTATTTTACCAGCTCATTCACAGTAAAATGAATAAATTGATAATTAAAAGAAGAATGTATGTTCAAAGGTTTTTCCTAGAGGCAATCAATAGATGCTAAGACACTGTGTTCATTTGGAATTTAATGGCTGCCCACTGAGAATGGTACACCAAGAACTCTCTGTGTATAGATACATACTTCAATTTTTTTCATACTACAACTTGACATACAGTAATATTGCATTCACTCTCATTCATTGTTATTGTTTTTAAAAGAAAACGGCATACTCAATTTTAGAGTATGCCTCTGTAGAATACGAGGGTTCATTACAAAACTATATCATCTACCAGCTTTGCATGTTGTCATGTTGGCACCTTAATTCTGAAAGCCTTGTAAACTTACTGACAGGTAACATTCTATGACCTTAAATTTATCTGCCTAGAAATCCATGGTTTTTGGCTGTGTCAGATAGTTTAATGTTTGCTTGTTTTCCCCCCATGTTGTGTAATGCAGCGTTAATGATAGCGCTCAAATTCATGGTCCTGTTGTAACTGGTATGGAGATTTTTTGTTCTCCGATATTTCCAAATGGGGAGTCGTCAAACAGTTTTATGTTCATGCTGTAATGGTTTTTTGTGAACTAATGAAATTACTAAGGGGGAGGTATATTTTATTTGCCATATTCCATTACGATGATGGCGTAGGAATACTGAGTTATCAATAACCGATGCCAGACATTCTCAGTATCATATAAATTTAGTTCTGTGATGCTGCCATAAACTTGGCAAGCTTAGTAATTCTGACACCAGATCTTTTTCTACTTAAATTTTTATTCTTCAAAATATTTAGGGCCGATTTATTAGAATAAAGAATGATACTCAGACCTGTTAAAGGGAGGTAATCAGGTAGGGCTTTTCTGCCTATAACACTCACAAGAGGGGTTGGCAGTATACAGAGAAAGGGCAAAGTTGTTGAAACTATTGATATTGTGCAACATGTAAGCAAGTTTCTGTTGTAAATGCATCCATATTTCATGACTAGAAACATCTTATTTTATTACCAGGAACACTTGTACATCAGACATCTGCACAATGTTATTGAATTCAAAACAGTGATTTATAAGTTTTGACAGTAACATGATTTGAATAGGTAATTTGCAACCATTAATGAATAATTTTCGCAGTGTATTATTTTAATATCCTGTATAATAAATTGATTAATTGCTGGCCTCATAATCACCTAGAGATTATATGTGCTACCATTCAGCTATGGTTGTCATATGTTGGGTTTGCAAGCAAGAAAGCATGTGGGTTTTATCGGTTATGTAAATAAATATGCATGTGTAAGAAAATCGAAAACAAATGTGGTGGTACAAATTAGTTAATGTCTGACATAAACTTTAGAACTGGTCTATTGTATCATAAGTCTGTGCAAGGCTTGAAGTCATTTCTTTGTGATGGATAACACAGTTTATTTTTGTTAATGACATTAGGTGAAGCAAGGCAGGTGTCGAGAGTTTGCAGACTGTATGATATGACTGTTTCGGACACACAGGACTGTCACTTCCCATTCCTTATTTTTGGAAATACTGTTATCTTGAAGCCTATAGCCATATTTAAAAGCATAATTACTGGTTAATACTGAAATTTTCTAGTAGCACTAATCTTTCTTTTACTTCATTTTCTAACTGCCTTAGTTATAAACTTTTTGGTTGCATTTGTGTCATAATGAGAAAAATAGTGTTTTATAGCCCATAACCCAGAAATTTCTGCTACATGTACAGTACAGCTCAAGCAATTTTTCCACTTTCCGCTCTGTCACCGCGGACACTTTAAACGGCGAGCGGAAAATCGCGGGGGACATACTATAGTCAGTCACGGTGACAAATCACCGCGGATGGGTTGTAAAAGAACCCCGCAATCCGCGGTGAAAAATCACAGAGATTTGCCGTGATTAATTCGGATATACATGTAAATGTTAACGTATATGTACAACGTAGTCTTCTTTTAAAAAATCAATAAGACTTACAATGTTACTGTTGATTTTAATCAATAAAATTATTTAATTAGCTCAGCGATATTAATGTACATTTACCGGGGAGAATCACATCACAAAACAGTTCAATAAAAAAAGTTTCAAGAAAACGGAAAAACGATCCAAAACACGTCACAAGGCAGCTTTTTGTGTTCCTTCCGGAATCTATGAGTTCAATAGGATGCCTTTTGGTCTCAAAAATGCACCTATGTCATTTCAAATGTTAATGACTAAAGTTCTAGGGTCAATCTTACGTTGGCGCCAGTAAAATTCACCAATTAAAGATTTTATGTGCCAGGATTAAAATTTTGGCGAGCGACAGCTGGAACCGTGTAACAGTCATGATCAATATGTTTATTTAGGTGAATAAACATGATATAGCAGTTGTGAAAAACATCGTGGAAATTTCACACGCAAATCTTTAAATTTTATAATTATTTGCATACGACAGGTGTTACGTTGTTTAAATACATAATATAGAGGGGTGTTGGTCGTTTCGTCAAACCGTCGTTTCGTCAAACTTATTTTTCTGTACAAAACAGGTAGTTTGTTCGTCAAACTTAATTTTTAGAGTAGATGATTACCGATTTTACCGAAGTGTCAAACAGATGCAATTACATGCAAACAGACTATTAACGTTAAAGCTGTTCACATTAAACGTCGCGCAAAGGTACCGCTGATTGATTGTTTATTGGTAATTATACAAATTAGATTATTATCCCGCTAATTAGGTTGATTGCACATTCATTTTAATGAATCACAAACACACTTCAGCAATCAATTATAATTTGATTTCAATAGGTGTGAAATACTATATATTATTAATTTGACGACACGACTTTTTGCTTGCTTTATAAAATAAGTTTGACGAAACGACGGTTTGACGAAACGGCCATAATTCACATAAATTCTTCTTTAAAAAATGTGTTTGAGTTCGTTATACTTTACAGACATACAGTAATAGTAATAAATGTCCCCGTGTAATAAATAAATTAATGGTCACCCGAGAGAGCGAAATACCGCTGCAATATTTCACAGTGATCCGCGGTGACGATATCCCGCAGCGCAAATTTCACCCGATCGAGTGGACGAGCGGAAAGTCACAACTGTCGCAGGGACATCGCGGTGACAATCCACCCGTAAAAAAATCGCGGGGATCGGCGGACTTTGGAAAAATTGCTTGAGCTGTTCTGTAGCCTTTTAGTGTAGTATAGCCCTCATACCAGTCTGCAGGGTTTCTTAGAAATAATACATGGTCAGACAATATAAATGGTCAGGGTGGCTAGACTTTGTTTATGTATACCATATGGCTCTGCAATTAGTCCTGGCCCATAAAATTTTCCAAAAATTGAAAGTCAAGATGTCTGGAAACCTATGAACATTACAGGAACAAATCTTTTTCTTTTGATTTATACAGCCATTTTACTGATTTTTAGACAGCCGCTGACAGGATGGATATATGAAACACATGAGTTTTTTCAAGAAAATGTCTGTCCAGATCTTAATGGATAGGGATAAAAGTAAAAGAATTTGATTTAATGTGATTTCGAGAATTTATATTCCTGGCTGCCGAGTTGTGTGGGATGCCAAGAAATGCTAGATGAGTTTTCATGAAATTACTTTTTAAATGAAATTTATAAAGGTGGTCTGGAGAAATCATTACAGGAGAAAGGTCTTGACAAGCAATGATGATTTAAGAGTGACAGGTTTCTCTTTGGTTTTGTTTTATGTTAAGATTCTCAACTAAAGCATGACAATATGCCTGGGAGTGGGAGAGGGGGGATCTTATCACTTAAGAAACTTGGAAAGAAGTTGGCACCTTGAAATAACCCAAGTTTTTGAGGTCATAAATTTGTCATAATGCTCAAAACTTTCCCTATCAGTTTGCACATTAAGAAATGTTTTACTGTGTAATGTTTTCAATTGAAAACACCTGTTTGCGCTTCCAAAAAGTGAATTGTATCTATTAAAAGATATGAACTTAATTCTTACTTACTTTTTTCTGAATTTATTATTTTTACCATCAATCAAATTTAGACAACTGTAAAATCAAGAAATTTGTTTCTGAAGTTCTAAACAAGAATGTTTTGTTTTTCATTTTCATGGCTTTAAATTGTGAGGGCATTTTATGGTTAACACAGATTCGAATTGTCACTTCCAGACTTTATGTAATTTCAGTGCTGCAAAAATTTTGTGATATTTGCTTAAATGACAGCAAAACACCATTGCCCTGAGCTGCAAGGAATGTCTGCTAAGGTGTAAGATTCCATTAAACTTCTAAAAATACCTACCCAAAAAATTATTTCTGGATGGAGAATGGAGTTCTTGTAGTCTGGAGAAGTAAAAAGAATTTTCTAGTTTTGATTTTAATATCCAGGCAACATTGGAATTTTACTGAGAATATGAATTAGTGTATTGTAGATTCATGATGGAACTTTCAAAAGTCTCATTCTAGAATTTGATAGCAGAAAACATTTTAAAATGCTGTTATTAAAAGAAAGAAACACTGATACAACCTTTTTGTTTTCTGGCCAAAAGTAATTTTCTACTACATTTTGCCATATTTTTAACTAATGCTAAAATGTGGGTTAATGTAGAACATAAAACAATAATTTTACAGTATTTATCATTTTTATTTCCACGGTTCATTAGACCATAATTTTATATATTTCGTTTTACCTACCGGCTGACTCCATATTTTGGGAAAATGAAAAAAATTTGCAGTCATCTTTTTCTCGGAGAGTACCGTATGACTGGTTTTATACACAACTGTTAAGTGCTCAAGCTCTTTATGTATCCAGATCAAAACATGGTACCCAAATTTGCATTTTTTTTTTTACCTCCTCCTACCCTACCTTTTCTTGCAAAATATCAGTAAACCAAAAAAAAAAAAATGGCCTTAGAGAGTGAAAATCCAATCACAATGAATTTTTTGTTCTAATTGAATGAAAGTACAAATTCTGTGGAAAGATATTCATTAGCTGTTGCCTATAATTACATCTAATCAGCATATAAGGTCTTTGATGGTTACAGTACAATTGATATCAGCGTGAAGTTGATAAGTAATTGAAAGCCTTAATCAAGATGAGGTGTTGAGATAATTAGGCTTAAATACAATCTTGTATACCAGAAGCCTGATTGTATCATATTAAATTATACAGGAACAGTTAATATTGCAAAAAAAAGGTAAAGGGGTGCAAAAACTATGCTGTTTTTGTAAGTATGATCAGGGATGCAAGTTACATTGTATTTATGAGAAGACAAGGAGACATAGAAGTGAAGGAAAGAAAAAAAAAACAACAAAAACACAATGGTCTTGATGTTACAGAAAAGTAATGTTCATATTTTTGTAAGTGTTTCCTCTATACAACTCTACAAAATGTTTGAGAAGCAGACTGAACGGTTGTTACAAATTAGCCATAGCATGTACAGGCAGTTTACAGTGCTTACATAGATAACATTGCTAATAAAGATGTTAAGGCTATAATTCAGCAATAACAAACGGCTAATCCGCAAATGACCAAAGCCAGGGCATGCTGTCTTCGTATAAACTTTATTACTAACATTATACTCAAATCAGTGGAGAAACTATCAAACTTAAAACAAAGACCCGATGACCTTGTTTAAGTTGGAGATTATTTCAAGGTTTTGAGATAATGACACAAGTTGTCTTGTGGCTTACAAAGGTTATGAGAAAATTTAGATAAAAAGTAGTATTAGGTTAAAGTATGTGACAGTCTTACTTTATAGTAATTTTAAAGTTTGTTTCTAGTTGTATAAAAAAAAAAAACAGAGTACCCTTTGTTTTGCTAATAAGATATTTTCTTTTGCTCGTTATAAGGTTATCTGTCAAACGATAAAAATAAAACACAACAATGAAAATGAAAAGCAGACATTTTCCTTTTATGCTAAGCAATTAAAGGTATTTTCTTAATACAATAACTTATACCATTGCCTTATAAGGACATGCAGAGCTTTGATCTTTTATTTATTCACTGACAGATTTGTAGTTGCAAAAACAGCTCAGCACAAAGTCTCATAATTTCTTGTATCTTAATACTTGCAAATGTCTTTATCTTCGCTACTTAATAAACTAATCAGAGTTTTTATCTTCCTGGCCTCTGATAACTGCCTGCTACCAGGTTACTGAGTTACTCCTGGTCACCTTGAAGTCATGACAGCCCCACCATGATATAATTGTTTATGTATGATTGATTTGTCCGAGGAATTTTCTCATTATCAGATAACATTATACGACTTTTCAAAAGGTCTTTAAAACTTTTGCACCCTTTCTATTGACTGTTTTTTTCCACTATCAAAAGGTTACATGTCAGTTAGGTTTAGAAGGATAATGTTGACATTTGAATTTGCAGCAGTTTTTTTAATGCCAATCATTATCATAATGTGGTCTAAAGAACCGAAACAAAAAGCCGGTTTAATACTAAAGATATGACAACTGTAAAAACCGTCTACCAGATATCCCTACAATTCTTTTTTTGTGGTATTATGCATGAAGTTAAAACATGGCTAAAATATAACTGTTTGAACTTGTGAAAAAACGAAACCAGTAGTGTAAATGGAAGACAAGCAATACAACATCAGCGGCAAGTTTTTATTCTCAAGGTGGATCGATATTTGAAGATCGTATAAAGGGATGTAACTCAACAGAACTTTTTTCAGCTTTCCTTTAGCAACAGAAGTCTTACTTAATAATGTCTTTCAGTTATTTGCATCTAATCTGTCAAATGGCAATTCACTTAAGAAACACCTCCTTTAGTTTCATGTTGCAGATTGATATTAGGTTTGCAAAAAGCATCAATACCATGGCTCAACGTTTCTGTTTTAATAGAGGCAAAATGTGCCAGAGGGGTCATAAAAGATGCTGAATTTCCTATATGAGTTTCCATACTACATCACCAGATACTGAAGTTTATGACTAGCCTGCTCATAAAGTTGTAAAATAGAAGATGAGCAGGGGAAACGTTTTGAAAAAACTGAATCAATAGGTATGATATATAATGAAAGGAGAATTAAAAAAAGTTGGTGAGTGTTCAGGTCAGTGTTGTTAATAATGCCACGGGGTCTCAATAGCTCTGTGTTAAGAGTGTAATGGTGCTTAGTTCTGTGCGAGTCACACTTCAGGTTCCCCAAGTCCCTAAGCTTGTGGATCAGCCAAGCCAAAAGATGATCACTCTCAGCCACAACGTAAGATTTCTCATTCAGGTCAAGGACACTTGAAGTAACACAAAGTTGTATACTGAACAACTGCTGCTATAAATATTGAAAGTTGCCTGTTTCTCAGTTAAGGGGCCAGTACCATCGTGACTGTATTTTGAGAGAAATAGAACTAAACTGAAATAATTTGGATCTCAGATTTGCTAAAACATTTTTTTTTCAAATTTTGCCCTAGAAATGACATACTTTTTAAACTCAATGAATGGTGAGCTATAGTGTACTGACATGCCATGCAGACATCAAAGGTTTTGTTTTGTAATAGCATGTTAAGTTCCTGATTTCTTCAAATACCAGAGGGATGGCATATTGTTTTTGGTCTGTCTTTAATTGTTTGTTTGTCACATATCTTAAACCTTTTTGAGGCCCCACATGAGGCATGGCATTCATTTGAATGTAATGCTTGTTGTTTATGGCAGCTTCTGCATGCTTGTTCTGGAATTTTAACCATTAAGCATATTTTAAAAGTATGAAAATCAAAATGTGCAAACAGGTATAATACAGGGAAAAAAACCCCAATTCTCTAGCTGCATACATTGTTCACTGACATCCTGGTCTTGTTTTGTAGTAAATCTGTAATGAAACATCCAGTAAACCGGCTGTGTAACAAGCCGCTTAACAGAGGTCTAATTTTGCTGTAGTCATATTGCCAAAAACTTTTGGATAGAATACAGTCAGTGTTGTGTTAAGGCTGGTCAAAGAAAGAATTTCTGATCAAGTCTGAGTCTACCTTTGTAACAATTTCATAAGAAGACTTCAAGCTTCAGTGTTTTTGTGTCACCTGCTACACAGTAGCTGCGGCATATAGGGATCACTTCTCCGTCATCTGTCTGTCCGCACTACCGAAAATAAATAGGGGGCCAATTAAAACTCCTAAACGTAAAACAAAAGAGATTTAACAATCGAATTCAATCTTTAACAATAGAATAAGGGGCCAATGACCCTCTATTAAACAAAAGAAAATAACAAAAGAAAAGGCTCCCTACCCAGTTTTGTCCAGACGTCCGTCTGTCTGTCCGTCCATCACAAAACTTGTCAAATCACCACTCAATACATCTGCTTGCAGTTGGCTATCATCAGGGGACACATATGATCACTGATCGCTCTTGTTTTAATAGTTAGCATTATGTTCTAAAATGGTATAACAAAATCTTTAAAAAAAGAAAAGAGAAAGGTTTTGATGCCAGATTCTGAACAGCTGGAATGCTGATAGCTACAGATCAATGAAGTCCAGTGTTTTTTCATTCTCAGACACTCGAAAATAGACTCATTATTGTAAGGACTTGTACTATGTGGTCTGAACATGGTTGGAATGATTGCTTCTGTAACAAACTGTTATCTTCACTATCCACTTCAGACAGACAATGCGCAATTTGTGTAGCTTTTAAGATGAAATGCCAAATTAGAACAGACATACAAATTGTGTTTGTGTACGAAAAATTTTCCCAGTCTCGGTCAGCATTTTCTGACTGCAGTAAAAACTCATTTCAGTATTTTTTCGAGACTAAAATGGAATAGATAGAATCTTGATTTAATGAATTACGACTGGAAAGTCTTGACTTGATCTGAAAGTTGTTGGCTTCAGGAAACTTGTTCCTATGCAAGAGTTATTGTTATTAATGAATGTCTCATTGAAATTCAACGAATCAGTTGAGACAAAATAATAGCTGAAAATCTTCTGATAAACTGTTGTCAGTCATTTGGGTTTTTTTTTAATAAAGAAACGTACAGTTGACAAAAGATATGAAAAAACAATCTCAAAATATCTTGAATCTAATAAAAAATTGCTTGTTTTACATCCATGCATGAGTACTGGTGATTATTCATTTTATTAAAAAGTCCTTTAAAAAGCAACACAAAAAGTCGACTACCAACTTAACAGATCGAATGATCAAAACAGACCGTGACTTAGCTCAAAACTTATCTCTGAAGTTTCAGTCGATAGCTTTAAATAATGTTGAAATGATGACCTAAAGATGTTTCAGGTAATCTCTCAAAACATGGATTGAGCATGCCTTTTGCTGTTATCTGCTAACATAATAGATCAAAACACTTCAGGTGGATTTAACTTCTAAGCCTTGGTAACTTTCACTTAGGGGAAATCTTGGTTTCAGGGGAAAAGTAAAGTCATAGATTTTGACAGTTGTAATTAATTTTACTTCATGTGACAGGCACGTATATCTAGTGTATTAATTGTGCAACATTTATAAAAAAAAAAAAAAAAAATTATCTTTTCCATACAGCATGATGAATATATTGTAAGATTATAACATTGTGAAACAAAAAAGTAAACATTATACCGGAAGATACTTTATTCTTATAATGTTATAGAACTGCCAGATCTTAATTTTAGAGTCACTGAACACAGTTCTTGAAATGGGCGGAAGGACCAGGGGCCATGATTATTAAACTTTTTTATGCTTTTCATACTTTTTAATGTCAGAGGCGCTGGAAATTTTCTGTTCTACTCGTAGCTAAATAATAGTGACATAATCCACTGTCACTGTCATTTAATTTGTATGGAAAGAAATAAAATAAGCTTGTTAAGTTTTGTTTTCAAACTGAGTTGAGCATGAAAAATCTGTCTACAGTACGTGCCAGGAGGAACTCTCGTTTTCCTCGAGGTCGTCGCGGACTACCCATTCCTTAAAACGCGACCAAATCCACCGCATTTCGAGGACGACCGCCGCGAAGATGGTCACCAAATATCGCGGCGGACGTCCGCTAAATGGTTCCGCAAACTTTTTCACAGGTAAGAATTGACTTCGAATTGACGTATCGAGGCTCACAAAGTTCCTGATAACACGCATTTCGGCGAATTTTACGCTTTAAAATATCATTTAAATGCATAAAACTCTCATTCTGATTCATTCGTTTACAAATGCTCGTATTTGTTAACGGAAGGAATGACAATTCAAAACCGAAAGTAATTGTTCCTCGGAACAGCTGACCCTATTTTCAGAAAATAAATTGACTGGTTTTCGATTTACACGTGTTAAAACTGCTCTGCTATATTTAAAGAAAACATACAACATGTAAACTCTACTGCGACATCTGTATCATCTATGCGCTTGACAAAATTATTGATCGATTTTGCTATACAATAACGAGCGTTTTCAACGACGGAAACACAGCAAATATATGAGAAATTTTGGTTTTAATTTTACCAAATGTCACATAATTGGCAGACGTAAAATGCACAGTTTCATTACGGTCATTTCATTAAATGTTCAGCTTATCCAGGTGAGTTATGACTCTAATTATTTTCGCGCTGGTCGTCAAATATCACCGAGATATTTCGCGATGTCGAGACATCGAGGAAATCCGTTTTTTTCCTCGATATCGCGGCGGATTTTTTTTTTTCCGTGTCCGCGAAATAAAGCGGAAAATGTGAGTTCCTCCTGGCGCGTACTGTATAACTATGGGACCAGATCATTATGTTGTAGTTCATATTTTTGAGATTTTTCTTGGTACAACACTTTCATTTCATTGTTTGACTGTTTATTATGGACAGATTTCTGAAACAGTAAGAGATTATTTATTACTGTAAATTGTAGATTTCATACTGCAACATGACATATTAGCATAATTTTAAAGTTTGTGGGCAGATGTAAGCCGAATTTCTCTTTGTTTGCCAAAAAAAGAAACAAAAAGTCACTTAGTTATTATAATGCCCCATCATGAGTTGTTAATGCTGTTCATTTGAAGGAAACAATGGCTCAGATGTTAGTTGTTAATGAGAAAAACCAGTTACAGAAACTAGTTGGTCTAAGAACATTAGTTTGTTTTGCAGATATCGCATGTTTGACGCTATTTATCCTTGAATCACCCCCGGCTGCAATCTTGGAGATGGATAACACACTGGTTCTAATATGTAATTTTGTTTGTGATGACTCAAAGAAAGCCAGATTGAATTGTCTCTTGCGACGCATGCTCACTGTCAATTGTCTCTTGCAACGCATGCTCACTGTCAATTGTCATTCTGGTTTAAATTTTTCCGAGAGAAAAATGACGTCTCGGCTCGTATCGTATGTATCTATAAGCCAAGGCTTCATTTTCATGCAAGAAGATTTGATTAGTTATCCTGCTGATTTGATTTACATTGCTATCTTTGAGTAATGTTTTAAAACATTAGCTCACTTTTGTGGATTCAAGCTTGAATCTAATACAGCGAACAAACCTGATAGAAATCTATTTGTTGTGAGCACCCATCTCCTTGTCAAGTCGTTAAAGTTGGTGCCTTCAAATTGCTTAACATCTCACTGATTGATGGTCATGGGTTCAAGCCCCACTACCAAATATTACCATCTATAAGAGAAAATTTTTAGTCTAATATATATAGCTGTGGTCCTTCCCAAGAACGATGGTTAGGTAAACCCCACACCTGATACGACATTTACTGTCTTGCTACATGTATGTGTTAATTACAGCCCTGTGAAGTGTGAAGTATATGAATTTTTATAAAGAATAAAGAAGGAAAGTTTTGGTGGTTTCACACTTTTGAAAGTAACAGATGGTGGACTAACTACCAAGGGGAGTGACTTATGTTAAATGTCAAAATGTACCAAAATCAGAAAGAGAATTTTATTCTTCATACACAATAAAGCTTACCTCGAATACAAATTATTATTCCTGTGCCATTATTCAGCATTTTTCTTTACTCAGCTTTCAAGCTAATTTGCTTGAGTATTTTTGACAGAAACTGGGGGATCAGTAAAATATTTAAATTACAGCATTTTGAATTCCAAAACACTTTTTTCTCTTTATTGAGATGATTTTGCAAAGTTTTAGCATTGTGCAATTTACATATATGTAAATACGAATCTCAACAGAATGCTTGAATTACTTTGCATCATTGTTAATAAGACCCCCGGAGTACTTTAAAGAATTCAAAGTTATCTAAGTTAAAGAAATGTAAACATTTAGCAAAAATGTTTATACTTTTACTGTTTGAATATCAAACAAATCTCCAAGTTTTCTCATACTTCTAGTGCATGTTGAATTGAAGAATCTGTTGAATCTTAGCTTGTTCAAAATATATACCATTACGTAATCTTAATGGTGGAAGTTTTAATGTAACAATGATTTGTTTAAAGTTTCAGGCTGTGAGGTTTTGGTTTTAATTTCAAGAAAGTTACAAGTTTATTCTCTCTCTTTCTTCATATAATTACACAATTTGTCAGTAAGCTGTACTAATTGTGTGACAGAGATTTTTTCCATTAAATACTCACAGGGGATCAGATCATGCTGCTAGGGTTAAAATGCAACTAGGATGAAATTTTTTGATTAAAGAGATTTAGGTGAATGTGTTTTTTGACCCGATTTCAAATTTGAAGCAGTCTATTTTCGAATAATTAAAAAAATCTGACCCAGACAGTTACACAGTCAATTAAAAAAAAACAACTTGTATTGAAACATGCATCCATTTGGCCATGTTAAATCTGTGGTAGGCTTATGGATAATAAGTGTTTTTAATTTAGACGACTTTGAGCATAAAAACTCATATGAGACAGCTAATGTTAACTTAAATGCCTAATGCTTATTGTACTTACTTGTTGCTAACATTCTGAGAAACTTGTTTGATTTTCGAAAAAGCCATATGATTGAAATTATATGAAAATGATAATTAATAATATTTTGACATTTAATTTTTGAACTGGAGTTTCCTGTTTTGGTTGGTAAACTATTGTATAGCTGTCATTAGTCAAAATTTTGGACATTCAAAGGGTTGGATGTGAAAAAGTGACTAATGCTGTTCAATAAAGAAACATATAACACATTGTAGCATTCACCTCGCAAATTATTGTTTCCACATTGTGTTGACGTGAGGTTTTCAGTTGGTTTTCTTTGTACAGAAATGCCTCATTAATTTTTTTCAGTGCCATCACACATGGAATGCAAATCTTAGAATTAGACTCGTCTATGGTGTGTAATGTACTGTGGAGAATTTAAGCAGAGAGTTTTATCATAGACATAATTTTCAGTTTAATATTTCTCGTTAACATGTAGGATTTATTTACCTAGCATGGGGGAATGTTGTGTAACATTTTTTGTTTAGATTGACTTAGAAAATCATTTCGCTGCTTCCCAGGATCTCTATTCATGAAATAAGTGAATATTGTCTTTCTGAAGTATCCTAATTTTGATGTAGGAAAAAATGCATGAAGGTTTGCTGTAGTATATCATAGACTTTATTTTTGTACATTTGACAAACCAAATTCTGAGTTCATGTGGAGAACTTGAAGCAAAACTGTTGTTCCCAGAAAACATTTACTATAAACTTCTATCAACAAACAGAACAGCGTTCAGGTCTTTTCTCAGTCTTTGTGTACATGTTTTCTTGTCTGTATTATGTTATACATTGGTTTATATGCACCAAAAAAGCTAGGAAAAAGTGAACAAATATAAATTTTATTTTTTTGCTGTTTGATTTAAATGTCTTTATTTACCGAAGGATTTTTTAACAGTTGAACAACTTGCAGTCAAAGAAATTGCCAATTTCAACAATTTTGGGCTTGAAATGTAAACAAAAATCATGGTGATACTCGAAAAGCTCATAATCCCCCCCTCCCCCCATCAAGATTTATATATGTTATTTGTATGCAGTATCTAAATGGGCCATTTTGGATGATAACAGCTTACTGTGTGCAATAGATTGCCAAAATCTGGAGTGGGGAGTAATGATAAATTATGATGAATTTGCCAGATTTTGTTAATATGTTTTATAAGTACAAGGTATGAAAGTATAGGAAAATTTAAAAGTTGCCTTTGCTTATGTAGCAATGCAGGTAGCAGATTTACTGGTGTCACACCTACTGGCCACTGCTAGGACAGCCTGTAACAGTTTGACAAAGACTGTGAGAAAATCCCCAGTTTCTTTATGATCACCATATCGAACTGGGCTGTGAGAAAGCCATCAGTTTCTTTATGATCACTGTGAGTAAGTCCCCAATTTCATTGAACAAAACATGATATAACAAACTTCTGTTGTACAGTAACTACAGAAACACTCCAGTCTTATCAGAAGTTTTTTGTTGTAAGTGAAAAATGCAACTCAATGGAATGTTATGCTACAAAAAATATGATCGGGTCGAACACAGATTCAAAGAATAGCAGTATTGACAGTATTGTCAGCTTAAACATCAGTTACTTGATCAAGTTACAGAAATGTGTAAATGTATAAGTTATTTGTGATCGAGAAGTACTTTAACACAATAAATGTACACTTCTAGAATGAATATGATCAGGTAACTAAATGAATCAGTCTAAAATAGTGTCAAGCACAACAAAACACCATTGAACATTTCTGCACTATAAGTCCTAATATTGTTATGATGACAAAATATTTTTCAGTGAAAACTTTTGCTTTGGTAAGAATAAACACTTATTTTGTCACATACTTACACAGAGTACAACAGAATGTGTTAACACATGAGAGTTCCAGTTGCCCTACTGTCTGATACACGTAATAAGTAAATGTCTTCTTTCCATTAAGTTTGATTTCATTATCAGAGATTCTAAATTTGTCTGCAGTGAATGAATGGATCTATATTGAATGTTTAGATGTTTATTTTAAAAAGTTTTCTATTACCCAGTGATTGGTATAGCCATTAACAAAATGGCTCCAGCTGTCAGCCAACTTGTCAATCAGTCAGTTGTACACTAATGAAAGAATGTTAAACATGCCTACTCAGTATTTCTATTTTTTTACTATACAAGGATTTTAAAATAGATTTTGGGAATACCAGGGAGTCTTAGTACTGTTTTACAGTAAATTCTGAGAATATCTACCTTAGCAGCCTTGCTAGAAAAGTTAGTAAGGTTAAACCAAGGAAGTACATGTTTGACATGAATTAGTGTTTAAAGGGCATTTTCATGGCTGTTGAAAGTTGTTAAGCTTGAGGGGGTAAAGCTGATGTCTGAGATGGTGTAAATTATAAAAAATAATCAGAGTTCTTTCTCCTTTTGCAGTCTTTTGTGAGAGTTAGTGCTCTTGTTTCATCATGAAAACAAATCAGTGAACTTCAGCTATGCAAAAAAGTAAACAGTTATAACAGTTACAATGTTGAATTGTTTAATACAGTAATTATTTTACGTTGGCTGAACATGCAGCTATGCTAGGGAGATATTAAATCAGAAAATATCATGAACTATTGAATTCATACCTCTTTGTTTACATTTCCCATGAACATTCTTCCAGAAATAGGACCATGTTTTCAGAAAGAAAGAAATGCTTTTGTAGTCAGCCAATCAAATTGCAGTGGAAGTCTCAGTTCCACTTAATATAAAAGTTTTGCTGAAAAGGTCTGTGAGGGTAAGATACCGTCTTGTTTGTTTGGATATTCTGAGGTCTTAATGGAATGACAACGCTTTTATGAAACTATTTGCTCAGCACTTTGTTAATATGGCCAAACAATGTAAGGCTGGCTGTATTTGTCGGGGAAATTCCTTTCAAGAATTGAATGACACACAGTTTGAATGGCACTCATCCATTTTTGCCAAGGCTAAAGGTATTGATGTCAGACTGTATGTATTGGAAAAACAATCAGCCTATATTGTAAGTTGATCAGGATGTGATCTAGGAATGGTAGAGTATCAATGATACTTTAACCCTCTCACCATCTCATGATGATACGCTTAGCCATATATCGGCCTGGGGTTAATTACGACTATTCGTAAAGCATTTCAGAAAATTGGAAAAGCTGTATGAAAATATCTGTAGGGAATAAGTGTGCATTGTGAATGCTCTTAAATTATCAACATTCTATTTGGTAATGTGTTTCTAGCAGCACTATATAAGATTACTGATTTCATTTGAAAAATTTTAAATGAATAGTAGTGTTTAACTATAATACATGCAAGCGTTGTGGGTTATGGGAACTAAATAATTTTGATTTAGTCATTACCCTAACTCTTATAAAGTACATTTTACAAAGCTATATGCTGTCTGAGACTGTATGTTCATTTTTGATTGGAGTATTGGATTAGATTTAACATTGAATAACATGTTACTTCAGTCACTCGTAGATTAAGAGCGTGTAATTCTTAATTACCGGTTATGAGTTTTTTGTAAGATTTGCATGAAGGCAAATTAAAACTTGAAAACAAAAACAAAAAGAATAAGAGAACAATGTTATGCATGCTACTGGCAAATATTTTTGAATACTTCAAGCATGCTACTGCCCAGGAGAAATTAACTCCTCTGTTATCAGGTTAATTTGCATATTTTAACAATTTTAGAGAAAATATATTATGATCACACAAAATTCAACAATAGAAAAATGGATGAATAATGTTCTCAGATGTTTGAAGATGCTTTAGTTGAAGCATAATTTAACCAAACAATCAACATTGCATAATCATAAAGGCCAAAAATTGATTGTTTGTTTTTACAAGTTTTATGTTATTTCTATGTTTTGTTCTTGCAGTCTTGCGAAGTGGGATTTGGGGGTACAGTTTTTTTTTTTGCCCGAGTATATATTTCTAACAAGACTTGAAAATTTTTAGCAACGTACTTAGTGTTCTTTTGATAAACTTAGTTGAAACTGAATATTTCTTTGTATTTTTCAATTGAATCTCATCTTTCATTCCTGGCAAAAAGTACTTAAAAGGAGACAAGGTACAATATATTGTTATCAACTGTTTTTGAAATTTGACTGATGTTGTATTGCATTTCAACTCAACATAAATCCTCAGGACTATATTTTTTGATATGTGATGCAGTTAAAAGGCCAGCTAACCAATCCCACTCTGATGCTGTGTTTATGCAATGGGTGTTGTATTTGATTTTGTTTGCCTAATATTTGTTTTGTTGGTCTTTCCTGTAAAGGGTTTGAATCCATGTCCGTTTCTGGATGTCTCATTCTGCCACATTTAGAGGGGATATTTTATAGGGAATACTTTTCATTTGATTAGGAACAGTGGAAATCTTTTTATCAGTCTACATTGCAACATAAAAATCTCAGGCACCAAATTGTCCTCAGGCAAGAACGTAAATCATGATACTGTCAATAGGTTCATTAAGTAGTGTGACAGTTACACGAGAAATGAGTTTTCATACTTTTTTTTCTGTCCTGTTAGATTTTTTTGCAGTGAGTTAATTAGCTGTCAGGAGTTCAGAAAAAGCTAAGACCATTTGGGCAAATACACTATTCCAAGTCTTCTTTCCTGGATTAATCAGGAATTAAGCCGTATAAAAACATTCCCCGAGATCAGAATAGGGCGGAGGATCAGGAGAACAAGAAAAATCCCAGCAACAAGTTGCAGCAGAAGGTATTGCGGTATTAGGAATTAATATTCTTAAGAAGTCTCTTACAGTTGGAGTCACCATGTCCGAAACAGATCATTTTGTCTGATACTTTCAATATTAGGAAGATTTAATTATTTCCATGGAATTACTTCGGGGGGCTTATTACAAGAGTTTTATGATATTTTAATATGTATGAGTATGTTTCAAGTTCATCAAGGAATAATGTTCTTCATATGATTCATTCAAATATTTGAGTTTTTTTTAATTCATTACTATAAATATTATTGTGAAGAATTTAAGGAAATATATATTTCGTTAGTGGTTTTGTTGCATAGTTACTTTCTCTCTTTTCTGTAGCTTTGAGGCTGAATAATTTATGATACCCTAGACAATTGGTGTCACACTTTTTGTGTCAGCAATAAAAGGAATATCTGTCAATTATCTGTTGATTGAAAAATAGGAAATTGTTGTTGTAGATTGACTTTTAATTATGATTACTTACCAGAAGACAACTGTAAAGATTGATTTCTAGGAGGTCCTTTTTCTTAGTTGAAGGTTTCTGCAAGATGAATAAGTCACATAGATTAGATGAAAATTTAGTTAAAAAAGAGTTGAGAAGTTTATTACCATTGGGGGAGGCCTATGTATGTCGAAATTTTTCAGATTGTTTCATCATTCAGGAGCACTGTCTCCTTATGTCCTCTGGTCATAAAGAATGTCTTAAATTACAATCAGTATGTTAGTAAGAGTTGTTGCCCTTGACAAATTAACATACAGATTATAATTCAGTAATAATTGTGAAATTGGTCACATATCATGGCTTTTAGAATTGGAATTAAAAATCACGGGTTTGGAGGAAACATTAAAAAATATGTTTTCATTGAGGGACCCACTCCAGTTTTATAGTTGTGTGTGTGAAGAGCTCATGTAACAAGCTAATGATGTCATTTTTGCCTCAAATTGCTTCATGCTGCTTTTATTACTGCTAGTAAAAGCCTAGAGATGGGAAAGTGATTGTTTCTACATGTTTATAACCCCATTTCCCTTGCCATTGTATTGATGAAAATGTTTTTGAGTACAAAAATTGGTTTGCTATTTTCAGACAAAATTGCCCCACATTTGGAGAGAGCTTTATGTTTTTTTGTTTTTTTTTTAAATGAAGGATCTTGTGGCAAAGGACAGTGAATGTTTTATTCTTTCATAAAGTTACTGTGTAGTTACAGTCTAACTTGAGTTCATGTCCCTGAATTATTTGTACATTAAATTTAAACTTTTTCATACATTTTGTAAAACACCATTTGTTATTTCATTTTTTTTATAATCATTCCTTTATCTAGAGAAAATGTCATTGTTAAATACAGTGAGAAGAAGAAAACAGGGGGGGGGGGAAGGTTGATGCAATGTCAACACAGTCATCACAGAAAGTAATCAGAATAAAGAAAAGAGAAAATAATGTAAGTGCAGTTGACCTTGGATAATTAGGTTGTAGATTTATTGCATGTAACTATATGTCCTGTCTGCTTTTGTATTGGAATGTTGGCTTATGGAGAATGGGACTGTAGTACTCTGGTCCTGGAATAATGATATTTATATATAATGCCTGACTTTATGAGGCATAATTAAACTCAACTAAGCTTAACCAGATCCAGTACTCCCAACGAAAACTTCAGAGAGAAAGATAGACATTTAAGTAAATGTTTGAGAGAAAATGCTTTTCTTACTCGTTCAGATGAACACTAGACCATTTGTTGTCAGGAGAATTTGATATAACATCAAAAACGTGCTAGCTTAGTATGAGTTGAAGGGTTTCGTGCAAAGAAAGTAAAAAAAAAATCAAATTTATTCAATAATTGTTTATTTTGCATGAAAAAGTATTTGTTTAGTATTTGAAAGTTTGTTTGATTGTGTTTGACATGGAAAGAAATGTTTTCTCCTAGGCCTCTTTGTAAATTTGCTTTAAAGATTGAAGGATTTAAAACTGTTGTAGAGAGCAAGGCAGTGTCAGTTGAAAACTTAGAGATTTTTGATGAATTGTTATTAACTTTAATTTGTACAGTAAAAAAAGTTTGCAGTTTGTTTAATGTTCAGATTAAAGTAATGAAATTTTCAAGAGGAAACCTTAATATTAGTGACCCAGGGGTCTCCGAAGTGGTATGACGTAGTGAAAAATGTAAGTTTTCTATGCAGCAAAAATCACTGAAAATTTCTCATTGTTTAAGTCCTACAGAAGCTTTTAACCCCATTGGAAAACTATTTTAAAAGAGCTTTAAGTATAGTGTTTTTTAGTGTTTTATTTTTTTAACTTAATAATTGTTTATAAGGAACAATACTTAGGTGGCTCTTGGGACACTTGGCCTGGGACTTGGTTCTTTGATGTTTAAACAGACTGCTGACCACTTTTCATAGAAATTATTTAAGCACTTTTGAAAAAATTTACTCTTGCATTTTAGGTGCAAAATAAACGCCCCCTGGCTGCAAAATGCATAGCCCGGGTTGTGTTTAAAAGGGGGTGTACAGCATGAAAAACGTTTTGCAAAGTATGGTAGAACACTGAACCAATGAATCAGTGTGTTCTGTTATTTGAAACTTGACATTTACAGTATGAGACAACTTGGGACAAAAAATAAAAACCAAAACAAAACTTAAAGGGAAGGGTAATTGATGTCAACAAAGCCTTTGATACAGTTAGTGACATAGACATTTTGTGTTTTGACTTTCAAAAAAGCCTAACATTAAATTAACATTTAATTCTTGTAAAACAAAGTCTATTTTTGTATCCATTAATCTTTACCCTGCTGGAGGGAAGTGACTTCCTTTGCAACCAGTGCAGACCAAGATCAGTCTGCACATCCATCCAGTCTGATCATGGTCTGCACCATTTGCCATTCAGTCAGTGTATTTTCAGTTAGCATCCCCATAAACAATAAATGGATCTGTCCAGCTGGAAAGATGGTGAAGTCAATTTTAGATTTTTAGCATAGCATGGTAAGAGTTAAATCTTACTTTCAGTAACCAGCAATTATAAATACTTCAAGAATTAATTCACTTGATTTGTTAATTGGTTTTGATCAGTGATTTGAGCAGTCTTTTCTGTCTAAGAACATTTTAAGGTCATCATTTCAATGATCGGTGTGGCCTTTGAAAAGGCTGTCAGTTGCAATGGTGGATTACTTAAATATTTGTACATTGGCATCACTCAACAACTTGCAAATGGTTTTCACGATAATTGACCTTGACCTTTAACAGTAAACATTAAATGAGTTAATTCTTGAGTTTGGAAGTTTTTGGTCCTTTCATGCAAGTTGGAATCTTTTGTCCTATAATACCGCTGATGCAAAAACTTGATCCTTTCTGCTTTATCAGACAAGTGGCCAAATATATTATCAAATGTAGCAATAATTCTCAAGTGTTTTAGTACATTGGCAGTAACCAAGTGCTGATTGCTGGATATTTGTAATAAATACTCAGCAATAGCCACTTGATATAAATATATTGTTTTAGATAAGTGTGAATTTTTCTCACCCAGACAGCTTTTGAAAATGGGCGTGTCTGAATATGAAATCTTGGTTTGATTCCTAGTCAGGCCTGGCCTGTCTCAATATGACCTTAGTTGTTGAAATGGGTATTAAACCTGAGTTCACTCACTCACCCAAGTCTAAAACTTAAACTGACATGTTAGGAATAAAATCGAAAAAAGAAAATAAGTAACTAAACTAAATAAGATGAGTTTGGTTCTCATTACTTAACACTTTAAGAATTATTACGTTTTAACGTAACAATTTCCTGCATTATAGAAAGAATAGTATCGACAAATGTATCACTCATATTGATGATGCATCTAATGATAGGCTAAAATAATACCCTGAACATGAATATTGGAAGATGCCGACAATTAGTTCAGCTTTTCATTAGTGAGACTGGGTTCAGTAAGTTCCCATAAAATATCAGTGTAGTGGTTAATTTCGATTGATTATACCGCAGAACTTATTTACGAATCCCTGAATTTTCAGTGCGTGCATATCCTAATGGAAAATTGGAGGCATAAATAAACATTGTAGCATGTAGAGTAATCAATAGCAATTTTCTTGAAGCTTGACCATAGACAAATGAGTACCCCTTGATGAGATAAATTTTCTTTTATTGTTTTCACAGATGATATACTCTGATAAGTATTGAGCTGTAGACAGATTCTATTAATATTCTGTGTCTTAATAATTGTATTTCCGCTGGAAGACGTACAAGTTAACATTGTGTACATTGTTTACAGAATTGGTTCTTTTTGACCAAAACAACAACAACAACAAAACAACACAACAGACCTTACGTTTGAAGTCAGAGCATCTGACATTTCCAGCCTGGCAGAAATTGTCAAGGCTCTTATAAAATTGTCATTTTTTGTGGAGGAATTAATTACTGTAAAGTAATCAAAAGAAAATTGTTACAAAGATGGCAAATAAATAACTAAATATAGTGTCCCATGACTTTTTCCTGCTCTACAGTTTTTCTACCTTTATAAAAGCTTGTCTGGTGCTTGTTTGAACCAAATAGATCATTAAATATTATAATGTTTGTATCATTTGTTTTCAGAAATTGGGAATAAGATGGTATTGCTGGACACAATACATACCTCAGGAAGACTTAACTGGACCACTAAGGTTGTTCCAGCAGACCCTCCTGACTCTACAAATTCAGGGGTAAGTATAATTATGTCTCTGGGTTTTATCTCCTTACAACTATAACAGTCCTGGTTTTTTGTGTTGAAAAAAAGGGCCCGTGTTATTGTAGGGAAGAAAACAGCAACTGGAGTGTTTAAGGAAAGCTACTCTCAGAGTTGTCTTTACTTCAGTCAGATATTTGAACCAATATTGTTTGTGATTTCTTATCGTTTATATATACTTGTTTTTCTAAAACCACTTCATTTGCAAACCGAGCCCCAGAATATGAGAGAAAACTGTATAAATTTTGATGATAATATTTTTTGGACAGTCACAGAAGATATTTACTGGTCCTTCATAAATTAGGGACTGTATTATTCTAAGAAAAACGTGCTTTACAACATTTTTCAGATTTCTAAAACAAAATTTTGATCATTCAAACTGTAACTACAAAGCTAACTTAGAATCATTTTAGAATGCGATTCATCAGAGCATGCATTTTTCTTTGATTTGAACAAGATCTTATCAAATGTTTCTCACTGAGAGGCATGCTGGGAACCAGTTCCGAGGTAGTGCTAGGGACAGGCCATAAATTATAATTTTATTACTTTTCTTGATTGAATCAAGATATGTGATACTTGTTTTCCTATCGGAATATCAGCAGTATATAATGTTCTGAATATATTTCTTGGATTTTTTATTCAAACCAAATGTTTTCAATCTTCTTTGAAGTTTGAGTTAACAGTTCATGAATGACTTGCTTGCTCACAGAACATAGAGATTTTTTACTGTGTATGAAATAATATGTGGCTTTAACATTTTAATTAGCACTTGATTGAGTGTAACCAGATACATTGTTGCTTCAACAACTTTTATACTAACTTTTATATTTTTATTTCTGTGTAACTCTTCAGAATCTATGTAAGATGTCCCATTTTGTTGTTTTAGCAACCAATATTTGTTATGAAAAAATATGCTTTCCATTGTGAGCTGTGTTCTTTCAGTGATCCAGTTTACTTGCAGATTTTTCACACAAGATATTATCAGACAATTTTATGCCCAGAAGAAAAATGTTAACTGGTGAAAAATAAGTTTGAAATACTCTGTAGTAATCTTGAGGCCAGTACCGTTAAGTAGAAAGCCTGTGGTAATCTTTAGGCCAGTACCGTTAATTAGAAAGCCTGTAATATTAATTGAGTACCAATAAGTAGAAAGCCTATTATTTCAAATGAAAACTATAAGTAACCTCAGGGGAGGACTTTTCATTGGTCAACAGTGATTATCTAAAAAACATAAATTTTCATTTATAATTGAGTAATCCAGCCCTTAAGTATATGACCTGGCATTTTGAATCCCCTAGAAGTTTTGTCAGTGTTCCAAAACTCCCTGTCGTTTATATTCTTTACACTTTTTATCAGTTTGACTTTGAAATGTTATTCCATCTTGGCTGCTGCTTCAGTCTTTTTGTCAGTTTTGACAGAAGTTGTAGTTGTTTAGAGTTTCCATGATAAATATTTGTTATTTCAGACATTGTTTGTGTTATGAGCCTTGTATTCTGGCAGACTTTTGGCTGCTCTGGTTACATCATACCCAAAACATAAACAGTTCATCAACCTTTCAGGCCCTGGCCTGTTGATATACAGGCACAGTAAACATTATATCTTTCATCGCTAGGGTGTGTTTGACATGAACGGAACTGTTGAAATCTGTGCCGTTTTAATAGAAAACTCCCATACAGCATCGAAAGCTTTGCATTAAAATTCCTGTGCTTAAAGTACAATAAAAGAAGTTGAAGCATGATTAACCAAATTGTGATAGAAATTACACAACAAAAACAATTGCTTCAGTCCCTTCTGTACTTTGATTGGAACGCAAGATTTCAGACAACATCAGGTCCTTATTTCTTCTGTTTCAAAACTTCGGAAGGTGGCTTCTGTATACCTAAGCCAAAAGTAATTTTTGTCTTACACGGCAGAACCAACATTTACTGTCAATGATTTTTCCACAGGGATAACAAGCTTCATTTTTGTCTTTTATTTGAACAGGATTAGTTTAATTCGTAAAGAATTTAGAAACCAGCTTTTTGATGGCCCAATTGATTATACTCGACTCAAAATATTTGACATACGTATAAAAAAGGGATAAAAGAGGGGGAAACAGTGTCAACAAAAGCAACACTGAAGTATTTGTCTAGTATTTTGTTGAGGATCTTTATTCTGTGTAGGTACTGAATCACACTTTGGTAGCTTTTAATATTGGAACGATGACCCAGCATGATTTTCACCAAACATAGAATTTCTGTCGCCAGTTTTCTGTGTTGTCAACAGTTGACGCTGAGTTTTTATTCCATATGATTTATGTCCCACGGTCTATGTAAACATTGTGTAATGACATTTTTTAAAGGTGATTTGAAAGTGCAGAGTCCCATTTTAAAAAGTACAATTTTGAGATTATAGTACTCATTAAAGTATAATTAAGATATATACTGTTCTTGATGTACAAGTAGGTTATACTTAATTATGAAAAGAGTCTGTTCTGTTTCATGCAAGTGACATTTAAAAAAAAACAACATGAATGTCAGTGTTTATTGGTGTGTCCAGTAAGACAGTGACCTCAATCAGATACAAGGGTTATTGAATTTATAAGGGACAGGATATCATAATATTTATGTTACAGATTAAAAATTAAATGTAAACTTTTCAAAATGGATATAAACACCACCTGCAAGGGGTAAATTGGTTAGCCTGTTTTATGTCATACACATAAAGGCTTAATTCACTGCAAATGTCAAATTGGGAAAAAATGTAATGTTCTGACTAATTGCTCTTTGTTGGACAAATTTTATCTAAGTGTTTCACAATGATATTATAGTACATAGTTCTTGCAGCTTATATTTACAGATCTTGATAACTGTTAATGCTTCTTGGAATTCTAATAACGTTCCTGTGGTAGGAGTGCTTTTGGAAGTGCTTTTCAGCTGAGATTCACACTTTTTAGTTTTGGTTTGTCCGTTACACACCACTGCTACACATTAACTTGAGCTCCATTTTTGACTGTTGCAGTTTGAAGCTTTACCATGCTTTGTTGGCTTTATATGCAGCTGTTGCTCGTAAGGTGGATGACATGAGTTTGAATCCCATTTAGGACAATGTAGCATAGAGCACAGTGCTGGCCGTAGAATGTGCGAGGGTAAATTTAAGGCTGGTGAAGAAGTTAAATTAAACATTTATGAATCATGGTATACATATGCATTTGCTAAATAAATGATACAGAAATTGACAATAACTTTAATGGACACATTAAAGATGCCATGCATGAATGGGTTAGGAATTTGCGAGACACAATAAAAGTTTGTTATTGCTCTATTGAAGTGGGTAGATTGAGAATTTGATAAAATTTTAAAATGTCTTTATCAGTCGTGATGTGATTGATCAAGAGAAATTATCTTAACATATTTTGTTTTGGACAGCTGACAGTCTGCAGAAGCTGGTTAAGATATTATTTCCGATTTATTACTTATTGATGACTAGATTTTAAAATGGTCTGTTGATTTGAAGAAAATGTAGCATTTATACAACATATTTTATTACACCCTGAACTAAGTTATTAGTTGTTGGTTAAGGTTTTTGACTGTTCTGAGTGATGTGACTAATACGTACTACAGTCAGACACAGAAAAAAATATATGCAGGTTTCAATATAAGGTTGAAATATTTGGTTTACTGTTTTAAAATCTTTCCAACATGTTTTATGACTATAAGCCATTTCTGTTGACTTGAGTCGATAGTCAGTGAAACTTAAAAATTAGCAAAGAAATAAATTTTTACATTTAAGTTTGTTAAGGGCTATGTGTGTGAAATCACGAGAGTGGGTGTATAACTATGATATTTTTGCTTCATTTTCAAGGAGAATTAGTTTAGACTACTTCAGGAAATATAAAGAGTCTTAACGCAGCAATTTTACTGAGGGTTTTTAGATTTTCTCAAAGAAAATTGCCATTAAAGCACTTTCCTTTGGATTTTCGAAATTGAAAGTGTCTGCAAAGCTCACAATTGAGCTCAAGGCAAAGAGCCATTCTGATCCATTCATCGCAGTCAGCAAATTAACAAATTCTTCTTATTTTGATTGTCAGTTTTGTACGAAAATTGATTTTACGCATGTGGGCTTGGAAGGGCTGTTCTCTACGATGGAGAAATCTTTTGTAGTTCAATGGAAGCTTTTTTTAACTAGTATAATTGGAAAATTTTGAAGCCTACTTGAAAAGAGATTGGTTTTAATAAATGGTGGTCAAAGCATCTTGGTAGTTTGAAAGACTTAAAAAGCTCAATGATCTTAAAAGGATTCATTGTGATTCCCATCCTGCACTCACCAAATTAAAAAAAAGATATGTCTCAGTTTCCCTTTTTTACTATGTAAAGAGGACAACAACAAAACAAGTAAGAAATTAGTGTTTTATGCAATAGAAGTTTCTAGCTTATAAATTGTGAAACCCTTTCATATACCCCAAATTGACCCCTCCGCCTCTCCCAACCTTTGGTATACCAAGTAGTTTTTTTAATAAACCCAAAGCCATTTTTAAAAATAACAGCCAAGTTTGAGAGGTATTGTAAGAATATTACCTCACAACTGCTGTTCAGTAACATTTAGCTTTTAATTCTTTGGTGACACAATTACATTTAAACTGAATTTGGTGATACAATTACATTTAAGCTCTGTTTCGAATGACATGTCATCACATTTCGGCTCAGTTTTGGTAACACAATTAGATACGGGCTCAATTTAATAACACAGTTATGTACAATTTGGTAGAATAATGTTAGGAAGCTAACCGTCCAACTCCTTACTTGTAACAATATTTCATATTTCTCCTTCTTGAACGAGAGCCATTATTGTAACTTTTATATGATTGGTAGTTGCCTCTTGAGTGTCATTACCATCGCCTATAATTAACACCACCTTGTCCCATACATTTCCCTCATCTCAACAAAATCAATCCACATAAGATTATCAGGCATGCATACAAAATGACTCAATTCAATACTTTAGCGATTTTCATTTCCGATTTTTTTCCGTCCCTTGCTCTTTGATCCTGATTTTATTTCCATGTTTGTTTCAAATATCTGTTGTTTTATTGGTTGAATTTATGGGGGGATGAATGGTTTTTGGAATGTATTTTGTTGTTGGAAAAGTACTTGGTATATAATGGTTTATTTATGAGATGTAGCCTCGGGTATATAATGTTTTCAGTGAAAATGGCACATTTTTTAATAATTAAGATGAACACATGTTAGATACAGAAAAACAGCAGAACATCTTTAAAAATGCAGGTATTATTCCCATCTTTAAAAATGCAGGTATTATTCCCGCCCCCCAACTCCTTTTTTTGGGGTGGTGGGCGGAGGGACATCATACAAACAATACAGAAGACTTTGTGTTTCTTTATGTTCACACATCCAAGATATTCTGATATGAAGGTGTTTAATTATTAGATTTTTATTTAAATGACATAAGTTTGATAAGTCTGATCAAGATGATAATTTTAAATTGACCAAACTACGTGTATACGTACTTTTTAAACCTTGTAGCAAGGATCATAATGTAGACATAACTAAAATAAACATTTCTCTTTTGGAAAGATTATTTGCGATTCAACAGCCTTCTGTATGTTCTTCAGGGATTTAAGCTGTCTCCTTTTTCAACTATGAGACGACAAGTGAAGATTGCCTCGTCTAGCTAATCTTGCCCCCAGGACTCGGCTTGCTTGAAAAGAAGCTTTTACCTGTCAGTCATTGGTCTTTTGTACAAAATGTTGACGGATCAGTGTCTTATGTAAGCACTGTATTTACCGAAGAAATTGAAAGCTGTTTTATACTGAGGTTGTGTCAAATTTGGTGTGTCCCACTGAGGGAATACGTTGTATTTATATTGTTCAAACATCAGCATTATAATTCTTGCCTTTAATGTGCTTGAAATGATCAAAGTTGTCATAAGCAGTACATTTTGTAATATTTCTAATGCAAAAATGCAGCTTGTGTTGAAAATGGTTTGGGATTCAAACTGAGTCAAGGCCTGAAAATTTCCATTTATAAAGATTGAAAAAACAATAAATTTAAAGTTGTTAGTTTTAGAGAATCCTAGCTTAAAAAAAAGTTTTCTTTCTTGGAGGTGAAGTCAGAATTCTGACATTCTATTTAAGTCTGATATAAAAATGCCTTAAAACTTCTTGGAAATCCATTAAGCATCATTGTTGTCATGTTTCACAGACTCCACAACAGGATGTTCTGGTGACATAGATTTTAGGATGCAAGGTTATGACTGATGAGAGACTGAGAGAGAAGAAAATAGATTAAGAGCGAATATTTAATGAATTAACACATTTTGTATCTTATTTCCTGTCTTATCCATCTACTCTTCATTATCGGAGGCTGGTAGCAAGTGACGTTTAATTCATTTTGTGCTCTTAAAGCCGTGTTGACATTACTGCTTTCCCTCTTCTCCTATACTTCCAACTGTCAATCACTTGCTTGCGTGTATTCACTGCGGGATTAGATAGAACTATGTATTTCTTGCTTTTTATGAGGCTAAATGAAGAAAATACAAACAAGAAAAAGAAAACAGGATGAAAGGTCCAAAGTGGTTAACTCTGTGTAATTGAAAGTAAGAAAATGAAAATGTTTATTGTTGGCATTTTTGTGAAATTGAGGTTACCTCCATATATATATACATTACTGTTAGAGATACCTTATTCTTTGTAGGCTTTAAACTAATTGTTTCAAAAATTTTGGTTATACAGTTAAATTTAGTTATAGTTGTCATAAGTACATGTAAGTCACACAGGTTGAGTTTGTAGGTCAGCTTGATTCATGAGTTTCCTTGTGTGGTATGTTGAGTTGTCTGCTCCTACCATTGTGGTACTAATGTCCAGTATAATTAAGCATTGTCTAAGAATGCAAGAAAATTCCATACTAGTGTTCCAGGAATGCTTCTTGCTGGAGGAATACAGCTAGGAATGTTTGCCTGTACTCCATTTTATATCCTGCTGGATGTTTTATAGGTGAAACACTAGTATTGGCAGTTAGGCAGACCGGTGGGGTTCAGTGTCTGGAGTCAATTCCACTTCATTTATCAAACTGTTTTATTTTCTAACAAGCTTAATGGCTTGCTAGTTCTGAACATTTAGATGAATGTACAGCCATGTAATTTTAAAAGTTATGTTTCATGTAAGATAGCTCAGTGTTATATGAAATAATTAATGAAAGTTAGAGACTTGATAAACAGGACCAAGAACTCTAATAGGGCTTGCTTAAAAAGCTGAATTTGGATTTTATTTACAGATTTTAGTTTGTCTCAGAATTGTGTCAATTCAGCAATTATAAATTACCCTTCATTATAACATTTTGTAAAACTAAAGGCTAATGGAGTTATTTTCGATCCAGGCTTCTCTGAAAATTTCCCAAAAGAAGACTGATGTGTTTTTGGAGTAAGATTTACATTTCTGAAGACACCAAATATAGCTTTGTCCTTAGTGCAGAAATGTTTTATCCATACAGTTAAAGGTTATAGCATACTAGTTTGAAAGCAGACGGTTTAAATGTCATTTGCATATGTGCAAAATGGTGGCAGTGTAGTACAACAGCCTTCCAAAAATCTTTTCTAGAACTGTCTGCTCTAGTTTAAAATGGCTCCCTTAATTGAAAGCTGAAGAGGTGCCTTTGTTTCATTTGCACAGAACAGACTGGTTTTAGGGTTTTGCAATAGTTTTGCACAGAACAGACTGGTTTTAGGGTTTTTGCAATAGTTTTGCACAGAACAGACTGGTTTTAGGGTTTTTGCAATAGTTTGTTTGCTTGTTTGTTGTTGCTTTTTTATCAAGACACGGCCATGAAAATCAGATGGTCTTTCACTAGTAAAACACAGAGTGACAAAAGTTCATTTTTTTCCCCCTCAAATTTGAAACTTACACAGACGAAGATATATGTTACTTGCCTTCCTATCTGCCTTACAGTCGTAGATAATGTTTTCCTATCTTCATACAATCAGTCTAAGGTTGGGATAAAAACAATGTAGATTTTGTAATAAAAGTCATGTTCTAGAAGTTATCTGGAAGCCTTTTCTTCTGTTCACCAACAAGACGTAAATGTGTGATATATCAGCCAGCCTATGGCTTATCAGCATTAGGGTGTCAGTATCAGTAGCATACTTGCCCTGAAAGGTGATAGGGCACTGATTAGGGCTGACAGACCTTCCAACAAACGTAATTGTACATTGATAGACTGTCTTGTCAGAATAAATCTGTTTGGATTATATTTTATCATTAAAGTCATCACTTGCCAAATCAGTAAGCTTTTATACAATCATCACTTTGTCGAGATGTGTGTGTTTTTATGAAATATGATTTAATACATAAAAGAAACTTTGAATTTGCTTGAAATGAAACTGTTTGGTAGATGCTAGATCAGGTAGGTCGTGCTGAAAGAGATGATGATGTTGATGATGATAATGAAACAAGGAGATGCTTTGAACCTTAATACTAGTTTATGTAAAATACCAATAACAATATTTTTTGTAGTCAGGATGCAGCGTCACTGGATATTAAGCTTTTCGTATTCTTTTAGGCAAACAGAATACAAAATTTCCTGTGAAGAAGTTACATAAGAAAACATCAAGATAACATTCCTATTTCAACTCATTGATTTCTTGTGTGACATTCATTTTCAAACAAATTAGATAACAGTGTTTTATAGCAACTTTATGTTTTAACACAGATCACAGTACATTAACGGCATGTCGTTTAAACAAGGAAATGCCACAGAAACAGTTCTCAATGCACACTGTATCAAAGGAAACTGAAATTGCTTGCAGTTTTAGTGGCTTTATCATCAATTTCAGCATTTTGCTGATCATTTTGGTAAGCACGTAAAATCCTAATACAGGCACTTTTCTGAATTCCTACAGATCTCTCCAAAAGTTTCCATACCATTTTCTCTTTTAGTGTTTACATGATGAAATAAGAGCATTTTCATTTTCGAAACATTGCCAAAAAAAGGTTAAAAAAAAGATCAGTTATTACCTAGATCATTTTCGTTTGATATCTGCCATAATAACAAAACAGTTTTAGAAATTAAAAAAAGGGTTCTTTTGAAGAAGAACGTGCTCCTTACAGAAAATCATTGTTTTAGATTATGCCAATTCAAATAATTCTTACCTAGATATATAATATAGTTAACTTTGTATTCTGACTCACCTTTGTTCTTTCATGTAGTAATCTCAACTTGATATTTGGTACCAAGTACCAAAACCAAGAACAGACAGACACAATCATGTGTAGTTACTACAAAAGTGATAACAACAACAACTTCAGTGATACCCCCAAAAATGAATGAACAGGAAATAGAAAACCAGAGTAGAGAGAGATGGGGAGGGCTGCAGTGAGGTCATTGACATGACTAAGTAGTACCAGTAATTACAAGTGATAAACAAACTCTCAAAAAAGTAGGATATCTGAGACACTTTGCATGTTGAAAACTTTTAGGGAGCAGAATATTCACTGGTTGCAAACTGACAGGCAATTTTCAAGAAAACAAACATTTCAACACAGAATGATATAAATCTGTGATAGGCCGCTGCTGGCAATTTATCATCTTCTTAAACGCGCAAGAAGCGTAACAAAAAACAAAGCAAAAAAAAAGTTTGGAATTAATTTTTCCTCAAATCCCTGAGATAGCATGTCAAGTACAGAAACTGTGGTTACAGTTTTCTATAAGAGAAGGAAAAAATGGCAAGTTCGGCAGATTCCTGAGCTGATAGACTGTTCTAGGTTTTTTTTTCAAAAGCCAATTAATCTCTTTGTTTTTGTGATAAAGCAGCAGAAAACCTGATCTGTCTGCAGAGTCTGTTTTTTTACCAAATAATCTCTTCATCAAAACTATCAGCACTTTTTTTTAATTTTAGCATTTAAATCTGAAAAAGTTCAGTATAACTGTGTTGTAACTCTTTAATACTTAATTCTGAACCCCTAGGTTTATCTGTACATGAAGTAAGATAGAGTTCTTACTAAAAGTCAGTCTATCAACATGGATTGAAAAAATGACAAACTCTGTATTTGCCCAGGAAGTGTTCATAAACAAAATAATATTATGTAAATATTATAAACCTTCCAAAAGAGTAACTACATGTTTCTCATGAAAATATCATGAAAAATGCAACCTTACTAACTTCATGAGTTTTCCAGGAAATTGTCAGTGAAGTAAACTTCATGAATTATGTTCTTGAAATGTATGTATTGATTTATTTCATAGTGGTTACTCTTTTAGGCAATTTACTAGAATTTCTGTGTTTACTTGAATTTTATAGATAACGTCTTTAATGAATAGAATTAATTAGTGGTGGCATTTTGTTGGTTTAGGAAAAGTATTTGGTATTGAAAGGTTTTAAAGAGAGCCAGTTTACATGTAATTTAGCTGTATTTACTTTTCTGTTTTAAATTCCACACATAAAATAATGTTTAATTGATACAAGAAACATAATTTTCATATTAATTTTGTACGTACTGTTGATCAATATTTAAGAGTGGCATTGTTTCATTTATCTGATAGCAGGGTTATATCAAATGGCAAAATAAATTGTCCACAAGGATGTGAAAAAGTGGGCTTTTGTAATAATATTGATCAGTGCTGAGAAATATCACTGAACTGGGAAATATTGCCCTTTTATCTAGGAAAATTCTCTAAATTTCTTCAATATTTTGACATTAAGTTGTTAATTGGAGCAGATTCACCTCTGTTTTAAAGTGTGATAATTTGCCTAGCTGCATTTATTGAAAAATTGTAGTTTTTGAAAGATGTCGATATACTGTTGGGTGGCTGCTCTACACAGCTTAGGGAATAAAAGCAGAAGAGTTCCAAATGTTATAGAATAAAAGCAAATAGAGTCCCAGTCACAAAAAGAGAAAAAATTTAGCTATAAATTGATTTTTTTTCCTTAATTTGACTCTAAAAATGATTAACTGTAGGAGGTTATTCATTAAAATTTAATACCATTTGAACTTTTTTTCTGCATTTTTGTCCAGATTCTGTCATTTCCTAGTCTTCCTTTTGACTTCAATTAAAAAGAAGGAATTGGGATGCCAGAGGAGTAAAATCAATGTGAATTCAATGGAAGTGTGAGTGTAAGGATAGCAAGGAGATTACAGTGTAGAAACCGATCAGTCTGATTTAAGAAATACATCAAACACAGGCTTGCAATACTCATTGAAATGAGGCTGCTCTACCAAGGAAAAAAAAAAAAACATGAATAAAATGCATATTTCTTGTCCCTGTTAACAAGGCGCATGTGACTTTGACAGGCCTATTGTTCGTAATGTTGTTTTGTTTTCTTTGATTAAATGTGAGAAAATTCTGCATTATGCCTTGTGGTAATAAAATGAAGTTCATTGTGCGGATGAGTCGAGATGTTCATGTGACAGTGACACAGATATTATGTTCCCAAACTGGTGAGTTGTTTTCGTTGTTCATCATGTTTTAAAGGTTTTGATCAAGGTCCAGATCTGAACCAGTCCGGAAAAAAATGAAGAACCCCCTCTCATTTCCTGACATTATGTGATGCTATATAATATAACAAAAACCAACCAAAACCCAAAAATGTTTTTTTTTTTTTTAATACATACACTGCAATGGTTAATCATAATAAATTTTCTAGCATGAAATTTATATTCTTTGTAAATAGAATAACATTTGTTTGAAAGAGTTGACTCAGAAATGAAAACGAAGTACTGCAAATCTTAAGGATGAGCAAGTAAAATTGATTAATTGATGGTTATATCATGTCCCAATAATGTATGTATATACTAGGGATGGCAAAATAAGTTCATTTTAGCATTCGAATGTTCGGATCATTTTGCATTCGAACGTGCAAACTCAATTTTCACTGAACTTCTCGACCAAACTCCAACGCAGTAGTACAATAAACACTGCCAACAGGCATGTCACATGATAATAGTCAAAAGTAAATAAACAAAATGTTAATTTTTTTCAAATTAATTACTTTTTTAAATTTCTTTATATCCAGGCATGTTAAATCGATGCAATTCCAATTATAACTTAACAAAATAGAGAAAAAATAATTTCTGAAATCCAGCTAAGGTTAACACATATGCCAGCAATCTTTTCCGAAGAATGAAGCGGCATGCATGGTTAACTGGATAAGGTCCGAGTGATTCCAATTCATTGACACAAGGTGTATTTCTTGGTATCTGGTATCCTTATAGGGTAAATCCCCATTTGATTTAAATTTATATTTAGAAGGTCAAATGAAAATGAGACTAAGTGCAAGGTATGGAAAGTATCTGTTACATTTTAACTGAATAGTAGCAATATACATTGTGAACTGTTAGAGAATCTGCGAGAGAATAAAACAACCAAAAATCAGGGCAGTATAATAAATTATAATTATGGTTAACGGCAATAACTGACTGACACGTTCGTGTTTTTAGTTTCTTTCTGTGAAACAATCTTTCTGTCTCCAAGTTTGACCCCTAACTTGACACTCTTACATGGACATTCCAGTATCTTTTGTCTTTTTACCCACAGGCCACCAACATTAAATGATGCATAATTACGGTTGTTTGACCAGAGGTGTTAACAGAGGTGTGAAAGCAACATTAGGTGTGAATTCACGTATTTACAAGGCTTTTCTTACTTCTTCAACACTTTATGATTTAATCTTTAATGAAAACAAAATATATACAGTTTTTTTCCAAGCATTCGAATGTCAAAAATACATTCAAACGTTCAGTATTGCCAGGGTACAAACGTTCGAATGTTCACTTACATCCCTAGTATAGGCTGTTACAAATCAGGGTGAATTGTGCTCAAATAAGCAATGTAATATATCTGTTAAAGTTCTAGAAGTAGGAACATGCATAAAGGAAGTTATAACATGGCACGGTTAAAACATGACATTTGGATGGGATGGAGATTAATTAAAGGAGAAAGAAAGTGATATCGTTATGATTTAAATGATTGTTAATATTCTATCATTATCATAAAGTCAGCTGGCAAAGGAGAGAACTACTGTACTGAATTTAAGTGAAAGCTGCTGATAATAAGGTTGCATACTTGTGATAAAATATATTAAACAATGTCAAAAGTTATCAAATTTGGTTTCTGTTTGTCATAGTTTATCAAAATTGAGATCATGATGTTATCATTATAAATTACTTGCACAGTATGTGCAGTATGGAACCTATGTTATTTATCAGTTATGACACCAAGTAACAGCAGGTGATGAACTTTAAAAAGATTACTGACACTCTGATTAAAATTGAATTAGGTGTCGTGCAGGGGGCAGTTTGATTACCTGTCTTATTTCAATTAAAAGTGGCCAGGTAGAAAGGAAAATTGCTATCTTTTCTAGTGGTTTGTCTGGATCAAAGTTCAGGATCTTGGCTTCTTGTTAGATGACTTTAAATTGATATTAGCATAATACTAAGTCATGTAAACAATGCTGAAATGGCTTGTAAAAGTGTCCTTAGGCTGCGACAGTCGGGTTAGCCCTGGACAGTGGCAAACATTCTCTTAAATAATTTTAATTCCAGGCAGTATCTTGTAAATTCCTCATTTCTTCCTCCAATATTCTGTTCTGTGAATCTGGAATTTAATGATTGTAAAATTTCTAACTTTGTATAAATGACAAAATGATTTAAAAGCAGAATTCCATTGCAAGATGATTATATTCATCTTCGTGAAAGTTTCTCCTTTCATGACAGCAAGCCATTAAATAGCAAAGCGTTTATAAAGATTTCTGCCATTAAGATTACAGAAAGTAAAAAAAAAGTCGAATTCTAGGTCAATTGGGTGTTTTTCTGACATTTTACATTATTTAATGCAGTAACGTTGAGAGTTAATTTGCTAGCTTCTTATGTCCTTTAATAATTGGTATATTTTTGGAATGAAATGAGGGTAAATATTTAAGGTCACATGATTTTCAGTTGCCTTATAAAAGGTAGATTGTCTGTTAAATAACTTAAGTGTCAGAGCATTATTCCTGAAATCCCTGAAATTGAAAGTGAGTTTAAGACCTGATAGAATGATGCAGTTGAGTATTTTAGAAGGTCTATTACATTTTTAAATATAGACACAAAATGTCATTTGGCAAAATTACTGTAGTCTACAGTTGGCAGCATTCAGCCTTTTCACTGTGTATATCAGTATGTATATGTTTAAAGAAACATATTCTGCAATGTTTATGATGATGAAGTAATGTAGCAATTTATTTGCCAGTTTTATTGATAGTAATTTAGTTTTCATGCTCCTCTGAGTTGTCTATGCACTCACAGAACAAATCAATACTGCCACCAAATTACTTTGTTAAGGTGGTCATTTTCTTTGAGAAATATTTTTCCTAAGCCAATTAACATACATTACCCCCAGTGGCATCAATTACAGTCTCAGATATTGAAACCCTGTTGTTCAGTATCTTCTGATTTATACTCACATCTTTTCTTTATTTCCAGCTCAAATAGTCCTCTTTGACAAGAGAATGTAAGCTTAGGGGACTTGAATAATTACCCTGTATTGACAGAGTTCATGGAAATATATCTTAAACAGACAGCCAATCAGCCGCTGTCATGTTCAACTGTGAACTCACATGTCCAAATTGGCTAAAAATGTCACTGTGAGTCACCTCCCCTTAACAATCATTGAGGACAGATTGATTAACATAAAGCAATTTTTGACCAGGCTCATTTTGATAAATTCTTTTCTTAGAAAGCAGTATATACATATGATTGAGAGCTATGTAATTTAGGTCTTCAGGGAAACAATATACTTAGGAATTGTTTAGAGACATTTTAACCCTTTCCTCCATATATACACCTTTATGGCTTGGGCAAACAATGTAGATCCAGATCAGCCGGCACATCCGTGCCGTCTGATCAGGATCTACACTGTTTGCCTTTTCATACATTAGGTTATTTCCGACCAAAAATCGACCAGTGCAGATCCTGATCAGACGGCACAGATGTGCCGGCTGATCTGGATCTACACTGGTCGCACATGCGTAAAAATGCGTATATATGGAGGAAAGGGTTAAGAAGACAAACTGGACTGTTTCACAGTATAGTTAATTCAATCAGCTAAACAGGATAAGACCTCTGTATGTACATAAATGTATTTTGGCTGACAGGCACAGTACTTATCCAAGGAATATTATAGATATTTTCAGAACTTGAACTGATTGGCTTCCAGTGTTACTTAGCTTTTTGAAAAGCAATAAATTTTCCAAAAGTCTGAGAGTCTGAACAACAGTCACTGACACCAGGGGATCGTGGAAATTTAAGACAGACACACTTTTCTTAATTTGAGTTTGAAGACAATGTATTAAAAGGTTTTGCCACATTTTACCAAATTGAATTTGTTTTTTCGATTATGAGGAAAAAGCAGTATTCTCCTAATTGAAAGTCATGTCAAAGTATTTTAGCTCTGTTCAATTAACAGATATTGACGGTGCTGAGTCATTTAGTGTTTCCTGACCTTGTTGAGTTGGAAAGAGAAAAAAAGAGCATTTTGCATGAGAAATTTATCAAAATGTGTTAAAATGGTAATTTTACTAGTTTTTGATGTTAATATGTCATATCAGTTAATGATGATTCCTTTAAAGCTATTAGTGTGAAGGAATTTTAAATTGTATCAGTAAAGTAATGAGCTTTTATGGTTATAAATAAAGGTGTTATGAAATTAAGTTTTATTTGATACACACACACATACAAAAAAATGAGAAAGTGACATCAAGTTTTTGTTGTACGATTTCATACTATATTTATATTGGAGATAATTATATTTCAAATTTTGGAATGATAAATCATATATTTTGATGTGTTAAGTTGTACTGCACTCTATAATGAAATGTTAAATATTTCCCCTCTCCTATACTCATTTTCATATTTATTGAAATTAAATGAGTTGGCAGAAATGTTAACAAAGCTATTCTGAAGCTGAATGAATGAAAGTAAATTAGCCTTACCAGAAAAGATATTAATTATTACAGAAAGAATAACAGGAAAAAAATGTAGCCAATTATGAAAGAGAGACATGTTTCAATTAGTAATACGTCATCAAGTAGAAGTGGCTTGTTAGTGAAAATGTCGAGAAATAATTACTGCACACAGTTTTCACATTCTCAAGTTAACAAGTAACATATTTACTTAGGGCTATGATATTTTGTCTTTTGTGATTATTTTGGCAGACTGGTTATTACAAAATGAAATTGTTTTACTTTTGTGTTAAGCTGGGAGCTTAGCTGATGTTTGTTAAATTCATTTGAGTATAAGAGTTTGCACTTACTTATTTTTCCTTGATTATATATATTCTAGAATTGTTCTGATTGGTTAATGCATTCTAGAATTGTTCTGATTGGTTAATATTCTCCAAAATTATTCTGTTTAGGTAATATTTGCTAGAATCATGCCTACATTTTTAACTTCTTATTTTTGAACCCAAAGGCTTTTGAAAGGTACAATTGCAAATTAGTTTATTATTAAAATATTGACTCTTGTGCTGTTTTTGCCTTTTTCATTTCATTAAAATAGCTTGCCTCAGATCTTTGTTTAACACCAGCAGTCCTTACAATAGCCCTGTCTTGTCTCGAGGCATAAATTGCTGTTTTATTATGCAGGACACTTCTCTTTTCTGGTTTAGAAAATATGTTAATTAGAAATTCTTCTTTTCAAGTAACTGACACGTCATTCTCATTTCACAAACCAAGGAATTAATTGCTAGTTATAAAGAGGAAGAGAAAACAAAAACAAGGTTGCCGACAAATTGCTGTATGATGATGGCTGGCAGTAATGCTGACTTGAAAAACCCTTTTGGGCAAATTTCATAAAATCCTGTATTGTTATCAGATTGTGTTGAGTGGTTTTAAAGTTGAAAAAAAGATCCCGAGACCAGATGGAACTGACACCTCAGTTCTGCATCCAAGGTTTAGATGAAGTTTTTCTGTCTTTGGTGCTTCTACAATTTTGTTTGATCTTATGAAAGCATTCGTTGCAGCAATTGAAAGAATTGTGAATATTTATTTTTTGCATGATTTGTTGTAGTCCAGTCTCATAATTACCCGACACATCTGTCGGCATCATTAATAAAATAGGATTGGAAGGTAGAGAGACAGTCTGCATGTCTTTTTATTCATTAACGAAAGAAAAATAAATGTTTTGTTTTGTCTTCTGGGTGACACAGAGTCTTTATTTCCCTGTAACATGCTTCTGCCTGATAACCAATTTTTTAATTGTCCAGAAATTTGATAGTGCTCTGTTGTTGTTGAAAATAGCCATTTTAAGGTCATATTGCAATGTGATTTGAAATGAGACATTATTTTATAACTTTATTTTTCATGGACTTTTATAAAAGTATAGTTCTTCTCTCTTTTGCTTTATTAGGCAGTTGTTTAAAATATAACCCTTTATCATTTATTTCACATAGCTATAATAGTTTTTGCCTATATGCGGGATAACAGACATGCAATTTTACATCAAATAAATGAAATACTGCATTCATCAGTTGCACGTCCATGAGAAAAACATGTTATTGTGTCATTGAGGTGCCTGCATATATAAGATAACAATCTGAAGCCGATGCTACAGTCATGAGAAAAAATATTGCCTGATGTAAGCTCCCAACTAATCTTTGTAACACAATGAACAGGTCTTAAGTCATTTGAAATAAACCAAGATTAAATGCAATTTGAAACTGGGTAGTAAAGATAAATTACATGTGGTTGTTTTGTATATACTTGTGTAATGTTTCTCAACTGTCTAGCTTTGTTTGTTTTGATACTCGAAGTGCGTGTTGTACACATTACAGAGATACAAACAAAGAAAAATATGCACTGTATCTTTAAGTACAAAAAGAACAAAATGTCATGCCTAGTATCATAGTTACACAGAGGTCATCATAGTTACACAGAGGTCATCATAGTAACATAGAGAGGTTTAAAGAGAGCCATGTGTGTAAGACTATTCTGTCTCACTTGTAAAACACATATTTCAATGGTCAGATTGTTGATTCTTATTTCAGCAATATTTTGCAATCAGCAGAGTGACTTGTACACACAGACCCCTTTTGCCAGACATTTCAGTCATATGCATAGTGCATACAAAGGCAGATCACTCTGTGCAGCTCCCTGCTGTTCTTTTGGCTTCCCTGACAACTTTGACAATTTATTTTCAATGATTAATATTAAAAAAGATAATCAGAGGCTTTTTATTAGACCACAAATCCATCCTTAGTTTTACTGTAAGGTTATTTTGAGGATTATGGGTAATGCCATTGTTATGAAATACGAGGCTCGTTTTTAAAGTTTATGGGTACATCATGTTGTGATCATATTCCTGTCCAATGATAACCTTTGACCTGAAAACATCAATGGTGAAAATTAATTTCCTTATCGCATTAAGAATATTTTTTGGGCATTCTTGTGTTGTGAAAAAATTTGATTAAATTCCCGACAACTCATTTGGTCAGTAGGAATGTGAAAAATTTTTCTGCTCAGTAGTAGGTATATATGTATGCAAATCTTAGTTATTTCACAGGGCATATCATAGCACTGTTACAATTAGATGGTCATTTATCAGTCGTCAGAAAAAATGTTTCAAGACAGCTTTGAATATCTACACCAGTTGTCATGGTGGTTTCTGTCTGTTTTTCCCTTGTAAAACATTTGTTTGGGTTTTGAATAGCTGATAATACTGTATGCGGGGAATATTAAAACCTGCTCGTCTTAGTCGGAGAATCTGTGTGATGTTCTGAAACTTGGCTGTAATGTGTCTGTAATTTGTCACATTTCACATTGATGAAGTATTCTAACTGGTTTGTGGAAGAACCGTGTTAAAGGCAAATTTTCCAGACACTTAATAAAGTAATTTGTAACTTGCACATCGATTTTCACATAACTAATAGTCCTAAGAATGACGTTTTGATGCTGAACAATTCATACAATTCTACACTCAGAATATTAGGGTATTTTGTGATTTTGTTCTGTAAGAACTTATTTTTTTTTCATTGTTATAATGGTCACAGCTGTAGTGATTTTAAAAGTGTAATCCTTTCAAAGGCAGCAAGTCCATAACTTTTTATAAATGCAGGTTTTTTTTTAAAGCGACTGACTCACAGACGATGATAAAAAGAAAATGTTTATACATCTTGAAATTCTTGCTGTAATCGTGAAGATCATATTTAAACTAAGTTACTGACTCAGCTTTTGTGACAGAAAAACATCAAAATATAAAGTTTTACACACTTTTATCGGTAAAAAATTTACCCTGTTAGTCACGGGGTAGATACTTTAGTTATAAGATTAATTTTGAGGCAACAAATCTAAAAACCAGATGCCGTAGCTCAGTGGTCTAAGTTGTCGCCCTATATTTGGGTTCGAATCCTGGTTAAGTCAAAACTTTTTTTTCCAGTTTTCATGGTGTACAGAAGCTTAATATATTAATTTTTTTCCACAGTATATTAAATCCTCTTAAATTTGAAACAATAAAAAAATTCAGCAAAATTTTGTGAGTCAGTCGCTTTAAGTCTTATTTTATAGCAGATACTGGGTCATATTCCCACTTGAAAATAGTATCTTTTTTCCCCCCAAAATCAGAAAAAGTTCCCAATTGAAACTTCAAAAGACAAACAAATAAAAATAATAACTAAATTCTATGAAAACTAGAGATTTTTCAATGTAATAGACTTGTAAGGATTGAAAGTTTCCATTAAAGACTGTAATTGTTAGTGTACATTTAAAACTTGCAAAACTGAAGTCGTGCATTTTTCTCAATTTTTAGCAAAACATTGCTGAAATTCCCAATCCCAGTGGTATGGGTCATGTCCCCAAAATACTGAGAAAAAACCCTGAAATGTGAAAGAGAAATGGAGGATGGGCCGGGAGTGTGGGGTTAAATGTTTCTCATTCAGTTTCAGCATAAAATAACCTCCAAAAAAAAGAAGAAAAGAAAACGAGTAAAATAAAAGTAGATATATGAACAGCTTGCATCTACCCATAGAACTTTGGCAAGCCATTGCAGTTGGTTTCAACAGTTTCCCATTTCTTTCGACTTTTTTGAGAGCTGTCACATCAAAAAAAAATCTGCAGTATTAATGAGGCCTATCTTCCAGGTAATATGTAACTCATTAGGCAGTGGATGTAATGTTAATTTGCTAATTACCATGTACTGAAATCGGTGAACTGACACAGGAAGTAATGGGCTGGTAGAAAATGTTTACTGGCGATTCTCCTTTTCATGTACCAAAAGCAGAAGCTCTGAAATCAGTGATTATTAGCACCAATTGACATCTGACATGAAGTTGTTGAAGTTATAACAGCCAATTAGTATATGTATTTGTTCTACAAATTGCTTTCTGGGAAAAGAAACAGCCGTAATGGAGGTGTAGCATTAAATGTAGATATGTATGCCTGACAGTTGGGGTTGTCTAGGGGAAAGCCATTTCCACTCATAAGCTGAAAGAGATATGAAGTACAACTTACAAGATTTTATTTTTAATTATATATAAGTATGACTTAAGTGTTTTGTTAATAGAAATTTTGGTGGTCTGCTTATAATAATTTCAATCATTTCATCTAGGCCAGTTTTATTATTTTCAGTATATAGTATATGACTTGTCTGAAACATTTGAACTGAAACATTTGAAATGCTAGAAATATGTTAATTTTACAAGATGTTTATAATATAATTCTGTATTTAAAATGAATTCTGACACCTAAATGAAACTTTAAAACGTGTGAGTCAGGATGAGATAAGCATGTTTTGTAAAATTCTTCCCTTAGCCTAGCATGTAAGCTCGAAATGATAATCGTCAAATGGAAACTAACTAAGTTAATTAGCTTTGCTTGTTCAGACATTGACAACACATAACATGATTTAGTTATAATGTTCCTTTTCTCCTAAGAGTGAAGAAAATACAGTTACTCTCTGACTGCAAGGGCTCATTATGGTTGAAACTCTTTTGCCAAAGAGTCCTACTCCTACAGGGTTAACTGATTTTTATGGGCATAAAATGATGTTTTTGGCAATGGAGAATCTTATATACTTAACTGGTGCTCGATCCAAATGATGATACAATATACACTCGAGTATCTACACCATACCTTTGACAAGCTCAGTAGATTTCACCCAGTGTGATGAATGGCATTGTTTTTCTATAAAAATACTGATGCGCTTTGCTTCCTTCAAAGAGCAGCTGCATATTGCATTGTTTCGAAAGCAGAGTCTTGTTTTTGGTAGATGAAAAAATAGGTTACATAAGTCAATTTCTTGTTGTAATTAAGTTTCTAGAAAAGGAATTAGGTTGCAGTTTTATGTCAGAAGTTACTTGTAATGCTTATTAACTGAAGAAGCAAATACTCATCTAGCATAGACATATTTAAAAAAAAAAAAAATTGCAAATTATTATGAAAAGCTACAAGTTTGTCATATTTCTGATGACAGTAATCTCTGTAAACTATATTATTTTGAAAGCATTCATAAACGATCTGTGGCATTAATGAAGAATTCTTTTTTCATTCAGAAAACTACCAATTGGAGATGGGTTTTGTACAGGTTCAAAGGTTTCTCTGATCGTTATAACAAATTGCCAGAAAATGAGATTTTCGTATATAAATATTAGTTTAAACAAGCATTCTTTTGTAATGTAAATGATATTGAAGAACCTTACAGTAGTGAAGCAATTTGCAGTATGAGTAGTTCAGTTAAATCACACACTTCTCTTCTCATGAAATGATCATTTTCATGAGTGTATCAGGATTTGACAGGTATGGAATTAGCTCTGCTACAGTGATTATAGATAGAGCTTTTCTCTGAGACTTGTTTTGTAAACAAAATCATGATTGCTGATGATTAAATTATCACCTACTGGGAACAGTGATAGATTGAGGCTTCATGGAATATTATAGTAGAAATCTCTTGGATTGTCAAAATCATCATAGTTGTTCACTTTGAAAAAAGATAAAGTTTGTTTCATTTAAAAAGTACTGATTTCACCAGTGGAGTACATTCTTGGACGCTATTAGGTGGCAAAGATTTTTCTTGCTCAGAGAGTTCAGTTTATAACTTTTGTTAAATGCCCCTTTCAGTTAACATTTTTTTTGTATGATTCCCTGTTGACATTAAGTTCGTTTTATTTGTTTACTGGTGATATTTCTGTATTTGCCATTGTTCTCCATATAATGACCTTAAGAATGGCTATACATGTACCATACTGTCTGACATGATTTCAGAAGAAACTTCAATATCAGTTGTTTGCAGTTTCAACACCCTTGTGTCACAAGTCTTTTGTCAGTTAGTTAGTTAGATGTGTAATGGTACATGTAGATGTCACATCACAGTTCTCCAAGAGCAGCAAGTTTTGTGACAGTTTATTAATACTCATCTTTTCTTCTTCTATTTCAGTGGAATGAAGTGTCAGCAAAACTCGATGAGATCTCAACGACACCAATAAAGTTATATACGTCATGTTACGTAAGTAGCCGTGATGTAAATAACTGGCTACGGACACCTTTCATCAAGGTGCAGGATGCTAAAAGCCTCTATGTGACGATGAATTTTACAATGAGAAAATGTGTTAAACATTCTGATCCAAGTGTGTTACAACAGTGCCGAGAAACATTTAACTTGTATGCGTATCAAGCTGACAGGGATATCGCAAATAACGAAATGCCGTTATGGGATGGTACCTCTTACAAGATAGTTGATAAAATAACAGCGAAGGTTTTAGGCGAAAGAGCATCAGATATATTCATAAACACAGAAACACGTTTTATATCACTACAGACACCAGGGTTACGTGGAATTTATTTTGCATTCCAAGATGAAGGAGCATGTGTGTCATTGGTGACAATACAAGTATATTATAAAGTATGTCCAAATACAACACACAACTACGCAGAATTCCCCATGACTGCTACCGGGAAGGATCATACATCTAGCGTAGAAAGGGAAGGGAAATGTGTTAAGAATGCATCCCAGCTCTCAAAACCAATGTTTCGATGTATGAGTGATGGTAGTTGGGACATTCCTCTAGGAAGATGTCAGTGTGATCCAGGATTCGAAGGGCTGGACGGCAGGATCTGTGTCCGTAAGTAGCCATTTTGTTTTTAGCTCACCTGAGCATGCTCATGTGAGCTTTTAGGATCATTGATTGTCCGGCGTCCGTCCGTCCGTCCGTCCGTCGTCCACAATTCATACAAACGACATCTCCTCTGAAACCACCAGGCAAAATTTAATGAAACTTGCCTAGAATGTTCCTTGCATGAAGCTCTACCAAGTTTGTTCAAATGGTTCCGGTTCATTGCATTTCTGGGTCACAGGAGCTAAAAACAGATTTTAAAAGTTGGATCTTTAAAAATCTTCTTGTCAGAAACCACAAGGCCTGGAGCTTTGATATTTGGTATAAAGCATCATCTAGTGGACCTCTACCAAGTTTGTTCAAATTATGATCCTGGGGTCAAAAATGGCCCCGCCCCAGGGGTAACTTGTTTTACATAGAGTTATATAGGAAAAACTTTAAAAATCTTCTTGTCAGAAACCGTAAGGCATAGAGCTAAGAAATTTGGTGTGTACCATTGTCTAGTGGACCTCTACCAAGTTTGTTCAAATCATGGCCTCTGGGTCAAAAATGGCCCCGCCCCAGGGGTAACTTGTTTTACATAGAGTTATATAGGAAAAACTTTAAAAATCTTCTTGTCAGAAACCGTAAGGCATAGAGCTAAGATATTTGGTATGTAGCATTGTCTAGTGGACCTCTACCAAGTTTGTTCAAATTATGATCCTAGGGTCAAAAATGGCCCTGCCCCAGGGGTAACTTGTTTTACATAGAGTTATATAGGAAAAACTTTAAAAATCTTCTTGTCAGAAACCGTAAGGCATAGAGCTAAGATATTTGGTGTGCAGCATTGTCTAGTGGACCTCTACCAAGTTTGTTCAAATCATGGCCTCTGGGTCAAAAATGGCCCCGCCCCAGGGGTAACTTGTTTTACATAGAGTTATATAGGAAAAACTTTAAAAATCTTCTTATCAGAAACCAAAACGCTTAGAGCTAAGATATTTGGTATGTAGCATTGTCTAGTGGACTTCTAGCAAGTTTGTTCAAATTATGATCCTGGGGTCAAAAATGGCCCCGCCCCAGGGGTAACTTGTTTTACATAGAGTTATATAGGAAAAACTTTAAAAATCTTCTTATCAGAAACCGTAAGGCATAGAGCTTAGATATTTGGTACGTAGCATTGTCTAGTGGACCTCTACCAAGTCCGTCAAATTATACATCTGGGGTCAAATTTGGCCCCACCCTGGGGTCATTGGTTTTACATAAGCTTGTATAGGAAAAACTTCGAAAAATCTTCTTGTCTGACCCACAAGGCCCTGAGCCTTTAGACTTAGTATATAGCATTGTCTAGTGGACATCTACCAAGTTTGTTCCAATTATACCCCTGGAGTCAAATTTGGCCCCAGCCCGGGGTCATTGGTTTTACATAGGCTTATATAGTGAAAACTTTGAAAATCTTCTTGTAGAAGGAGAAGTAACATTTTCAGTCCAAATAATCTGGAATTTTGTCAGACAGGTTGTTTCTATGATTTCTAGCTCAAGTTCGAATATAGGTCATCTGGGGTCAAAAACTAGGTCACAGAGCCCAAAAATAGAAAAACCTTGTTAACACTCTAGAGGTTACATTTTCAGTCCAAATAATCTGGAATTTTGTCAGACAGGTTGTTTCTATGATTTCTAGCTCAAATTCGAATATGGGTCATCTGGGTTCAAAAACTAGGTCACAGAGCCCAAAAATAGAAAAACCTTGTTAACACTCTAGAGGTTACATTTTCAGCCAAAATAATCTTGAAATTTGTCAGAAAGGTTGCTTTGATGATTTCTAGGTCAAGTTTAAATATAGGTCATCTGGGGTCAAAAACTAGGTCACAGAGCCCAAAAATAGAAACATCTTGTTAACACTCTAGAGATTACATTTTTAGCCCAAATAATCTGGAAATTTGTCAGAAAGGTTGCTTCAAAGATTTCTAGCACAAGTTCAAATATGGGTCATCTGGGTTTAAAAACTAGGTCACAGAGCCCAAAAATAGAAAAATCTTGTTAAAACTCTAGAGGTTACATTTTCAGCCCAAATAATCTGGAAATTTGTCAGAAAAATTGCCTTAAGGATTTCTAGATCAAGTTTGAGTATGAGTCATCTGGGGTCAAAAACTAGGTCACAGAGCCCAAAAATAGAAACATCTTGTTAACACTCTAGAGATTACATTTTTAGCCCAAATAATCTGGAAATTTGTCAGAAAGGTTGCTTCAAAGATTTCTAGCACAAATTCAAATATGGGTCATCTGGGTTTAAAAACTAGGTCACAGAGCCCAAAAATAGAAAAACCTTGTTAACACTCTAGAGGTTACATTTTCAGCCAAAATAATCTTGAAATTTGTCAGAAATGTTGCTTTGATGATTTCTAGGTCAAGTTTAAATATAGGTCATCTGGGGTCAAAAATTAGGTCACAGAGCCCAAAAATAGAAACATCTTGTTAACACTCTAGAGATTACATTTTTAGCCCAAATAATCTGGAAATTTGTCAGAAAGGTTGCTTCAAAGATTTCTAGCACAAGTTCAAATATGGGTCATCTGGGTTTAAAAACTAGGTCACAGAGCCCAAAAATAGAAAAATCTTGTTAAAACTCTAGAGGTTACATTTTCAGCCCAAATAATCTGGAAATTTGTCAGAAAAATTGCCTTAAGGATTTCTAGATCAAGTTTGAGTATGAGTCATCTGGGGTCACAAACTAGGTCACAGAGTCCAAATATGGAAAAACCTTGTTAATATTCTAAAGGTAGCATTTTCAGTCCAAATAACCTGGAAATTTGTCAGAAAGATTCTATGGATGATTTCTAGCTCAGTTTTGAATATAGGTATTCTGGGGTCAAAAACTAGGTCACAGAGCCCGAAAGTAGAAAAACCTTGTAAAAGCTCTAGAGGTTACATTTTTAGTCCAATTGTCCTTGAAATTTGTCAGAAAGGTTGTTTCAATGATTTTCTAGCTCAAATTTGGATATGGGTCATCTGGGATTAAAAAATAGGTCACATGGTGCAAATATGTAAAAAACTTTTTAACACTCCAGAGGTTACATTTTTAGTCCAAATACCCTAGAAATTTGTCAGACAGGTTTTTTTGATGATTTCTAGCTCAAGTTGGAGTATGGGTCATCTTGGGTCAAAAACTAGGTCACAGAGCCCAAATATGGAAAAACTTTGTAAACACTCTAGAGGCTACATTTTAAGTCCAAATGTCCTGGAAATCTGTCAGATAGGTTGTTTTGGTGATTTGTAGCTCAAGTTTGGATATGGGTTATCTGGGGTCAAAAACTAGGTCACAGAGTCTAAATATCGAGAAACCTTGTTAACACTCTAGATGCTACTTTTTCAGTCCAAATATCCTGCAAATTTGTCAAAGAGATTGTTTCAATAATTTCTAGGTCAAGTTCGAATATGGGTTATCTGGGGTCAATTAAAAAGGTCCATAGCAACTTTGTTAAAAGCAGTCATACTCAGGTGAGCGATACAGGGCCATCATGGCCCTCTTGTTTAATAACACTTTGACACAGTATTATGGGATTTCATGCATTCACAGTGAGTGACTTGTGCCTTTGTGCTTAGACTGTGTATATATCATGTATACAATGCATGTATAAATATACAACTTGTATAAGGACCATAATGGAAATAAGGGTTTACTCATTTTTGTGTTATCTCCTTGGTGTTGATGTGCATGTCATGGTATATTTATCATCATGTATGATATATTTTTTATGCTCACCAAAGGGCGTGCAAGAACCGTAACTCTATTTTGCATAATTTATGAGTTATTGCCCTTTGTTATTTTTCATACTTTAAAAAAAAATACATATTAAACAATAGCCCTGTTGGAATTGGCATTTATTCGGGGAGCATCCATAGCTTCTACCGATTTCTTGTTTTATTATTTTGTACATGTTGTAAATGTCCATGTATACATTCCTAGCTGAAATTAATCTATTGATCTATCTATCTATTGATTGATTGATCGATCGATTGATCGATCGATAGTTTACTCCAGTGTGGCTTTCTGACCTCCACATTAGTTGAACTGGAAATTTTTGGAGTATAATGAGAGGTAAGAACACTCGGGACTTTGGAACGACCATTATGTAAATTGCCCTAAATATAAATAGATTTCATCAGTGATCTTTCTCCCAGTTTGATATTAATGAAATTTTCAAATTTAACTGCCAGCTGTTATCAGAAAGAGTCTGAAATCAAAACTGTTGCTCAGATATGAGTATAACTAACAGGTATTTTTCCAGAGGCACCAGTATCTTTCATAATATATCCCCATGAACAAATTACAGTAAAAAGTTTTGATAAGTAATAAGATGATTTTTTTTAATTCTCATAAGGAATATGAAAAAAACAAAAAAAAAAAAAACATTACTTAAGAGACACTCAAAACAAAAGCAGGGCACTCAGTACAATAGAAGTGTTGAGAGAACCAGTATTTTATTTTTTTTATTTTGAAAGACTGAAACAGACTAAAAAATTGTCACAGTGAGGTTATTAGTTAGGTAACTTGAAAAATTTATTGAAGATGAAACACATGCTCTGAGTAAAGATAATTAAGCTCTCTAGTTACAGAATCACAATTTTTTGTTCATACAATGTTTGCTTGACAATTGAAGCATTATTTTTTGCCAAGATGTCAGAAGCACAAACATTTTATGGCATGTTCAATTATAATGTAGTAGTAAAGGAAGAAATGGAAAACATGGCAGTTAAGGTTTTCCACAAGTGTCGACAGGTTTTGTTAGGAGCAGTAAACTGTGTGTAATTGTAAGCTGGCAAAGATCTTGTAGATAAGGAATATGGTGGCTTGAAGAGTAACAATTGTTCGTAAGTGTACAAGCCGGTAACAGAAAGATAGCAATAATTTAATTGTAAACCATTGTTTCTTTTTTTTTAAAAAGTTGAGAAAACTTGTTGAAAAATTTATGCATTGTTGAAACAGAAAATGTTTGTTTACATTTTTATACACCTGCCAAAAGAAGGCCGTATTATGGGAAACCGGATGGCGGGCAGGTGAGAAGGAGGCTTGGTGGGCAGCGTCCAGACCTTATCCAGACCATATCTCTGTTGCTAATAGTCTTACTGACTTCAAAGTTGCTGTTTAGCTTTCTTACATTGAGTAGAAATGCAGTTCCAAAGAAATATAAGTCTTCTGGTCCCCTTTTTGAATTATCTCCCCTTTTGAATTTTTTTTGTCCTGACAAATACTTTAAAACTATCAAGTGAATTGATGTGAAATGCCCAAGAAGCATAACTGTGCCTTATCCAGTTTTTCAGTAATCTCCCTTTCTTTAATTTCTATTATAAATTTTTGTCCAGAGTGTAACTTGAACACTAAGAAAGGAATTGTCTTAAACATTAAGGTAAAGATAAATGGTAAGAAGTAAAGTGCATTGCATAAGAACCATAACTCTTCCTGGTCCCATTTTTGAATTATTTCCCCTCTTAAAAATTTTTTTGACTGTAGCATAACTTTAGAACTATGAAATGAATTGATTTGAAACTTAAAATAAAGATAGCTGGTGACAAGGAGAAGTGCAGTACCAAAGAAGCGTAACTCAACCTTATCCTGATTTAAGTTACCTGCATTTCTTCAGTTTTAAATGATTTTTGTCCAGAGCATGACTTGATCATTATAAAAGGAATTGACTTGAAACTTAAAATAAAGGTTTGTGGTAAGGAGTAAGAAGTGCAGTGTGCAAGACATATATCTCTGTCAGGTCTCATGTTTTAATGACCTCCCCTCTAAAAACATTTTTAGTCTATAGATATTTTATAGTGTATTGATAACAGTCTTTTAGTGCCGTTTCAACATAGTAAAAATACTCTTGCTGAATTTGAAGATTTGCAAATATTTGTACAGTGCCATGTTATATGTCTGGCATTATTAGTTCACAGCCTTTTGGCTGTTGGGCATATATTGCATCTGTTCTGCAATGCTTTTTATACCCCCACAAACAAAGTTTGAGGGGGTATATAGGAGTGAGCTTGTCGGTCGGTCAGTCTGTCATGGTTTCCGGACAATAACTCATGAAAGGCTAGACAGATTGAAACAATTTTTGGTACACAGCTGTAAAATCATAAGATACAGGTCAAGTTTGATATTGGGGCTGGTGGGGCTAAGGTCAAGGTCACTGTTACTAAAAATAGAAAAACAGTTTCCAGATGATGACTCATGAAAGGCTATAGACAGATTAAAAAATTTTTTGGTAAACAGTTGTAACATCACAAGATACAGGTCAAGTTCAATATTGTGGCTTGTGGGGCCAAGGTCAAGGTCACTGTTACTAAAAATAGAAAAACAGTTTCCGGATGATAACTCATGAATGGCTTGACAGATTTAAACAATTTTTGGTACACAGGTGTAACATCATAACATACAGGTCAGCTTCGATATTGGGGCTGGTGGGGCCAAGGTCAAGGTCACTGTTACTAAAAATAAAAAAAAAAGGTTTCTGCTCAATAACTTGAGTTAGGAATGAGATATTTTGATGAATTTGCTGTAAAGGTAGCTTCTATGAAGATGACGCTTGGGATTGAAAATTTTGCCAGTTGGGTCAAAGTCACTGTTTGCTTAAACTTAAGCTAGTTCTACTAGAAAATATACAGTTCAATGGTCTACCGGTAATTGTTTTCTCTATATACAATATTATTAAATATAAAATATATACATATTTCCATGTTTCTTATGTCATTTTATGCCATTTATTCTAAGCTTTCCAGTACCAGAATCAAGCACCCATGTGGGGGTATTAATCACCTTTAGTGATAGTTCTAGTTTTTCTTGTTTTCAGATACAAATATAAGCCTTCTGCAGTTTGCATAAAAATTTGGTGCCAAGACAAATTTGTTTAATTTGATGAAATAGTTACTTAAATGTCTAAGCCTGTAGGCTACTGAAAAGGTTGATGAGAAAATGAGAAAAGAATGTGAATGATCTATCATTGCTGATGCATTGTTTTTTGTTCCACATTGTTTTGTGTTCCCGTTACACCACTCTGCCATACAGAATCCTATGCAACAATGTGGCAAGCACCCTTTCAATCAAATGTTTCACAAAGCAGACAGAATTTGTCACCTTAAATCAATTTAGTGGAAAAGTTGCATTATGGGACATGGTTTTCGGTTTCAAAATCTAAGGGACATTTAGGGTATCTTGTTACAAGTTTCGCTGTAGGATTTGGTTTGTATGTCTTTGGAGTTAGGTTTGATTACTTCCCTTTATGAGACCACAGCATACGAATATCCCATGCTTTGTGACTTTTCAATATGGCAAATTTCATCCAAATTACCACTTTTTGTACTTTATTGTAGGTTTCCTGGGGTTTGTGTAGTACAAAAGATCTTAAACATGACTGATTTTGAATAACGGTGAAAATAACAAAAATAACCTTGGTTCACAGAGTATTTTGCTAAATTATTATTTTCTCATTTGTGGTGCAAATAAAGAAGGCTTTTCTTTCGTCTTTGTGTTTTGCTTCTGTTAATCTAATAAAAAGAAGAAATATTTTCAATTTTGTTAAGTGTTGTAATTTCATTATTGAGTGGTGCTGGTAAAAGGTCTTCCTTTATTTGTGTACAAAAGCAGCCCTCAGCTGACTTAAGTCAATATAATTATTTCTTTTGCTGAAGTACACTTTTCCATGCCTAGGTTAACTTAATTAAACAAACTGAAATTATGCTTCCAAATGTGAGATTTTCCGATACTATTGAATATTTGACAGAATTTTATATTATATAATCACGCAGATATGCCAACGTTCATTGGCTTATTTCCTTTTCGTATTGATGATGAAGATTTCATTGGTATTAAGCTTTCTATAGAAAGTGATTGACAACCAGACTTTTAATTAGCTGTTTAATTGACAGTTGTACAGGTAGAGCAAGATGATAAAAGTGATTTTCCAGCACACAAATTACCAAATCTGATCAAAATACCAAAAAGCCTGCAATGGTTCAAATGTGAAATATTTATTTGTCTCGAAACAAATTGCCTTGACACACGAGTCTAATTAATAATTTAGAAGCCAGGCCTTGAGGCATTACTCTTTGTTCGAATTTGCTGCGAGAAATTGTTGGTGTTAAAGGTACTTAATGCAGTGTACAAAACAGATATGTATAATTACTGCAAAGTGGGTCACAATAGTAAGTTGTACAGGAAATGTAGAACAGTAGTAATCTTGTGGTGTGCACAATAAAGTTAAGCAACGTCAAGCTTTATTAAGCTGTACGAGTTCCTTTTTCTTTCTTTCTTTCTTTCTTTCTTTCTTTCTTTTTTTTTAGCTCACCTGTCACGCAGTGACAGAGTGAGCTATTAGGATACCCTTGTGTCCGGCGTCCGTCGTCCGTCCGTCGTCCGTCGTCAACATTTTCTTTAAATGACATCTCCTCCTAAACCCCTGGCCCAATTTTAAAATAACTTCATACTAATGGTCCTTAGATGTCCCTTTACCAAGTTTGCTCAAATGGTTCCGGTCCAATGCACAATATGGCTGTGAGGCCCTAAAAGGTGTTTTTAAAATGGAAATTTCAAAAATCTTCTTGTCTGAAATAACAAGGCCCAGAGCTTTCATATTTGGTATGAAGCATCATCTAGGGGACCTCTGTCAAGTTTGCTCAAATCATGACTTCCGGGGTCAAACTGGTTCAGCCCCGGGGGTAAATAGATTTTACTTAGAATTTATATAGGAAAAACTTCAAAAATATTCTTCTCCAGAACCACAAAGCCTGGCGCTTAGATATTTTGCATGTAGCATTAACTAGTAGACTTCTACCAAGTTTGCTCAAATCATGATCCCCGGGGTCAAGTTGATCCCGCCCGGGGGTCAGTTAATTTTATATAGAGTTTATATAGGAAAAACTTCAAAAATCTTCTTCTCCAGAACCACAAAGGCTAGAGCTTAGATATTTTGCATGTAGCATAACCAAGTAGACCTTAACCAAGTTTGCTCAAATCATGATCCCCGGGGTCAGATTGACCCCGCCCCGGGGGTCAATTGATTTTATATAGAGTTTATATAGGAAAAACTTCAAAAATCTTCTTCTCCAGAACCACAAAGCCTGGAGCTTAGATATTTTGCATGTAGCATTACCTAGTAGACTTCTACCAAGTTTGCTCAAATCATGATCCCCGGGGTCAAGTTGACCCCGCCCGGGGGTCAATTGATTTTATATAGAGTTTATATAGGAAAAACTTCAAAAATCTTCTTCTCCAGAACCACAAAGCCTGGAGCTTAGATATTTTGCATGTAGCATTACCTAGTAGACCTTTACCAAGTTTGCTTAAATCATGATCCCCGGGGTCAAATTGACCCCGCCCCATAGTCAATTCATTTTATATATAGTTTATATAGGAAAAACTTCAAAAATCTTCTTCTCCAGAACTGCAGGCCTGGAGCTTAGATATTTTGCATGTAGCATTAACTAGTAGACTTCTACCAAGATTGCTCAAATCATGATCCCCGGGGTCAAATTGACCCCGCCTGGGGGTCAGTTGATTTTATATAGAGTTTATATAGGAAAAACTTCAAAAAATCTTCTACTCCAGAACCAGAAAGCCTAGAGCTTAGAAATTTTGCATGTAGCATGACCTAGTAGACCTTAACCAAGTTTGCTCAAATCATGATCCCCGGGGTCAAATTGACCCCGCCCCATAGTCAATTCATTTTATATATAGTTTATATAGCCATCTGATCTTAGTCTGCAAAGTTTGCTTCGGTCTTCCCAACTGCTGAGTTCAGTACGTACAGTCCATGGTCTGTGGATCACCTATCTTGTGTGTCATAACGTGCTCTCAAATTCTGTACTGGTACAGAATTTACCAACACAGGTTAACTGCATACCATTATGTAACTTAAATACTGTCTCAAAATAGCATATACCCTAACACAAAAGTCACTTCTAGACTGTACATTTCTGAAGGAAACTACCTTCAGCCAAAATGAAAACATTACACCTGTTTCAGATATCCATATTTCAATTTGTACTTCATACAATAGTTTCATGTTAACTTACAAAGAAAAAAAAAATGTATCGAAAGTCTAATGACTTTGAAATGTTAACATTTTCCATGTATTTATCATCTAGACGAAATGAGGTAAACTGGAAATTATTAAAACAGTTCATGTAAAGTTAAAACTTCACCAATCAGCAAGTGTGGACACATGCCCTTCTTTCACCAATTCTCTCCTCATTATGTCTACAATATCGTTTCATGGTCTATCAGGTGAGCGATTCAGGGCCATCATGGCCCTCTTGTTTTAATTGCTCTGTTATAATAGTGGTGTAGAAAAAGCACAGTTAGAAGTATTTCCCAACTTCCTGAGACCTCATGATGGAAATCATTTAGCCACATTGGCTTACAGTCAGAGGCAATTCTATATTATTTATTTACGATTGATTGCAAGAGAAGTGCTGGGAGAAATGTTGCTGAAATTTGGTTAATCACGGCTCTCTCCAACAAGTTGCTAGACAACTAAGAGTGCACACATGGAAGTTATCATGGCTCCCTGATTAGCAAAACCTCCACCAAGATATTGTCAAGTTTGATTCAAGAAATTTATCTTTATTAGTGGCCAGCAGTCATGAATGGATGGAAAATTATCCCAGTTTTAAGTTTCTGTTTCACATTAATTGTGTTTGTATTAGAAAGCTGTCATGAATGAGAGCTCTATATACATTTACAAGGTGACAGTGGTCCTGCTTCCAATAAATTGAATTCATCATCAACTACTTGTCACATGCACACCGTGCATTCTAGAAAATAAGAAAAAAATTGTATCAGAATTTCAAGGGAAATTTGAAGGCTGTCCATGTTCATAATCATATTCTATCAGCATTGGAATGGAGCATGATATTTTGATAGAAATTTATCAACTGAATGACTTCAGGTCCAAAAATATTAGGACCTTTTTAATAATTAGTAATGACCAGGTTTGTGAAGAAAAAAAGAACATAATTAAAAGAGAAACATTGAAGTAACAGTCTAGTACCTGCAGCTAGTGAGCATAGGAAATGGGATGCTCTTTCCTTTCTAATCAAGACATGTTCTTTTTGTGGGTATTGCTAATTCATCTTATCTCCTAGGTGGTTAAAACTTCTAAAATTACCTCAGCTTGTCTTAACATCATTGTTTATCCAAAATATATCTTGCCAATTGTGTATTTCAATGCATAATACTAAGGGTATTTTGACAATTTTCATCTGTAATTTTACAACATAAATCAAATTTTTCATCATCTAAAATCTTAGTTGCCATGGTAATGAATTCTTAAGATCTTCCGCTTTCATGCACATAATTATTTCCATAACAGATTACATGTTAAGATTTATGAATTTCTGTTGTCCAGTTGTCACAAGCCCCAATTATCCTTTTGTCCAAGTAATCTGAAAATTATTCTGTTTTAACGTCAGGGGACCAAATGTGTCGGGCTTCATGCTTTTGATCATTTGTCTCCGGCCAGCACGATGGTGTCATCACCAAGAAATCTGACCGTCTCTATCAACATTGAATGTGGCTTCACAACACATTATCATATTTATGTGTTGTAGGCGTAGTTACTTAAAATTTTTCATTTTGACAGATACAATTATTTGAATTAAAGTATTACATTGTCAGAAATGTGTCATATCTGTTAAAGTTTGTATTCTGTAAGGCCAGTGATACAAAAGAATAGGTATTTCTTTATTTCCCTTGATATATGTTACATGAAACTGCTCAAGAGCATCTGTGAGAAACATCGTAACCTAAAATAGAATAGTACTATAATAGAAATTAATATTACAAATTACGCACATATAAGTAGTCTAACATAATATATATGCAAGAAATTGTAGAGAGTGCCAATTTTATTTGAAACAGAAATACTGGAGCAGTTACTGTGGCGCACTCACACTCACTGTTCACCGAGGCTGGCGTAGATAATTGTCCCGATTTAAGTAGAGGTGAACCGGGTTCAACCATGTTTTATAAATGGTAATGTGAAAATGTTTTGACAGAAGTTTTATAAAAGGCACTGGGTCGAGAAAATTGGCCATTCATGTGAAAAATTTATTGTGAAAATGTTGACCCATTATGACCATAGTTCTGTGAAGTATTTTGCAATGAAAGACGGAAAACGATAATAGAAATGTGATCTAGTAGTTACAGAATGCAACTGAAAACAGAAATTACACTGCTTTAAGTGATGTCCTGCTTCTGCTAGCTTCCTGGGTTCAAAAAGAATATAACTAGTTGTGAAATATGTCGCCAGCCAGTTTCTTGGTTCATTTCATGATATGTTTTCGGCATCTGGCAACACCATTAAAGTCCAAAATAAACTGTGATTTTCATTGCCTTTCAAGGGTGTTCGAATGCAGATTTTAAGTTAGGTTTCTTTTCAGCCTTAGTTTGAGTTACAACATTTGACAATACCTGATATCAGACACAAGTTTCATTGTTACTTCAACCCCCACCCCATCAAAACAAAAGACTTTCTTAGATTGTTTTGTAATGAAGAACTTTGCCCAGCTTAATTTCAGTCATTATAGTTAAACAGAAGTTGTGAGGAAAAGTGCAAAAAAGATCTGCTAATTGGAGAGAAAAAATGTCTTAAACTCTAAAACTGAGTTAGAAACACTATTTAAACTTTGAAAGATTGAATTAGTTTTATGGCTATTAAACTGTAGCAGTTTGAGAAACATTGGGAATATCTTTCAAGAGTTCACTAATTGACAGGTGCTGGAATGTTAAGGAGGAGTCTAGTTGAATGGCCAGTAATGATGACAGGACACTGAGCCAGGAAACATTGATTTTTAAGAGAACTTAAAGAACTATAATGCTGTATCTTCAGTGGGAAAATGTTTTGTAGTTAGGACTGTATATAGTGCATTGTTGCAATAAAGTTCCAGTCCTGGATTAACATGTCTAAAATTGGTCAGTGTGGGAACTGACAAGATGACAGTGATATTAATGGGATAGGGTGGTAGAGTTTTAGTCTGTGCCTCAGAATTGTTTCTGTAATGAAAAATGCACAGCAACCATGACACAGTGAGAGGGTCTGGGTATATGGCATTTTATCAAGAAAAAAAATACCTGGATAAGATCAGGAGAGGTGGGTGAGAAGTTGAATCTCAAGTAAATGTGCAAAAAAAGATAATTACCATACTGGTATTAATCCCTTGAACAAAGAGCCTGGGACCAGAATATCTGCACATCAAAGCCAAATTTCACAGTTTCAGTTTGAACAGGTCTCAAACAGCACTTTCCATGCATTTTTATTTTTGTGAGCACAAAATAATTAGTTTTAATGCATTATGACTCACAAATTGATATCATTTTCATGTTCCTCTGTAGAGGCTTCAATCTTTTAAGTGCCAAAATTTTGCATCACATAAATTAATTTACCAAATTTGGAGGCTCTTGCCCACTGAAATAATTTTATTAATACAAGAAAGGAAAAAATCAATTACTCAGTCTGAGTAAATGAGTTATTCATGTAACCATATTTCAAGTTGACAATGGACTCCTAGAGGGATAAAAGGCTATCTAAGGGTATGAACTCTGGACAGAGTGGACGATTATGCCATATATGATAAACTGTTATGCCTAATAGGAGGAATGGACTCCCATTAAACCTGTCACAAGGACCTGTGTAAGGGGATGACCCGCTAGGCTGAAGAGGGGCGTTTTTCTGGTCAAGTAAGGATTTAGTTGTCATCAACCTAATTGATTGATGGGAATTATTGTATCGATGAATGGTCAGGCTTTTTGATTGACAAAGTGGATTTGGGAAATATTTTAGGATAGCTTTCAAGAAAACAGGCTTTGTATGAATCACTTAGCAATCCAGTCTCTAAGAATAAAGTAAGCCAAACTGGCTAAGCAAACAATGAAACGTGCTTCATCGGAAAGCACTGGAAACCTTGGTTACTATAAGCATTTAACTTCAGCAGTCTGTTATAAGTGAATTGATATCATCAGATGTTTCTTATTTCAGTTGCTTCACAAATATAATGTTGCATGCACACTGTTGTTTAAATTGTTTTGAAGCCATGATCTTAATGAGGCTGTAAAATTTTAAAGTCTGTGATTAATTACTAAAATTTAAAAAACAACAACAATAAAAAACATTGATGGTGCAAAAAAAGTTGAAAAATTTGATGAAATAAAAAAAACCAAAAAAACAGTAGCAGTGGATTTTTAGGAACTGTTTAGTTGAAAAGAGATATTTGTACATAAATGTATTTTTAGTAAGAGCAAGACATACTGTCATTTGTCATAGTTTGTTTTGCAGTTTAATTACGAATACAGTTTTTGCCATGAAATATTAGATGAGCTTATTATAACTAACACAGGCTTGTAGACTTCAGTAGAATCATAATTATCATTTCAGTAGCTGAAACTTGCAATAGTTCGGCAATAAAAGAAATTGCTTTCTCTGGTTTATAGCCGCTTAATCCATGCAATATGACATTGGGAGCAATTTCACGGGGAAAGCACGAATAATACAAATCTGGAAATAGATATACGTTTTACTTACTCACATATATTTGTCTGCTTAACTCTTACAAATATTGCTTTATAATCTAGACATAAAAATCTTCTGATGGTGTTTTCCAGTTTTATGTAGATAATTACAAATTATAACAAGATTTTACATAAAATTGTACATTTCCATATGACTTCACCAAGTTTTATGGTGGAGTTCTTAACATAGCCAATATTTTGTCTGTTAGGTAAATTGTTGTTTTTATGGGAGAATAATTCTGACCAGATTTTATATTGCTGACATAGAAATGTCAATGTTCTCATTTATTGCAAGTATAATGTAAAATTGGAATGAACCAAATTTTTGTAATTTTCAACAAAATTCATTTTGACATGGTACTTAAAAAAAAAAAAAAACTAAACTGGAATTTAAGTGTAAAAGACCTAATGCCAGCTGAACTTCAATGAATATGCAATTAAGAAATACAATAAATTCCTACATTTTTAGATTTATGGAGTCTGAGGAATTATTTTGAAGTTTTTCAAAAACACGACAAAGAAAAAATAACAACTACTTAGTAACAAAGGCTTTGCCTGAAAATCTGTCACAGTTATAAAATTTATCCAGAAGCTCTGCCTGTATAAATATATAGCCTAATGTCATGTTATAAATATGAAAATTAGAAAATTGACAGCCAAAAAAAAAAAAAAGGGGAAAAGTACGTCATTATTTCCAAATGTCTCAACAGAAGTATTTTTGTGTGTCTTTGTTGATGTTAATTGTACTGAGGGAGAAATGTCACTGTAATGGCGATTTGCCCATAAATCAGTTTGTAACCTGTAGTTAAGTGATTTACTTGACTTTTTTGCAAGGTTGTATATATCAGGAAACATCACATCATGGTATATTAAGAAGCATCAAATTTTCTATGAAGCCCAGCTTGCTGTATGGATGACGCAGAGTATGTGGGTGATGTAGGAAATAATTTTGGGTATTTGGAATAGCAGCACAGTAGGAGGCTGGTTGATAGTCAGTGGGTTCAGATGAATCAATAAAAAAATAAAAAAATAAATAGAATGTTGACATTCAAAACTTTGTCTTCTCAAAATGTCCACATTTCTGATCACATAATGGATAGCAGTTCTTAAGCAGGGAGTAATTATTGTGTGTACCCTATAATTACTGACTGTTTTCAGAGAAAATGTAGGAAGTTGAAAAAAAATTCTTGTTCCACATGCAGAAGATAATTATTGTGCTAATTATCAAGGATGCTGTAAATCGAATTGCTTTTAGCATTCTTGAGTATACATGTGACGCCTGAGGCAAAACTGCAGAGTCATATTATAAAGATGGAAGTATTTAAAAATTGTTAATTTTTCTGCATTGAATAATATCATTAAAGTGGTTTGTATCGATTAAACTGACGGAAGTCCTTAAACATGGCAACCTGTAAAATGCATACAATTTGCGTGCAAAATGGTGGTCTTTCAGAAGAGAAATTGCTCATTGAAAGACAAAATAATAAAAAAAAATTCTTTCCTTTTATTTCAGCTTGTCAGAAGAATTATTTCAAGTGGCATGCAAGTGATGAGAAATGCCATCGATGTCCTGACAACAGTTTCACGGACACAGAGAAGTCAGTCGAGTGCACATGTTACAACAGCTATTACAGGGCTGCTACTGACAACAAGACAATGCCATGCACACGTATGTATCTCATACAAATCCCATGCAACTTTTAATATAGTTGGCAGTCGCGTAGCTGCCTATACGCGAGTACGCAGCTGAATCCACATTATTTTGACAAAAAAAAAAATTTTTAGTAAAAAAAATGTGGTTTGAAATTCAGCCGCGTTCGCCAGATCTGATAATTGGTCAAGAAAGCTCTCCGGAGGCCCCAAAACGCACCAAATTGCACCATTTATTTCAAAATTTTCAGGGGGGGGCATGCCCCCTGACCCCCCTAGATTATTTTGAATCCACATTCTTTATAGGCTAGCTACGCGCCTGGTTGGTGAATTATGCAGTTGTTACATTGGAATAGTGTTGCACAATTTCTTTTCTCTCATTTGGTTATTTTCTTACAGGAAAATTTAAATTTATTTATTTTTTCTTCAGTTGTTTGATACACTGCTTTTGTAAAGGCCAGTTCGTGAAACTCTTGATTCAAAGGACCAAACGCTTATGATAATTCAAATGTATTTGTAAAAGATAGTAAATGTTCATTGTTGATATTCCTGGACTTTTATTTTAGTTCTCTGACAGTGCGTGTATGTACTTCAGTTTGCGCAGACAAAATTATAGTTAGAATATCATATATTTGTTACTGCCAAATTACATGGCCGTCCCATTTGTGCTTACGTGTCAGTTATTCTTTAGAACAATAACAGCAAGGGGTTTTAGGATTATATTTGTCAAGTTATATGGGTGCACAACTTTGTTTGATTTGTCAGCCTTAAGCTATTCATACAACATTAAACATAATTTTGTACAATTTTATGTCAATAATGCAATTGAAATAATTTCAATAAAATTGATTTAACATACAGTTGAAAAGAAAACTTACAAAGGCTTGCATTCTAACAAAAGAAGTGGGTTTAATTGTGGTGGACAATTCATACTTTCATGTGGAAAGAAACGGGTGTTTTAACGTATTGGGAACTACTTCACAACTACGTAAAAAATTGTCAGATAATGGTGAACAAAATTGCGTCAGTTTTAAATTGTCAGAAAGTGCACTTTGTATAGATAAAGCCATAATGGATGTCAGATTAAAGTTTAAAATGTCTAAAAAATTAATGTAGACTTTAAATGTTGACTATAAAAAAAATTGTATAAAAGATGAGAACATTCAGAAATATAGAAAAAAAAAAACAACTGAATAATTGTTCCTGACAATTGTAAAATGAAAATTAAATAACTATTACCCTGCCGATTTTCCTAAAATATATATTTCAGCGAATTAATTTGGACCAATCTACTTTTCATTAGGGTGCTATTATTATGGACAGCATACATTGTTAAATACTGAATACAGAAATATTCAGATCATGGCCAGGTAACTGCAGTCAATGTCAGACTATATGTATGGCTGTAAGTGGATCATGGTTATACTGCATATAGATAATATATGGTCAGTCTGCTGTCATTGCTCTGAGGCAAAAGTAAGGTAAATGTTATTATGAAAAGATACATTCTCAGGCTGTTTGGGGATGTAAATGCCCCTTCTGTATAAGAGGAAAAATTGTTTTAATGGAAGATATGAATCTTTAAATATTATAGAAAATTCAGAAAAAAATCCTTTGTTCAGAAATAATTCAGATTGATAGTCATTATAGAAAGTTAAATTTTCTCTTAAACCGTTAAAAAATACTTTGATCAACAAGGTTGATGTTACTTTTATAATAGATTTCAAATTACATATTCAGCAAATTAAGTTGTGTTATATAGAAGAAAACACCAAGATCTAACATAGTCACTGTTTTTGATTTCAGTTAAAATCAACCCATCACAGTGTGTGTCTTTGAAGTAAGCTGGGAACGTAATTGTTTTAAATGTAAAATACATTAACAAAGACCATAAAGCTATGTTCTTCCTCTTCATAATGTTACAGTATGTTATGTTAGTCCGTTCATTGTCAAGTAAGTCGGAAAATTCAAAGCATTTTTCAGTATAAAAACGCCAATAACTTTATGACTTTACAAGTTGTTAGAATTTTTTATGTGATTATTTATGGCTTAGCGGTAGTGAACAACTTGAGTTAGGGGCACAAAAAGAGGACGGGGATTGGAAAGGGATCTGGTATGGTATTAAATGTCACAGCTGGTGGACATTTTTTTTTTATGGTTCAGATCCACATTTACTTACATTAAATCTGGAAACAGCTGTTTAACTGTACTAAAACCTTATTTCTACACGAATGACAACAATAATAACAACAACAGTGTTGTTTCTAAAAATGTCTCACAAAAATGTATCGTTCATTCTGTTGTAAGGAGGTATGAAATTCAGCATGTATATTTCATTGCCTAGGTTAAAATGACAGTAAAAGTAAATTACTTGTTTATGATACTGTCATCCCAACTGAAAGGGCTAGCCTCCGGGGCTTATGAGACACCTCTGTATTGTTGTAACTTAAAAGCTCCCTGATTCTTCATCCTAAATGTCAGGCACAGAGGCAAGTGGTAACCATTCTTTAAATATCTGGTGGCTTACTAACCGGCCTTGACAGAACAAGCTCGAACCTTTAATCACCTGCTCCTTTAAGTGGATGCATTAACCACTTGGCCACAAAGACATTAAATCTCCCCTTCAGAATTATTACATAACGAAACATAAAAAAATTAAAATGTTTAAACTGGTGCCAGTTGTATTTAATTCTTTGAATGAACAAAAATACTGAAGTAGTTAAATATAATGATCTTATATAAGTTTTTTTTTTATAATTTTCTTTTTATAAACTTTTGATATTTCATGCTAAGTGTCATTATAATCATGTTATTTGTCAAATGTAATTGAGTATACACCCAAAGCATAAGCAAATGTATTCATTCTTTGTAATTTGGCCTAAATTTTTTTGTCAGTCATCGGTAGCGAGTGTAACATTTCACTTTAATTGTCATTGGAGTAATTGCTGTAAATTGCCATTCTTCGCAAGACAGTATTATGTGTTATGACAACGAGAGTAAAATATCCCGATGTTATCGGACGCAAGACCGGTTCCCCCTTTGTCCAGAGCGAGTATAAATCATCAATTTCTCGATAAAATATTTAACAAAAGCAAGTAATTTGAATAAAGAATCCCTGACTTTCTAAGGGTGGCCTTGTTAAATCATAGTGATAGCAAATTTTTGTTCACTCTTCAGTAAATCGAGGGAGATTATATAAAAATAATGTCGTAAATCAAATTTGTCGAAATAATTTCGTTGTCGATAAAGATAATATATGCAGAAAAGAGTAAAATGTCGCTTTCTGTATAAAAGATGAATAATTGCTTGGTTGATGATTATCACTTTTAAGCTTCTTTTATCCCCTTAAACTAATGGTTATTGTATGTTTATTTTTGTACGATAGGAATCTCTAGGATAGTACACACAAGACGTGTTTGTGAAATAAGTGTAGACTTAGAATACATTAATTTTAATGCTGAAGTTACAAAAGTTTTGCCATTTCAAAGATGAAACCATAAAAAATATTATCAGAAATACTTAAAGGTGTTAAGTGCAGTTTATGTTATTACATAGTTAATATGAAAGAAAGCTATTTAGACATTTTATAGACTCTGGGTAATTTTCTGGGAAATGAAATAAAATGTTGGTGGGGTTAGTTAATAATGAGATAATGTAGGGGAGAACTTTTACATTATATTTTATTATCATGTTGAGTCAGCCATCAACATGAGACTGCAACAGACTTGAGTCTTGGATGTAAACAAAAAAAAATTCATTGTTGTGCAACAATTTTTGTATGTACTTTTTATTATTTTAAGTAAAGCTTTTAGTGAAGAGTTTATTTTAAAAGTAAAAAAAAAAAATAAGTATTTAAGTCTGGAAATAACTAAAGACTAAATTAGCAAAATAAAAATTGTTGATATAAAAAATAATAGCAATTTTGAAAAAAACTGTAGTAATTAGCCTGACTTTATAATGTAATGTAGGGGAGACAACTCTGTTAGTATGCAAGTTACAAAGATGAGGGACTTGCATGATAAATTGAAAGCAGTGATTATAGAATGGCTAAACTACACACAAGATAAAACCTACTATTTCTTCAATTTCAGTAGAGGCATTACCTTGCCTTTCCAGTCCATCTCAGTTATCATTCAGTCTGCTTACAACTTTGATAAATTAGAGGGTAAGAAAAAGGTAGCTTAAAAATGGGCATAGCATATCATGTAGAAATGTATGATTAAATTCATGTATGGAAAATAACCAAAAAAAAAGAAACCCACTTAGAATCCTGATTAAATTTCTGAAAAGATTACTGTGATAGAACCTCATATGGCAGTTTTTGAATGATCAAAAGAAGATGAAATTTGCATTAAAAATATTGCAAAGCAGCTATTTGCTGATTATATTGGATCAGATGTAGAAGCCACATCATAACAATGGAAAAGAAAAACTAAAAGAAGAGGTAGACAGATACAGTATTGTCTGGGGTTAGATTTCAAATAACCAGGTGATTGTTTGAGTGGACCTTTTGTGGAATGATGCCACTTATTTGTTTGTAGAATTTAGCATGAAGAGAAAAAATAAACCTGTGTTACGTTTGCTCATTGAAAAATCATATTATATTTGAATTTGTTGGACTTAAGAGGCATATGAAAAGAAAAAACTCAGATTTGTGGAATTTTGTTTTGCCAGTATAACATTCTAAATAATTATTGTTTGTGAAATTTTATTTTGCCGATATAACATTTTAAATAATTCTTGTTTGTAAAGAAAGTACTATTTAGTTGGCTCTGAGTGCATTTCCTAAACAGAGAGATATGATTTATTTGGTGGTTACCGATTAGTTTAGCTTGCATGCCTGTATGAAATAAGAAAAATAGCTGTCAAGGGATGTGCACTTTGGCTTGCTTATATTTGGCATATAAATTGCTGTAATTAAGTTATCAAAATAAATTGATGTCATAAAACGACTTTTATATCTCCGTCTTTATTCAGATCTTGTTTTTTGTTCTGATATCGAAATGATAAAACGGCATTTATGACGGACTATTATTATGAATAACATCTTGCTTGAATGTCTGTTGCAAACATTATTACGGTGAATGAGTTTTTTATGGATGAAACATTTTAAATGACGGTGCACAGGTATGTAAGGTAAATTAAAAAAGTTTCCGTTTGACAGTTAACAGTCGTGTAAAAAATAGACAACATTGTGCAAAAGACATGTTGCAGAAAATTGAGTAATGAGATGTGTATAGATGTAATCGAGATGGGTATAAGAATTTAAAAAAAAAATTCGGCTCAACACCATTTGAATTCCTCATCACATAAGATATATCCAAACCACATTAAAGAGGCATTCCCCTAAAATGTTTCATTTTCTTTAAAATCATATAAAATGCAGATGGTATTGAATGAATTTATACTTACCCAGTGTCAAGGTGTCATTTGAAAATTCCAAGTACTATTATCACTGTGAATGCATTGATATAAGTCTTATATATAAAGTTGTTGTATCATTTTTTGGCAGATAGCCAGAAACGCATACTAAATATGTGGTTGCTATATGCTTTAAGGGAAATGTTTTGAACACATGTTCTTCTATATCAGTTATTTTCTTCTTTAGAGAAAATATGTCAGTAGTGTACATAAGCAGTATATCACCAGAAATGTTAGGGTATCTCCGGTTATATATTGACCTGAAGTGTTATTGTTTACAGACATGTAAAATTTCTCATTTATTAAAATTGTGCTGTATTATGTGACATTCACTTTTTGATATCCAACTGTGTACTTGCATCAATTCATATCAAGTTCTTTTAATTTTGTTTTTAAAATAAAAGCCTTGAATTTTTATTGTTATCTTTGACTGGAAAACTAATCATTCAGTTTTGAGTGGAAAGAAAAATTAGTACATGTTTTCATAACAAAAGGTAGATGGAAAAATGTGCTTTTTCTTCTGTGTATCTTTCAGTTCATTATAGAGTTATCTCCCTTTAAATATAGACTGCCTTCATGTATGTACATTGTGTTAGAAGATATTCTTACTATTATCAATGCACTGGAAATTAAAACTAAGAAGTGTAGGTTTGCAAGAAGTATATTTCACATGCATCCCTCAAGGCATTCTTTATAGTTATCTTGTATTGACGTTTTCAATGTGGTTGGTTGATAATGACATAGAAGTTTGTGTCATGAACTTGTCTTCCAGTTTTTAGTGGACAAATCTGACTTGGCACTTTTTTCTTCTTCAAAATTTTAATAAGAAAGTCATAAATCAAATAGTCTTGCTAGCTTTAGCAAAGAAAATTTTATAATGTGAAAAAAGGTAGTTTACATTAATTTTGTCTTTTATCAGTTTTCTTATTATAAATTTTTCAGAGCCTCCAAGTGCTCCTAGAAACATACAGGAAGTGGTTACCAAAGATACAGTGGTACAGTTGTCATGGTTACCACCAGCGAATGATGGAGGAAGGTCCGACTTGACTTACCGAATCGAGTGTAAAAATTGTGAAGATGACGTGATGTACAGTCCACGTGCCTCTGGATTTAATAGTACCTCGTAAGTTTCTCACATTGTCATATTCCTTGTCATTGACAACATTACCGGCTCTTTTTTTCCAAAACTGAATATTTGAACAGTGTAGCAGAGCACACACTTTGTAACAGGATCAGTACAGAAATATGAAAATGGATTTTATCTCTTTTGGCTGTCATGAAGCAGTCAAAAATAAAACACATTTTATTTAAAAAAAAAGTGCAAAAATTAATTTTCCTTTAAAATGTCCAGTTGTACTGTGTTACCAGTCCCAGAAAAATGGCAGCCTGGCATGAAATAGTTACATGTACAAATATGCAGTTCACTTAATGTGCCAGATAGAAACAGTGGTATGGTTTTTATCAGAGACCTAGCTATTGACAGTTTAAGCATACTCACATTATGTCATGTTTTCAAACCTTTCTAATTGTATTGAGAAATGAGAAATCAACTTTTTACCTTAAAAAGACTGGAAAATGTATGTTGCATGTTGAAAACTGATGGTAAATTGCCACTGCTGTGTCTACAAATCAGGCATGTGACTTCCGTAAGAAGTACTAAATATTACCTAGATGTAATTTTCACGATGTTTATAAGACTTATTCTAAAAGGAAATATAATCCTGATGCTTTCAGAGTACAAATTCTGATTTAATGTTGAAGTGTCAAGGGGAAAATGTTGTATCTGTTACCAAAATGAAGAAATAGATGGCACGTCCTTACATGAGATCTGTATCTTCTAATGAAATATTGAGAAGTTGTGTGATGTTAATTTCAGTGAGCTTTTGCTTGATGTATTAAGTTATTGCCCAAGATTGGCAATTGTACGAGTTACGTGTTTTTCACTTTAAAGGGATGCACTCTACTATGCCATTATTATTGTTGCATTTATTCTGATGGGCCTTTGATCAACAGGTTTGTGTTCTTTTTCCGTGATTCAGCTTGAATGATACAGCGCATTTCAAACTAATTTATTCCCTTGTTGTGTATACCTTTGAAAGTTGAATCAATGAGTTTTATGGCAGGCCGTGCTAATTTAGTTTTTAATCTGGTTATTGTTGGTTTCATTTGATTTCCTGCTTGAACATGGTAGTGTCTATAAATGGATAAATCTCCGTGTAAATTTAGTTTTTTGTGTTACAGTTACATCAGTATACATATTTTTTTCCAGCATTGAGTTGACAAATTTACGTCCCAGTTCAACCTATACAGTGGAAATATATGCCGAAAATGGTGTCAGCTACAAGACAAGCACCAAAAGCTTTGTGACATACGAATTCAAAACAGCGCGATCCATTGTTGAGATAGAGACCATTCGATTGGTTGAAGTTGGAGATACATTCATTAGTTTAGCTTGGGAGGTATGTTAACAGTTTTGATTGGTCAGTTTGGGTTGCACACCCACATCAGTGATAGTGAAAACTTCTATGGTGTGCAAAGAAGAGATACAGAATACTCAGAAAATGATAAATTTGTCAAGATTTTAAATATTTAGTCTATTTTTTTCTGAAGGTTAAACTGCTTGTTTTTCTGCAACTTATTATAACATCTATAGGCCTTGGTCTGAGAGAAGCAGATTTTAATATTAAAAAAAGGATTTTATTTCATCTAGGATTAATTGTAACATGTTTTTTTGGTTATCAAAGGAAAACATTTATAAATGATGGAAATACAAAAGTCATTTTCTCATTCAGAATTTCAGTACTCATAGTTACTATTAATTAATTCCTTTATTCCTAGGTGAATGTTGACCCTGGAAGGACAGTACTTGGCTATAAAGTCGTGCACAAAGTCAAGAATGTTGCATCAGGGTACAGAGAAAATATTACCAGTGCTGAAAGTATTACCCTGAAAAATCTCTTCAAAAATACAGAATATGAAATAAGGGTATGTATCTTATACTCAGTATACCAGTACCTATTTTACAATGGTGTTGTATAGCATTTTAAAAATGATTATTATACCAGTACCTATTTTACAATGGTATGGTAGAGCATTTTGAAAATGATTATTTTACCAGTACCTATTTTGCAATGGTATGGTAGAGCATTTTGAAAATGATGCAGAAAAAATTATGAATTGCTCTTCAGCAGATTTTGAATTGCCCTTTTCACACCATAAAGAAAAAAAAGTCAAGTTCTTCCGGTATTACTGCATTTTTTTTACATTTAGCAGCTTTTTTTAAACTTTCAGAATGTTTAAAACTTAAAAAAAGAAAGAAAAAATGAACAGTAAAGTACTCTAACCTACACACAAACAGCTGACAAAAGGTTTTAATCCTCGGAAACTGAAGAATATATGAAGCGAATTACAGATTTATGGATGAATAGCAAAATCGAAAATAGATCTAAGAGTACCAATCATGTTAACACCATATTCTAATGATATTGGTCAAAATTATTTAATCATGAGCCAAGCTTTTCTCATTGAATTCTCATTTTCAAGTGTCAATCCAGTGATGCAGAAGGTCTTTTATCCATACATCAAACACGGCGACCACGTGCTACCAACAAAATCCCTTTGATCCTTTCTTTTCTGATTTCCCCGTACAGAAATTATTAGCAGTATAAGCATTGATAACGTTTTTTCCTTGATAGACATGAAAATAGGTGCTTAGAGGCGGCAAATTGTCCACCGAGTGGTTCGGTATGTTTAACGTGATGATAGAATTTCAATATCAGAGTAATAGGTCTGCACGTATATAAGTGAGCATCTTTGAATTCTTGTATCACAACTTCGTGCATGATTAACTGGTCTATTCTGTTCAATCTTGCATACTTCTCTAATTTCAATTTAATAGAATTTTACTGCATGGTGAATAATTAAGGTCTCAGCAGTGCCTCTGTAACAAATTGTTATGATTGAAATTAAGATGATGTCTCTTCAGCTGTATTTTGCTTTACATGTTAACCCTTAACCTGCAGAATTTTAGTAATGGATTTGCCCAACTTTGAATTTGGAACAGTCTTAAGTTTAAGGGATTTCAAATGTACAGGCAGGCCTGACTCTATACTGGTGGTATAGGCTAATCAGATTCGGTTCCAGCAGGTTAAGGGTTAAAATACATGGTTTTAATTTAAGAGATAATGACAAACATTTTTGAAATGAAATTGCTATAACCTCAGTTTCAGCAATATTTTGACTTGAGCTGAATTGCCAATTGTTTTTGTGTCATAAAAAATACGAGCTTGAAAGTGACAGCAGGTCATAAAATGTATAAGTTTTGATAGAAATAAAAATGAACTAAATCTGTTATAGAAATTAAATTAAGTTTCTTTGAATTTCCCCTTGTAATGGCGGAGCATTGTTGTCTGACTAGACGATCTTGTTAAATTTATTCATGTTCAGCAAGGGAGCTGACAGTAAGTTCTTTCTACAGTAGGAGAAACGTCCCATAGGGGCCATAACTAGGCTAATAGTGAAGAACCATCTGTTAAGGTTATTTGAATTTTTTGTGGCAGTGTCATTGAGGGAAATTTGGGATGCTATCTAACTTGATTAACTTTTAGATGAAACAGATTTTTTGTAAATTTCCTCTCAATTTGGCCCCTTCATTCCATGTAACTACAAAACACAAAGGTGTTCCTTGACATCTGATATTTCTGGTACAATGTTTAATGTCATAGTGTATTATATATTTTATGATGATCTAAACTTTGCTGATTAAAGAATATTTCTTTGTGTGACTAAAATAAGCTAAAAATTAAGTTCATATAGAACGGGAGAAGCACACATTTGTTTATTGTAACTTTATACCAGACTAAACATTCAGTTTACACTAACTTGAAATGATGGTGTAGGAGAACGTTTTGAAATTGTTGTATATAAGAATATTTCAGCACCTCTAACAAAATCTTTCTGTAGATTTGTAAAATTCTCAGCTTAACTCTTGTTCATAATTTTAAGGGGCAAGGTTTTAGCTGGGTTTAATCACTCAACTGTGACTGATTTTAATTGATGATTCTGATTGAAGTCAGTAAAATTCTGAAAGCTTGCACCTTATATAACATAACATAATATAACATAACATACATTTTATTCGGCATTAAATTGTTACAACATATTTATAGCCGTTACAAATAAATAGCATATTATGCAAAGTGCAAGTCAGGGGTAGAATATCTAGTTAACAGAGAAGTGTTAAGTTTGTGTTTTGTTTTTATCTGAAACTGGTTAGTTTACACAGACATTAGTTTCACCACAAAATGCTTTAAAAATTAAAATTACCTTTGAACTGTGTTAATCAAGAACAACCTGTTTGAAATATTAGGCCCTTAACTGCCCTTTGAATGCCTTTTGTAGACTTGAGGGGCTTTGTTGCATAATACTTGGTCAGGAGCAAGTTAGTTATATATAAAAGATTTTTATGAAACATTTTGTACTTTTCCAGCAATTTTAATAATCATGATAGATTAAGATATACAATATCATAGTTGTAAGAAACTAAGATATATGGTGAATAATTGATGAAGGTTATTTGATATCCTAACAGACCTTGCTTTATGATTGAGATGATAAAACTCAATTACTCTGTATAAAAATGTATGAAATATGGAAATATACAGAAAATAGAAAATTAGACTCTTTCCCATATTCCATTACAGAAAATGTGACCAAAATAAATTCATATGAAACAGCAATAAAACTGAAGTATGTCTGATGGATCGTCTCTATATTGGAAAGTTTCTTAATTGATTTGATTAGTGGAAACATTACTGGGAAGGAAAAACTGTTGTGTATATTCCCCCCTCCCCCCTCGCATATAGTGGCGTAAAATATGCCAGTATATTCAGATGGTTAAAAGGCGGGTTTGATTAAATTACTGGTTTCTATATGGAAGCCCTATAGATTTAGTGGAGGTAATTTTAGTGATGAATATTACAGAAGAAATTTATGTCAAGTACAAGAAATTGAGGCAGTTTCAAGACTTCTACACATTATGTTGTTTCGTTTTAAGAGAGAAAGTTCTATCTAAAGATTAATGGGGCTTACCGCTTAAATGTTTTGGTTATGTTCAGAGCTAGGAATATGTGTGTTGTGTATCTTTACTTTTAAACACAACATACATAACTCCTGTGATAAAGACCACCTTTGAATAAAGACCACCCTGTGATAAATGAATGGGCTTATTGGCTGCAACACTTGAGGGTCCTGTTAGAATACTTTTTGATTATTATTTATAACTCAGTAGTTTCTTTTGTTTGTTTTTTCCTGAGTCCAAAAAAAAAATGGAAAAGAACATGCTGTATTTCATTTAGTCATATGTGTCAGAAAAATCATTAAGATCTCTTTAGATAGGTGTTTGCTTTGCAGAGGTCACTCTGTGACTTTTTTTTAAATTTCAGATCAAAGGTGAGACAGAAGAAGGATGGGGTGAATTCAGCAAAGTTTTCTCAGCCACGACGGGCAGACCTTATGGTAAATATCATTTAATATGTTCATTTCTGTGTAACATTTTGTAAGTGCAGTTTAATGATAAGTAATGTATGTTTTAATAACTTATACTTAGAGAAGAGGGATTGACATACTGTAAGTGTAGAGGATCAGTAGTCAAGGGGTAGAAGAGGGATTGACATACTCTAACCTTAGAGGATCAATGGTCAAGGGGTAGAAGAGGGATTGACATACTCTGACCTTAGAGGATCAATGGTCAAGGGGTAGAAGAGGGATTGACATACTCTGACCTTAGAGGATCAATGGTCAAGGGGTAGAAGAGGGATTGACATACTCTAACCGTAGAGGATCAGTGGTCAAGGGGTAGAATAGGGATTGACATACTGTAACCGTAGAGGATCAGTGGTCAAGGGGTAGAAGAGGGATTGACATACTCTAACCTTAGAGGATCAATGGTCAAGGGGTAGAAGAGGGATTGACATACTCTAACCTTAGAGGATCAATGGTCAATGGGTAGAAGAGGGATTGACATACTCTAACCTTAGAGGATCAATGGTCAAGGGGTAGAATAGGGATTGACATACTCTAACCTTAGAAGATCAATAGTCAAGGGGTAGAAGAGGGATTGACATACTCTAACCTAAGAGGATCAATGGTCAATGGATAGAAGAGGGATTGACCTACCCTAACCTCAGAGGATCAATGGTGAAGTGGTAGAAGAAGGATTGATTGAAGAGGGATTGACATACTCTAACCTTAGAGGATCAATGATCAAAGGGTAGAATGACAAACTTCCAATCCTGAGGTAACTTAAGGCCTGATGAAATATTTTACCAGGGTTTAGAATCTCCAGTGACTTTTTTTCATTCCAGGCTTTATGTACAAGCCTGTTGTGAGCATTTGAAGCAGTGATCAAAAGGGCCTAGTTGAATGAACATATTTCCCGGTTGATTTTAAATAAAAACTTGCATAATTTGTACGAGTTTACTGAACTTTAATTTCAGATGGAAAAGCTGAAATGGAGCCTGGACCATCTATAGGAATCATTGTGGGAGCAATAATAGCTGTTATACTGTGTATGGCCATAGCTTCCATTATGATCTTTATTCTGCTGAAAAGGTATGGTTTTGATGTTGTTATTGTTTCATTTTATTGCTGGTAAGTTTCTGTTTTACCGCTGATTAAGAAATTGCTTTGCTGGTGATAAAGCTTTCTTTTACTGCTGAAAAAATGTCTTACTGCTGAAAGAATGTTTTTTTGTTTGTTACATTTCCAAAAAAGTAATTTGTCCCTGAAAAACTGTTCATAGTGAAGGTACTGACCTAATTTTGTAACTGTGGAGATTCAAACCCACAATTTGGAAAGAAAGATTTCATAGAGTTCCAAGTACAGACATGTATCTTGTGACCAAGGGATATCATTCTTGGCCTGCACATCCATGCAGGACTTACTGTAATCTTTATTTTTCACTGTCCAGATAAGTATATTTCAATGAAAACCAGTTGGAATCAGAAATTGTACTCTCTGGGTACTGGTTAATGTATTTTTCAAACTGACCTATTCTTATCCAGATTATTTATGAATTACAATGCTATTTATTGCCCATTTTCAGAAATAGGAGAAGTGATGGCAAGAGTGCAGATATTGATGGACCTTATCATCATGGTAAGTCATGTGACAGTCACTTGACCATGTTACTATTTATAGCAGACACATGATGTTCAGAACGTATCACCAGTATATCATGCAATATTATAGAGAAGAGGCATGCACCCTTTTGTTAACTTGAAATAAACAGGAAATTAAAAAGAAGGGTTTTGATCAAAGTGTAGCTTTTATAATTATTCAGTTGATCATTAAATTAATACTGAATTCGTGATGTCACAATTTGTATTCAAACATTATCTGCATGAACATGCATCATTTGTCATACAGATGCTTATAATTCATAAAATGCTAATACAGATCTAACGGGAAAATTTTGTCTCGAAAACCTTAATTTCATGTTTTGGTTATCAAATAAACCTGTACGATGTTGATTGAAGATTATTTGTGTTAAGTAGCATATTTCTGCCAGGTTTTAGAGACACATTTTATGGGTTACCTACCTTTGTAATTTTGAGTTTTTGTTAGTTGTTTGTTGTGTCGAGTATTGGTGAGAGATACAGTGTAGTGGTTTAATGCTTTGTGAGGCTTCATTTTAAAAACATCTCACAATCTCATCAGTTACCCTTTGGACCGTCGTGTCATGTCTAGTAGGCTTAAAATCTTACAAGGACAATTATAGTTTGATATTGAAGTACTAGATTCCAAGTTCAAAATTTTGCTCAAGTGCAGAAAAATTCATATTCAGTCAAGAATATCTATCTTACTAAATATACCCACTGCATTAGTAAAAACTGCCTTGAAATTTATTGGTTGAAACAGTTTTATGAGTGAGGATAATTGCATCCGATAAAATTTTTAAAGATTCTAATTTAAGATAATATGATTTGACACTTAAGTTATCTTTAAGAGAAGGATGTTAATAAAGGTATTAATGTTGAAATTCTTATACAGGAATTTTTCTAGATGTATCAATATTATCGTTAAGTATTTCCGCACATTATCTTTATTGCTTTAAACTGAAATTTTAAAACCACAGACTGTATTTAATATCTATGATTTAATTGACTCCAGTTTTGAAATCTTAATAGACGCTGTATAATTTTAACACATGTCATTGATATATACAAACTTTTGCTTTGCTAATAGATCTGTTTAATTCATTATGGAAGGTGTTAAGTGCTGGTTTGTGGGTTTATGTTAATGTCAAAATGGCTCATTATTTTCTTCATTCAGTTCTGCACTGCCCCCCACTTGAGCCTCATATAAACGGATCCAGTGAGTAACCTTTCCTTTGGGTCACTATGGAAACTTTTGACCTTGACCTTGCTTTGGTTTTTTATTTTAACTTAGTAACATGTCTATAATTATGATTTTGATTTAATTTTTTTTTTTATTCTACTTGGCAAAGTTAAAGATTCATAATTATGATGATTTTTTATTCTTAAGCAAATTTTCTTATTATGTATAAAATGCTTCCTTTGGTGAATTTCAAGACAAAACTGCTAAAATTGAATTATTTTCTGAAACTTCACAGTATATAGCAAGCTGGAACATCAATAGTTGATTGAAGTATAAAATTTCATTAGTGCCATGAAACTAATATCTGTTTGATATAGTGTTACTTTCAGTTCTTTAACACAGAGATAATGTGTTCCAAAACTATTTTAACGATGACTCATTGTCCAGAATAGCGGAAGCATTATTTACAAATTTCATTAACTTCCATTTAGATGCCTTGTTTTTCTCCCTGACTGATATATTTGTCTCTTTGAAAAAAAGTCCATTAGACCAAATTACCATAAAAACAACATGGTATTAGTTACAAAATAGTTTTGCTCATTTTAAAAGATGAAAACCAGAAATTTTACGACCAATGAAAAAAGAGTCCTTAACATGATTTGCAAGTTTTTCCAATCAGTGAAAATAACTAAGAGCTTAAATCAAGGTCAAAAGTTCCGGGGTGAGCGGAGAATCATTGTCATCATAATTGTATTTGCCTAACTGTAAATGCTTAACAGTAACTGCCTAACTGTGACTAACTGTGATTTGGTATTTTTCAAATATTTTTGAAAAAAGGAGTACTCTTTTTTGTAATAGAATTACATATCTGTAACCCATCGCTCTTAATATCTTTGGCAGAGAAGGAATTAATTTTTTTTGCTTGAATCACAGTAAGGTAGTAGAAGCAATCAGTTTAGGAGCAGAAATTGGCTTTTTAAGAAGTAATTTTGTGTCATTACATGTTTATGCAGTGGAAATATGATCAAGGGAATTGCAATAGAATGAAATGTCAGTTTACTAAGAAAACGGTCTTTGGTTCGCTATAGGAACAAAACGTAATATGTACAACAAAAGATATGATACATGCAATAAAAAAAAAAAATTCTGTGAAAAATTATAATTACAGTGTGGAAGAATCACAGAGTGACTGAAATAACTGACCTATATTTTTTTGGCCTTTGATTCATTGCTGTCAATTTCCTGGTGCAAAATATTTCCATTCTAAACTGATTGCAGCTTATATATATATAAGCAGTGCTTCCTTTGCTTATTTTGTTTTTACTAGAAGTTTAGTTACAGAGGTCTCTATAGATGATACATGTATATTAAGTTCTTTATGTCATCATTTCCAACTTTGTATCTGATAGGGTATAGGGTGTGTGTGTGAACTTTTCTTTTAATGTCTAGATAGTTCGTGTATAGACTGGATCATAACTATGTGCATCAATCTATAATTTATCTTTGTTGCTTATTCAGAAAATGAATGGAACATATCAAGATAAACCTTTTTTGCAGCTTCACTTTTTAGGGACCCATAATGATAGAATTAATATAAAGTTTGAATTACTACAAATTAACAATTGATTGACTGTTTAAGCTCAGTAACATTGATTGGTTAATTGTCAAAGCTCATCTGCTAAATACTTCCACTAGCCTTCAGCGGCATTGTTATTTACCAGTTGTTTTCATTGTTGGCTTTTGGAATAAACGTTTTGCATTTATACATATAACCATCACTTATTTTATATTTTTTTCATTCACTTTTCGTTGGAGTTTAAAAATCCAGTGTATGCATTTCTTTGCCGTGTAAAAAACAGGCTTTTGTTTTCCTTTGCAGAGCTTTTTGTTTGAACAAGTCATAGAAATATTCTTTTATAATAAATACAATTCGAAATTCTGTCTTCGAAGGCTTAAAATATGTGACTAAAACTGTAGTTAATTTAGTGTAGTTTTGCCTAAAGCTTATAGCTTTGCTATTCTTTTCTGTCATAGCTGGAACAATGGCTCTTTCTTAAAGCTTTAGTTAGTCATTTTAGCCTGGCATTTTAGCACATTTAAATGCTTGCTTTACAAGCTAGTGTGACACGGTTCCATTTTCCTCTTTATAGCAGTGTTAGCTCCCCTTCCATGATAGTCATATATGGTATCATTAAAAGCATGAGCTTTAGCATAGAAGCTTTAGCTGAGCTCTTTGTTATAATCCAAAGGGTGTTTTTGTTCATCCTCACTAAACTGCGAATACAACTGTCATGTTTCAAAAATGGTGATTTTAAGCTAATCTGATATAGCCTTGAGGTAACAACTATTCCCCTTGTGAAAGAAGACATTTGATAAATAGTGAATATAGAATTCTGTATGATCTTTTTACAGTGACGGTCCCATTGTTCCAACCATCTGGTACGATCAAGTCTTATGTGGACCCACACACCTACGAGGACCCTAATCAAGCTGTTAGGGAATTTACTAGAGAAATTGATGCCTCTCATATCATAATTGAATCTGTCATAGGTGGTGGTAAGTTACAGTTTCGAGGTGATATTGGATGTTAGAAGTGGCAAAGTAACATTTACTTCTGAAACCAGTCTAAATTCTGTAATTAGTTTTAATTAAAGCTGAAATCAGATAAAAGTAAATCAGCAGGAGCTTGTAGAAGACGACTTGCTGAATATAGGGATGAGTGTAATCATAGAAATTTCTGAAGAAATATTTGCAGGTGGTCATATTCAAATCATATGTTCCTGTATTAGTGGTGGATTTGTTAAAGTTACTTCAAGTCACTTAAACTCTCACTTATTGGTGGTCATAAGTTTGAGCCCCACTACCAACCATACCATTTATGTGAGAATTTTGGCAGTCCAGTACTGGTCCTTCCCAGGTCTGCTGGTAAGGTTAAACTTCCTGCCTGATATGACTTTGTCTGTTAGAGGTGTTTAAGTCAGTTCAACGAAACCAGATCAGATCAGGTATTACATACATTAGAAAATATCTTCAAGATAACTGTGGGAAATGGAGCTCACTTGCACAAATTTATTGTTAAATGACTAAAGAAGGCAAGAGAGATTATGACATGGAGGGAAAGTTAACCATCTTTGTTTCAAATGTTACAGGGGAGTTTGGAGATGTTTGTAAAGGGAAACTTCGAGTACCAAACAGACCAGAAATGTCTGTCGCCATTAAAACATTGAAAGCTGGAGCTACAGATAAAAATCGTCTTGACTTTTTGACTGAAGCCAGCATCATGGGACAGTTTGACGATCCAAATGTGATTTTCCTGGAAGGTGTTGTTACCAAAAGTAAGTTGTTTTCTCAGACTGAATTTGTGGTAGTGTTTCTCTTCAATGTGTTTGGCAAATATCACTGCTAAATTATGTGGAACCAAAGCCATATGAGATCTCACTTAGAACTCTTCAGCTTATAGACTCATTCATTTCTTCTTCTACAGAAATGTGTGAGTAGACAAAATGAAGAGTTTTTGTTATTTACTAGTTTGTTAAAGAAACAATACAACACAAAAGTTCTACAGGTTATCTTAAAGAACTTCCTACAACTAAAGTAAAATGATTTTTTTTAAAACTAAAATCTAGAAACAACGAATGAATTGAAAACATACAGAAGATGTGTTGATATGTTTTATATGTGTATTCTTCAATTCTCCTGACTTGTTCTTGATACAAATGTGTCGTCTTAGTTTTGGCTTATTTTTCTGTCACTCTGAAGAGCTTTATTTAGATGTTCATGTCTTAACTTCCTTGTGCAAAACTGATTAAATTTTCTCTGTAAGGTTATGTACATTTACCAAAATGAAATTACGTTATTGGTAAAATCTCTTCTGTAAAAATTCCACAGTAAACATTCAATCTGTAGATTTCAAATTTTCCATGAAAGTTTCTGTCAAATACAGGCAAGAACTGTAAATTGGAACATAGAAAAGCAAAAATACACTTGTTTTTTTTTCATTCATTAATCACTAAATTTCAGAATTTTTTTTATAGCATGATGACTGATGTTACGTTTGCATTTTCTACAAAATTCGCCATATATTGCCAAGTAGCATTTCTTTGAGTTCCTGTTATTTCCTGCCCGTGTAAATTTGGAAGTTTTGTTACCTAGGAGAATGGCTTATTTAGTTTAGTTCCTGCCAACAATATCCATAATTTGTAATAGAAAAAAATTATCTTTAAAATTCTTTTCCTGTTTTTGAAATATGACAAAAGAAAATGGGAAATATTAAAATGGTGTCTTTATGTTGCACAGTATCTTTTCGACTTTTTGTCGCCATTGTTGTTTATAGGCCCAGCATGAACAATTGTTCCTAGAATTATGATTTAGAGGAACATTAGTAAAATACAGAGAATCTCACAGAAATATGACATTCAGAATTAATGTTTATGGATTAAGTTTAGAAAACTGAGAAATTTTTCCCCTTTTCATTTTCCAAAGCAATTCCAACATTAAGGTGAAGAACCTTTAGAAGTTTTCTGAGAAAACGTTTTGAAAATGTCTAGTTTTATGAGAAATACAGACACAGATTCATCAAGTGATACAATGATTAAGATAATTCATTCTCCTTTGTTTTAATTAGTGCAATTTTGTTGGTGTAAAGTCTGGCATAAAGTAAATTATGTCATTGTTAGATGCGAAATGGAAATTTACTCTACCATTGGGAATGCTCAAATTGAATTATGTCACTATTTCTTGTCAACCCGTAAAATGTATTCATTTTTATCACCCTGCATTACAAGTAAGTTGTGTAGTACCACTCCAGTGTCAGAATATTGTCATTTCTAATAAAACCTGTCAGTGGAAGCACTTCTTATTAGTTTAACAAACTTGGTGATTCCTATTGAATTTTTTCATAAGTCAAATCAAAGTTTTGAAAACGTCCTTAAAAACCCTGTTTGTGAAATATTTATTATGATGTCTGAATGTTACACTTAATAAGACCCATTTTGATATTACAAAGATTTAATAAATATTCAATCCTGATTCACCCTTACTGATGCTTCATTCGTAACAGTCTTCAGTTGATAAATTCTCAGCCTATCTTACATTCTGTAAGAGTGCATAGTGAAAACTCACTTTGCACTGGTTATAAATTGAATTTTTACTTTGTAATGGTAAATTATTTTTCTTACAGCAAGTCCGATCATGATTGTAACAGAGTACATGGCCAATGGATCCTTAGACAGTTTTTTACGGGTAAGTAACAGTAGGCTTATATTTTGCCCCGCAATCAGATATTCTACAGTTTATTTCTATGATAAAAACAAGGACAGAATAAATAGAAGGAACATGATGACAACACCAGGACAGGTTTTACTACTTTTACTATCTCCCAGTGTTGGTTAACATTAATTTTCATCAGGAAGGTTTCTTTGTAAAAAATCAAGTGTGTGGATAATTGAATTTGTAATACATAATTAAAAATCCTGTGTGTTACTACTGGACCACTGATCTGTCCATGGTAAACGTTCCAGCTTGTGGCTAACAGAAGAAGATTGATATTTAAGTAAAGTGCTCTAGCCTTTTAGAAGTCACAAGCACTATAAAGTCTAGTGCACACAAAAAATGATAGTAAGGATGGCCTGGCTAGCTCGGTAGAGCATTGGATTGTTAATCCTGGAGATCCCGGTTCGATCCTCATCAAGGCCGGCAAAATTTCTCCATGATAATTGATCTCAAGACATTGCATCTATAGGTCATTTGTCCCTCACCTCTGAAGCAAGTGAGGAAGTAGTTAGTCACTTGCAGAGAAACTGGCTAGTAAACTGGTTGGATACCTAGGAACACTTGTTAGGTGGACTGACCTGGATATGACCACAGCTGTTAAAACTGACGTTAAACCCCATTTAACCATAACCAACCAAATGCATGATTTTTTAAAAGGTATTAAACAGAAAACATTAAGCACAGTTGCAAATTGTTTATTACGCATCTATTGTAATATTGATTGTACAATTTGCAGACATACTTCTGCTGTTACATTGGTTTGGGATACATTGATCAAGCTTTTGATCTACTCGAGCTCAGTTACAAGTTTATTGGGCTTGAGTAACAGTCCATCTTTGATGGCCTATCAATAATTCACAGACTTGTGTTTTATTAGTGTAAGGTAGCTTTCTAAAAAGCAATCATGCAGTATTTGATGATGCCTGCCATTTTATACGCACTGATAGACAAAGTTCAGTTCTACTTTGATCATTTTAAACAAGTATTAGAAACGTGATGCTCAAAATATGGTAACAACTCCTCTCCAAGTGTTTCTGACCTTTTGAAAGATGCTTGAAGTTCATCAGGTTTAAAACTTTAATTACTAAATAATTTCCAAGGGAAATTTCAATTTCACTTCTCTCTTTTATTTCTGTTTTAATATACTTAATAAAAGAAAAAAAACTTCCTATAAAACTTTTCCAGATGAAAGCAATAGAATTTTTCTTTTTAATGTCCATGTATTTCTTTAGATTTACACTACAATATTGGATCTTACCTACTCTACCTCTGTGTTACTTTCCTGGCTCAAAAATGTTCCTCATATAATATTTACCAGTCAGTCTTTTAGAACGGTTCTCTTTTCTTCCACCCATTTGACATCCCTCACTCTGTGATCTGTTAAAACCAGTCAGGGATGAATAAAAATAACAACCAATAAAAATCAGTTTTCAATCACTTGTCTTTATTGTCACTGAAAAAAATTGCTTGTTATCTTAAAACCAGTTGAATAAAATATTGAACAGAATTCAGCTTAAATCTCCTTAATTGCCTATACTTTATTTGTAATTAAATTTTAAATGCATAATGTAAAGGGATGTCTGCATAAGGGACAGGAACGACATTAACAAAATTATCCCTCATATCTCTCTCTCATAGGAGTTAAGTTTTCAAAGTAGACCTGCAGTTTTGGCATTCAGCTTTTATTCTAAGGAATAGAAATGCTTTATACACCTACACATAGATGTTAGCTTTTCCTCTTATTTGACAAATAGTCATAAATAATTGAAAGAGATACTTCAGTTAAGCTACTTTATTCAAAGACTTCAACTTTTTTCTCACAGGTAAATATTCTATGCTGTCAGTGTAATATTGTTCATTTCATTGTTACTTCTTTATTATTTAGACTGTTGTTTTGTTTTTTTCGGGGAGCAGACAGGACGTTTGGCTTAGGGAGGGGTCAGGGGGAGGACAGAAGTGGTTATTATAGTAAACTTTGAATTTCATCTTAATTGTTTAAATATTGTACAGAGCATGATTATACCTCCAGGAGTTTTTGAAGTCTTTTGGAGTCTGTGAGGAATAGCCATCAATTTGAAGAATGCCAGATTCTCAATCTTAACCCTGAACATGCTGAAATTTTGTAATGGATTTGCCCAGCTTTGAATTTGGAACAGTCCATACAAAGTTTAAGGGATTTCAATATCAAAATACAAAAATGAAGCTACCAACAGTATAGAGCCTGGTCAGACTGCACGGATGTGCAGGCTGGCCTGGCTCTATACTGGTGGCAAAGGCTAAACACTTTCGGTTCCAGCAGGTTAAGGGTTAAGAGTGCTTGTTCAAGTTCCACAAAGATGGTGGACTTTCCTCTTTCCTCACTTTTGGCTCCAGTACTTGTCTGAACCTGGAAACTAGTCATTGAGTGGAAATTTGAAGTTGCAAGAGCTAGTTTCCCAGTGGATATAAACTTTAGCCTAATTCTATGAAGTGATAATTTATGTCAGCTTCGCTTGTAGGGTAATGGAAGTAGTACTAGATAACGTTTATGTATGGTCTCTCGAAAAAATTTATAGTGATGAGGTAAATCCTGAAAGCATGTTACGTCAAACAGGGAATGGTTTATTAATGATACATCTGACCAGGAACAGGGATTTATATATACATAAGGGATACTAGAACACTGAAAGTTGGCTAGATCTGTGATGTATGTGCATGTTACGAAATAAGTTGACAGGACTACATGGGATGTATATAACATTATCAGTTGTTGGGCTTTAAAGTTACATGGTTTTCTACTCGAGGGAGTTCATGATGTATTATTATTATACAACATTTTATATCCGCACTGTGACAACAGTTTCATGATTCTAACCAGTGATATGGTTAAATATGTTCCACCGATTTCCTGGGGAATTACTTTCTTAATTTTTGAAAATGGCTTTCTATCTCTGAAGTCTGAAATTAGGTGGTAAATCATAACCCAGTAACAGATAAAAGTCAATTTATGGATGATTTGTGGGTGATAGCAACTTTAAATTTTGTCTATCTGATCCATACTGCTGATGCCCTTGAGTCAGATAGGAGAGGTTGGTTTTTTTTCTGTGATATATGTAAAGGAAATCAATTGTGAATTGGCCAAGCTAGAGCTTGTCATTCATTAGGCAGGGCGGGTTTTGGTGGGGGGGGGGGGGGGGGGTGAATGAGGATTATTTGATTGGTCTTTAATAATAAATGGTTTAATTTGAAAAAAAAAAGATTGCTCAGAGAGATATTTGAAATGCTTGCTAGATTGAAAACAGATATTTTAATGAGTTTTTATTATGAGAAAGATATGACTTTGAATATAGTCAAGTTGAGAGCATTTTATTAAAGTATTATATATAAGATATTGTTCTACTGCTCTGGTATGTTCATCCGAGACAACATTTAAAAGCATTACTATTACACAGTGTATGAAACAATCTAATGAATATCATTGCCTTGTCTTTAAACCCCTCTTAATATACCTGGTGATTTTTGTTGTATTATAAAATCAGACATAACTTAATTAGTGAGACAGTTTTTATTCTTCATTAAATAACAAAAGCTATTTGTGTATAGTTTGTGTTAGCAGAATAGGAGATGAATACCACTTCATAAAGGTTAATAGATTGTGGTTATATCTGGCTGGGGTAATGACCAGTCTTAGACTTGGGGAAAATCTGTAATTTACTTCCTTATTACATTGTGTGTTTATTGTTACATTATTTAGTGACTGTTGTTGAGCAGGGCTTCTTAGTCTGAAATCTCCCAGACAGACTAGACAGACTGTGATAAGACAAAAGTAATTTCACCAGCTTATAGAGCTAATGGTTCATTTCTACTTTCTAGGTTTTCTTTTCTGTGTGGTCAGTTTCTAGGCATCAGTTCTTGGAAATTATACTGTATTTTTTACAACCATTTTAAGGTTCAGAGAGTTGAGGTATTACTTGTGCTGCATGTATTAATGTTAATGGTTAAGGCACTGTTTTACCAAAATAGAGAAACATCATTATGTGAAGATGTCCTCTCCACATTTGCTTTAGCAGGTTTAAATCATCAGTGAGCAGAGCTTGTTAAAATTAACAGAAACAGGCTAAAATCTCTGACTTACTAAATTTCCCATTGTTAGATTTTTACAGAAATTGTTCAATCACACACTGAGGTACTGTCTTACAACTTGTACTATGATAATGTTTTCTAAGTTGCAATAATTTCTGTTTTTCAGAAAAATGATGGACAGTTGACAGTTATACAGCTGGTTGGCATGATGAGAGGTATAGCATCTGGTATGAGATATCTTTCTGAGATGGGATATGTACATAGGGTAAGTCCAGATTCATAGTATCTCTTTTAGTAATTTGATTCCTAGAGTAAAATCCAGTTTTGTAATATCTGTAGTAGTACATATGGTAGGTCAAGATTTAATGTCTGTAATAGTAAAAATGTACATAGGGTAGGTCGATTTATGTTGTTAGAAGTAAAAAATGATGCATTATGAGAGCAACAAATTCTACACGACATGATGAAAACAATTGCCTTCTAGAGTTTTGAGTCATCATAGAGGACACTATCCCAGGACTTTGTTTTAATCTAGATATTCTGAATGCATTAGTGTAAAGGAGTATTTAGGTAGCCTGTGATTATTGTAAATATGCACATGTTGGACAAGATAAGGGCACATGTAATCAGTATACTGAGGATTGAAACAGCTTGGAGTAATGTTTTTGTCATTAATCAGTGTGACTGAAATAGGCAGAGGTAAAGAAGGTTTTTGTTTTTTTAATTCGTAATTGTGTCCATTAATTGTTAGTGTTGATCGTGAGGGGGTACAGTGTTTGCATATGTTTGTGGAAGGTGAAAAATAAGCAGTCTTATGTTGTCATACAGAACAACAGTAATCTTATGTTTTGGAGGTCTAAAATTGTCTTAAAAGCATAGACTTATGTGAATAACTTTCGATAGTTAGAGAAAGATGCAATGCATTGGTAAAAGACCACTCTTATGTGAGATTTGAACTTGTGCCTGCTGGGTCATGAAAAGTATGAAAAACCAACTCTGAACAAAGAATAAATTTCCTGACATAACATAATTGTTGATGGCTGAATTTACACAAATCAAAGCAGGAGCGTAGGCCACGCTAACACACAAAATACTGGTTTTTCACACATTTGTCTGTTTGACTGTGTCTGTAGGTGTTGTTTTAGGCAAAGATAAGGTTTAGTCTACTAATATAAAGGAAGTAAACTTAACTCTTTTAAAATATAAAAAGTCTTACATGTCAAGTTTTCACAGAAGACATTTAATTTGTATTCTCATTATTCTTTTATTCTAACAATCAGAATTTAACTTTTCCTGAATTATCACCAGAATTTCATGCACTAGAATTACAAAAGTAGAAACATACTGATTTAAAAACTATTTCTTATTTCTTGGTCCAGGAACACTTAGAAAGTCATAAAATTCGAGGATGATCATTGTTAATACAGAAATAAATTCTTAATAAGTTTCGTCTTAAAATTATACACTTGTTGGCAATAACAACGCATCTGTATCACAAATTTACGAGTTTTGCATTTTAGCATTTGTATTATTATCATAAGTTTTCATTTAATGGCCCATTTTGCATTTTATTTCCATGACATTTAAATATAAACGTGATTTTATATATATAATTTCAATCTGATTGCATATCAAAAGTCGTAATACAGATAACATCGTATTTCTTTCCATGGTTTTATTGTAAACTGTCAAGTCTTTTTGCCACAAAATGTTGAAATTTCAATCCCTAATTTCAAAACTTCAGACACACTGACTGATAAGATTGAAAGTGGGCGTCAAAAGAATTGTAAGACAGCAGAACTCAAAAACCTTCTAAACAGACAACTTCTTAATAAGAAGGAAGATTTTATTGTAAATTTTGTGGTGTTAAAAGCACAAAGGCATTGCTGTACCAGACAGTTTTGACAATGCATCATTTATATGAAGCCATTTTCTTGTAATGACATGGTATTGTCAAGTGGGTAGATTCATTCTATCATTATCAATATGTAGTTTGTGGAAGGAACTGTCCCTATGGATTAGTGTAATGTAGATGGGTCGCCCTGTGATTTACAGAAACTGATTGGGCAGCGCACTATGAGCAGAGTACCATAATTGTCTAAAAAAGAGAGACATGGAAGTCGTACTGGGATGTTTGATGGCTGACTCAGATGGCATAAATTAAAAAAAAAATCTATTGAATGTAATTTTCAGAAAGAGCTACCCATTTAAGGGATGTGATAATTGTCCTTTCACTATATATTCAGGTATACTGGTGAAGACACTTCTGTCAAGTTCCCTGTACATTTTTAGCTCACCTGTCACGTAGTGACAGAGTGAGCTTTTCTGATCACCTTTTGTCCGTCGTCCGTCGTCCGTCCGTCCGTCCGTCCACAATTAGTTCGTTAACACTCTAGTGGTCACATTTTTGCCTCAATTGTCATGAAACTTGCACGGGATGTTTGTCTCATTGATATCTCGGACGAGTTCGAACATGGGTTATCAGGGTTGGAAAACTAGGTCACAGAGCCCAAATATAGAAAAACCTTGTTAACACTCTAGAGGCTACTTTTTCAGTCCAAATATCCTGGAAATTTGTCAGAAAGGTTCTATTGATGATTTCTAGCTCAAGTTTAAATATGGGTCATCTGGGGTCAAAAACTAGGTCACAGAGCCCAAATATGGAAAAACCTTGTTAACATTCTAGAGGTTACATTTTCAGCCCAAATAATCTGGAAATTTGTCAGAAAGGTTGCTTTGACAATTTCTAGGTCAAGTTTAAATATGGGTCATCTGGGGTCAAAAACTAGGTCACGGAGCCCAAATATGGAAAAACCTTGTTAACACTCTAGAGGTTACATTTTCAGCCCAAATAATCTGGAAATTTGTCAGAAAAGTTGCCTTGAGGATTTCTAGATCAAGTTCGAATATGGGTCATCTGGAGTCACAAACTAGGTCACAGAGTCCAAATATGGAAAAACCTTGTTAACATTCTAAAGGTAGCAATTTCAGTCCAAATAACGTGGAAATTTGTCAGAAAGGTTCTATCAATGATTTCTAGCTTAGTTTTGAATATAGGTTTTCTGGGGTCAAAAACTAGGTCACAGAGCCCGAAAGTAGAAAAACCTTGTTAATCCTCTAGAGGTTACATTTTTAGTCCAAATGTCCTTGAAATTTGTCAGAAACATTGTTTCAAAGATTTCTAGCTCAGATTTGGATATGGGTTATCTGGGATCAAAAACTAGGTCACATGGTTCAAATATGTAAAAAACTTTTTAACACTCCAGAGGTTACATTTTCAGTCCAAATATCCTGGAAATTTGTCAGACAGGTTTTCTTGATGATTTCTAGCTCAAGTTGGAGTATGGGTCATCTTGGGTCAAAAACTAGGTCACAGAGCCCAAATATGGAAAAAACTTGTTAACACTCTAGAGGTAACATTTTAATTCCAAATAACCTGGAAATTTGTCAGAAAGCATAATTCTATGGTTTCTAGGTCAAATTTGAATATGGGTCATCTGAAGTCAAAACATTTAGGTCACAGAGCCCAAATATTGAAAAACTTTGTACACACTCTAGAGGCTACATTTTCAGTCCAAATGTCCTGGAAATTTGTCAGAAAGGTTGTTTTGATGATTTGTAGCTGGATATTGGTTATCTGGGGTCAAAAACTAGGTCACAGAGCCTAAATATCGAGAAACCTTGTTAACACTCTAGATGCTCTTTTTCAGTCCAAATATCCTGGAAATTTGTCAAAGAGATTGTTTCAATAATTTCTAGGTCAAGTTCAAATATGGGTCATCTGGGGTCAATTAACCAGGTCCATATCAACTTGGTTAAAAGCAGTCATACTCAGGTGAGCGATACAGGGCCATCATGGCCCTCTTGTTATTTCTTTGACAGAAACATGTCATTTATCCTAAGAAATTAATTGCCAGTGGAAAAAATGTTCTGCCTTGGCAACCAGTATAGGCCATTGTCAGCTTGTACATTGACCTACAGTCTGTGCTTTTTGTGATTGTCACTATATTTTTAGTGAAACTCTCTTAAAACCATACACTCTTCCAGGGCTAGAAGTTTTGATTTATAATCATTTGATATATTGAATTTGTAAATGGCCTACACCACTAAAAACATAAAATGAATGAATTTCTGTACTATAAATCAAGTCAAATCTTATTAAAGTCTTTCCAGTGTTTGTTGTAAAGGAAGTTCAGCAGATACAGTATGGTAATGGCTTTTAGAAAAAGGCAGAAAACTTAACCATACTTTGAGATGATGAATGTTCCTTTGAGATTTGCCATCTTGATGGTGTCTGTTACAAATTAATGCTTTCTGGAAATTGTCATCTACAAGATCGGGAAGTGATCCTAACATTAAACAGGATTAGGTAGATTGTCATTTTCTGAAAAGTGATATATTTGTCAGTTTTTGTCTATGAGTTGTGGCCCTGTTGGGCATAGAAATAAGCGTTAAACATTGAGAGAGAAAAAATAGAAATATTGTCTGATAGCATAAGTAAGTTGTGATTCTATTTGGTATAGGTAGTTGTGAAAAAATGAATTGAAAATTTATTCAAAAAAAAAAGAAAAAAAGAAACACATTAAAAACAAAATTGATTAAAAAAAACAAAAACACATGGCCCTTTTGAAATAAAGGAAATGGCAGTTTTAAATTATAAGGATTAATTTGATGTCAATATGGGTTGTTTCCATTATTGTTTTTTGTATTAAATGTTATAATTGTATGCCAAAGACTTCTTTTTTGTGACATAAACTATATTCTGTGCATTTGTACCTAAAAATATTACCTATATTTTTAAGTACTTTTTTATTAATAATGATGTCATGGTGGAATGTTACATATCTTTAGAAATACCTGGAGTAGTATAATGACACTTTTATGCTGTGTAAATTCTGTAACATTAGTACCACCTCCCACAGCAGATGCAGAACCGTTTTCACATGTGAATTTTATCAATTTAATGGTATCATTCACTCCATATATTACAAGAATTTATCAACAATGTTTCTTAATTATTTTAGCTTGACAAAGCATTAATATACAAAGCCATTATACAGGGCAGAAATGAATGTGGTAATATTTTGTGATGGCCCTCGGGTGTTATGAAAATGTTTCTGATAATTGAGGTAGCAATGTAGAAAAGCATGGAATACAATGAAATTACATTAATAATGAAATACATGTGCAGAGTTATTGTATGTTTAGGATGTAAATGATCTGGAAATGTTTTATGTAAAAGATCTGGAATTGTTTTTTTAACAATTCCATTATTTGTTTTCTACAGTTAACAATACTGAAGTGCAGACACTTATTACTAGGTTTTATTTTAAATGTTTAGCAAATAATGATAATTTTTGCATGAATTACCACATTTACCAATATCATTTGTCACTTGTATTTTTCTTATATAAAAAATAGTCACTTAGTCATTTAGTGCATTTAAAAAAAAATTAAAGGGACATGTGGTTTGCATATTTTGATAAAGTTTTTAAGATGGTTAATTTACTAATAGCAACAAAAAATAGCTTGAGTACACAATCAGAGAAAAAAATGAAACATGTAGTGAAAATGCAGGTGTGGTGAATCAGATAAAAAAATTAATAATATATCACATTACAAATGCCTGTGAAGACTTTATCAGTCAGGTCTTTGATAAAATGGTTATCTAGTAAGCAGTCAAAAAATATTAGTTTTATAAATCATTTGTATAAACCTTTAATACAGAAGTTAAAATCTACAATCTAATATGATTTTTGTACCAGTTGACTATGACACTGTTACAAGTGTACATTTTGGACAGATTGGGGAAAATCTTGATAAATGACTAGTGGAGAAAATTGTTGAAATAAGATAAATGCCCTTAGCAGGCAGTGATCATGGCCATTAGAAATGAAAACAAACTGTCATTCATGTACATGGTAACACGAAATACGATCTGTGTAATTATATTGGCATGTTGGTACAAAACATGGGGAAGTCAGGGAAAATCTTTTTTTTGTCATTGGCTCAATATGTTACAAGGAAAGTGAAACATTGCAAGTAGCTCAGTTTTCTTGGTTGACATTTTCAGAAATGTTATCTCAGAGGTAAGATGGTGGAACGTTTTGGTATCATGCAGCATGATAAATGAAGTACTTACTTATTTGTCAGTCTGAATTGATGAAAGTAAATGAACACCAACTTATCTGGGCATTCAACATTACTTCTAATTACAGTCTTCTTAATATTGGTAGAATGAGAACATTGTATGTTACAAAGCTTAAATAGTAAGATTTTTGAAAAATGAGGGGGTGGGAGGGTGTCAAAATTAATATATTATACACATTTAGATGTGGAAATGAGGTATTTTACAAATTGTAGTTTAAAAACTGGAACAGTAGTTTTAAATAGTAATTTAATAATAAGAAGTATGGAAATCAAATTTAATTATAAATATATGAAAAAGAAAAAAGTCCAAATAATTATGAAACTTCTACATAGGAAAATAAAATTAATCAGTGTAATTATGTTGTAAGTATCCAGTTGTGTTATCTTTTCTAAATCAGTGTAATTAATTACAGTATCTATGTTTTCAGTGTCTTGCCTAATTAAACATAAATAAAACATGACTGTCACTTTCACACAGTAGTATAAACCTTCGACAGTTTCTTTGAGTAAAGATTTAATTTCCATGTCACACTTTAAAATTCAGAAATGGACAGTGTCATTTAAGACAGATGACATCTGTGTGTCACAAAAGTTGTAGAGGATGAATATCACTTTTCACTGCTTGACTAACAAAGTAGTGGGCCATTTTCCTGGCCAATCAATTCAGATTATTGGAAGCTGATAGAAAAACAATTTTCAATTAATATGACATGAAAAATCTTTTAGGTTGTGACAGGATCAAGTTATTGTAATAACTAAATTGGTTAATTCCTTTGTTCCAACAGGCATCTAAGCCTGATAGATCATATTTTGATTCCTTATGAAAGGATTAAAATGTGGCAGTATGAATATTCTGTATTTGTCAAAGAAAGATGAATGTTTGTTTGTTGAATTAGTATGGTAAAAACAGCATAGCACTTTGACAATAGGCTTAGTGTGAGATGAAGTTTATGATTACTAATATTTTTTTGTACTTTGCCATTTCTTTCTAGATAAGATGCTACGACTATTTGATTGACAGTTTTATTGTAGGGTATTAGCCAAAAGAGGCTATGAAAAATGACAGGGATTTCTATAAGAAAGACAAATGGTCCCTAACTAGTCTGCCTTGTATTTCATTAGTGTTCAGAACAATGATTGTAAAATCTTTCACTGGTAGAATGTCCTGTGTAAATACATCAAAAAAGCAATAAACATGCATCACTTTGAAAGATAGTAGGTTATAAAGTAAGAAACTGCAGAGGTCTGGTCTTTATGACAACATTTGTCTGGAAAATATAAGAAAGATGTTTGGTTAGGAGGTAGAGAAAATACCAGTTTTGGAGATAGAAAAGTTTTTTATGATACAATAAAGTAAAAGTGAGTTTTAGATACAAAACAGTAGTCTTATGAAAATGGGCTCCTATTTTCATCATTAGCATGGCATTCCTTATCAAAAACTGTCACGTTACTCAAGTTACGTCTGTTTATGCAGAAAAGAAACAACAACATGTCCTCTCAACAAAAATTTTGTTTTATTGGTGCAGAAGAGAACTAGAACTTTGAAATAGTGAATAGTTAAATTATGAATTATTGGATGCTCAGCAGTCAGTCAGTGCCAAGGGAGACATGTCATTACTTTGTTAATTTTGAAATACTTACATGAGTAAGTTTAAATAAGATCAGTACCCCTCCCTTGGAATAAATTCATTTAACGTTATATATACATCTCTGATTTAACATATAATACATATTTTTTAACCTGTACTTAACTACAGTGAAATGTTTTGTCTATTTGTAGGACCTGGCAGCACGTAACATACTGTGTAATGAGAGTTTAGTTTGTAAAGTAGCTGACTTTGGTTTGTCCAGGGAAGTTGATATTGACACTACAGATGGTGCATATACAACAAAGGTAGGCAACTCTTACTTTACTTATTTTATATTATTGTTATGTTGTATATATTAGAACAGGGGAGTAAGGTAGTGGACTTGTTATTACATTACTAATGGTGAAATCAAAACCAAGGGTAGACAACACTTACAAAAATTTTAAGTTTGAGAATTTGGTCAGAAAGTGCATCATAGATTGTTTATCTTGACAACAAATGGTACATATACTGCAAAGGCAGACATCTCTTACTTTATGTGCTGTGCATTAGGTTTGGCATGTTAATTTAAATGAAGTCTGGTTTAATTAAAATCAGAGAAACTTATGCACAGTTTATTACTGTCTTAGAAAATGAATGTAAATCCCACAGGTTAATTTCTCTTGGGTTTAATAATCATGTAGACAGACATTTTATGTTGATAGCTAAAACAGTGTAAGACTTTGATGAAAGACATAAAACAGGGTTTTAGAATGGTGTGGAGAAAAACTTTTGAAATCTACAGATTCCATTTTCTATGCTTGCAGCAAATGTTTGTATAAAGCAGTGACTGTAATGAAATAAATGTTCACAAAAGATTGATTAATTTCAAATAAGCATTTTCTGTTATTCCATCCAGTAGGTAATAAAATTCACTGGCATTTTCATTGCAGTTACCTTTGGTATTTTCATTTCTGCAGTGGGCTAAAATAGATAATTAAATAGTTATTTTAAGTAAGTCTTTTAGCACCATGCATGTCTTTAAAAGCCAAGAGAATGATTCAGGCAAACATTAGAATTGCAGACAGATATACCAAGTTGTTTTCTGTCTTGTTCTATATCCATGAGAAACTTGAACTTCAGTTGAGTATTTATATATTTATAGAGTAAAAGCAAACATTATTCGTAAATAAAAAAAAATAAATAAATGAAAACCAGTTAAGTCAGTGACTTCTCTTACAGGATTACCATACAACTGTTTTGAATTCTTCTATAATTTTACAATTAACAGGGTGGAAAGATTCCAGTCCGATGGACAGCTCCAGAAGCTATAACATTCCGAAAGTTCACGTCAGCATCAGACGTCTGGTCATTTGGTGTTGTTATGTGGGAAGTGATATCATATGGTGAGCGGCCATATTGGAACTGGTCCAACCAAGATGTGATCAAAGCAGTTGAAAAGGGTTATCGGCTTCCACCCCCTATGGTATGATATCTGTCTTTCTAAGGGTTTCCTTTTTTGTGTCAGGGTGGATGTTTCTGAGTTGATATTTCAGCTGAATTAAAACCACCTATGCTTGCCATAACATTCACTAGCTCAGCAACTTGGTCTTTCTAGGAAGACATTTCTGTAACCTGTCTGGAGTTTTTATAGTCTGATTGGTTGAATTTAAAACTTTTATCTAGTTTTTCAAATTTTAACCTTATTTTTGTTTTTAAAAAAAAGGAGAATATATTTCAAGAAAATTATGAACAAAACATAACCTGTACATTGCCTCAAGTTTGAAACCTAGATATCTTTTGAAGTCAGCCTGCATCTGTTTTCTCAGTGTCTGCAGTTCACTAGAAACATTTTGTAACAAACATTGGCATTATTTTAAACTATCAAAGGTAACCAAATCTGTCCTCTGCAACTATATCTCCCATTAATTCTAATGGATTCCACAAAATGCTTCTACATTATGGCAGTCTTAATTGATACAAAAGTATCTGTATGATACAGTTACATCCCAAAGTTGGAAATATAAGATCGTTTTGAAAGCTGATTTTCCAGCTGTGTTATTGCATCTATAACTAAATGGTTTGATGTTCTAACATTAAGACAAACTGATTTTAGTTTATGGCAAATTGATTGAAGCATTTTTGTAACAATAAATTTTTAAGACAGTGCAGAAGATTTTAATGTAAGGGAACAAAATTTCATAACATTTATATGGTTGCTTAAATGTACTCATGAACTTGTACTGTGTCAGTCATTAGTACTGATACCCGAGTAGACTTTTATTTATTTGTCCAGTACCCTCTAAAAGTCGTCTTAGACTTTTGAATTTCAGGTCAGGTGTTAAATTTTAATTAAAGCAGCTTCTGTCAGTCCTTGGTAACATATCCTTCATAGCCTTATAGGTGTAAGACATAGAGATTGTTTATTTTGTAAGGACATATCTGCAATCCAATGTTATACCTTCAGAGACTGAAACCAGAATTAAAATATTGTTAAATTCACCAAATGGTGAGGTGAAAAGATTTAAATTGGTGTTAAAATAAACCAAGTGGTGATATGGAGCAGGGCTCCCGAAAACCGAAAATTTGCCGGTTTTGACCGAATTTTATCTCTATGGACCGATTTCGATGTCCAAAAGTCCTTAAAAAATCGGTCCAGATAATTTCCAAAAAAAAAAAAATCTGTCTAACTTTTCATAAAACAGTCAAAATCTCACACCAAAACCTCAATTGATCGCTAATCCGGTACTTCACACCTATCATAAAACCATAAAACTGTCACTTTTGCCCGCGGCAATTATCGCTAATGAACTTGTAAACAAGTAAAAGTGTGCTTGATTTGCAGCTGGCCAATCGATTAAAGTTGACCGGCTCAAACTGTGAAATATAATTTCATCGAAATCAAACTCCCCGCAGCGGTTACTTCCCCTGATCAGTACAGAAAACAGTTAAAGTAGAAAAGCGTGACGTAACCGGTGCGAGGAGTTTGCATCGTCTGCTTAATTTCATTAATGGCTTAATAGTAATTGTAGTGGCTAGCTGCAGCACAAAGCACACTTTAAAATATCAGTGACTAGTTTGACGTAAAATTAGCTCTAATTCTACTTTCGCTTTGAAAAACACATATTTTCGCGACGTCAACACTATCATAACTCAAATTGTTCTTTGCCCATAAATCGTTTCTATTTTTTTTTTGTTGGTTCTTGGTCTAGGGGAGGGGGGGGGGTCGAGGTCTCGGACCGATTGAGATTTCAAAATTTTAGGAGCCCTGATATGGAGGTATTTAAAATGGTGTTTGAAGACACCAATAATGATGTCTTAGCACACCTTGTAAGACACATTGTATAACAGATGAGACTGAGTGTGTAGATATAACAGTGAGTAGATAGATAGCTTTGTATATATTTACAGGAATGTCCAGAAGCCATACACCAGCTCATGTTAGACACATGGCAGAAGGAACGCAACAACCGACCAAAGTTTACACAGATTGTAAAATCCCTAGATAAACTTATCAGAGCTCCAGAACTTCTTAGAAAAATGGCTAAACCAAGGTAAGCTTATAGTTCATTTTTGTTAATTCAAGCAAAGTTTAGTTTTGATGGTCCAACTGAGTACTTGATAAAGCTTTACATGACTTGAAAGCTTACTTTTAAGGCTAGGATCAGAGAGAAATAATGATTTTATAAGAGATGAAATCACTAACTAATGATTTCTACTGTATCGTAAAACTTTATTTTGTTCAGGGAAGAATCTGTTAATAGATCCATATTGAATGTGTTGAGAACATGACACTGAAATGCCTCTGGATAATTCTTTCACGTGTAAATTAATATGAGCTGAAAATATCGGAAAATAATTTGTAAAGTTTTGAGTAAAAACTTGATTGTTCGTCAAGTGAAATTTGCTAACTTCCTGTTTGTTATCACAATTTTTCACCTAAATCAGTGCGACACACTGAAATACCCAAGACGGCAATAATTTCAGACTGGTGCAATCTAATGTTGTTATTTGAAAACAAATCTAATATATTCTGAATTTGTAGGAATTTAAAATCACAGTTTAAATCTAAATTTGCCTGAATTACTCTGTAGTGATGTCTTGAGCTGGCTGAGAATGGCTCTTTATTTGTAATGTCAAAGCAATCAGTTTCATTTAAATAAAATTAAACGGAATTGGAAAGTGTTAATTAGTGGAAAAAACAAAGGTTGTAACTTCTCGTAACATTTTATTAGTTTGACAAGAATGCTGTTCAAGGAAGGCTAATGTTACAATTACGACAGATTTTTTTGTTACGATAAAGAGGCAAAGGAAATTTATTTTCAGCAACGAGTATATATTTTTATAAATACAGTCCCGAGAGTTACCAGCAGTTACCAGACTATTTGATGGTTTTGCTGTAGAAAATCAGGTATCACATTGCAAGTCTGCTCTCTCATTCTTTCTGATCCGTTAGAAAGAGTTCCATGGCACTTAAATTTCATTTTCTTATATTTTTTTTGGGAAAAGTTTGTGTGCTTCACTGTAATTATGTAATTATATACACTGATGAAAAAAATAACCTTTCGTAAACTACAAAAAAGTGAAAATCCATAGAGTTACCCATGGTAATATTTCTTGTAAATACTTCACCTCACTGGAACCAGTTCTGTCAAAGAATGATGCTTTAAAAGGAAGATAAATGTTTTCGTTGCTTTGATGTGCAGGGAAGATTGGGGAAAATAACTTGATTTGGTGTGTGTTTTTGTGGAGTGATTGATGTTTGATACACGGCACTTACTACACAGAAAATTAATGGAGCAGTCAATAAATTGACATGGGTCTTCTGGTACAGTTAGGAAACTTCCTTATTCTAAGCCGGCCTAGGAGTGAAACAATATTTCCTTCAGGAATTTTGCATTTTAAGTGTGAAGGAACATTTTAATTTTTCAGTGAGAAATTGTTAGGATCTAATCACTGGTAGCACCTTCTTTCAATAATTGTGTTACTTTCCGCAGCAAGGTGTAGCACACATGGGTTGGAATAAAAAAGAAACATTCTTTATTTTAGAAACATTCAGAATTATCTTTGCTCTGTATACCTGAGGTAAAGAATACTTTACCCTCTGCAAATAAACTGTACATACCAAACATTAGGTACAAAACCAAAATAACCAAATAACTTCATCCTCAATGTTTAGTTGTAACATACAGCTTATGGATATGAAAGATATAAACAATATCATAACTTGAATTATTTTTCTGTTTCCAGGCCACATGTGTTTATAGATAATACCCATTCAGATACAACAAATTACACATCAGTTGAAGAATGGTTAAATGCAATCAAAATGGAGAGATACAGAGATAATTTTCTATCTGCTGGTGTCACAAACATGGACATGGTCATGCGACTAACAGTAAAAGACTTAGACACGTTAGGTGTCACACTTCTTGGTCATCAGAAGAAAATCATGAACAGTGTTCAGACATTACGAGCTCAACTACTTGGACCTCAGGTTCATTTACCGCATATGCAAATGTCTGAGGGCTTTCTAGTATAGCACGAAACGTTCTGTTAGAAAATAGTTCAAGAGACGTGTTCATTGCAGCGACGCAAATAGATAAAACAGTTCCAACAAAAACTCCCACCATGATTCAGCAGTCCAAAAGGATTCACTTGAGCTTCGAAAAGTGATCATTTTTCTACAGCAAAACACAGTGTCCAATATATCCAGTGATGTAATAACCATTTTATTTGTACACTAAACTTTCATCCAGTCATATTCATTATCTCAAACTTTTGCGAGGTAGTCTTATAACCTCCGAGATGTTGTCTCCAAAAAAATGTTTTATAAAGTTCTGTGTCGTCATTTAGTGCTTTTAATATCATAATCTTAGTGCTTCTGTTTGTGTATTGAATCATTCCTGCTGTTTGAACTGTTTCATCGAAGGAACTGTGAGTAAACCAAACTAAATGGACAGTTTCGTCTGAGGAAAGCTGAATTGTTAGTGTTACCTAAAGAAAATCTGGTATCAGAAGAGTTGGTATGTAAAGAGAGAGTGGTTTGTTACAGTTCTGATAAAATAATAGCAATGTTGGTGAATGAGTGAAATAAGAACTCAACTCTTTAAATGAACCAACAGACTATACCTAATGCATAATCATTATGATCATAGAAATCTCATAAATATTCATGACATCCAGACTATATTGACCTAGATGTGTGATGTGTATAAATCATATGACCATGACATGTGACATAAACATAGTCATGTGACTTTGTCCTATAAATAGACTGTTGCAGCCGCAACTTTAAAAATGTGATGTGGAAAAGGAAAACATATATTGAAGATATTGTATAGTTCTAAATTAAACCAGTGAAATTGGTAAAGGTAGTGTATTAGAATAGAATCTGTCCTATTCATTGTCATGTCTGAAGATTCTTTGTTTTTTTAAGTGTTATGTAATAAGATATGTGAAAACATATAAAACAACATGTCTTGAAATATATCTACAACTTAACATGAAAGAAGATTTTTTTGTACTTTGAATATTAATATATATAAAAAGTCGATATTAAGATATATAACAGGTCAGAAATTTGAAAAATTTAACTGAAATATTGTCTGCATGCAATCACTTGAATTTTTTTAAATACAATATTTCTGTGTGTCAGACCTCACTGTCTTTTTTTAGAAAAAAATGGTTGACAATTCATATGTGAAAAGTTACCAAAATTATATTTGAAAAATATTGTTTATTCATAAGGCTTTGAGATTGTATAAAATGTCCTCATGTAATTCACATGTATTTTCTCTAATACTGTGTTTGACATTTTGTTGACCCATTCCAGATATATTTCAGTATAATACACTGTAGAAATGTTTGTTGTGTAACATACATAAATATATGTTGCTCACATTATTTAAGCCAGTACGTTGGACAATTCTTTTTGAAATTCTGCAGATTTTTAGCTTGCTCTAGAAATTGTCTCCAATTTTTTTATTGTGGAAAAACCAGCACAAAACTGCTTACTGTTTTTATTAGAAAGAGTTTTCTTGAAAAAGTCTGGAATTGCATTTTGGTAAATGAAAATTTATCCAGGAAGTAAGTTCCTATTCAACAGAGTTCTCAGTTTAGTATGTTTATTTTTATAATAAGTTCATTTTTCTTACAGATTAATAAATTGTCATTTAAAAAAAGCAGCAACATAAAGGCTGTAGTGAAAAAAAAAAAAGTTTAAAAACTCATAAATTAAGTTTTATAAAGTGATTTTGAGACAGCAGGTGTTAAGTGTAGATATGTTAAATCTTAATTCATTGACAATGAATTTGTTTCTGTTTACATGATAGGAATCACACTGTAGGATTATAGCATGGTATGTCCCATTAGCATAACGGGGTATGTCCCATTAGCATAACGGAAGAGGTTTGTTTTGTAGCAATAATAAGTTCAGAGCAAAGTTTGTGATAAAATCTGGAATTGCAGATTAAAAATTTCTGACAACTATTGTGAAGTCTGTGGGCTTTAAACAGAATATTGTAACTTCTTAGAAATTATCAGAAAGTGGAATCACAATTTGGTATATTTAGAGCGATTTCTTACAATTCAGATCTGTCTTGTGTTGTCTGCACAAAATGCATTAATTTCAGCTATTTCCCTCTCAAAAGATTCAAGTTTTTTTTTTTGGTGTTACATCCATTTTACAAGATCTAAATTTACTGAATCCTGAATATTTTAATGATAAGAAATCCACAAATTATGACAAAAAAATCTTGTTTTACATCACTCTAACTTGAGAAATTCATTTATTTTCATTTTTTTGCTCATTTCGTGAACTTGAAGTTTTTGTTATATACCATGTATTTTTAGTATGCATAGAACTGCTGATTCTGACAGAAAATCTTCCATTTTTTTGTTGCAAAATGTCTTTTAATTTGCATCTTAAAATATGATTTAAACATCAATTTTAGTGCTGGAGAAAACGATAATTAGGTTTATAAAACATATAACTATTTATCAACATTGTTTTTAAGAAGTTTATATCTGTCAAATTGTTACAAAATTGGTACATATAACTTGTTTTAAGTGAGTATAAATGGTCAAAAAGCTTTTAAACATTAATTTCAAGATGTTTTGACTTCAGTTAAGCAGTTTTAACTTGTTAAATGTACTCACAAAAGGTATGGAGAAACAGGGTTTTTTTTATAGAACAAGTTTTAAAGAAATAGTTTTCTTATGATCTATGTTTTAAATTGATAGATATGGTGTCATTTAAAATTTGCAGATATAAAACACTTTTAATACCATTTGTTTTGTTTATTTGTGTATACCAAATTATGCCACTGGATTCTAAATCATTATGCATTTTATATTTGTTTTATATGCTTTTTCTTAGTGATGTTTGGAGATTTATAGATTGTGTATCGCAGACTGGAATATTGTCCTTCTGTTTTCTATCACTTTCCCTCAGTGACTTGTATTTTCCTGGTTTAGTTTTCAGAATTAAAACAAAAGGATTGATGTACATTTTTGGGTAATTTATCACAGTTGAAGAACTGAATATCTTTATATATTAGGTTCTGTTTTCTATCACTTTCCCTCACTGACTTGTTTTTTCTGGTTAGTTTTCAGAATTAAAACCAAAGGGTTGATGTACATTTTTGTGTATTGTCACATTTGAAGAACTGAATATCTTTATATATTAGATTCTGAAGATCCCACCCTCTGTCTTGGTTATTGTGGAAATCATTTTAGTCATGTATTTGAAAGTTCATGTTACGATGAAAATAGGTTGAATTAAATGTTGTTTTTTTATAATTTATAGCATATTCCAGGAAACAAACTTTTGTTTCACAAATTCCATTCTGCAATTCACAATTTACTATATCAGTCATGATCCCTCCAAAACCTGTTGTTGTGATTTTTTGCCCTTTTATTTTCTTGTATCTTTTTTTATAATGTTCAAAGATGGACTTTATATGTTATATTTTAAGTTGTGCAACCTGTATGTAAATACACAACTGTATATATTTTGTACATAGAAATGAGTGTTTTTAATGAGGAATTGTCTGGAAACAGTATAGTATTCCATGTTTCACATACAAAGAAATGTTTTGTTGTTTATATTGAGGACTGAGAAGGGATCTGGTCTATGTCTAAACATTATTAACTTTCAACTGTTATATCTGTTTCTTTGGTAGGAGAGTGCGGGAAATATTCTTGCATCATATGAATGCTTATTTTGTTTTACAATTATTGTCATCTGTTCTGAGAGAAAACAAAAGTTTAGTAAATTAAAGAGTTTTCAAGGATGTAGATTACAAGTCCAGTGAACTGGTAGAAAAAAATGTTTATGTTATACATTTGAATGGTTAGTAATCAATATTATTTTAGTTGAATCCAGTCTACGACATGGTTTTAAAGTTTTGAAGACTTAAAAATTGTACTTATATTGTGATAAATTTCTTATACAAAATAATTATAGAAATAGCGCTGAGACGATTTTTAGAACAGAGAAACATGTGGCATGTAGTATTTATATAATGCCCATGCTGATTTTGCAGATAAAATTGTAATGAAAAAGGTACCAATTAAAATACTGTGACCAACATTTCTTTGTCTTAATTCTACTGTAATTTTCACAATGTAAGAGGTTGTTTGCATAATTTGTTGAGAGTGGCTAGCGCTAGTGTAATGATGACAGATATTATATCAGTGGTTTCATAGGGATTTGTTGATAAATATTTCTCATGATGAATAAAAATTCTGAATATTTCATCTTTTGTTTTTGCTTTTCATTTTCCAAGTCTGTAGGCTTACTAGATTGTACTCAAATATGACACTTCTGGTTCTTAACATGCTAAAACAAATACATGTTGCCTCGGTGTAACGTCTTATCTGATAGGCAACAAATAGTGTTAATGGAGGAACAAGGCCAAAACTGGCAACCCCTGACCTGACCCTGATGCTTCACCACAGGACCTTTAACCTTACCGATAATCTGAATTATTATATGACCTATAAATAGACGCGATCCCATTGGTTCAAAGCGCAGTCGGCGACCAACAATATATCGTTATATTCCTGCATTCTGGGTTTTTACCATGATATTTTAGGTCTAAAATAGATTGCTGTTGATACTCGTAGTAGTGCTGTCTGGTGCCCGGCACTCAGTTAACAAAATTACTCTAATGCCGGGAAATAAACAAAATACATCCGGGCACTAAGACGTTTTCTAAGAAATGGCGTCTGGTGTGTTTTTTTTTTTAAATTTTTGATGTTATTTTGGATTTCAAAATCACCTGTCAGACTTCTGAGTATTATTGTAATGTGAGAATGAGTAAAGCCCTACAAAAAAATTAACACATTGTAATGAATGTAAAATCAGTCTGGAAGAAAACTTAGTAGAAACAATTGTATGTAGTCATATGATAAAACAGTTATTGACTAGTGTGCAATAACATATGGCACACTAGTCAATAATTGTATAATATTCATTGTAAACAATAATGCAAGTTTGACAGTCACCTTGTGTATGAAAGATTGAATTCAAAACGATGCAAAACATAAGTTTTCTTGGATTTTTGAGCATCCTTGTATATTAAAACTAAATTACTCTCTTCCTTAAACTCGTTCAAAGAGCGTCTAGTTATCTGACGACTGTTATTTCTTTGCACCCCTACTTACCGGAAGTATTTCTTGCTGCGGTACAGGATATGATCTGCTTGCACGTTCATGTTGTCTAACCTTGATCTTTACGTCTGAGTAAATACATTATCAATGGAGATGCTGTTGATCTGTAAATGTTATTTCCAGGCTGAGAGTCCATTTCAGAAAGGTTAAAGCATTTGACACAGAACTTTCAGGATAGTCCTGAGCCATGGCGCCTGCTCTTGCCGAGGATTAATGGAACATACTCTAGCTAATGTTGAATATTTTGTTAGATAAAATGATGATAAAAATATAAATAAATGCCCTTTATTAAAGGATCATTCTGAAACAAACTATTAACATTGCACCCTGACTTATTAAAAAATTTGAGCAAGGTAGCAGATGGAAATTCGACGGGAAATACTCAAGAATCCTGATTCACAGACGTACTAAGAAAAGTCATCTCGGGCAAAATTACAATCTAAACTGCAAAAAGTAAATATTTTTACAAGATGGGGACACGATTGCAAATAACTTGACACTCCATTGATACGTCATATAAGTATTATTCGTTTATATGTAAATATCCACTGATTTGCACATCGGGCGTTTTAGAGCGCCTTTTGTATACACCAGAAGATAACAAGATTGCTGTATATATTATTCCAAATCAGATACTCAATATAAATACAAATGCACAACGGCTTATATTGAGTTTTTTCTTCGTACTACAGTATTGCAGTTCAAAGATGTAACTTTAAAATATATAGATTTTCATTAGTTCAATATTTCAAAAGGTACAATATTCCAAATGTCATTTGGACGTTGCGTATCTAAGAAAATAAGACACAACAATCAGTTCACAGCGGTCAGGCATTTAGTGAAACTGATTCAGATTAAACCTAAACATTTGATACATGTTTATTAGTGTTTAGTACTCTGAAGTCATTGCCGTTAATGCTGTAAACAGAGCAGGCGTCGGACGCCATCAAGTTAATAAGTCCGGGAGTGTTTCTCTTTTGCCTACGCTCAGCGATAACTCGGGCAAGTAGCTTTGGCGCGTATAGCCATTGCACATATGACGACTTCAATATTTTAGGTTATAGAGACAGTACAAGTTATACACACTACATAAAACAGTCTAGTTATTGTTTTGGATCTAAGCCTTCATATATGTTAAGTATATTTAAATACTATGCGTTTGTCATGATTTGTTTTCAAGGTGTCATTCTGGTTTGGGGATAAGCACTTTTTCAAGATAATCTCATTCGTATCTTATTGCTAAATATTCACTAAAACAAGTCGAGGTGCATAAGAAATCAGGTGATAATTAGTGGAAATAGTTACTATGTTTGAAAAAAACGTATAGGCCACTATTTAAGCTGACAATAGCATTAACCGTTCTTAACAGTTAATACTTGTACTTTTTCAGTAGCCTAGCGGTTAAAGTGTTCTCTTACGGCTCGAGAGATTGAAAGTTTGGGCCTTGTAAGAGGCTTGTTTTGACGAGGACGTTGGTGAGCCACAAGCTATTTAAAGAATGGTTAACGATTGCCTGTCCACGTGCCGCCTGGCGTTTAGTATAAGGAATCGGGAAATTTATTTGCACAATAACAGATTTGTTTCTAGATTCCGTCTTTGTCAATTGGTATGGAACTGTAATAAGCAAGCACTTTACTTTTACACAGTCACTGAATCTTTTTCAACTGATTACGCACATTATGACAGTTCCGTGTTATATATATAAGCATTGTAATATGGTATTTTTTTATCTGTATTACAAATAAACGAAATAATTGAAAGAATTATTCTAGAGCAATGATTTTATTTTGTTATTGTAATGTTTAAAGCGGCAGTAGATATGCCAGCTGTTGCCAGGCTAGGAACCAAGTCCCAATACAACGAATACTTTAGCTATTTATGGATATCTCACAAAATAATGTAACAGATAAATCTTTGCAACTATCCAGATATCTATGTATGTATAGTTCACAAAAATGTTAAAAGGGTAAAGTGCCATGTGCTACAGACCATCACTCCAGAAAAAGAAAACTAAACACAAACAATGTGAAAAAAAGGATTGTTTTAGATTTGTGACCATATTTCCATCTTTGGTGCAAAAGTAGTATCGACTTTCACAACTAGTACTGGTCAGAGACACACGATTTTTCGAGATATCTGTATCCAGTTGAAGTCTCTTCGGTATCGACTGCCCATATAAACAATTCCACTAGCAGACTCATGTTTAGTTCAAGGTAAGAAAGGTGTGTGTATTTTTGTTGTGGGTAATGGCAAGTGTTTTAAGACTGATTTTAGACGCTATGAATGTCAATCATCGGAAGGTGCAATGGTTGGAGATGAAACAATAGCAGGCGAAATCTTTCAACGGAAGGTGAGATGCCATTGTTGAAGATAAAACAGATGGTTCAGATTATGTCAATGGAATGGGAGATGTTATTGATCGAGTTGAACCAGGAGATGTACATTTTGTCAACTGGAGGTGAACAGCCTTTATTAGAGATTTAACAGAAGGTGCAGATATTGTCAATAGAAGATGAGAAACCATTGTATGAGATGAAACAGAAGGTGCAAATATTGTCAGTCGAAGTTAAGAGACCATTGTCGGAGATGAAACAAAAGGTGCAGATTTTGTGAATGGAATGAAAGATGTTACTGATTGAGTTGAACCAAGAGGTGTACATTTTGTTAACTGAAGGTGAATAGCCATTGTTAGAGATTAAAAAGAAGGTGTAGATAATGTCAAAAGAAGATGTGCAATCATTGTTGTAGATTAAACAGAAGGTGCAGATTATTTCAATGGAAGTTGAGAGGCAGTTTTGGAGATGAAACAGAAGATGCAGATTAGGTCAATGGAAGTTGAGAGGCCATTATTGGAGATGAAACAGAAGGTGCAGAATATGTCAATGGAAGTTGAGAGGCATTTTTGGAGATGAAACAGAAGATGCAGATTAGGTCAATGGAAGTTGAGAAGCCATTATTAGAGATGAAACAGAAGTGGCAGATTATGTCAATGGAAGTTGAGAGGCCATTGTTGGAGATGAAACAGGAGGTGTACATTCTATCAGTGGAAAGTGAGAAGCCATTGTTGGAGATGAAACAAGAGGTGTACATTCTATCAGTGGAAAGTGAGAAGCCATTGTTGGAGATAAAACAGGAGGTGTACATTCGATCAGTGGAAGGTGAGAAGCCATTGTTGGAGATGAAACAGGAGGTGTACATTCTATCAGTGGAAAGTGAGAAGCCATTGTTGGAGATGAAACAGGAGGTGTACATTCTATCAGTGGAAAGTGAGAAGCCATTGTTGGAGATATGAAACAGGAGGTGTACATTCTATCAGTGGAAAGTGAGAAGCCATTGTTGGAGATGAAACAGGAGGTGTACATTCTATCAGTGGAAAGTGAGAAGCCATTGTTGGAGATGAAACAGGAGGTGTACATTCTATCAGTGGAAGGTGAGAAGCCATTGTTGGAGATGAAACAGGAGGTGTACATTCTAGTGTACATTCTATCAGTGAAAGGTGAGAAGCCATTGTTGGAGATGAAACAGGTGGTGTACATTCTATCAGTGGAAAGTGAGAAGCCATTGTTGGAGATGAAACAGGAGGTGTACATTCGATCAGTGGAAGGTGAGAAGCCATTGTTGGAGATGAAACAGGAGGTGTACATTCTATCAGTGGAAAGTGAGAAGCCATTGTTGGAGATGAAACAGGTGTACATTCTATCAGTGGAAGGTGAGAAGCCATTGTTGGAGATGAAACAGGAGGTGTACATTCTATCAGTGGAAGGTGAGAAGCCATTGCTGGAGATGAAACAGGAGGTGTACATTCTATCAGTGGAAGGTGAGAAGCCATTGTTGGAGATGAAACAGGTGTACATTCTATCAGTGGAAAGTGAGAAGCCATTGTTGGAGATGAAAAAGGAGGTGTACATTCTATCAGTGGAAGGTGAGAAGCCATTGTTGGAGATGAAACAGGTGTACATTCTATCAGTGGAAAGTGAGAAGCCATTGTTGGAGATGAAAAAGGAGGTGTACATTCTATCAGTGGAAGGTGAGAAGCCATTGTTGGAGATGAAACAGGAGGTGTACATTCTCTCAGTGGAAAGTGAGAAGCCATTGTTGGAGATGAAACAGGAGGTGTACATTCTATCAGTGGAAAGTGAGAAGCCATTGTTGGAGATGAAACAGGAGGTGTACATTCTTTCAGTGGAAGGTGAGAAGCCATTGTTGGAGATGAAACAGGTGTACATTCTATCAGAGAAGACGCTCATGCAGGATCTGAAGAAATATGTCTTCAAGTACTATGTAAGCTTCATTGAACTGCGAAAGAAAATTGAAGCATTCTTTAACGTTAAGCTTGCTCATGGCAATTGTTTTAATGTTTCCCGAACTTAATTTCAGGGAAGCATATATATAGGACGCCCAAACTGTCTTATGTTGAGAACAGTCGATACACTTGGTATAAGATGTTGAGTGGTATTTCCAATATGTCCAGTTATTCAAGTGTACTGTTGTGTGCTGATGATAATAACTTCAGTCAGGATAAAGTGTTGTGGTCGCAATGTTTAGTCCTTAAAATGAACTGGCAAATGGTAACGGAATTATGTTGCGTACAAATGATGTGTTGTGGGGTGTAAAGGACTCGGTCGACCAATAACACTTTTTTTAATTTTGAATAACTGTGAAAAATTGTCATGAAGTTTAGTTTAAAACAGTGTATAATTTAAAGTTGACTTTAGTTTAACCCAGAACTTAGTTTCCATTTCAGCATGGGCATGTTATTATTTTATGTAAGTTTTAATCTATGGAGAAGTAAGCAAGCAATTTTGATAACTGTATTAAATTCTAAGCAAATGCTTTATGCGAACACATATAATATTTTCTTCTCAGTACATTTGATAATTGAGAATCTTTATGAAAGAACTGACAAAAATTGAGATAAACTTCACTACAAGTTTCTAATGTAAGCAAGAATATTTCTCAGTGCAAAGACATATCTCCTCAGTGTTTTAAGAGCTTGAACTTGTCAACCAGAAATATTCACAGATTATGAGAGTATCTGCACTAAATACACGCCTCTTAAAAGACAGAAACAGTTTAATGTTTGTGTTACAAGATAAACTAATGTTTGTAGGCTTGAAGAAAGAAACAATTTTAATGTTTATGTTACGTGATATATTGATATCGTTGTAGGTTTGTTTCAAGTGTTTAACAGTACAGCATGACGTCCTAGGTCATCAAAATCATATAATTTTTTTGTTTTTATTATTTTTTGTTTTTGTTTGTTTGTTTGTTGATTTTTTTTTAAATTCCCGAGTCAAAGCCTTAAATGGTATTTTGCCAGTGTTCAGGATCATTAACAGTAAGTATGACTCTTAATATCAAGAGATTAATTGATTTTTGTCATTAAAAAAGATGACAAGTTTATACCTGAAGCATAATCTAAATAATGTTGGTCTGCAAAAAAACTTTTGCAAAGGTTGGTGGTCAGAGATTTATGTCACACTGGGAAATTGTAATTGGTATAATAAAATGAGATCACATTTTACACACTTTAGTACAAACAAGTGGTCGATACTTTTTTTATTGAAAATGTTGTTTGAGATTTTTTTTTACTTTTTTTTTACTCCGACAGTTTTGCTTACTCGAAGACTTAAGCTATGCCCGTATTCCTTACTAAGTTTTGTCATGACAAAATCGAGCTATTTATAAAAGTAGGTATTGTATTTAGGGAGTTACTGCGGATTATCGAGTCGTTAAAACAAGATGGTGATGCCCGTTTTTTATTCAACAGATTCATTTGGGACCTCTTCGCTTTCACCACTGTATTGTGCTTGATATCATACTGTGAATTCACCACTTGGTCAGTTGGTTGTTTAAACCAATTTATTTAATATTGATTGGGAAATAGGTTCTTGCATAATGACTGCTTCTTGGATTAAAGACGAAACTCACACCAAAATTGTGACATGCGAAAAAGGTCTTAGGAGAAGCTCACCATTAGTGAGATTTGAAACAGCAATATCTGAAGTGGGAGTGTGACACTGTAACTCCTCAGTCGTTGCACCTTCTGGTTAATTTATCGACAACGGTATAGTTTAAATCAATGCTTCCAGGAAACCACAGTGAGTTAAAAACAAAATCTCTATACAGTGAAAGGTAGATTGATTTGTAAATTATTCTATGTATACTGAAAATGCATTTGTTTGTTGAATACATATTATATCTCTGTATAATTTTACACTTTTTCCAGAAGGTCTCCGGTGCGTTACAGATTTTAAGGCTTGTATGGGTTAGATATTGCTGCGTTGTGAATAAACGGGATGCCGGCCCTGTGAAAAATGGATTTAAAGTCCGTATGTTCCCAGACTCAGTGACTTACTAGATAAATGTTTCCCTAAGCTTCTACTATGTATATCTTCCGCGTTTCTTATGCAAAAATAGCGCGACGTGATTAATGGATGACGGCATGTCAATGTACACAGCAAAATACGACGTCATATCCGTTACCGTTGTTGTTGAATCGCACAAAACTAACAACCGTTGCTTAAAGAAATCGGGGAAAAATGACGTCAACGGATTATGCTGAACATCGCACTATTATTAAGTTTTGTGTGAATCTCGGGAAGACGCCCACGCAGACGCGGAAAATGCTAGAAACTGTTAGCGTTATGCCTCCTGTTTACCGGGCATTAATTTTCAAGTGGCACAAGCGTTTTAGCGATTGCTGGGAGAGCATTCAAGATGTCAAGGGTCGGTGAAGAAAATCAACCTTGACTGTGAAGTCAGTTAGGGCCGTCAAGGACGCCATTAAAAGAGACCGGCAGTATACCGTTCAGGATGTGTGTACATTTCCCGGAATGAGTAGGGAACAGTTTCTTGCATATTAACGGACAATCTAAACATGAAGAAACTTAGTTCGCGATGGGTCCCTATACATCTTACACCAGAGCATAAGGAAAAGAGAGTGGCTGCCTCGAGGAAGTTTCTTGCACAGTATTGCAAGGATGGAGACGATTATCTGGACTGTATTATTACTATCGACGAGACCTGGATATTCCTGTTCGACCCTGAAACCAAGGAACAATCCCGGCAATGGAAGACAGACGGCTCTCCACCTCCAAAGAAGGCGCGACGGGCGAAGTCCATCGGAAAAAAGATGTACATCTTCATGGACAGGGCGGGGACAATATTACAGCATGCAGTACCCCTAAACACCACTGTGAACGCCGAAGTACAATTCACAATTTATTGAAAATACTGTTTAAAAAACAAATAATACTAGATTTTAAAATGTACATAAAATATATACTAAATACTGTTGACAAATGTACGGCACACTTTATTTCTTATTATCATTGTCTATTTATCATTTTTGCGGCGAGATCTAGTGCGAGCCTTACGCATGTAATCGACCATCACTACAACTGGACAGGGTATTGTTACGCCAGGACATCGCACCGAGCCATTCGGCCGCGTCTACTCAGCTGGAGATCGGCTGGACTTCTAGGTTGTAGAATACGCACCCTGTTCACCTGATATGGCTCCGATGGACTTCCACGACTTTCCGGTTGTCAAAGCTGCACTGAAGGGAAAGAAATTTGATTCGTTCCATGAACTGTCTATGGCAGTGTAGGGTGATGTGGCGGGGTTTGATTAAGACTGGTACAGGAGTGTTTTTGACCAGTGGGTTCGCCGAAACAACAAGTGTATTGACTTGAGCGGTGACTACATCGAGAAGTATTGAACGGCAACGTCACGATGTGACGTAAAAATAGTTACGCTGACGGAATGGTGTTATGACGTCTGGACGAGCTGCCCCTGTGTATGTCTACCATGTATAGATTCCGACCCAGATGCCGTACAGACGTGAAATGTGCTGTACTTATGATATAAAGATGTATTCTGGTCCAAGTAATTTTTGTTTGTTTCTATAACTATTCGTTTTAGAGTTATAACAAAAGTCTACGTAAATCTGGGACACCCCTCGTAAACTCATGTCCTCCCGCATCGAAAAAGGACACTGTAGACCAGTTTAGACAACTAAGCCAAAGAATCGATTCCCGACGCAGTTGCCAGAGGCTGTATTTATACAACTATAAGCCGCTGTGCACTGGACTATAACCGTACATGCATACGCACGCACACATGCACGCACGCGCGCTCGCGCGCATACGCACATACATACATTCATACATACATACATACATACGGTTGCTTATGAACTATATATATAATTTCAACTTAACATTCGCTGCGGACGTTGTTAGAAGAGGCCAGTTTGTAAACCTTTTAAGGGGTTGATAACTTTTGATTTGTAAAGTCAATCTGTCACTACCAAAAAATGATGACCATGTTCTCAAAATATTTTCTTTGAAATGCTTTAAAGCTGCTTACAAACCATTCAGACTTAAACTGTACAAGGGGGGCGGAAAGTCTTGTGCTAAATGAAAAAAAAAAATCCATTTGTGTTTCTGTTGTTGAACTATTCATATGATGAATTAAGTCCAAGTTCAGGCTATGCTGGCAGAATCTCAAGTTAAAAACAGATGTAGTTATTTTGAAATTGTAAATATAAATGCTATTGACTTTCTCAGCAATTATGTAACCTAAAAAAGGGCTTGAATCTGTTTGAGTTTAATTACCATCTCTTGATTCATTTGAATTTCATAAATTGTATTTCGGTGATCGACCATCTGAAAGAATGTGAGAAAACACCAACTATCGAAGAATTCAAGTAAAATTGATTTTGGTAAAAAAAACACGGAAGATGGAAGTTTAATTTATGTATTTTGTGGTGTCTTTCTTTGCACCTTTCAAATTTTGTAATTTGACATGCTAGATTTTCAGTTTGTTGCTTACTGGATTTCTTTCAAGAATGTCTACATAAAACTCCTCAAGAAACAATTTTACTGGGATAACAATAACTCAATCAAAATTTAGGAATGCTTGAGTACAGACAGATGCAAACATCTCTTGGTGTGTATATGTGTATGTGGGCGTGTGTGTGCGTGCGTGCGTGCGTGCGTGCAAGATGTTTTGACTTTTAGAGCAAGAATAACTCACAGAGTGAAGTTGCTGACCGAGGGATGGATGAGTGAGCTGCAAGTGTCACCCATGAACTTTCTCTGCGGGCTGGTCGACGTGCAACACGAAGAGATGGATGAGTGTACTGCAAATGTCATCTGAACTTTCTCTAGGGTCTGGACGACGTGCAACAAGGAGGGATGGATGAGTGAGCTGCAAGTGTCACCCATGAACTTTCTCTGCGGGCTGGTCGACGTGCAACACGAAGATATGGATGAGTGTACTGCAAATGTCATCTGAACTTCTCTACGGGCTGATCGACGTGCAACACGGAGGGATGGATGAGTGAGCTGCAAGTGTCACCTGAACTTTCTCTGCGGGCCGGTCGACGTGCAGCACGTAGGCATGTAGCCCAGATGATCAGGCTTGGCAAGGATGAACAGGTTACCAGAATAATAACTTTTTTTTAACTTTTCAGTCTCTAGAAGACAAATGTGACAGGGTGTACTAATTATGTAAACGAAACGTCTTTAATGAATACAATGACTGCATCTACAAGAAATATTCCAAGAGAGGAATTTATTTAGAGAATGTTAATGCTTTTAATTAAAACAAATATATGAATAATGGAAGAAAATTAGTACAAAAGAAAGGATTTACAATATTCCACTTCTGGGATGAGGTCAGAATTTTATTATGTGAAGGTGTGAATGAAAATACTGTTAAGAAGCTGCTCTGTTATAGGAACAATATCAGCTTACAGCTTTCAGCTTAGTTAGTTGTAAACATAAAGGAGACTTTGGTGTATAGATTTTTATCAGAATGAGGTTTTTGTGTGAGATTGAACAATAAACAGGATGAAAGTATTGTGATGAACCGGGGTGTATTACTCACCAGTTTAATGTTACTTAACGTGATTACACCAGCTAGTGGCTTCTGTGCATGCAATGTTTATCAGTGTTAATGAAAGCTTTTTAAAATATGTACTGGTAATTGCTCTTGTTATTACAGAAGCTTGTATAATTACTAGTGCAGATCATCTGGCTGCTTGCTAGATAAGCAAATGAAAGCTTCTAGTTAACTTGATTATATACCCAATGCAGGCAATATTGTACCAAATATACTTAAGCTTTGTGAAGTTTATTCAGGACAGGTCTCAAGGGCCCAGACTGTGTTTGATATACTAACGTTACATGTTTGTACGGAGATAGACAGATTCTGACCTTGCTTTTAGTTTCGATTTTGTACTTTTTGTTAACATGTGAATTTGTACTTTTTGTTAACATGTGATTTTGTACTTTTTGTTAACATATGATTTTGTACTTTCTGTTAACATGTGATTTTGTACTTTTTGCTAACATATGATTTTGTACTTTTTGTTAACATGTGATTTTGTACTTTTTGTTAACATATGATTTTGTACTTTTTGTTAACATGTGATTTTGTACTTTTTGTTAACATGTGATTTTGTACTTTTTGTTAACATATGATTTTGGCAAATAATTCACAGTGCACTTGACTTGATTAAAACTCTATCAAAAATATCAACAATAGTTGCAATAATATAAATGTGATATTGATAAAACAAAGATCAACACATTTTGTAATACTATGGTAACAGTAATGGTAATAGCACTGAAAATGGTGATCTGATAATTTTCTCCGTCAGTCCTTCCAAACATTTGGTCCAGAGCGTAACTCATCAATTACCGATCAATGTATTGACTTGAAACTTTGAGGATAGTTAGATGACCTTTTGGAGAAGTGCGCGGCAAAGAAACTTAACTTTTTCGTAGCTATATGCAGGGTTATTGCCCTTTGTTAAAAATTCTTAAAAAAGTTTTGTCCAGAGCTTAACATTGAAGAAGAGCCTATTTATCAAACCATAATTCTACATTGGCTATCTGCTGAGTTATTGGCCTTTTCTTAAAATTTCTTAGGAAAATTTTGTGTGTAGGTTGTCTCTGTAACCAATCAATGTTTTGACTTGATATCTGAAGAATGAAAAGATGTCATTGAAGAAAAGTGCATCGTAAAAGTAACGTTGCTCTTACTTGGCTTTTGTGAACTACGGGACATAGCATTTTGAACATTTTATATCGGCAGAAAATAATCTGGATAGCCATTTGTTGCAAATGAACACTATTAGTGTCTGTAAGCCAAAACATTTTTAACAGTGTTGTTCTTTGTATTATCAATTGTTTTGCAATGTCATAGAAAACAAGCCATTTAAGGCATCCACTTTCAAAACAAACAGTCAGTTTTCCAAAAATTTAATTAGGAGAAATGATTACTTTATCGCTAAGATTTTGAACTCTGGTTCTTGATGTTGTAAAAAGTAGTACCTTGACAAACGAAATTACAAAAATGCTCCTACTTGATTTGATAACTACTTTCGTGGAAAGGCTAGACATTCTCACTACCTAAAATACCGTTAATATTTAGGAAACGCTTTACGGAATTCGCGGCCTTGAGAAGAAAACACCACTTAAGCAGCCTATACACAGACTGGTGGCACATTCAGACTTTACATGACTCATATTGTATTTGATGACGGCAATTCTGTTCTTCAGTAACAAAACGTAAGACTGTGGAAATGTTAAGAAAACATTAAATTTTGTTATAATACTTATTTATTGTGTCCGCACAGGTCACGTAATTGGAAATTCATTATAAAAAGAACTTTGTAAGAAAAATATGTGCAGTAAGTTTTCACTACCAGTTCATCAGAGTGATTAAGGTCCTCTTTAAAAATCTGGATATATTTAAAAACATATCTTGTTTCTTTTACAGATACGTGTTTATTTCACTGACAATGAACATTGCTCAGGTCTAAAGGGACTGTATCGTGATGATGCAGAGGCTGTTGTTTATCTACAGCAGTGAGAGAGAGGCTTTGGTTACAAACACCATAGTCCAGATCTTGGAACCACAAGTCAAGCTTCTAGAGGCCACCGTTGAATCAGAGAAGTTAAAAAAAAATGATGCAAGTTCACACAACTTTACATTCTCAAAGTGTTTTTGCGCACTTACATTTGTAAATTTGATGAGAATGATCATTGAAAAAAAACCTGCAAACTTATAGCATCTTCATTAAGCACTTTAAACAAGTTTTTCTTATAGTTTTTCAGTAGGGGATTTGGTTTTATTGGGGTTTAACGCCAGTTTAACAGCTAAGGTCACATCCCGGCGGTCAGTCCACCTAACCAGTGTACCTGGGCATCCAACCAGTTTACTAACCAATTTCTCCTCAAGTGACAGACCATTTCCTCACTTGCTTCAGAAGTGAAGGACAAATGGCCTATAGATCAATTATCACGGAGAAGTTCTGCTGGCCGTGATGGGGATTGAACCTCAAAATTGACAATCCGATGCTCTACCGATTGAGCTAGCCGGGCCGGCTTCAGTAGGGGAATTGTCCGGATAGCTGAAACCTACAAAAATGATCGGGAGGGAAAATGTCCGGATCCTTTCCAGTTTAAATAATAGCAAGTTAGGCATAAAATATACGAAAAAATACCTAACAAGTGTTGTTTGGTATCTAACCAGATTATTAACCAATCTCTCCGCTTCATCACTTGAACAGAGGTGAGAGACAGATGACAAATTGTGAGAGATAACTTATCAGGAGACATTCAGCAAGCACAGCAGCAGCAGCAACAACAACAACAACATCGACGACAACAACAACATTTTATTACAACCCATCATTTACATGAGTTACAGCAGTGAAAAGATATTTTAAAACTTACAACATACGTTATTTTAAAAATACAATAGAAATTATATAATTTGTTTTCCTGTACAATGTATTTTCATATGCCTCTTTTAAATATTTATGCAGTTTCGATATTGTCCTAGTGTTATCTGACTTGACTGAAATAGAGAAAGAAGTTTGCTTAAGTTAAACCACCTTTGACACACTTTTGGAAGAAAACGTAATATCAATGAACAGCATATAAAAACGAAATTTAGATAAATTGCCCCATGATAATAAATGTATTATTTCACATCTATTCTTATTATGTTAGTTTGAAATGTTATAAATAACAAATCAACAAAAATTACAAAACAATAAATACATTTTAGTGAATCAAAAAATTAAAAAATAATAATAAAGATAAAATTCAATACTTTTTCAGTGGAAGTTCCAATAGCAATTGCGTCTAAGAGATCACCACTGCTGTTTAAAAGTTTAGGACGAAAAATCATTGAGTTTTTTATTGCGTGATTATTGAGTAGTATATTACCTTTATACTGAAACAAGAAAATATTAATTAAACCAATTCTTTCTCCGCTCAAAAGCAGTATTGATAAAATATATATCTACCATCTTTATTTTTCCTAACCACAAATATATATTTTTTTTATATTTGTCAAATGTTAATGAAACATACTTCAAATGTTTGTCAAGAACAAACTGTTGGGCCAAAGTTTGTTCACCGTGATTGAACAGTTCTAAGCTTGCTCACTGACTTGTTCTGAACAATCCATGAAAGTCTTTTGGAAATCTCGGCACATCAAACTCCGCTCTGGCAATTTCCTTCATGGACTTGGCATCTAAGACCAGCAAGAAGGCATTCTTTCCTTCGTCAAAGTTGGAGTTGTTTACGGCTGACAAGACTACACCTGAAGAAAAATGTTTCATAATGGTTACATATATATGCTTATATATATTTGCACTAATATGATACCAAAAATCTCAGTACTTGTTCAGCTGTGAGAAATTCGTAGATGAGTAACGAGACAGTCCACTGAGATTAATTCAATGTAATTACAATGAAACCACCTTTAAATGGTACTGTCCAGGCAGTATCATTTTTAAAAGTAACTGGGTAAGGGTTATAATGACAAAAGGAAATATACACGAAATTATTCAGTTTCAAAGCATAATTTATCAATTACAGAAACATTATACTCACGAGATGAGCAAACTACCCTTACAATAATATGTGCGGTCTCCTGCACAGTGACCTCCCTTTCTTTCTTTAAGAATAACTTACTGAAGAGGGAGTGTTCCACCTTTTTTTCTTTTGTATAACTCACTGAAGGGAGAGTGATCTCCCCTTCTTTCTTTTGTAACCATGTGGGCAAAAAAAAAAAACAATCGAGTTCATCTACTTCTCATGCCCCACCAACATGTAAAGTTTGAAGGTCCTGGGCAAAGTTGTTCTTGAGTTATTAATGTGAAACTGTTTTCAGAGCGCAGGTCCCTGTGAGTTTAACCCTTTGACCCTGTTGACCAAAAAATAGGGGTCATTTCCTCATACCTAGCCATCCTACCAAATCATAAGTATCTGTGTACACATGTTCTCAAGTCACTAACTGAAAGCAGAGTGGTCTACCTTACAACCGAAAAATGTACTCTATCTTCCTTGAAAGGAGTCATAATATGAAAGAAATTAAAATGGTTATTTTTCTTCCACATACCATCGTCTTCATCTGTTCCATTAGGGTTTGGAACAAACACCGGTTCGGACGGGTAACAGTTGTCCTCGCTCCATTCCTTGTATGTTTTCGTGTTAATATCGACCTTCACCACCTATCGTACACACATGTAGAATATTATGATTTATGAGACATACTCAGAATCCAAGTTATCTACTGTAAACATTTTCGTTTGCTTTATTTAAGCAGACGGGTATTAGTCTCATCAGACAGTCTTCTCAGCAAATTATCAAACTGATATTTCTAAAATTGATACTTTAGCTCCTAAGGTAAAGTTCTCACTTAGTATTTAAGTACACTCCTTATTTTCCTCTTTTTTTCTGACAGATATAGCTTGTATAAATGGTGCTGCAATTTGTTTGACGCTGTCACGACTGCCTAAATTAATCCGAACGTAGCTTTTTTAATGGTTATGTGTGAGTTACCTGACATTTATCATGACAAAGTAAATCACTTACCGTGTTAAAATGCTTCCCTTTGTGATGAAATCCTACACCATATACAAATCTATACTTCTTGCCATTAAAACGTTGGTAATTGATTTGGGGAAACTCCATACCTACAACAGTTTTAATTTTGAAGTTGACTTACTTAATTGCGTACCTGAAATATCTCGCATATAAAATACAGATCCTCTACTGAAAATATGAGAATACGTTAAACATTATGGACTGCAGTATCGAAGTAAGTTCTTGCTTACAACATTGTGCTGTAAATGTCAAAGCTGAATCCATACGTTTAACTAGCAATGCAAACAAGGTAGAACTCTCTGGACAGTATAATCAAATAATTATTATTTCATTTGTGATGCAAACAGTGCAAAATTTTAGAGAAAAATATCGCAGGTGTTTTGTAAACAACCTTAGTAAACTCCACGCATTTGTTACTTCCCTTTACAGTACAGTTATGAATACGACAGACAGGGAAAGTAACTCTGTCGGTAACGGTTGTGCATAAGACCGACGACCCTAAAACGTTTAGGTTTTTAGGTTGTGGGTTATAGTGCACGATGCAAAAAGCATCCCATTCCAAAGAGGTCTCGGTTCTTTTACATGTTTAATGGGTGGTAACGATATAGGCCTGTATAGCTTCGGTCTGATTTCTCATTCGTAGAAAGTACGGGGGTATCGAATTCGCGACAAAAGAATTCTAGCGCGTTACCACTGGGCCAATGATCCGCTCCCCACCCCCTACGTTTTGGACAGTCATATACCTGTATTTGCGAGCGTTTCAAAGGAACAATGCACTGTGTCGTCTGACGTCATTTCCGCTTTTGCTGCTGAATGGGTAATTTCTACCAAGTTCTTGTTCTTTGGTGTCTAAATCAAGTAAAGCACATTCATAAAATATAATTTAATGAATAATTTCAATTTGATATATCCTGCAAATATTACTGTCAATTTCAATTTTGTTTTGTTTAACTTTAGAACTTATGGTGTTTTATCTCTTACAAAATGAACTGATATAAATATATAAATATATTAAATGTACGATTTCGAATACAACATAGTCCTAAGATATTCTGGAATGTATGTAGGCGACTACGGTTATTTTTATAATATTTTAACTTCGTATTTGTAAATAAATTGAAGCACCTGTTCGTCAACTTTCAACGGAAGCACGTATCGTCTGGGTCCGGGTTCCTCATACTTCCGCATGCACTCTTCACATTTCTCGGACGTTAGGTTCTTTAAATATACATTTTCGAATGCCTGGGACGATTTCGATGCGCAAAGGTCCACCACAATATGACCTTGAACATACAGACTATCTGTTGTACTCAGATATGAAATAGGCAGTGGCTAGAACCACAGGTCTGCAAATCTAGCCATCGATTCCAGTAAAAAGTTCTTTATGCGGTCAAGCATGGAAGTGAAAACAAACTGCTACACAAAATCATACCGTTAGACCAATTTACGGTATATTACATTGTAGCTTTGAAATTAAATTGCTGTGTTACCGAAAGAATAAGTAACCTAAAAAGAGAATAATCGAGATTTTTGTGATTTACAAACGTTGTATACAGATGGAGGCTAAGACGACGCTCATTTAAAATATCGAAAAGTGCTGATAGTTCTGAGATGTTACAAAAACAACATGGCAAAACAATTAATTTGATACTTTAGACATGAAGGATTGAAAAACTGAAACTTAAACAAGATTTTTTTGTATATTAAACAAAATCAATTGCAAGTTTCCATGAATAGCTTAAAAATTATGATCATTCCTTCAGTTTTATATATAAATGTACAAGGGAGCTGTATGAATTACTTTGCGAAGCATTGTTACAAGTTAATGGTGCTTTCCAAAATAGCTAAGCCTGATGTAAGACAAAGTCTCCAGAACTCTTTCTTGTACAAAGTGGACTATTTGAAGAAAAAAACTGTATCGTAAAAGGAAAAACAAAATATCAGCCGATAATATCAAACCAGTTTCTCAACAAAATTCTCAACACGTCTGTTGTATAACTTACCGTTCTCTTCGTACGCGTTTATGTGGTGGAAAACCATGAACGGATCCGCCTCGTACCGTATACCGGGATTTATCTCTTCACCAGTCTTCCTGTTTATAATACGGAACCTCGACTGCAGGTGAGACAAAAATAGCGACATAAAAACTTTTACTGCTTTACTGACATGTAAAAATTCATGGGGGTACTTGTAGATATTTCTGTTCCGAAAGATAACATAGGTTACGACATTTACTCAACTGGTAGATATTAATTTTTCAAAGTCGACAGATACAAAATGTACTCCTATCTACCCTCAGCAAAAGACAAAAAGCGTATAATATATTCTTGCCGAGCTATGCTATGATGTGTTTTGATATGCTAAATTATATCATGGCGTTCCGCCACACTATTTGGTCACAACTGATAGAATCTAGAAATTAAATAAAAAGAAAAACACTATTGTATATTTTCCAAAGCTTTTTCGAGACTGCTTTGTCGTTCTAGTATCATCCAGAATCTGCCTTCTCGCCATAAATGGTCACAACAAAGTAAAATGTGCCATTTTCAGCAAGCTATATATGCATGTTAGGGAATTTCAGTTGTCACATTATGACTTTTTGTCTGTCAAATCTTGTATCATGTTGAACCTTATTTACAATTACTTTACCTGAAGATCAGGATAGAAGTCCAGGGAGTTCGACATGGGTATTCCGCGGAGGTTTGAAGTCAGGATTTTGAAGAGGTTTATAAACAGAGGTTGTTCCACATATACGTAATAGTTCTCTGTGATCCCGAAACTGTGCAGGTAATTAATACTCATCTTTCCCGACGATTTTATTGCCGACATGATCTGACCTTGGGGAAATTTCTCCGTTTCGTCTATATCGAATATGAAACGAAATATGGGAAAAAACTTGAAAAAAATGACTGCGATAAAAAAAAATAAAACCATCGAAAAGGTAAGCCTCTTTGTGTTGAGATAAAGCATTCATGTATGTGTTTCCTTCCCTGTTACTTAAGATATGCTACAGTTGCCATTTAGTCAGTCAGTAACCCTTTTGAGCTCTATGCTAGATTCTGGAACCTCGTTGCATGTAATTGTAAGCTAGTCACGTGGTACTATATTGCCTGCAAGGCTTCGCTGTCTGGTTCAATATTTTTTTCTTACGATATACAATAACGTTATAAATTATAATCAGTTTTTCTTGTTTTTACCATTCTTAGGAGGAAACTTGACGACGCAGATTTTGGGTCCTCCTTTGAAAGAACTGGCGATGTTATGGACTGTACCATCAGGTTCATAGTGGGGATGTGCCGTGGCCGTGTTGACAGCAACATACTCTTTCAAGTCCACCTGCGTTTGTGTAGAAGTTAAGATTCTTTATAGCCTTCATCAAATTTTATTAAAAAACTAGCGGAAAAGTGGAGAATTCGACTTACATATATCAGTATAATGATAAAAGGTCCAAGTCAGTTAACAGTAATGTTTAAGAAGATTTCAAGACTTTCTAGGAAGTGTTGGTTAAAGGTTTAAACATTCACCATTATGTTAAAAATGTAAGAATGTTGACACAATTAACGAAATCTCCTTTTTATTTTATTTTTTTTGCAACGTCAGCGATAAAAGCAATAATGTGGATATATAAATTCTCTACTTGTGTCTGAAATAAATACACTGATCGTTCATTCTGGACATTTAAACTGCAACAGAGTTTTTCTGCAGTGAAAATGTATTGAAAAAAATCGTGAAGCATATGTGTGTATTTGTCACCCATATCATGAGCATTTCCCGGCAGACAAAAACAAAAATAATAAAAACACCCGAAACTTGTAGCTCGTGGCGTTGGGTTGCTGTTGGCTGCTAAAATATGTGAAAACATTGCCATTTTGGGTTTACCTTTCCTAACGACTCCAACGTTTCGGGATCTATTCGGTGTATATAATTGGTTTCTGTTGTCGCATACAACTCATCTTTCATGGGGAAAATATTCACGTTCGTGTTATCATTGCGATCATCCAAAGTGAAATAACTCAGGAACCTTCAACAAAGCATTTATAACAGATATATTTGTAAATAATTTATTAACCTGAAATATAAAATTCTAGCTCACCAAGCTGTGAGAACTGTTAAACCGAAGATATAGAAACAAGTTTGTTTAAAACGTTGTAAGTAAATAAACACATTATAACATTTGAAAAACTGAAGTATTACCACAAAGACAAAACAAAGCTGGTAACAGTACTGATGTTTACATTTGTCTCAGCCAGACCGTTTCCCTCAATCAGTCTGTTTGATCTTTAAGTCGTAAAATGACCCGGAAAATGCCCCATTTTCAACAAAATTTGACGATAGACGTCCAGAATGTAATAGAGATTACGAAACTTTAATCAAACTCGAATCCTGTCAGACTCTCATGGTTGTCTTTCAAATATTTCATGGTAGTAGAACCTTACCCGATGTTACCATTATTTCTTTTAATATTCGGAGTGTCGAGTTACGCTAACAGCCTCCTAGAGGAACTGATACACATCCCGAATTTACACAAAAAGGGATCTTCTAGGGATCAAAGCACAATCATGTACAGTATTATTTGGTTTGACCGTATATTTACTGTATATTGTATGAAAACCTTTGTTGTTGAACCACTAAAACCTCATGTTAATGTTCTGTCTGTCTGTCCGTTTGCCTCTCTGGCTGTAATGCATACAGCAAGACAGAAAAGTCTCTGTGTTCTTTAAAGTAAAAACTTACCTCTGAAATATATTCTTACAGGGATCCGGTGTAGGCAACGTCCCGAACGCGTACACGGCTATTCTTTGAGCGGCTACGTTCGTTTTGTAGGTAAGACTTTGCAGGAAGCGATTCTGATAAGTCACTTTCTTATTTTCTGTCGAAAAATGTAAAGAGTGAAAGTCAGATATGTAACAATATTATCTGGAGACCTTCATTTTGTGACAATTAATAAGCGCACTTGTTGAAACCATTACATTTTTATCTTACAAAATGTAAATTTGTGACTTTTAAACAATTTCTCTTTGATTTCTCTTACCTTCGCCTTGTATCATTAATAATAAATAATAATTAATAATGATAAAAGAAATCATCATCACTATCATCAACAAAAAACCTCGTCAGCAACATCGACAGTAACAGCACTGTCAGCAACATCGACAGTAACAGCACTGTCAGCAACATCGACAGTAACAGCACTGTCATCAACATCGACAGTAACAGCACTGTCATCAACATCGACAGTAACAGCACTGTCAGCAACATCGACAGTAACAGCACTGTCAGCAACATCGACAGTAACAGCATTGTCAGCAACATCGACAGTAACAGCACTGTCAGCAACATCGACAGTAGCAGCACTGTCAGCAACATCGACAGTAGCAGCACTGTCAGCAACATCGACAGTAACAGCACTGTCAGCGTCATGGACAGTAGCAGCACTGTCAGCAACATCGACAGTAACAGCACTGTCATCAACATCGACAGTTACAGTACTGTCAGCGTCATGGACAGTTACAGCACTTTCAGCGTCATGGACAGTAACAGCACTGTCAGCGTCATCGACAGTAGCAGCACTGTCATCATCGATCGAGGGTTACAGCACCGTCAGCATCAGCGACAGTTACAGCACTGTCTTCATTATCGACAGTTACAGCACTGTCTTCATTATCGACAGTTACAGCACTGTCAGCATCATCGAGGGTTACAACACTGTCTTCATTATCGACAGTTACAGCCCTGTCAGCATCATCGACAGTTACAGCGCTGTCTTCATTATCGACAGTTACAGCACTGTCTTCATTATCGACAGTTACAACACTGTCATCTTTGTCGAAAGTTACAGCACTGTCAGCATCATTGACAATAACAGCACTGTCAGCATCATCGATAGTTACAGCACTGTCATCATCATTGACAGTTACAGCACTGTCAGCATCATCGACAATTACAGCACTGTCATCATTATCGACAGTTACAACACTGTCTGCATCATCGACAGTAATAGCATTGTAAGCATCATCGACAGTAACAGTACTCTCATCATCGACAGTTACAACACTGTCTGCATCATCAACAGTTACAGCACTATCATCATCATTGACAGTTACAGCACTGTCAGCATCATCGACAATTACAGCACTGTCATCATTATCGACAGTTACAACACTGTCTGCATCATCGACATAAATAGCATTGTCAGCATCATCGACAGTAACAGTACTCTCATCATCGACAGTTACAACACTGTCTGCATCATCAACAGTTACAGCACTGTCATCATCATCGACAATAACAGCACTGTCAGCATCGACAGTTTCAACACTGTCTGCATCATCGACAATTACAACACTGTCAGCATCATCGGCAGTTACAGCACTGTCTTCATTATCGACAGTAACAGCACTGTCTTCATTATCGACAGTTACAGCACTGTCAGCATCATCGACAGTTACAGCACTGTCTTCATTATCGACAGTTACAGCACTATCTTCATTATCGACAGTTACAACACTGTCTGCATCATCAACAGTTACAGCACTGTCAGCATCATCGACAGTAACAGCACTGTCATCATTATCGACATTTACAGCACTGTCTTCAGTATCGACATTAACAGCACTGTCTTCATTATCGTCATTTACAGCACTGTCTTCATTATCGACATTTACAACACTGTCTTCCTTATCGACAGTTACATCACTGTCTTCATTATCGACAGTTACAGCACTGTCTACATTATCGACAGTTACAGCACTGTCAGCATCATCGACAGTTACAGCACTGTCTTCATTATCGACAGGTATAGCCCTGTCAGCATCATCGACAGTTACAGCGCTGTCTTTATTATCGACAGTTACAGCACTGTCTTCATTATCGACAGTTACAACACTGTCATCTTTGTCGACAGTTACAGCACTGTTAGCATCATTGACAATAACAGCACTGTCAGCATCATCGATAGTTACAGCACTGTCATCATCATTGACAGTAACAGCACTGTCAGCATCATCGATAGTTACAGCACTGTTAGCATCATTGACAGTAACAGCACTGTCAGCATCATCGACAGTAACAGTACTCTCATCATCGACAGTTACAACACTGTCTGCATCATCGACAGTTACAGCACTGTCAGCATCATCGACAGTAACAGCACTGTCAGCATCATCGACAGTAACAGCACTGTCAGCATCATCGACAGTAACAGCACTGTCAGCATCGACAGTTACAACACTGTCTGCATCATCGACAGTTACAACACTGTCAGCATCATCGACAGTTACAGCACTGTCATCATCCTCATCAGCAGCAAGAACTTTAACAAAAACAATGTTATTCTGGTTGTTATCATCATTATGATCACCATCATCACCATCAGCATCAACATCTGCAGCAGAAGCACTAGCAGCAGTAGCAGCAGCATTTATAATACAATATTATACTGGTTTAAAATTTACCTATGTGGAACCTCGTGAACATCGCCAGGGGATCAAACATATGCTGGTACTTGTCCTCGCCGACCTCATACATGCCAGGTCCATTCCTGTACAGACTTCCGCTTACCCAGTCAGGGATATCACCTGAGTAAAGATAAACCTTACATGAACATCCGCTGCCATGTAGCCTGTATGTATGTACATGGGTTGTAATACTTTAATTATATTTATATCAGCGTGTTATAAATTTTTTAGAATATTCAGAAGCAGTACTTTCTGCAAGGAAATTTATAAGAACCTTGTTCCCATACAGAAACACTTTGCTATATAGCAAATACAGGTATAGAAATAGAGATGAGTGAACTTTTACATGACACAATACAATAAAAAATAGAACCATTTTTTATAGGGATGGCAACGAACGCCAAAATCAATATTCGAGTACTCGGTCATTTTTCCGATCGAGTACTCGGTTACTCGGATGATTTCCAATGATCTTCAAAGTTTTATCACAATATATTAACACCGTCTTCGTTTTCTATTTAAATTCATAGATGTGTAACTATAAATAGGACTGCAAGGGAGGTAACTTAGAATATAACCAATAAACAAATTATATCAACATTATAATTTATAACGTTTTAATTAAAGCAATATCGAGTTTAAAACATGTATAACAGTTCATATATCTTTTTTTCTTCTTGAAATTATATAGACTGGTCTGTTTTCAGAAGGATGCTTGAAGCGTAAATTATTTAACATGTTTGTAGTTCAACCAGTAAACGTCACAGCTACATAATGTACATATAATAGTCTTGCTATCAGCAAAGCGTTTGAAATATTTCCAAGCATTAGATTTTGCAGGCGGCACTTTCACTCTTGAAATTTTAATATCTTATTCTAAACAAAAACTTTATCAATATATAAAAAGTTAATGATATTTCTGGATTTATATGCGTAAAGAAGAAAAGGGAGTTACTCTCCTCTATTGAGTAAAGAAAAACAAACGCTTAATCGGGTTTAATTACTACCTTTAATCTAACATTCATAATAGAAATCCGGCCATTTGCTGTTTTCAAAACATAAACCTTAAAACAAGTTTCGGCTACAAACTCTTACACAATTAAAGGTAATTAAATATTATAAGAGGCCGAATGACGTAAGCGACACAGGTGTTCAATCCCATGCGCGTGTCAAACTGTTGATCGCCTCGTTAAATTAATGATATCATTTTAGCACCTCTGCAAGGATGTTTTGATTGCATTTAACAGGTATTTATGAAGATACATGTACATCTCCAAATTTCTGAACTGATTGGATACACCAACCTTTCTAAATCGCAAAAAATAGAAATTTTATATTTTTGCCGAGTAATCGAATATTAATTTTGTTAACCGATATTCGGACGTTCGATCGAGTACTCGGTTAACCGGTTACTCGTTGCCATCCCTAATTTTTTATGTTAACATACCTGTAATTTTCCCTTCGACCGGCTTTTCATGTTCCTCTTTTATGGTTTGGAATAACTTGTGCATTTTTCTGATGGAAGACAAAAGAACAAATAAGGATGGACGTTATATTTCACTAATTTTCAGTTACATATTAGTTGATTTTTTATATTTTACTGACGGTTACATAAACACGTTCCTTTACACAAACTAATGTATGAAAATTATTTTTGTTTTCAAAGAAAAGCGTTTTAAGCTGCTTAATTCGCCAACTGTTTAAAGCGTATGTAAAAAGAGTTACTATATAGATTCATATATAATATAAAGCTGTGTCTAGAATCACTCAGAATAGTTTATACACATTATATCTCACGTTAAATATACCTTTTCACTAGCTAATTTCCGTCCTTGGTGGCATAAATTTACTTGTTTCACTGTTAAACAGCATAAAATGGACTAATTTTACTCTCGGTAAAGATTGTATTGTGTTCAAATGTTAACCCGATATGTATTTTAGATGCATTATAGTTGCTATCACATCTATTGGTAGATATGTTATCACTGGGCATAGTACACAGACAAGACATACATCTTTACACAGTATCTTAATGTTGACACAGTACAAGGTCATCAGACTTATATATGCTGTGTAGTTTAGGTGATAACGCTGTCAGTTTTTATTTATCTGACACGAGTAAGAATCTAAGTTTTCCACAATACCAAATATATGAGAGATATAGAAAAATGGCGACCTTTCCCTACTTGAACTGACCCGTGCAATAAGAGAAGCAACTGTGAGTAAATAGATCAGTTACTAGTAGTAATTGGGTTATTTCCCTTAGATTAATCTTCATATGGTGTTTTGGACAAAGAACTAATTAGTTCAAGTTTTTCCTGCCGACAGTCAATACCGACTATACTAGGCAGGCAAGTTGTTGCAACTTACATGATGACTGCTTCCTGGGGTCATACCCGCACTCGCGCCGAAAGTGAGGAATTTGTAATGTCACTGTAGACTCTCACCTCTGGTGGGATTCGAACCAGCAATCTCCGGATCGGGAGTCCTAACCCCTCGACCCCTGCTCAACAAAAGACACCAAAAGATTTCAAGTATTTTATTTATTTACTAGATATTTCACACTATGACAAATTCATTGATATAAGTTAATATTCTTAAAAAACAGGTCAAGTTCTAAAAGCTCTTGAAACGTTTTCGCTTTGTAAGGAAACCGTGTCAAACCTTAAAAAGATTTAATTTTGTTTGCTTCTTTTTTCCATTTAAACTTACAATTTATTGTAGAAAAAAAAACTCAAAAAACTTTAAATGTTTGAAATAATCTTTTTTAAAATAAATAATTTTATTAAAGATAATTTTTGTGTGAAACATTTCATAAGTTAATGATGAAAATGTGTGTACAACAACACATTTTACAACATTTAAACATACAAACAAACCCCTGTCCAACATTAAATATTTTTTGTCATGTATGATTTTCCCTGACTTATATTCAGATAAATTCTTCACGCTTACTGTCATTTCAGTTTTTAATTCAAACTGATTATGTTAGCTTGATGTAGATAAAAGTTATCTGAGCTTATGTTGATTGCTCTCGAGACACCAACTTATGCTGCCAACAGGGTTGGGCGTGTATGCACACAGGTTTTTCCCCAATAACGACTCCTTTCTATCTCTGGGGTTCATGAAATACAACAGCAAACACATCAAAAACTCACCAACAGAAATAAGATTTACTAAACGCACGTATATTTCTATTTTTTTTTAAACCAGTAGATGGACGTCTATGCAATCTGATCAAGATTTGTCAGTTCGACAATTATCCCCTAAACTTTTACTGGCAACTAACTGCGTAGAAGCTTCACTGATAAGGGATAAGTTGATTTTACAAACTGACAATGGTAGGATACTACGCCATTACGCACCTGTTTTATGCTCTCTCGTGGAACATTTTTTTTTGTCAACAATCCGTCGCTTGGAAGGTAAAATGGTCTTTTTCAATAACAAATCTGCATGTAGGGTTGCAAAAAATCATGTTGTGCACCGAAGATTGGCTGGTGTATTTGTATTTACGTAAAGAAATTTTTATAATGTAAAATTCTAGTTTAGGCCTGAAAACGGGTGAAAGTTTTTTTAGCATGCATTCAGAAAAAAACGTTCTACCTTTGAACAGCTTAAATTTCAATACATTTGTATATGTTAATGAAATGTCTCCTGTTTTCAAAAATAAACTTTTATTATATACTGACAACTTGGAGATCATTGTATCCAGCAAAAATAGTTCAGATATCGAAACTCTTTTTTTCTGGTGAAATGTATTGTGTTGAATCAAGCTCTCATGGCATCCGCAAAGGCTAAACCCACTCTTTCTGGATCCAAAACTAATTTAAAGGGTAATTTGAATATTGTTTGTAATGATACAAACATCCAGGCCACCAACTCAGTTAAATGTCTACATGCTGCTTTGAACCAGCATCATTCTTGTGATGATATTGCTAGGTCCGTAGTTGCTAAAGCCAATGTTCCTTTAAAATATTCAATTCGTGGATGTTCTTACAAGGAAACTGTTAGTCATATCTTTGAATCAGTGCAATAATCATTATGTTTGCTCTTTTGATACCCCAGTTTGACTCCTGTTTGCAACTGTATTTAGCTTTCTTATAAAAAATTGTATCTGTAACATCATTGTAGAGTCTTAGTGTGCCCATGATTGTAGGTGTGTCTCCATGATACCAGGTCTTTGTGTGAGCTATTTTGTTCCTATTCATTTTTGAAAGTTGTCGGTAGAGCTAGCAGATTATTTGGGCCGGCGACACTGTCATACGTGCCAACACATTTGTAAAGGTTGGGGTAGAGGGTTCTACCTTCTGGACCGCCAAAAAGGCTGCAAAAAGTAATAATATATCATAGATATATTTATTTGTACAACAATGTAGGACTGTAGTACAGTCTGTAACGATGGCAAGTGCAATGAATGATTACAAATAATGAAAACAGCATGTAAAACAATAAATAATTTGGTGACTTGAAAATGTTTCCTTTCACAACAGAAATATGATATAATTTACAAAAATACATTTAAATCATCATTATATATTTAGAGTACAAAGAGTAACTAAAATATGAGACTAACCTGCAAAAAGTAATAATATATCATAGATATATTTATTTGTACAACAATGTAGGACTGTAGTACAGTCTGTAACGATGGCAAGTGCAATGAACCATCGTTAAATTCAGTAAAGTCATTGTTGTATTGTTACGGGTGACAGGTTAGTGAAACATTAGTGAACATATAACGGTATCACGTATAGGACAATATATGAAATTAATCTATATAGGAGTTAAGGTCAACAGTTGGGATATATTGGCGTATTTTATTCAAATTTCCTTATAAATTACTTCCCCTGAATCAGATGATTACGTTGGCATTAAGTTCCAAGAAGGGATAAAAGTAAAAGAAAACAACAGGCTGAATAAATCTTCTGTTTTAATAGTTAATTCAATATAAGATGGTAAAATATCCAACCCTATGACATACTCCCCCTGCTTTTAAAATGGCGTCCCGACATTTCCACTATAATAACGAAAGGAAACAAAATAAACAAACATATTAACAAATGAACGAATGAATATTCAAGTGAATGAATGAAATGAAATGAAATGAATGAATGAATGAATGAATGAATGAAAGTATAACGCATCTTATAAGTATAGAAGAAGGCAAAATACAATATCAAAACAGAAGTACGACAAGTCTGTTTTGTAGGCTTCCTGAAAATAAGAAAAAGCTACACCTAAGGTGTAAAATTAGTCACCTCGCGAAAGCGAAATCGTCACATCCTTTACAACCTTTATGCTTCTGAAATACAAAATATTCAGAATAAAACAACAGGACTAAATAAAACTGTTAAAACAAAACCCACAGGTACTGTGTCAATTGAAATGCTACCATAGGTAAGAACATCAGGTCACTACTGAAATGATACACAATCAAACTTTTAACATTAGTACAAATATATATCTGAAATTGGCATTGAAAAGATCTAAACCCAATCTCCATATCTGTCTGGCTGTTTCTGTTGCCTTTCTGGTCTCGATGAAGGTGCAAGACCAGGAGATCCCTGTGGTCGACGCATTGGGATACGATACTTCTGAACAGTATTTGTATCATCCTCCTTAACAGTATCGATGTTGTCGTTCACTGTCTGAGTGTTTGTAGGAAGGTCGGTAGTTGACATAAACGGAAGAAGCAAATTACGGTGTAACATCCGAGATTTCTTGTACCTTGCTCCTTCGCGTTTGACCTCGTACACTGGTATATCAGTGTTAGGTTGGCGAATGACAACGTAGGGCTCCTGTTCCCATCGGTCGGCCAACTTCTGTTTAAGTATCAATATTTATCGATCGGCATAACTGACAAAAAGTCGGAAGTGTAATCTGGTATCATTTTATGTTGTCCTCTATAGTGCACAAAATTTGGTTATCTACCAAAACTAGCGAAACGGCGCATGTTGATGTTTAAATCAATGCTCTTCTTGTAAAGCACTAGTTCTACATTTTTGCTCTTTCAAATTCTAGACGAAAGTGGGAAAGATGCGTTTCACTTTCTAAAATGATATTGATATTTTCTAAGATTACTTTAACAGAATTGAAATCACCTCGAAGGCAAAGATAATAAGGACAGCAGACTTCTAACACTGCTAAAATGCTTAAAATATACCAACAGTTGAAATACCCGACCGTACACAGATTTCAGAATGTTTTGATTCCAACTGCATTATTTGTGGTTCTGCCTACAAAACGAGCTCAATATTTTCTAATTTACTTAGAAATACCACTCAAACATAAAAATGTCGGTACCTCCTGGTCATAGTCCAGATAACTGTACACAAGTCTAGATATTGCGTATCTTTTTGTATTGGCCAATATATTCTCTTCAAACGTAATAGCAAAACTGTAACTCAAAACGAAAGTATCTCAACAGATGCTCAAGACGTCACTGAATTATTTTGACTATACTCGTCAATTCGTTATTTCAATTAATGTAGGTAATGTAACCGATTCAAATGCATGACTGCCAAACCTCTTTCTCTTTGAAGAACTTTAATACCTGTGTAATTGGTAAGTATGTGAAGTTGGCTTGTACATTGTACATCGTAGTTCAGCTTGTAATTCGCCAATTACAAGCTAGTAGTTGGGTATTAAGCTTGTAATTCGGACCAGATACATCCGCATACGTTATATATGAATTACAAGCTAGTAGTTGGGTATTCAGCTTGTAGTTCGGACCAAATACACCAGCATACACAATATTTGAATTACAAGCTAGTAGTTGGGTATTCAGCTTGTAGTTCGGACCAAATACTCCAGCATACACAATATTTGAATTACAAGCTAGTAGTTGGGTATTCAGCTTGTAGTTCGCCACATCTGTTTCAGAGTGCATAATATTTGAATAACAAGCTTGTCGTTGAATATTCAACTTGTAGTTCGTCCAAGACACACAAGCATGTATACTATTTAAGGTGCAAGTTTGTACATGCTTTTTTATAGCCTATAGTATAAATCTGAATGGTCACGGTTGAGTGATTTTACCTTATATTTCCTTTTTATTAGTTCTATGATTGCCGAACCCTATCAAAAGTGTTTGATATCGCCTACACTACAAATCTGTGAGGTAACAGTTGAGTGATATTGCTACATAATTCTTTTATTATTATTTAAATTCGTGCTAGACCCCTTCTGAAGACTTTGGTATGTTATTTACTATAAATCTGGATGGTTACGGTTGAAAAAGTTTGCCTTATAACTAATATTTTATTAGTTCTGTGATTGCCCGACTCATTCCAGTGTATAGTATCACTTAACAAATCTGTGTGGTTACGGTTGAATGATTTTGCCTTATAATAAATCAGTTTGTATTAGTTCCATGCTTGCTGGACCTCCTCCAGTGGTTAGTATCGCCCGACTGGTTATGGTTGAGTGATTCTCCTTGATAAATCCTTTATTTATTAATAGTTCTGTGATTACTGGGCCCATTGTAGTGTTAGGTATCACCTAAACTTCCCTTCAAATCTGAGTGGTTACGGTTTAGTGATTCTGCCTTACAACTCCTTTATTATAAGTTCTATGCTTGCTGTATCCCTTTCAAAGTGTTTGTTATCGTCTACAGTACATTTCCGCGAGGTTACGGTTGAGTTGAGTGAGTTTGCCTTATATAGCCTTTATATTCTTTATGTTTTTCGGACCCATTTTTAAAGTGTTTGGAATCGCCTACAGTATATATCTGAATGGTTACGCCTCAGTGATGTGATTTTGCCTTATATCGCCTTTATAATTCGTTCTATGCTTACCGGACCCCTTCCAAAGTGTTTGGTACCGCCTAATCTACAGTTGCCTTATATCTCTTTATAAGTTAGTTCTATGGTTGATGGATCCCTTAAAAGGGTTGGTATCGCCTGATCTACACATCTGGGTGGTTATGATTTTAAATCATTTTGCCTTATATATGTTCGCCGATGTTTTTGTTACCGCCTATGAGTTTGCCATATACCTCCTTTATTATTGGTTTTCTTATTTCCGGACCCCTTTCAAAGTATTTGGTCCGAACTACAAGCTGAATACCCAACTACCAGCTTGTAATTCAAATATAACATATGCTGGTGTGTCTGGGTTGAACTACAAGCTGAATACCTAACTACTAGCTTGTAATTCAAATATTGTGTATGCTGGTGTATTTGGTCCGAACTACAAGCTGAATACCCAACTACTAGCTTGTAATTCAAATATAACGTATGCTGGTGTATCTGGGTTGAACTACAAGCTGAATACCCAACTACTAGCTTGTAATTCAAATATTGTGTATGCTGGTGTATTTGGTCCGAACTACAAGCTGAATACCCAACTACTAGCTTGTAATTCAAATATTATGTATGCTGGTGTATTTGGTCCGAACTACAAGCTGAATACCCAACTACAAGCTTGTAATTCAAATATTATGTATGCTGGTGTATTTGGTCCGAACTACAAGCTGAATACCCAACTACAAGCTTGTAATTCAAATATAACATATGCTGGTGTATCTGGGCTGAACTACAAGCTGAATACCCAACTACTAGCTTGTAATTCAAATATTGTGTATGCTGGTGTATTTGGTCCGAACTACAAGCTGAATACCCAACTACTAGCTTGTAATTCAAATATTGTGTATGCTGGTGTATTTGGTCCGAACTACAAGCTGAATACCCAACTACTAGCTTGTAATTCAAATATTATGTATGCTGGTGTATTTGGTCCGAACTACAAGCTGAATACCGAACTACAAGCTTGTAATTCAAATATAACGTATGCTGGTGTATCTGGGCTGAACTACAAGCTGAATACCCAACTACTAGCTTGTAATTCAAATATAACGTATGCTGGTGTATCTGGGCTGAACTACAAGCTGAATACCCAACTACTAGCTTGTAATTCAAATATAACGTATGCTGGTGTATCTGGGCTGAACTACAAGCTGAATACCCAACTACTAGCTTGTAATTCAAATATAACGTATGCTGGTGTATCTGGGCTGAACTACAAGCTGAATACCCAACTACTAGCTTGTAATTCAAATATAACGTATGCTGGTGTATCTGGGCTGAACTACAAGCTGAATACCCAACTACTAGCTTGTAATTCAAATATAACGTATGCTGGTGTATTTGGTCCGAACTACAAGCTGAATACCCAACTACTAGCTTGTAATTCAAATATTGTGTATGCTGGTGTATTTGGTCCGAACTACAAGCTGAATACCCAACTACTAGCTTGTAATTCAAATATTGTGTATGCTGGTGTATTTGGTCCGAACTACAAGCTGAATACCCAACTACTAGCTTGTAATTCAAATATTATGTATGCTGGTGTATTTGGTCCGAACTACAAGCTGAATACCGAACTACAAGCTTGTAATTCAAATATAACGTATGCTGGTGTATCTGGGCTGAACTACAAGCTGAATACCCAACTACAAGCTTGTAATTCAAATATAACGTATGCTGGTGTATCTGGGCTGAACTACAAGCTGAATACCCAACTACTAGCTTGTAATTCAAATATAACGTATGCTGGTGTATCTGGGTTGAACTACAAGCTGAATACCCAACTACTAGCTTGTAATTCAAATATAACGTATGCTGGTGTATCTGGGCTGAACTACAAGCTGAATACCCAACTACTAGCTTGTAATTCAAATATAACGTATGCTGGTGTATCTGGGCTGAACTACAAGCTGAATACCCAACTACTAGCTTGTAATTCAAATATAACGTATGCTGGTGTATTTGGTCCGAACTACAAGCTGAATACCCAACTACTAGCTTGTAATTCAAATATTGTGTATGCTGGTGTATTTGGTCCGAACTACAAGCTGAATACCCAACTACTAGCTTGTAATTCAAATATAACGTATGCTGGTGTATCTGGGCTGAACTACAAGCTGAATACCCAACTACTAGCTTGTAATTCAAATATAACGTATGCTGGTGTATTTGGTCCGAACTACAAGCTGAATACCCAACTACTAGCTTGTAATTCAAATATAACGTATGCTGGTGTATTTGGTCCGAACTACAAGCTGAATACCCAACTACTAGCTTGTAATTCAAATATAACGTATGCTGGTGTATCTGGGCTGAACTACAAGCTGAATACCCAACTACTTGCTTGTAATTCAAATATAACGTATGCTGATGTATCTGGGTTGAACTACAAGCTGAATACCCAACTACAAGCTTGTAATTCAAATATAACGTATGCTGATGTATCTGGGTTGAACTACAAGCTGAATACCCAACTACTAGCTTGTAATTGGCGAATTACAAGCTGAAGTACGATGTACAATGTACAAGCCAACTTCACATACTTGTAATTGGTATCGGTTGTTTCTCTTGAATCACTCATGTGTGGTTCCCGTTTTTTGTGCAGTTTTTTGTGCATTCTCTGCAATGAGAATGTAGGACATACTTTTGTCCTAGTATTTTCTCATCTTATTCTGTAAGTGGTTGTTGTGGACTCCATCACAATGTAATTCATCACCATCAGAGTGAGTCTAGAGAATCGAGGGTAGACTTTTAGTTTGTCTTTGGCATCTTAAGACCTTATCCACAATTTGGCTTACTACATAAGTTTGTATAAAAAATTTGAAGAATGTGATACATTATACCTTGAGAAATGAATGAATATTTTGGAAACGTTCTGTTGTTGTTCAGTGAACTACGTTACAACTGGTGCCCAACGTCGGTTACAACTGGTGCCCAACGTCGGCTACAACTGGTGCCCAACGTCGACTACATCTAGTGCCCATCGTCGGTTACAACTGGTACCCAAGGTCGGATACAACTGGTGCCCAACGTCGGTTACAGCTGGTGCCCAACGTCAGTTACAACTGGTGCCCAACGTCGGTTACAACTGGTGCCCAACGTCGGCAACAGCTGGTGCCCAACGTCAGTTAGAACTGGTGCCAAACGTCGGTTACAACTGGCGCCCAACGTCGGTTACAGCTGGTGCCCAACGTCGGTTAGAACTGGTGCCCACCGTCGGTTACAGCTGGTGCCCAACGTCGGTTACAACTGGTGCCCAACGTCGGTTACAGCTGGTGCCCACCGTCGGTTATAACTGGTGCCCACCGTCGGTTACGGCTGGTGCCCACCGTCGGTTACAGCTGGTGCCCAACATCGGTTAGAACTGGTGCCCAAAGTCGGTTACAGCTGGTGCCCAACAACGGTTACAGCTGGTGCCCAACGTCGGTTAGAACTGGTGCCCAACGTCGGTTACGGCTGGTGCCCAACGTCGGCTACAACTGGTGCCTAACGTCGGTTACAGCTTGTGCCCAACGTCGGTTACAACTGGTGCTCAACGTCGGTTACAACTGGTGCCCAACGTCGGTTACAACTGGTGCCCAACGTCGGCTACAACTTCAACTGATGATAGCAAAGAAACGTATCTCAGTGATTTTTACAAAAAAGCAATGAACTGATAAACTAACAAAGAACAAAGCGAGCAGTATAAAAAGTTGATCAAGTTAGTAAACATGAAGTTGTCTATCTGTTTTATCGCTAGAATTGTTAAGTGTTCTGGGATTATGCAGAGTAATCAATTTTTCAATATAATCAAGATGTATGAACTCTTTCACACTGCTCGTACAGTTTACACTCTCGTGTTTTACTTTACACACAGAAAAGGAGGGAGCAAGGATTGAGTAATTAAAATCTATCGCGGAATTAAGACAGGACACTTTATTCACCGTAAACAGTGTTTAAAAGAAACTTTGTCAAACACTCTACATGATCAGGCGGCTAGTACACACATTACATTACAGGGCTTGTCTTTGTGAGTATCATATTTTCGTGAAATTCTTAGATTTGAAAATGTTTATTTTACAGACAATTTTCGGTAATCTTTGATTCAAATTCTATTAAAATTGAAATAACTGCAGGTCTGGATTGTAAAGCAGACTGTGAGAAATACATCACTATGCATGAGTAATAATTTATTGATAATTATTTCATATTTCTGAAGGTTCTTTGCTAACTCTCGTAGTATCTGAAAAAAAATCAGGTTTATCCTCTGCTATTCAAAATATGCTGCAATCGTGCTTATAACTGTTCAACAAGAGCATCGCCTGCGGCTGCCAACGCTCGACTGTAGTTATTTTTTACTAGAGATAATATTGAAAGCAGTCCTTGAATATGAACAGCAAAACTACATGTACTTTGAATTGAAACAGGAGTATGTTTGGTGAAATGGTCATCGGCAGTTACTTGTCAGAAGAGGTGCAATAATTTTGAAAGTCAGTAATGTGTATTATATTTTTGTTTGAAAATCATGAAATGCCGTAAAAATTAATAGGAAAAATACGATTATTATGTTGTAAATATAGAACGCTGTATTTCTATGCTCTCCATGTTTGATATAGTATTTTCAGGTCTTCAAAAATTAATAATTAGATAAATTAATGATTAAATGGATAAGAAGTATAATGAAATGTAGCAGTTCTGTGACTCTCACAAATATTTCTATTATACAACTGTCGTGTATGAATGTTGGTACATGTGTGTGCATTTGAACACTGATCATGACTGTAGGATGCTGATGCATAGATATCAAGCATTTGAAACAGCTGTAATTGAAACACTTACATACAACATTGATGTGATTGTCTGTAGATATGGAAAGTGAATGAAAATTTCAGTGTCATAAATGTACGAATGTGTGTTATAATGAGTTTTATATGGCAAAAAGTGGTATAAATTTGGAAATGGAGATGACAGAGTCATGTAACTTGTCATACTTCTGTGGCTTGTCAGGATAAAAAGTATTGCAAATTTAAATAAAATAAGTTCAGTAACAAGGAAGATATTAGAATTTTTTTGTCTGGTTTTAATCAGTGTTCAAAGTAAAAAGGGGAATAATTCCAGAAGTAAAGATGACGGAGTTATGTAACTTCTACTACTGTAGGTACATCAGGGGTACTGGAGTCGCGTAAATGAATTTAACATGTTTGACAAATACGAAAATTACTTTTTAAGTATTTATTTTGAATTTCAGCCTTAATATTTTACTTAACATTGATTTTTTTACAAATAATGGAAAATAAGTTTTACGATAAATTTAACAATAAATATTTGATATTAAACCGACGGAGCTTGAAGCTTGGCCTTGTTTTCAAGTACTGAGGAAACGAGACTTCATCAAAATATTTAATAAGAAAGGTTTATTTTTTCTTTGTCAGAGCAAGTCAGTCTTATACAAAAGTGATAGAAATGAGTAACATGAAACATAAATAAGTATCCGATAAATAAATAAATGTAAGATGACTTCACGTCTCTCATTTTTACTGATACTAATTTATAGTCTGTTTCAAATATGCTATTAAAATATATAAATATATTATATAAACAAAACATTGTTAAACAGGAGATCCAAACGCCTTTCTTGAGCCTAAACGTCTACAAGATAAGTGATCGAGAAAACGTTAAACAGTCACATAGAGCTTCGTTCGGAGTATACGATACATGTAGGGTGTTCCGTTAGGGCAAGCGCGTTCGCCCTGAGAACGCCAAAAGCCAAAGCGCGACCGTACGATGGTGACAGTATCGGCACCATCGTACTGTTGTATTGTCGCTATCGTACTGTCGCGCTTCACCATTGTACACTCGTAATGTCACCATCGTACTGTCGCGCTTCACCATTGTACTTTCGTAATGTCACCATCGTAAGTTACAACTGCAGACATATGAAATTTTTTTGATTATACTACATACATGCCATTCATACTATATGCAGCAGCAGTTCCCTTTCTTAGACGTCGCTTTGCCTATTCATGAGGGCATTTTGTTTGTAGAATGTTCCAGTGAGACGTTTTACCTCAAACTCCTCGCCCGGGGGGGGGGGGGGGGGGGGGGTACTTGAAAAAATTTTGGCGGGGGGGAGGGGTTCGGATAGAGGTCTTGAACCCCGACCCCATTGTAGACTACTTTTTCCTTAATACGCAACCCCATTGTAGACTTTTTAGGCATCTCAGAAACCCCATTGTAGACCAACATGCAAAATCATACACCCCTTTTTCAGGTGTTTATACATTTATATCATAAAATTTTAAGACAGTATGAAGCATAATTTTATTTTTAACAAGATAAATTAAGACGTTAACTCAATGACAGTCCTTGCTCTCAATGACTGCCTTTCACCACTTTCTTGTCTGGGTGGTGCAACAACAGTGGCTTGCACAGGTTGGTTATTAACCTAAATACCAAATTCCATTTTAGCAACAAAAAATATCATTTAAAATTTCAGAGCAAATCGAGGTCAAATGATTAATATTATTCCATGCTCATGTATAAATACCCTTGTCCATTTCATGTCAAGTAATTGGATATAAGACAATATGCATGCCATGGACTGCTTGTAGTTTGTTTCAGATGTTATTTCCTGCTGGGCAATACTTAGAGATTGTGATAAGGGATGTAATTTATATAATAATTATGAGATAAGCTCTAAAATGACAGGGTACTGTTATAATTCAATAAAGATGCTGACCTGCTATGATTAAGATTCAATTATAATCCCCCCCCGGGCTCCTTGCACTGGGTACGTCTCGCTTTGTTTCTGTACTGATCAGGGGAAGTAACCGCTGCGTGGAGATTGTGGATTTACTTGTGGTGGCAGTGGTTTCTGTACTGATCAGGGGAAGTAACCGCTGCGGGGGGATTGTGAATTTACTTGTGGTGGTTGTGGTTTCTGTTCTGATCAGGGGAAGTAACCGCTGCGAGGGAGTTTAGTTTTACCTCTTGAAATACTAGATCAATATAACTGAACAATACCACACACAAAGCTTTCTTTACACAGACCAGTCTTTCTCCAGCATCCTTTCTTATACTTATTTTGTGGCTGTACTTGACGTGTCAACGTGTTACGGTGGACCTACGTTTTGCCATGGTAATAAGATTAAAACTTAATCCCTTTCTCGTCAATTATGTTAAAAATTTGGTAATTTCTTAGCATTACGAACCTTACAATAATCATTCTTTGATGGACTGACTGTATATTTTCAAACTACCTTTGTGTAAAATTATATTAATTAATTTATTAAAATTATGTTGACTAATTATGAAATGAACTTGAAGGTAGAATACCAACAATTCCAGCTACTTTACGAATAAACGTGCCTCCGAGTTTACAACAACTTTCTTTTATCTATGGCAAAGTGAAACCTACAAGTTTATTTACCCACCTACATACTTTTTTTCATCTTTTTGTCCATAACTTATACACAATTCTAGGTATATCACTTTTACACATACTTCTAGATGACAACTGGTCTTCATTTACCTTTTTACGCTTATTCTCGTCATCCTTTGGTAGAGCATACGGTTGTCAATCCAGGGGTTCTAGGTTTAAACCTTACTAGGGCAGGGTACATTTCTCCATGTTACTTGATCTCAGCAATGCATTTATTACTGATCATGGACAATATCTATATAGTTGATCTCGGACAATGCATTCATAACTGTTCTTGCACAGTGTCTCTATCAACGATCTCGGACAATTCCTGCATAGTTGATCTCGGACAATGCGTTCATAATTGATCTTGGCCAATGCGTCCAGCGGTTATTTCAACTTATTTGTCACTCACCACTAAAGAATAATAACACTAAAGATAATAATGGCCATTAAGAAAAAAAGAACATAAGTTTTTCTTTTATACATTAAGACATAGAGAAAACGTTCCTTCCAAAAATGATACAACAACTCTCGCTACATTAAGACTTATATTGATAATGTAAGTTTATCTGTTGCACTTAAATTTTGTAAGTTTATCTGTTGCACTTAAATTTTGTGGGATAATAATTCATTCAGTTTAATTCACAATTACATGATTTCAATGAAAACCATAACATATGTCTCTTTAACACGATGAATGAAAAGCTGATAATTCGAGCGTCACACATAATCACCTAGTAAACAGCATGTATATTGCGCAATGTCAGTATGAACATTCAAATGTTAGTTTATAAGATAGGATTTAAACACGTTATCTTTGTACAAATAAGATAGTGACATAAAAAAATGCACCGGAAATGCATTTATTATACAACTATATTATTGGTGTTATTTGATCGCTAAAATATCAGATTTTGTAAACTGTGTCTTATGTAACTGTGAAATAAAGCAATTAGTTTTACCTGGAACGGATATTATCACAGAAAATGTCAGTATGGCTTAAAATGAAGTATAACCACCCGGTTAGACATGTTGTCGACGCAGTCATTAACACATTTACAAGTTTACTTTCAAAATAAATCTTTAAAGAGACGTTTCCTAGAATTACGATCGTTCTATTTCAAAATCATATATGTTAATGATATTAAACGAATCGTTTCCTGGTCTCACTTTGTAAGTCAGAAATTCTAGCGGTTCGATCCCCGATCAGGCTCGTCCCGATATAACCTAAACCCAGCCCCCTGCCCCTCCCTTGATCAGCCCATTGTAATGGCCAGTGCATACCAGCCCATAATTGTATAAATACAGCTCTGATAACTGCGGTCTAGACCGTTGGTTTTTGATGCAGGAGGTCATGAGTTCGAAGCCCGGTCTGTGTGGTAATGTTAATTATTATATAAAGAGTTATTTTTGTACAATAAAGGGTCGATAGGGGTTTATAACAACTATTTAATATTTATTATAAGATTGGACTGGTGAAATACTTAACTTAGTAAAATGTGTCGGAACCGTCAATAATTATTAGGCAATTAACAATGACACCAGTACTCTCGGTACAGGGTTGGCAAAATTTTTACTTTTTATTGGCCCTAATATGAAGCAATTTGTATGGGTCTTAAAACAAGGCCGAATTGTATTTTAATGACCAATTCTTTGCTGTTTTAGTTTTAAAGTCTGTTGTACTGTGATCTTCCTATGTCTGGCGTCCGTCCGTCCGGATTTTCTTCAGACAAAATCTCCTCCATCACTTGATGGCAATCATCCTATGAAGTTTAAAGACTCTTGGTAAAATGGTTCTTAAGTTACTAAGCAGAAATAGGGTTCTTATAATACAATTATCTTATAAAGTTTGAAGACTCTGGATGTAATGGTACTACAGTTACTCAGCAGAAATACTTTTCACTCTACAGTTGTCTGTGACCTTGACCTTTGACCTACTAACCCCCAAAACAATATGTTTTTTTTGTTTAGTAAAAACAATCATCCAATGAAGTTTGTCGGCTCTGTGTGAAATGGTACTCCTGTTATTGCGTGGAAACAGTTTTTACTCTAGAGGTCCCTCTGACCTTGATCTTTGACCTACTGACCCAAAAACAAAAGTTTTTTTTCTACTTAATAAGGGCAATAACCCTGTGAAGATTGAAGGCTTTGGGTCAACTGGTACTTAAGTTAATGAACGGAAATGAAGTGTGACAGATAGACAGACAAACAGACATCCAAAACAAAATGTCTCCACCAGAAGGGCGGGGTTGGGAGGTGGGGGCGAGACATCATAACAAACAATAGAAGGTCTAACCCTTGATGTTTCAGAGCAGCTGATTTTTTAAGTTTTCCCTATGTGTCTTTGAGAAAAATCAAATGACCCCCGGGTGGGACCAGTTTTGACCCCAGGGTCATGATTTGAACAGACTGGGTAGAGGTTCTCTAGACAATGCTACATACCAAATATCTAAGCTGTACGCGATTTGGTTTCTGACAAAGAGATTTTTAAAACATTTTTTCCTTTATAACTATAAGTTAAACAAGTGACCTCCGGGGCAGGGCCTATTTTGACCCAGTGGCTATGATTTGAAAAAAACTTAGTAGAGGTTCACTGGACAATGCTACATACCAACTATCTAAAATCTAGGCCTTGCGGTTTTTGACAAGAAGATTTTTAAAATTTTTCATATATAATTCAAAGTAAAATATTTGACCCCCGGGTGGGGCCTTTTTTGATCCAGGGGCCATGATTTGAACAAACTTGGTAGAGGTCCACTAGACAATGCTGCACACCAAATATCTTTACTCGATGCCTTGTGGTTTCTGACAAGACGATTTTTAAGTTTTCCTTTTATAAATCTATGTAAAATCAACTGACCTCTGGGATAGGGTCAGTTTTGACTCCAGGTTCATAATTTGAACAAACTTGGTAGAGGTCCACTAGATGATGCTTCATACTTTTAAAATCTAGTTTTAGCCCCAATAAAACCAGAAATGCAATAGACCAGAACCATCTGAACAACTTTGGCAGAGCTTCATGCAAGAAACATCCCAGGCAGGCAAGTTTCATTATATTTGGCCCAGTGGTTTCAGAGAAGATGTCGTTTGAATGAAAAGTTGACGACGGACGGACAAAGACGATCAGAAAAGCTCACCTTGAGCACTTTGTGCTCGGGTAAGCTAAACAAACGTAAATGAAAAAGGGTAAATAAAAAAAAGAATTCTGAGTACCCGTTCATGTTGTCGATCATATCATTATTTAGTGATATACATCACTCACTTGGATATCACTGAAACATGTCACAATGTGAGCAAATGTCAGTAATGAAATCTGCTTTCAAAATTGTACACATGGTACAAATGAACTGGAAAAAACTTTAGAGCAGAAAGAAGAACAACCAAGGTCAAAGTGGAAGTCTGCACGCTGAATTAAACAAATTCTTAAAATTTCATTGATGTAGCTTCCAAAACAAGGAAGTAGGTCATTAAGTTAAGTCAAGTCAAGGTCAGCCAATGTTAAAGTCGAAGTCTGCATGGAAAAGTATACAAATTGTTAAAAATTAAGTCAGTTTGGAAAGGAAAAACTCAAGGTCACGTGACAGTCAAGGACACATGTGGATGAAGGTTAAGTTACCCTAGCCCAACCAATTTGAATGAAAAAGAAAATGGGGGTGGGGGTACCCAGGTGGGTGGGGTGGATACTTTGTTTAGGGCCAAGTTCTTCCAAACCCTATCTAATAAACTAGGCAATGCTGAACCATTCAAGACCTTTCACATTCTGACAAGAAGATTTTTACTCTATAACTCTATGCAAAAGCAAGGGACCCTGGAGGGGACCAATTTTGACCCAGAGCCGTGATTTGTACAAACTAGGTAAAAGTCCACTACATAAAGCTACGCAGGAAATATCTAAACCTAACGCCTAATGGTGTCTGACAAGTATACCATTTTTTCCCTATATAAATATATATGAAATGAAGTTTCCCCTGAGCTAGGGCCAATTCTGACCCCAGAGCATTGATTTGTACGATTAGATGATACTACAACCAAATATCTAAGCTCTAGGTCTTGTGATTTCAGACAGGAAGATTTTAAAAGTTTTTCCTTTCAGATGCCATGAAAACAAGAGTTCTTTCTGCATGTAAATCCATGTGAAGTTTTCTTTCAGTTGTCCCTCTGGTATAGGAGATGTTGTTTGAAGTTAATTGTTGACGACGGACAAACAGCATATTCTAAAAGATACTCCTGACCTTCGATCCGGTGGGCTAAAAAGTAGGGGATAACGACTATGCAAGGACGGTTTAATATTTTACTTGTTTGCTCATCGTTTTTCAGAAGATGCACAAGTTGTTTCAAACCATAAAAGAAGAACACGAGACACCGGTCGAGGGAAAAGTTACAGGTGCGTACCATGGTATTGACCAACGTCAAGGGAAAACGGGCATTCGATCAATCTTTTTATTGAAAAAAATAGTCTGCTAAATATGGCATATTTTTCACCATACTCCTATGATGATTTAAACTAAAGAGTTTGATCTGCAAGATAAAGATAGCATAGACACACTCTTGGTTCTTTTACATGCTAAGAGTGTGGTCCCAGTACATTAGACCTCGATTTAGAGATTCATCTGGAAGACGACAAGTAGTGTCAGTTGAGGGGCGTGGTGATCGAACTGTCGTCTCCCCATGAATTACACGTTGAGGGGCGTGGTGATCGAACTGTCGTCTCCCCATGAATTACACGTTGAGGGGCGTGGTGATCGAACTGTCGTCTCCCCATGAATTACACGTTGAGGGGCGTGGTGATTGAACTGTCGTCTCCCCATGAATTACACGTTGAGGGGCGTGGTGATCGAACTGTCGTCTCCCCATGAATTACACGTTGAGGGGCGTGGTGATCGAACTGTCGTCTCCCCATGAATTACACGTTGAGGGGCGTGGTGATCGAACTGTCGCCTCCCCATGAATTACACGTTGAGGGGCGGGGTGATCGAACTGTCGTCTCCCCATGAATTACACGTTGAGGGGCGTGGTGATCGAACTGTCGCCTCCCCATGAATTACACGTTGAGGGGCGTGGTGATCGAACTGTCGTCTCTCCATGGATTACTTATTGATGGGCGGGGTGATCGAACTGTCGCCTCCCCATGAATTACACGTTGAGGGGCGGAGTGATCGAACTGTCGCCTCTCCATGGATAACACGTTGAGGGGCGGGGTGATCGAACTGTCGCCTCCACATGGATTACACGTTGAGGGGCGTGGTGATCGAACTGTCGTCTCCCCATGAATTACACGTTGAGGGGCGGGGTGATCGAACTGTCGCCTCCCCATGAATTTCACGTTGAGGGGCGTGGTGATCGAACTGTCGCCTCCCCATGAATTACACGTTGAGGGGCGTGGTTATCGAACTGTCGCCTCCACATGGATTACTTATTGATGGGCGGGGTGATCGAACTGTCGCCTCCCCATGAATTACACGTTGATGGGCGGGGTGATCGAGCTGTCCCTTCCCCATGGATTACACTTCTTGTATGTTACCATTGGACCACTGATTTCCCCTCACCGGCTAAAGCATCATTAATACTCTCGGTTTCCAAATGAGTTAAGGGGTATCCGTATTTTCATTAACTTAAAGGAAATACCACTTCAGGATTCTTAAATGATGACTAATACGTGGATGAAAATGTTATACCAGTATTAACGAGTGAAAAAGAAAATCATCACAAATTATTTGTTCATTGCCCGACCTTTTATATTTGTAAAGGTGATATCCCTGACTGGGTATGTGGAAGTCTGTACAGGAATGGACCCGGCATGTATGAGGTCGGCGAGGACAAGTACCAGCATATGTTTGATCCCCTGGCGATGTTCACGAGGTTCCACATAGGTATACAGACGCTTTAGTATTACACTTTCTATTGAATTGTGGACGTTGCTGCTGCCACTTCACGGTTTTCGTTGTTGTTGTTGTTGATGATGATGACGACGACAGGAACAGAAGTATTCAAGGGAATTCAATTCGAAGTTATTTAAAGTAACAAGTCAAGCGGTAAAAGATAAAAATACATATTTAATTAATTTTCATTATCATTTTTAAGTTTGTTTTGTTGAACTACACTGTCATTTTTCTGAAGCATGCTTTCAAAACTATAAATTCAAGACATGCAGCTTTCATGACAAAATAATGATTGTTTATAATTCTGTTGAAAGAACTTCTGGTTAATATATCTAACTTTCACTTTTGACTGTTGTGACAGAAAATAAGAAAGTGACTTATCAGAACCGCTTCTTGCAAAGTGAAGCCTACAAAACGAATGTAGCTGCTCAAAGAATAGCTGTTGGTGCATTCGGGACATTGCCTACACCTGATCCACGTAAAAATATCTTTCAGAGGTAAGTAGACTTTAATGCTCTGACTGATCTTGTGTATAACATAGAGTTGTACCTCGTATCTTACTTAATTGGCAGATTCGTGAAGTTACAACTTACGATCAAGACGTTGTGGATTTGTATCCCAACCGAATGTCCAGAATCTTTTTGCATTCTGGCTTTGAGGATGAGTGCACGAGGGGTAGAGCGCTGGACCTTCTAATTCAGAGGTCACTGTTTCTGTCCTCACCAAGTGTTCATCAGTGGCTTTCTGCATTCAACACTTTCGATGATAGCACTTGTCTGAACACAGAAAGCAGTCTGAAAGCACTTGTCTGAACACAGAAAGCAGTCTGAGGGCACTTGTCTGAACACAGAAAGCAGTCTGAGTGCACTTGTCTGAACACAGAAAGCAGTCTTAGAGCGCTTGTCTGAACACAGAAAGCAGTCTTAGAGCGCTTGTCTGAACACAGAAAGCAGTCTGAGTGCACTTGTCTGAACACAGAAAGCAGTCTGAAAGCACTTGTCTGAACACAGAAAGCAGTCTGAGAGCGCTTGACTGAACACAGAAAGCAGTCTGAAAGCACTTGTCTGAACACAGAAAGCAGTCTGAGAGCGCTTGTCTGAACACAGAAAGCAGTCTGTCTTAGAGCGCTTGTCTGAACACAGAAAGCAGTCTTAGAGCGCTTGTCTGAACACAGAAAGCAGTCTTAGAGCGCTTGTCTGAAAACAGAAAGCAGTCTGAAAGCACTTGTCTGAACACAGAAAGCAGTCTTAGAGCGCTTGTCTGAACACAGAAAGCAGTCTGAGTGCACTTGTCTGAACACAGAAAGCAGTCTGAGTGCACTTGTCTGAACACAGAAAGCAGTCTGAGAGCGCTTGTCTGAACACAGAAAGCAGTCTTAGAGCGCTTGTCTGAACACAGAAAGCAGTCTGAGGGCACTTGTCTGAACACAGAAAGCAGTCTAAGGGCGCTTGTCTGAACACAGAAAGCAGTCTGAGGGCGCTTGTCTGAACACAGAAAGCAGTCTGAGAGCGCTTGTCTGAACACAGAAAGCAGTCTGAGGGCGCTTGTCTGAACACAGAAAGCAGTCTGAGAGCGCTTGTCTGAACACACAAAGCAGTCTGAAAGCACTTGTCTGAACACAAAAAGCAGTCTGAGGGCGCTTGTCTAAACACAGAAAGCAGTCTGGGGGCACTTGTCTGAGCACAGAAAGCAGTCTGAGAGCACTTGTCTGAACACAGAGAGCCGTCTGAGGGCGCTTGTCTGAACACAGAAAGCCGTCTGAGAGCACTTGTCTGAATACAGAAAGCAGTCTTCGAGGGGGATTTATATTAATTGCAAGAAATTGTTTCAAGGTTGATGTAGAATAAATTGGCTTAAAAATGTAAAGTATTAAGCGCACTGTATTATTATGTAAAATCATGTTCAAAGACCCGATATACAGTTCTCTCAGGGTTAATATGAACAGATATGAGAGTTATACTATCATTTTAATAATCTTTCAACGGTTATTTATACAACAGTATCTCCTTTTTCTCCTTTTATCCATGAGAACCATAACCTATAGTTAAACAAAATAAATGATTATGAATATTTTATGCCGCAGACGTTTTTTTCCAGGTTCCTGAGTCACTTGACCATGGATGAGCGGAACGACAACACGAACGTGAATTTTTTCCCCATGGCAGATGAGTTGTATGCTACAATGGAGACACATTATCTACACAGAATAGATCCCGACACTTTGGAATCGTTGGGCAGGGTAAAAGTGTTGATAGTCACTAAACATGTTTCATGTTTAAACTTATCTATTTAACATCGATGAGGCAAAAATGTGCTGCGACTTATACCAATCCCTGTCGATCGCTTTCTTGATTCACACCAATATCCGACAATTTTCAAAATAACCTTAAAATTACTGATTTCTTTTGATCTGGGTGAGAAACGGATGAATCTGCAACAGACAGTCACTTCTGTTTCCAGTGGTGAAAACATATCTTTAAAGTAAACACAATTCGTAAATAGTACTCAAGTGATTCACCATATGTTTTTTATTCTATAAATGGTGAGTGGTCTCCGTCCTATGAATACTACAGTTCTCAGCTATAAATAAAATGTTGAAGGTTTAACAGGAACAGAACGGCACAACTTCTGTCATACAAAGCGAAATGTTGATATTTTTAATTACAAATAAAACTTCCTACAAACTAATAACATTTTCAACACAGATGAACAAACATCCGAACAATTGACTGGATGTCTTTTTATTATGTTAGGTTTCCCACGTGTTTAATAGATATTTTCGTTGGGAATTAGCCGAAAGAAAATTGTTTTGTGACAATGTCCTATACTCGTTCAAATTACAAAAATATCGATGAACTATATTTCTGTCCGGTAATAGGCACGGCACCAGTAAAGAGTATATATTGTACACTTGTTTTTGGCCCAGGAAGTCATTGATTTGATTTAAATATAATCTTATCTCGAGCACAAGTCTCATAAAACCACAGTAATCTTTGAAGTACACCACAATCGTCCTTTCAATGTATGCTCTAGCTCACTAAAAACCTAGTTTGTATTTCAATCCCATGCAGGTGGACTTAAAGGAGTATGCTTCTGTCACCACGGTCACGGCACATCCTCACTATGAACCTGACGGTACAATCCATAACATCGGCATCTCCTTTAAAGGAAAACCCAACATCTGCGTCATCAAATTTCCTCCGAAGAAAGGTAGCATTAAAACATAAAAAGTGATTCAGTCTCTTTATAAAATATTCTCAAGTGCACAAAAAGCCGTTTTAATCTTTTATCGTACACTTACCTTTTTCATGTGCATCTCGTGAACATGGTAAAAGCAACATTATTTTGTTGAAAATAAATCATGACAGTCACAAGCTAGTCATTTATCCGGCGCTAACGGCGGATACCCATGCTGTCCGGGGAGGTAATTATGATAACTCTGTTCGGTATTATGTAAAGTCAATGGTTTACATTGATGTAATTCTATAATGATGATTTTGTTAATCCGAAAGCAGATGATCACACTAACTGTATAATACTTTAACCAGGTTTAGAAATGGGAAAGTTTTCTGTCATTGTTTTTCTCCACAAAATATTCTGATTATTTTATTCAATTTTTGGTTTTCTTCGTAGAGACAACTAAGGTTTTCCCGCAAGGTCAGATCATGTCGGCAATAAAATCGTCGGGAAAGATGAGCGTTAACTACGTACATAGTTTTGGGATCACAGAGAACTATTACATATATGTGGAACAACCTTTGTTTATAAATATCTTTAAGATCCTGAGTGCAAAACTCCGCGGTATACCCATGTCAAACTCACTGGACTTCCATCCTAATAGCCAGGTAATGTACAGAACCTATTATTCCATCTTAAATTTTGTGTAAAATCAATGTTATATTAGTATTCAAAATGATAAAAATGTATTACTGTCAAGATAATTATATATTCTGAAAATACAGCGAGTGCTTAAAATCATATAAATTAGAATTAACAGGAAACTCTTTAACTTTTAAGAGATATATATATGGTCTTTGAAAATTATTTTGAATTCTGTCATATCAAAATTAAAATGCTTAAGATGTGGAGGTAACTATTGTATTATATTTACCATTTTTTACTAACTATGCTTTCGAACGATTTCTTAAATCCGTACATTTTAAAGAAATGTCAAACAAAATACTGTTGATAGAAAGGAATGGTATCAGTTGGACCCCCACTAACTTTCAATATACTTTATTTAAGCAAAACATGAAAAGTGAAAATTCGATGATTTATATTAGCTTACATTTCAGTTATGATAAATTGACTATCTTTTATGTATTTTGTTATATATCGATTAAACAAGTCTGTATTTTTCCCTGCTATATCGCTTGGTTTGCAGTCCCGGTTCCGTATCATAGACAAGAAAACTGGGGATGAGATAAATCCTGGTATACGGTACGAGGCGGATCCGTTCATGGTTTTCCATCATATAAACGCATACGAAGATAACGGTACGTTTTAGTTTCAAGTGAGATTTTCGTTTACAAATGGATTATCTGTTTGTATTTTGTTACCAATATACTGCTTTTTGTCTCTTTTTTGTAATTACCTGGTTAGTGCATTAGGTAATGGTTTGTTTATTCAGAAAACGGGGAAAAAAACAAAAAAGAAAAATTCAGACCCATTGAATCGAAAATATCAGCGTCCTGTGCTGTCGTTTAAAACAACTTCCTTTTATTTTTTCTACTGGTATATTACGTTGATTTCATTCATTGACTTGTTGGCTGAAACTTTAAAATTTGATGGACAATCTCAATCTTATTTTACTACATGGGGACTCGCGCAGGAATGGGCTTAGAGTAATTTGAAAGCTGGTTACACATACAACAGGGTAGATTTCGCACGACATGTTTGATTGTGACAGTACAGTAGATAATAATATTCTGTTAACCTGACTTCTTGTAGAACTTTAACAAAGGCAAAGGAAGATGAACAAGTATCTAATAAACCCTTTTCTTTGAGAATAGATCCCAGGGACATTCCAGAGGTGTTTACTGGATTTCACAGGAAATTATATGCAGCTTTCCACAACATTTATGAGCCAGTTAATCAGTTTTCATTACTTTTACAATATTTAGCACATTTTATGGTATATCCGAGTGACTGTGAAGGAGGAAGTGGCGGGGGTGGGGGGCAGGTCAACGGTTTTGAGTGAGCCTCAGTGTTGTACAGATATTTAATCATTTTAATTAATCTTTGTCAGCTACCTAGAAAATATTTACTTCGAGTGTCAATCATAAATTTAAATCATTAAATCTTTTTTTAGACTAAGGTGTTTTCCAGAGCTTTTAGACCCTTCTCCATATTTCCGTACGCATCAAGTCACATTGCCCAAAACGGAATACTAACTTGAGATTCTCATATATCAGTGCTTCAGCGGCATAGAATAGAGTAGGTGAAACTTACGCCTATTTATTTAACAAATATATTTTGATAAAACATTTAGAGCCTCTCAAAGTTTTGAAATAAAGTCTTGTTGATATATTTTTTTGGTCAAGGTCATGTTGTGGTGGATCTCTGCGCTCTTCAGTCGCCAGAGGGACTTGACTATGTTTATCTAAAAGACTTAACGTCCGACAAATGTGAAGAAAACTGGAGGAAGTATGAGGAACCCGAGCCCAGACGATACGTACTTCCGTTAAAGATTGACCAACAGGTGCCTCTGATAATAAAACATATTAATGAAATTTATAAATTTTGTAGTTATATATTATAATTATGTTGTATTATATTGTATAAAGTTCAGCGGAAAATACTTTTAGGGGGAAAAAAAGTCAGTTTAACTGTTTTCGAATACTTATCGTTGAAATAAAAATAATCGTAGCAATTCATTAAAAGGAGTATATTTATGAGTTAGAATTATAAAATTTCTTCTAAAATTTCATATATAGACGCCGAAGCACAAGAATTTGGTAGAAATTACAGAAACGGCAGCAAAAGCGGAAATGACGTCAGACAACACAGTTCACTGTTCCTGTGAAACACTTGCTAACACAGGTAGATTGCACCTTTAAAAGGGCTTACTCTGAGACGGAGAAAACGTAAAAAAAAAACATATGAACATGAATAACAAAAAAATAATAATTGCAAAATAAGACCATATATATTTGTATTTGTTTACAAACTGCAGACTTAGAGACCCTATATACAAAATCGAGGTTCAAGCAAAACCTGTACAGCATTTTTCTGACCGATATGGAAACAGTCAGGCATGGAATTTGTCAAAACGTAAAAAAAGCAACTGAGTTTGAAAGGCTGACGGATAAAACCTGACCTTTTAAAGAATACGGACATATTATTCCATCTGTTCCATTCACAGTTTCTTTTATTATGTATTTTTTGCAACAGTCAGATGGGCTGACATTATCAGTTTGGTACACGTTATTTTAATTATTTTTTCAGTAAAATATCAACAGCGATCTAAAAATGGATTTTCAGGTTGTGCCCATTCAGATTGCAGAAATTAAGATATTAAGTTCGAATGGTACTAAAGACATGTCAGTGGGTGGTGAAAGAGGATCTGAAATTGTTTTTCTTATGTAATTCTTTGGTTTTTTTGTGTTCACAAGAAAGTCTTTGACAATACGAGACAAAATAAAAAAAGGATTAAATCTGCGGATGGGTTTCTCAGATTGTTGTCCGCCCGCAAAAAAAGGGCAGGGATATGGAAATGACCCTGTCCATGCGCGCGAAGCTTTCGTTTAAAATGTTGGTCTGTAACTCATCAGACTTTGCAGATAGTTGGTTGTCGTATAGGAAAAGTGGAAATCAAAAGAATTATAACTCTTCAATTTATTGACTTGAAACGAGGATAGTTAGATGGCATATGTAAGCATTGAAAACTAAAAGACACATAACACTGGCTGAACTGTGTTCTATGTTAGTCCTTTATTAAAACTTATTATCAAATTGTGTCCTGGTCATATTTCTGTAACTTTCTGATGTTTTTATTATGCTCTTGAAGAAGTTAGATGGCATTGAAGAAATGTGCAGAATAAAAGAACTATAACTACACAATGACTATTGCAGAGTTATTCCTCTTTGTAAAAAAATACAAATATAATTATGTCTCTAGAATGGCAGTCACCATCTTGTGTAGTTTTGAATTTAAAGGAGTCTTAGCATAGAGGGAAACTACAGAACCTTAGAACTATTTGTCTTTGATGGCTGTTTGTACAATATTTTTGATGTTATTGAATTAGTCAGGGAAAAATCTCTGTAACCATTCAGTGTATGTATTTGAAACTTACAAATTTTCAAATGGCATTGAGAAGCAGTACAAAGAAACAGAGCCGTCACTCTTTTGTATCTGCAGAGTCATTGCCCGTTAATTATAAATGCTATTTTTGAATGAACACATTTTCGGGTCATCTGAATTATGTTGAACTTGAATTATTTGTTTGTTCATAAGCTCTGCTTATATCACAGACTGATTTAAAATATCAACTGTAACTTATGTTTCTGTAGTTCACACTGATGTTCACCTGTATGTCTTCCTTATACTCGTTTATCCAACAGTAATTCATTCGGTTATGGATGACCGTGTTAAACTTTGCTCTTGTTATGCCGGCTTTTGCTGGAGTCTGAAGAAGTAATTACCAAAATATATTATATAATCTTATTCCTTCTCAGGGATAAAATAATTCCCTACTTATCAAGCTTATCAAGTTTCGTCGTTGCCATTCGTGTATCATTTCAAAAAGAAAACAAAAACAGTTAAAAGAAGATCGAGTCACTTATGTTCAACATCGTAAAGTCAATCTGTTACTCGGTGTACATCTCTTAAATGATCGGAATGTAAAATTATTTTTTCTGGTAAAATATCGCTTCAGACATGGATCTCCCGCAGATCAACTACCAACGTTTTAATGGCAAGAAGTATAGATTTGCTTACGGTGTAGGATGGCATCCGAAAGGGGAACATTTAAATACGGTAAGTAAATTGAATTTATCAAATGGCAACCGTTGTCTTTAAAATAAAAGAACGACTTAGCATTTGTTTGTATTACCCACACGTATATTATATCCACGTGTATTACACACACGTATATTAAATACACGTATATTACACACACGTATATTATATCTACGTGTATTACACACACGTATATTATATACACGTATATTACACACACGTTTATTATACACACACGTATATTATAACTCGTGTATTACACACACGTATATTATACACACGTTTATTACACACACGTATATTACACACACGTATATTATACACACGTATATTACACACAAGTATATTACAAATACGTATATTACACACACGTATATTATATACTCGTATATTACACACAAGTATATTACAAATACGTATATTACACACACGTATATTATATACTCGTATATTACACACAAGTATATTACAAATACGTATATTACACACACGTATATTACCTTCACGTATATTACACATATGTATATTACACACATGTGTTTTACACATATGTGAGAGAGGCTCAGCTTTAACTCACAAAGGTTTATTTGAAATGTTTACTCAATCCACGTCTTATATCTCAAATTTCTGCAAATACTGAATGTAAAGTATCGCGTCATGCACGTAGCATGTTTACTACATGTATATTAACATATGTAAAAAGTACAATGAATTAAGACATGTTCATGTATAATGTTAAACTGTAGGTTATTAAGATTGATACGGTGACGAAGACACACGTTGAATGGAGCGAGGACAATTGTTACCCATCCGAACCGGTGTTTGTTCCCAATCCTAACGGAACAGATGAAGACGATGGTAGGAGACGCCTTTTTAAACTTGACTGTATTTAATTTTTCATCTGCCAATGCATAATGATAAAAAGGACTTTGCTACATTTCACTCTGGACCAGTTTTAGCGCAACATTCAAGCTCTGATTTGAAATTAACGGCATGTTTTACACGCACATATATATGAAAATATGATACAATAGCAAATTAAGTTGTTCATTGGAAAAGAGTCAGCTGATATTTATAACGGAATAATATTTTTTTAAAGTAGTTTTTACACAAAGTAAAGAACAATTTTAAATCAAAATTGTAAAAACCAATCGTCTAGTGAAGGACATATTGCCTTCAAACTTCCCTTCTATTACATGGTTTTCAGCAGAATGTTAGGTGTTGAGATTGTGATCGTCAAAAAACAACAACAACATATTTCTAACAACTAAAGTATTGTTTCTAGCACGTTTTATCTTCTAGGTGTAGTCTTGTCACCTGTAAACAACTCCAACTTTGACAAAGGGCAGAACGCCTTCTTGCTGGTCTTAGATGCCAAGTCCATGAAGGAAATTGCCAGAGCGGAGTTTGATGTGCCGAGATTTCCAAAAGACTTTCATGGAATGTTTAGAACAAGACAATGAATAACCTTGAAGGTCGTTTTGTCATGGAGGACGAACAGGAAAGTTATCACCACGTCCATTTGAAGAAGATTTTATAATGAAAAAAAAATTATTACACGCACATTTTCAAGATTATGTGATTGTGATGAGCTTTTTTTAAAAACACTGATTTGCTACTTTGTCATAAGGTGTAAGCTGATATACAAATGTTTGTGTATTTGAGGGGAAACAACCATATGATTATTAAAGGTTATTAAAAAAGTAGTGTGTGGTTGTGATGTTTGTAGCTTATTCTAAAAGCCGGTTGTTGAGAGTTGTAATCTGCTACATCAACAATAAAAGTCAAGGCAAGTCAAGCCAAGTCAACTCAAGTCAAGTCAAGTCAAGTCAAATTTTAGTGCCATAAACATACAAACATGTTCATCGCCACAAATCATATGAGGCGCCCCACTACTAAATATAAATGGTGTTACACAATAAAAAATAAATTAATAATTTACAGAAAAAAAACATGATGAAGATCTTTCTACGAACGATGTTATATTAACATTGTAAGTCTATCAGTTAGTTTGCAAAACTTCTTTTTCGCGTTGCCTTGTACATATATTTTTTGCTAAATTTACAATTACTCTTTCATTAGATGACATCATAATAGTGTTAGATTTATTAAGATCAGGTCATACACAGTAATACCTTTGCAAAGTAATGTCTTCTTAATTCTGAATAAAATGGACCAAAAAAGCAAGAAATGATACGTAGATTCTTCTTCATGCATATTACATTTGGTACATAAATGGTGGTTTCGTTCATTTTTTCTAAATCGGCCTTCTTCTGTTGGAAGTTCATGTGCGGAACATCTAAACCTAGATAAAACAATAAGATGTGTAGCATTTTCAAAACAGTACTTCTCTTCTATAACGTCTTTTTTTAAAAATGTTGTAACTCTCTAGTTTTGAACAAGAACTGAACTCTTCTCACAACCGTTGTAAATATTAATCATTTATTTTTTATGACATTATTCAATTTGGTGTTGTCTAAAGTCATATCATTCCATAAATATGCAAAGCCTAGTGTTGATAACAGATCATGTGCATTTTTACCAAGACTTCATAATATCAACATTTCTATTTGTCCTAACTCTATATGCTAATGAGTCAGAAGAAGGAACGACGTCTAGGTTCAGTCGCTTTTTGTTATAACACTACCACTGAAAAAGTGCACGGAACAGAGGTCAGGTGATGATAAGTTCGATCCTCTGCTCCCCTAATAAAACTATATATTTTTGGCTGAGACGTTAAAATGATATTCACTGATAGGTGTTATACATGTAAGAGAACAGAAATGTCTGTGGAACGGGACGTTTTCTGTAGTATACCTAACACAACTGACCTCTTCATGGGGCATCGGCCAAATGGAAAAACACTACCGCAGATGAATAAACTCTAAGGGACAGTGAAAAAAAAACTAATTTTACGTCATTAAGAATAATGTCAGTGATTTTCTTGTTATATCATTGTTAGCTTATACATTTCAATGAGCACATTAAATAAGTAATTATTAACTTGAAAACAAAAATTAAAATACTTTGCATGAAACCACATGGGTTAGATTCCTGAATCTTGGTACGTGGCGTTGCTTAACTCTATTCCTCGAGTCCATTACTAGTCCCGTTCTAGAGATAAAATGCATTACCTACCATACTACCTACCTATTTACCGTACTTCACCCACCGTATCTTACCTACCTTACTTACCTACCTAACGACCGAGTCAGAATGAAGCATGTTTTGGGATCATTACTGGTCTCCCCTTATGTGTTACAGGTTTTATACAAAGACGTATAGGAAAATAAAGATAAAACCTTGTGAGTTTTTTTTTTGGTCATGTGAGGGATTCGCTGCCTTGTAGTGTTTGATTGTTATTTTACAATAAGTTATCCAGATTTGCATTTTTATAGCTTAAATACAATTCTAGAAAACTAAGAAATGCGTCCTCAGTGGGGCCTCATTAAACACGTGAAACGTACATGGGTGTAAAGCTTATACCTTTGCACTTATATTCACTTTGGTATAAGTGCATAAAGCAGTTCTACACCATTTTTAACCAAATAGATTTAAGTAACAAAAGATTTGCCAATTGACAATAGTGTGCTATGCTTTGAAATGTCCTTGAAATCATGAATGAATGCTCTATGTCCTAGGTGATAGGTTTATGTCATTTTAAAGCTAAGCTCTAATCTGTATAGTTTATGATTATTAAGACGAACAAAACGGACAGGTCACGTGCCTGTCGTCTGCTGTCATGTGATACCTGATTTATAGCGGTATTATGTAAGTTTTCTCCTTAACAATGCCTAAGGCCAAACACAAATTAATTAAGTTGAATGGAGTGAAATATACAAAGTGTTAATTGTTATGTTTTTTTCGGCGTAGCTGTATTAAAATCGATTTTGACCTACATTGGTAACGAATGGCATTGTTTGATACAAATTCCTCACCTGAAGAAGGAAGTTTGCCATTCGTTAAAAGTGCTCCTGTTATGAAATTTTAGGGCAGAATTCGAATTGTTAGTTTAATTGCGTGTGGAAATAATGCAATAATAATAGCGTTAATGCAGCCGTAAATTAAATGTCAAAACGTTTCAACCATGAACAATTATACTAAATGGAATAAATATATGTTATTGGATATTTAATTTATTGAAAATGATATTGACGTTTTTACCAATAAACTCAACATTTCTGGAAATACTATGCGCGTTCAGTGTTTGCCAATGTCCGGATACTATACACTTAGATATAAAAATAAACTTATGGAAAAATAAAGTATGTACATTCTATTCTTTAACCATAGTGCTTTACAAATTATTTTAGCATCTAGGATTGTGTTTGCTATTTAAATGAGAAGACAGACTCAGAAATAATAAAAAAAATGCTGAATTTAGGCCTTTTCGTTGTGAAGTTGTATAGGATTTTCCATTTTACGAAAAAAAGGGTCTTGGGCTACGATAAACACAACCTTCTTTTGAATCGCCGAGGCAGGTGTAATCATGACACACGTGACGTTTATGCAGTTAATACTTCAAACCAGGAAGTCAATGTGTTTTATAGGCCTATTTAGTTTTTTTTTGTGGTTTAATAACGTTTTTGTTTCATCTTGAACGCTACCGTTTGCTGTTAGGAATTATTTGATATTGTATCTGTTAAGGTGAGTTACCCGTTTGTTCAGCTAAAAGTTGGACGTGTTCAGTAACTGTATATGAGACAAATTACATAATAGTTACATAAGCATCCTGTGTCAAGTAAAATCCAACACACAGGTACTTCACTCTAGATTTAACTGCAGGGATTTGATGTCAATTGCAGTGCTGTATCCTGACGTAAAATTTACGGACTTTGTGCAGATCTGGAAACAAGATTTCAGGAAAACATGATCTCCAGCTTTCAATTGAAGAGGAATTAATAAACTAGACTCAAGGTACAGCAACGTCAATTCAGTTAAATACTAATACTAATAAAGTAGTTTATCTTGTACAGTGTCCTTGTATACGTACTCGTATTTTATTGGTTAGAACTTTGTGTCCGTTTTTATATGGAACACCACTACTGCCTTGTTATTTGTATTGTGTTATACATTGTAGATCCATGTAAAAGAGGTATACATATTCCTTTTGACATGTACATGTCTGTCTAGATTGCATAACTTTTTCGTGATATGCAGTGTTTTAGCTTATATATGTGATGTTAGTTCAATGATACGCTGTTCAAAAGTGTGTGTGTACAGTAGAATACGCAGCGTGATATGTGGTGTTGGAATTTATAATATGCAATGCAATATATAGAGAGAGTTTATTATACCCCGCCCCCACAAATATAGTTTTTTTTCTTTTTTCTTTTTTTTGGGGGGAATCACTTTGTCCCGTCCCGTCCCGATTTTTTCTTGAATATCTTTGAAACCAGTAGGTATGTTATTGAAACCTGAAATATATATGTAGGATCACAATGCAACTCCATGTGCCATATTGGTAATTCAGAGTTGTATTTTGTCTTAATTCTGCCCCTTTTTGTCACTTGAAAATGTCCCAAAATTTACATTTGTCTTGAATATCTCTTAAATAACTCTGACTTGTACAATGATGTAATTATTTCCCTGCTTCACTTTCAAAATGTCCCAAAAGTTACTTTTTCTTTATTGTCTTTAAACCTTATATTAACTTAAATTTAATATTTTTATTAGGGATGGCAAAATTAGCACATTTCAGCATTCGAATGTTCGGATCTACTTGCATTCGAACGTTCAAATAAATTTCAAACTTGAAGAAGTTTCCACTGAATTTCTAGACGTAGAATTGTTTACTGCGATAAGACCCGAGTGCTCCCAAATGCACAGATATCAAGTGTATTTCTCGGTATCCAGTATCCGTATTTGGTAATTCCCTACTCGATTTAAATTAATGCTGAGTAATGTCAAGTCGAAAAGAAAAGGAAATATAGACTACAAACAAACGATGACAAGGTTTATTTATCTACCCAATTTTAATTGAATAATTCATGAGTGATTATTAAGGCAAACAAAACGCAAAAAAGTAAGATACAAGAAATTATATAAAATAATTTACCGGACAATAAACAATAAATATGAAATTGTTAACTTGTTCATTTTTTTTATTTAAGAATATTGTTCATTATAATGTCAATCAAACGAGGAACCAACATTCACATCATTCTTTCTAAAGAACACAATTTTAACCACAAGATCAGGTGAATCTATTTCTCACGAGGGAATCGAACTTCATTTTGTTTCCAACAGTCTAAAGGATTAATCTCCTCGTCTACTGCTTCTAGGAGGCAGCGGCGAATCTCGTCAATGCCAGGTCTACTCTTGCGTGGAATCAGGAACGCACGCTTCCGGCGCTTTGGTGACGGCTCCACGTTATCATTCCTTACGGTGACCTTGAACGGAACATCATCAAGGCGTGTCTATAACGTTACAGTTCGACGGCACTGGCCCAAAAGAAAAGATAAATCTTTATAGCGAATGTCAAGAAGGGAGCCAAAGATCGAAACCGAGCCAGCTGTGTCGTCTGCAGTCGGCTGTCGGCTGGTACCGATGAAAGAGATCACGCGATATTATATGTTTCACGCTACCGATAAGTTCGCTGTCGTCACTAGCACGTCGAAGGGGTCCGTCCACGAGCCCGCAAACGATAGGGTACACCTCAGAGATCGACACATGCGACTCAGTGCACATGTAAAAAGTAGTCTCGGCTTTGAATGTCCCAGTCACTAGACACGTGGTGCTCGGTGACGGTAAGGTAACTGTCATTCGCATTCGAGGTCCATGTATCTGTCGTAATCGCTGCGCTCTTGACATCTTTGAGGCCCTTAACGAGCTCCGACTTCGCCGCTTCAAACTGGCTGCCTATCCGTGCCCGCATTGTGTTACGGCACGGTATCTTGTATTCAGTACTCATGAGGTTACGGAAGCACTCACCCTCTACAGTATTTAGAGGATGCAGTCAGTGACAATCATGTCCGTAATGGCCTGGGTGATCGCATCGGTCCTGGTTTTGGGGAGATACCTAGGTGTATTAACAAAGCTCGCTATCGATGCTTGCTTCTGTGAGTCAGCCTTCTGTCCCTCTATGCTTGGACGACATCTACGAAGATATCGATGATCGCGTAGATTACTGGTTGTTCCAGAGTAGGAGAGTGTAATGTTGCAAAGGTTGCACGTGACGCTCTTCCGATCAACAGAACGTTGGAAATGCTTCCAAACGTTGGAGAAACTGAGGCTGGCATGATTATCAGCAGTATTAATGTGAATTGTTAAAGAATTCTGTAAGAGAATAAATCTTACCAAAATTTGGGTCTGTATAAAGTAAAAGCGGGGTATTTGCCAATAACTGACTGACACGTTGTGTATTTGGTTTCTTCCTGTGGCACAATCATTGTCACCGACCGATGCGTAACTGACACATAACTGGACAATTTGTTTGACACAAACATACTGATATTTTCTAGTCCTACACATTTTATGTGACACTTGTAAAAACACAGGCCGCTAACGCATTTTACGGTCTACTGGCCACAGGTGTGAAGATAATTGCTGATGCAATAATAGGTGTGACCTCACCTTTTTTCAACGCTTTTCTGACTTCGTCGACACTTCTTGCTTTTTTTATTAAATCCAAATAAGTAACAGTTTAAAATGTTACTTTAAGTTTTCACGAACATTCGAATACCAGAAATACATCCGAATGTTCGTAATCGGGTCCGAACGTTCGAACGTTCACTTACAGTCCTAATTTTTATATAAAAGACCACAATGTAACTCCATTTCCCAAGTTTAATAACTCAGAGTTGTATTCTGGATTAATTGCGTCCTTTTTTTCTCTTAGAAAATGTCCCATTTTTTTCTGAATATCTGTGGAACCAGTATAGTTATTAACTTGAAACTTAACATATTCGAAGAAAGAGAGGCAAACCTTCAACATAGTTTAAGTGGGGAGGGGTAGCTATTTAGGAATCACTTTGTCCCGTAATGTCCCGTCCTGTCCCGTCCCGTCCCGATATTTTTCTTGAATACCTCTGAAACCAGTATAATTATTTTATTGAAACTTGAAATATTTATGGAAAATCGGAATGCAACTCCATGTGCCAAGTTTAATAACTCAAAGTTGTATTTTGACTTAATTTATGCCCCTTTTTTTCTACACTGCGAAAAATATGTAAATATACGGGAGTGTACGGAATTCCGTATATCATTAATATACGGGTAAAAATACGGAAAACATAAAATACGGAGATGTACGGTGTCGTATATCCAGCAAATCCGTATATGGCCAAAATACGGTGTTCCGTATACTTACAAAATACGGAAAACTAGATATACGGTGTCCGTATTTTTCTAAAATACGGGAACGTCATAATAAGTCCGTATATTACTAAAATACGGCATCCCGTATTCTTACAAATACGTGAATCTAAAAAGACTGCATATTCATGAACAGTCGTATACTGCTAAACTACATATCTCCCTTTATTTGAAAGTTAAGAAAACAAGAATCAATGTACTTTTCGTATATACTGAAATACGGGTGTCAGTATACTGCTCAAATCTAGTGTTCTATAAATTTGTAAGTAATGGGACCTATTACGTGTCTAAAACACGATAGTTTTTCCAAATATTACTCGAATGCGGCATTCCGTATGCTTAAAAATTTGGAAATATGTAAAATGGTTCAGAGGTCATTATTTTCAAGAAGGAACATCTCTAGAAAACTACTGATTGAGAAGTCAACAAATAAAATATGTATCTGTAAACTGGAAAAGTAATAATTATTATAACAATTATTTGATTATTTAGATTATAAATGAATAAAACGGCATATCAAATCAAGTCAGTATACTGCTCAAATAAGGGTTTCTGTATATTTACTAATAAGAGAAACTTTAAATACTTTTCAGTATATTCCTGAAATACGGGAGTGTGCTTGCAAGTCCGTATATTACTCGAATACAGCATTCCGTATATTTGAAAATACGAAAATAATATCGGCCAATTACACAGTTACAGTTATATAGAGTTATAAGTACTAGCTGAAACTAAGGATCTTTATATACCAAAATGTTTTCTTTTTGTAATAATAAATAATGTTTGTCTTTTTTTCCTTTTTTTTCTTTTTTTTGAGGGGTTGGGAGGCGGCGGGGTTCTGTCAAAACTAAATTCCACTCTTGATTTTATGCCGGATATAGATACAAATCCAATGCAGGCGTCTCAAACTTGAAAACGAAATTAAAATGAAACCGACTTAACTTTAATTAATCTGCCTGTGTCTTTTTTCTAATTTTTATCTCCAAGATGATCAGTGATGTACTTTATTGTCTTAACCAAATTTCAGTATTGGATTATTAAAGCCGGGTATGGATCATAGTTCACAGCCTGGTTTTCAAGTTTTTAACTAAATTTAATCAATCAAACCGTGCCTCTCGTTAAAAATTTTCTTTGCTGGCTGATCTAATATTGCGTAACAGTGATGTACTTTATTTTCTTAAAACAATATTGCGATTTAAAGGAAGTATTCTATGGTGATGTTATTTACACTTAAAATGTGCTCTTTTGTCTAAAGTCTGTTTGTGCTTCTGTCTTTTTGAAGGAAAATTAAACCATAATGACTTTTAAAAAAATAAACAAAAGTAGCGGGTTCAGTTATTCTTAAAAAGACCTATGTAGAAATAATTAGTTTGCCTTTGCATTGATTACATCGAACATGCAGATGTAAACTATCATGTTTTTGGTTAGACATCTTTTTTCACCTATTATGAAGCATGATTACTTATAAAAAGCAAAGAAATTTAAGCCAGTAATACAACATTTAAGATTTTGCTTCAGAAAGTTAAACAGCGTCATAACATTAAACTCGCTTAAACGGTTTGCTGTATGTTATAACAATAAACAAAAAGTTTTGTTTGTTATGAAATATCAATTATCAATTTACAGTTACAATTTACTTAGACGAATCATAGATAACATCTCAATCTGATGAACTGTTAAATTAAGCTCTTGTGATATTCTCCGGTAGATTAATTCTTTTTATTTTATCAAAATTTCACGAAAAACTGCTTTTAAGAAGTACACGTTTCTATCTTTAAAAGAAATCTGAATAAAAGGGTACAGTTACATGGGTGTCATAATTATTTTGTTTTCCGTAGTACATTAAATATACCAACAATAATGTTAGAAATAAGAAAAAACGAAGCAAACGTATTATTTGTAAGATCAATATCTCACAAACGTGTGCATTGAAGCTATTATTTTTTTCTGCATACATAAACTCGAATGCTGTTCATATCAATATTTTGCACATACAAAAATCCGAAATGCAAGAAATAAATATTAGAGAAAAGGTCCATTCAGCAGTAGATGCTAAATTTTACATAAAAACCAGGAACAATTGAAGACCATGTGTTATAGCCTTCAGGCATTTTCTCAAGAGCAAAATTTGTTAACTAAAGTGTTTTACTGTGACTGATCAAGGAACACCGACAATGACAATTAACGGTGACTTATCAAAACAAAGCCAGTATGTCACCCCCATATTACGTAACTACATCCCTTCACCACAGGACACCGCGAAAGACAAAAGAGTGTGATAATAATAGAAGCGCTTAATAATGCACTTTTATTGTCAAGTATTGTTTGAAACTGTATCATAGAATACAACAAGTTTAAGTTAACATTCAAAATCAACATGCGGTTGATGAGCGAAATGTTTAATTTTGTCATTTTGTCCATTTTTTAAACTTTCAGAGGTGTTCAAATAATTGAAATCATATTTTCAACTTTTGAAAAGGAACAGTTATATGTGTTTTACACAACTTAATCTTTAATTTTGAACGGTCGATGGTCTTTATTCACCGTCTTTCATGTTTTTAATAATTCAAGTTAATAATATGTTCAAGTCAGGAATAAAACATACAGAAAAGTAATAATAATACAATAAAATGCTGTCACAAAATTCTCGCGATAAAAGACAGCATGTCACCCTGAAATGTGCTAAAGTTATACAATGTTTTACGAGACTTAGGCATCACAGCAAAGTTACGCAGCCTTTTAATGGCGGACAGTCACGTGACCTTCACAATGGCGGCGTTCAATTTATCAGTTATGGAACGGTCTGTATGTGCGCTATAACTTCAGAAGCAGATATAAGATCTTCGGTAATGATCAATATTCATACATTAAAACAGCTTTTAAATGCTAACAGTTTATATTGAAAGAGGTTCACTCAGTTATTATCATAATTTAGGCATCACACAAAGTCAGAGGTGTTTAAAGTCTTCGTTTTTTATTTTATTTTTTGCAATGATAGGTTGTTTTTTTCTCAACACTAGCCCTACAAGATAAATATTTTTGCGCAGGTGGATCGAGATACCAGGGTGTTTATGCGACAACATCAACCAAGAAAACCATATTCATCAAGTTTCATTTATTATTATAAAAAATTATTTCCCCAAGACGAGAAAGAGAAATATACTGTACCAGTCAGTGTAACAATGCACATACCATGTGACCAGATCGCCCCAATCAAAGGTAGCGTGGGTTTATTCCATGTGATCAATGCCACCAATCAAAGGAAGCGTGGGTTTATTTCATGTGATCAGATTGCACCAATCAAGTGTAGCTTGTGTTCACCTATCCAATCATTTCTTTGGGCGCGAAATGGAAGAAGCAGATTTCAGCAATTCATATCTCAAAAATTGCCTTTTATCGAAGACTTTGTCGTTTTGAAAGTAAAATGAGGTAAGTCAAAGTTTTTGTATAATACTTTTCAGTTTTACTGAACTCATGCTTGGAATCAAATGCTTGATCATCCCCTGCAATGAATGCCTTATGATGATTTTTGTATGCTTCCGTTTTTAAACGGGTGTAAGTTCGGTAAATTGCAAAGCCGGTAAATTGTTGTTCAACGTCAAAATTAAATTCCTTTTTCAGATATTAAACTGAATTTTGTTTTGAAAAAATATTTAGATGTATTCAAATGACAAGCTTCATTATGTTCACATACCTTAGAAATTGAATTAGGAAGGTATAATAATGAAGAAAGAGATAAAAGATTGTGTAAGGTATCTAATAAAGAAACAGTAGAATTAGAAGATAATTTTATATTATGTTGCTCAGGATACAGCTGTATAAGATCCAAACACTTAGGTCAATGTTCATGGTCTACTGTACAAAAGTTCAATGCATTAACGTCATCTCAAAGTAAAAAGATTTTGTAATGTTTACCTGTATACTTGTACTTTAATGTATGTGATTTTCATTGCTATTAGTTTTGTTTATTGCGTGTGTGTGTGTGTGTGTGTAAATGGCCAAAGTCAAATGTATTGCTTATTCGAGATACCTACCTCCCAAAATTTGCACGGCCCGATCTTAGAAAATTCTCAAATCTTATGTTATCGAAAACATTTTAGGAATTTGTAAATTTTGACAAAAGCGTATCATATAAGGAACACTATTTAATAAATACAGATTTCGTTTATAACATTCCCATTATAAACTCAAATTACATGTTAATGGATACCATATCTATCTTTTTGTTTATATGGGTGTGTTATATTTGTAAAAATGTTTCACTGTGCATTAGCCAAAGACATGTGTTATGTCGATTTGCTAATAAAGATTGTTGTTGTTGTTGTCGTGCTGCTGATTGCCAATTAACTGAAACTATTGTTACATTGCGAATGCTTCTGTTATAAAATAGTTTTTAATAGAGATGAGTGATAATTTGATGACTGTTTTGATTTACTTTGTCATTCAAGAACATTCTCACTTACTAATCTTTGAATCAACGTCGAAATCCACCATGTATTCGTGAAAAAATAATACATTTATCAGGAACGTGTACGTACATGATCTTTAAATATGAAAATTAGAAATTGATTTTATTTTTTGAAACAAGATTATTCTTTTGATTTATGTTTTGAATTGAATTCTATTACTTTTAAACAGAATATGATGATAAGAGTACTGCTGGTCATTAGATTTATATCAAATGATAAATTTAAATGAAAAGAAGAATAAAAACAAGACTTTCTCTCTTGAATACCAAAATAATCAAATTATCGCTTTTTTATGACGGCAATTTTCTTTCATAATTGGTAACATGATTTTATATAGTAAAAAAACCAGAGAAATCGGTACCTAAAGAATATTGTTGGTAATTTTATATAATTGAGATAGTGATAAAGTTGGTGTGAAAAGCGCCTTTGATGACCGATATTAATTGGTGTATTTGTGCATTTTCTATAAATATATAGTTGTATATAAAAATATATTAATTAGTGATGTATCGAGTATTGATGTGTTGCGGTATATTGTAAAAGTTTTGTATATTTTAAATGTGTTTTCATTTTAATAAATTGCCGGTATTAGATCATAAACCGATTTAAATCAAAGATCAAGCCATAATCATTGAATACATTACTTCCTTCGGCGTCATTTTAAGTGCGAAAAAGTAACTATGATTATAAATTTTTGAATCAGTTATAATAAATTTTATAATGATAATTGCATGACAAACACATATGATATAATTACTTGCTGAGACAAATTTATAACCTATTTAACGACCGACACGTGTCGTTAGCACCTTTCTATGATCAGCAGTGTACCCCAGCATGCCTTTTCACACCTACTTTATCACCTTTATGGGTACATACAGTATTTTTATTGTTACAAATTTTCCCCTGTTGTTACTATTTAAAATCATGTTACCGACATTTCGGTAAATCTTTTGCGTATTAAGAGATAAGTGAGACTGAATAATTCTGTGAATAAGCCCTGATAGATAATTGATTATTTGGTTAAACATTCACAAATGTCGGGAATTAGATAAGTAACCACAGATTAGAGATTATTTCATGATCGAAATCAAAATTAAGAAAATTAAAGATTTTATTAATTAAAGACAAAATATGATTATATATGACGCACTGGTAATGAAATTATAAAATGTGTAACATCCTGTTCCTAGTTCCTTAACAAAACAAACAAACAACAAACAAACAATAGTAAGAATGATAGTAATTAATTGATGAAATATACAACTCTTAATCATTCCAGCATCTTTCCATGACAATAACAATTTCAAAATAGGTAATACAATTTTTTATGCAAAAGCGATCTAACACGGACAGTAAATGTTTAAAAGTGATAATTGAAAATTAATCATAATACAAAATCAATACTATCATTTTGTATTTTCAGACAAATGGACCTTCATGATGCCATTGCAGAGCCGCAGGAGCAGATGCGAGTCTTGCACGAGTCCCAGAAAAAGTCACAGCCACAAGACAATGAAGCAGAATAAAAGAACAAAAAGAATAAAACTTTATGAAATGCATGTTGTAAATGTATGTCCGTGTTAGAAACAGTGAAATAACTCACAATAATCCAATAATTTAGTATGTTTATCTGTGCACTTGAAACTGCGCCTTGTATATAAGCTGTGATTGTAGCAAGTAAAAATGACACTTCAACATAGTTTTTATAAGATTTTTAAAAATAGTTCTCATTTATATGTAGTACAGCTAAACAATGACCCGTGACTACATACACATACAGTGATACTTGGATTTCTATTGATTAACAATAACGTATGAAACAATACCAATGGCATAATAAGCTGACAAATCTTTGATATTACATATGTTATTGTAATTTGAATATATATTTATAAGTGGCCAAGGTTCACTAGTCATTGTTTGCATAACTTCAAGATTGATTTCAGTTATGTTCGTATCATTGCAATATGCTTGGTTTTATTATTGACTGTTACTCTTTTATGATCATATTACATTTATTGATAAACTTGTTTATAAAATACTATTCATTAAATTCAGAACTAATTTGAATTACTTTTGTTTGTGCAATTCCTCATCCTTAACAAGTTACTCGGTTATTTTTTAATATGCTGATGGCATATCTCGTGTACGCCAAAGTAAACTTACTGTCAGTATATCTAGTTAAAGAAAGGTATGTTTCCTACCGTTCTCTCAGACACTGCAGGTCTATATTTTTTCGTATGCTTCAAGTAGATACGATGAGGATCTTAACTAGTCCGTTATGGAAATGAGTAGTAACTGCATATAATGATCCCGCACATCATGTACATGTATATTATCAGTCTATATTTGGTTCCCGTATCCTGTAATATATCATGTCCTTATTCTTGATCCGTACATGTAATATAATAAGTCCGTATATGTGTCATGTACGGTTTTTAGCTTTCCCGTATTCATTGAAAATACAATTCCGTATTTCCTACGTATATCTACAGTATACAAAGTCCGTATTCTTGCCCCGTATATGTGTCATGTACGCTTTAAAGCATGTCCGTATTCTATGAAAATACATTTCCGTACATTCGTCGTATATCTCTAGTATACATAGTCCGTATTTTATCCCGTATATGCATCATGTACGATTTTTAGCTTTCCCATATTCTATAAAAATACAAGTCCGTATATCCTCCGTGTACTAGTAAACTATATGTTGTTATAGCCCGTATATGGTTGAAATACGGGTTTTTACTGTGCGTATATAACAAATATACGGACACATATACATACATGTATATTGAAAGAATACGGAAATCCGTATTTGTAGTGACAAATATACGGAGTTCCCGTATACCCGATGTTCCGAATACGGATTAGTATATTATGTCCGTATATTATGCGAATACGTCCCGTATATGTCCGTATATCTAAAAAATACGGGATCGTACACTTCCGTATATTGGTGTATTTTTCGCAGTGCTAGAAAATGTCCCAAAATTTACACTTTTCCTTACTATCTGTAGAATCAGTATAATAATGAACTTAAAACTTACAACATATATGGAGAAAGAGACGCAATCTCCAAGTTTGATAATTTTCACTTGTATTTTGATGTAGTTATGCCCCCTCTTCACTTGCCGTCCGTTTCCCCTTATTAGGCGCCCTGGATTATAAGACGCATCCGTAATTTTGTTTGAAAAAAATCTACTTTTTTCATTGACTCTCTTATAACACATGGTTTGAAATGAAGAAGATTCTAGGCATATTTATTGGATGATTTAAGTGACATTGATACAAATTCCGGCCACAACTGCCCTCTCGTTCAGCTTCTGCAATGCAAAGTTGTTGGTTGCTTTTCAGACTTTTAAGAATGACCCTGGCACCATTGATGTAATATTCATGCTGGCTGGTGTTAGAGAATGGTCAGCAAAATTTTGTTTGCTTCCGCAAAGATACTTTTTCTTGTAGAATGTGCTTATAAGACGGACTCCCACTCTTAGTTCGAATTTTGAGAACAAAATGTGTGTCTTGTCAGCGATAATATCCAAAAATTTCTTGAATATCTCTGAAACCAGTACTTAAATTAACTTAAAATATATATATGACGTGCCACAAGCTAATTCCATAGGGCAAGTTTAAAATGCTGACTTGCATTTTGATATATATATGCCCTCTTTTCACTTAGAAAATGTTCCTAAATAGACATCTTCTTGAACTGTTGAATATGGCTGTTATATGTCAAATTAAATACAATAAATTAAAGGAAATAAAAAAATAAAATGATAAAATAAAAATGAAAGCAGGAAAATAATAAAAAAGAAAACAATATGCATCAATAATGTTTCAAATAATCAACAAAAATAAACCAGGTCCAAGTACGACTCGAACCCACACCAAACGGCAAACAATATTAAACATATTCGATAGTCTTACCAGCTGCGCTATAGACGCATGTCAAGCAAAAGCGCCTTTATAAAAATCTCTATATACTTACAAGAGAAGAAAAACTAATGGACAAAATAGCAGGGACATCGCTATCTTAAAATAGTGCGTTAAATCACCGGATAATATATACAAAATGGACAGGTTCATATTTTTGGAGAATATATGTTTGCAGAAATCACGCAGGGATCTAAAAGGATATTACGTCATTATGATTGTTGCATATTTCTTGTGTTTTAGGGAAAAACTAATATGCCAGATCAGATGATTCATTTTTAGCGTTGAGCAAAATTGCTAATTCTGGAAGGATTTCTACAGTTTACCATATACGTTGTTTTAGCATTTCCATTGTTTTATCACATATACAAAATAAATACTAAGTTTACATTAAAAAGGGGTACCTGTATAGCCTAAAACTTACCGTGTTCCATTTCCTTCAATTTCATATAATAACTTGGTGATAATGGACGAATCATGACCAGGTACCAGTCAAAACTCCTAAGTACAATAACTAGACTTGATACTAGGTCACATACTGGTCTTTATATAGGTTTGTTGTATGATTTTGGATAGAGAGCCAACACTTTCTTACTGTCTTTGTGACATAAGAAGACATCTTTGATCTCGTATTCTTCTTTACATTATAAATTATCTTCCATTTTATATAGTATGAGCCCATGACATATATATGGAGTTTACCATGGGTTTTCTTCTAGGGTATGTCCCTTTCGGTGTAGAATCCAGATAAATAAGTAAATTTTAGAGAAACTTTAAACTTCATTGCAGGAGATTCCTGTTTACTCAAGCTTCTGACTGACACTGTTTATGTTCAGGCTCATACAGAGGTCTGCTTCCACCAGTATTGTCGCTGGCAGTATGCATAAACTTTACAAGACCGTAGAAACTGAGGTAGAGAAGCCACTTCAGGGATTCGTACAAGGTATGTCATGACCTGTGACTTGTGTCGCTCATATTGAGATAAACTTCAGTAATACACTAATGATGATATATTGTCTAGTAATGTTTTAAAGATATTAGTCTGTTATATTACTGTTAGATCCTGTAAGCCGGGAAAACATAAAAGAGTATCATTATTAGAAACATTGTGGATTTGTTGAAGAAAGTTCTTGTGTTTTGCGAATTTTAAAAGGCGTATTAGGTGTTTTGAAACACGCAAATAAACATTTTGGAAGGAAATACACTCTCTTTAGTGCCATATAAAATGTCTTATAACGACTGCAGAAAAATTGTTCGAGTTACAACTCATTAGAAATCGTCATTTGAGACTCGTTATAAGGTCTTTTTCACGTTATAAGGACCATTAACTCAATTTCTACATGATAACGTCCTTAAAGTTAGAGAGGCACTACTAACTCGTGCAAACTATGAAAGAAATACATAGTATCAGTTGATTCTTTATAAATACAGAGATTTGATAAACATTACTTAAAACTTTGGCATTCAGCCTTGTTGCATATCACCACCATCAGGTCAGTAAAGTTGGATATATACCTTGTCATTAGTCAGTATGTGAAGTTTTATAATGTATAATGAGGTCTTATATTTAAAGACGGTGAATATGTTTTTTTTTTCATACGAAAGGTACCATTCCACCCTGGGTAAATGGTAGTTTGTACCGGAATGGACCGGGGATGTATGAGGTGGGGGAACACAAGTTCAATCACTGGTTTGATGGAATGGCAATGTTACAGCGATTTCATATTAGTAAGTACCAGTAAGTAGATGGTATTATCTATGCTGGCCTGAACATATGTGAGATGATATTTTTTGTTCTCTCGCGCTATTGATTTACAATAATCAATACTTCATTCATATTTCTCAATAAAATTCTTATGTTATTTAATTTACTTAAGCTGTTGCAGTTTCAAAGCCTGTCCATCAAAGTGTATATACCTGTAACTAACTTTACAATTCCGTGACTGTGATCACATTTGCTTGCATATATTGTATATAGGCAGAGTAATCATGCAGATTGATCTTGGAAATGTGTTGCTGTATGACACGAGTTCGTTTAAGAGGAACATTACAATCATTTAAGAACAAGTGAGAAATATACAATGTTTTCCTTAACTTAAGCTGATGAAAGCATGTTTTCAATTATCAGGTAACGGAAATGTCACATATCAAAGGAAATTCATACAGAGTGATACGTACCTCAAGAACACGTCTGCTAAAAGAATTACCACTAACGAATTCGCCACAGCGGCCATGCCAGACCCGTGTAAAAATATATTTCAGAGGTAAGTTGACAAGAGATTTGTTAGTGGCATTAGTCAGACAGGGATAATCCCAGGTCTAGAGTTAACAAAAATGCTAAGTTAACTATATTTACAATGTAATCTCTTCATTCAGACGATGTATATATTACATTCTTTGAGAACTGAAGGAAACTATTTGTCTGCAGTGTTTGTCAGAACTGCTTTTTTGGTATAAGTAAGTAAGTTATGACGAGAATAGAGGAACGCTCAACATCGCAGTTTCTTAGTTTTTTAATTTTGTTTTTTTATTCCTGTTTTTTGTGTGTGTGCAAATTTCTGAGTTGTGCCTCAGTAGGTATAATATAGTTCACATATTAAGAATTTACAGCATGTTTTGTCTTTGAATCTTGTAGATTTCTGACGACATTTGAGCCTCGAGAGATGTCAGACAACACAAATGTTAACATCTTTCCATTCGAAGACGACCTGTATGCCGCCAAAGAACCGATTTACTTGAATAAAATTGACCCGGAAACACTTGACAAGGTCGAAAAGGTACAAATATCTCGAGGAAAGGTTTATCAGGGACGGATGATGTTGAACTTATACACATCAGATCGTCGTGTTTCGAAAATAACTATGTGCACTTTCTCGTTAATGAAGAGGCTGTTTATTCAGACACCTATATACGTTTTAAGCAGAGAGTACTTTTAAAAGATGTCTTCATAAGCTGCTTTCCCTTTTATTCTTTATAATTGTCTGATTTATTTTGATTTTCTAAAGATTAACGTCATATACATGAATGATAAAGTATGGTGTTCGTAAATTGAACTGAAACATGCAGCACGACGCTGTGGTAATTTTCTGACCTTCTGTTTTTTCGCTAATTCAATAATTTCATCTATAATTTGAAACAGATACCACGCGGAATACTTAGTTAAAAAATCATAAAACATGCTGTTTTTGTGATAATTACAAGAAATACGGAATACTGATTTTTCTGGAATAGGAAAAACCTAATATTTTATATTTCAATGTATGTCATACTTTTTATTATGTGATAAAAAAAATACTCAGATGCAAATATATATACTTTTCTTAAAATTTAAATATTTTATCAAACACTACAGAACATGTTTCACATATCCCATTCACCACCGTTCATGTTTTTATCCATCTGTACATTAACGAAAATTCTACTGAATGACATGGAAACGTTGTTTATTGTTTGCAGTTCAAGGTTTAATTCATTATTTCTTCTTAGCTTGATAGAAAGAATTCATGTAATGTCAACTCGGCATAACTTCATTTTCGTTTTAAAAAAAATCAGTAAATTACTTACCTTCTGTTTTTCACCAATTCAATAATATCATCTATAATTTGAAACAGATGTCACGTGGAATACTTAGTCAATGACTTGATCCACGTGACTATATTATTTTATTTGTGCTTTCAGGTGAGTTTAGAGGAGAATGTGGGGATTAACCTCACTACAGCTCATCCCCACTGGAGCGCTGACGGCACCATGTACAACATAGGACATATCTTCAAACGTGGTTTGTTCACTGTCCTGGTAGCAGTACCACCTAAGAAAGGTGCATCTAGTGTTTTCTTCCTCTTGTATGCATGCCAAAGAACATTTCAAATCCATCATTTTAATTCCATGATGGAAAGAGAAAATCTTTATGTCGTTTTAAGGAAGATAGTCTCGTACTCAAGTTTAGCAAATGCTTGAGATTGAATTCTATATTAACACATGTGAATGTAAATTATTGGTCAATTCAAAAGTAGGCTCACATGAGCTGCTTTGTTACTAAATATATACGTGATGCTGTCAATCAGATTTCTTCATATTGCTTTGAAACTGCATACACAGCCATCCTGTAAATTACCATAGATGTACTTAATTTTAAATCTGTTATTAACTTTGTGTTTATAATAAATTGTATACTTCACTTTAAAATGTATTTAAAAGGGAACATGCTATATCACGGGTAAACACTTTGCAACTGCTAAAAGAACCTTGTCACCACACTTCTATTTTCTAGATGGTGATGAAAGCTTTCCGAAAGGAGAAATCTTGTACAAGATACGATCACCTTGGAAGGTCCACTTTAATTACTATCACAGTTTTAGTATGACGGAGAACTATTTTGTTTTCGTGCAGCAACCGTTTCTGTCAAATGTACCGAAAATATTGACGTCGAAATTAACAGGCTCGGCGTATGTCTCGTCCTTGACCTTCTATCCAGACATAAAGGTAAGTGTTGTGTTAATCTGTGTTTTGTTAATAAATCTAAAACGCACAATATATGGAGAATAAACGTCTGTTGGATTTGCTTAAAATATAGTTACAACGAACGAAAAATACTAACACGAAAACAGTAACAATACAAATTGAAATATTTTAACTTTATTTTATTTTTTGTGTAACTCTAAATGAAACTGACACCTTTAATAGGTTGTTGTGCAGTATTATGAAGCAACACACTTTTTAGCTAAATTAATCAAACTATTTATTAAGCAGTCTTCCTGATGTACGTAGTCAAGAAGTTCCTGAAAACAGTTGGTCATTTTAACAATGCACATGTTTAGCGAAAACACCTATTTACCAAACATTACCAAAAAGACATTTAAAAGTGTCAGATCTGGTTGATAGTTTGTTTACTTCTTACGTCAGGAATTAGTGATAATGCCATACTGATTATACGCTGATTTGTTGTGTTGCAGAATCGATTCCGGATTGTAGATCGAAGAACTGGTAGGGAGGTACATGGAGACTGTGTGTTTGAAAGTGATTCCTTCTTCTTCTTTCATCATATTAACGCGTACGAAGAACAAGGTAAACAACAACAACAACAACAACAACAACTACTACAACAACAACATCAGTACAAAACCGGAAGTTTTTATTTCAGTACCGGTTAAATCATGTCTTATCAGTCATTTGACTATTTTCCTATCTAGTAGAAAGTAATGGAGCAATTGTTAGGGTATAATTTTAGTGAGATCGCTTTTATTTTAGATTGCGATATTTGAAATGCCTTGTCATCACGGAGTTGTCCTAAGTATGGTGTATACTTTGCTGTAAAACTATGCCCTAAACAATATGAACATTTCAGTATTTTAACATTTTCTGTAAAGCAGTGCATACAAATACAGTTTTGCTTTTAGCTCACCTGAGCAGAACGTGCTCGAAAGTGAGCCAATGTCCGTCGTGTGTCGTCGTGCCTCTTTGTGTGCGTGCGGCATGTGTCCGTCCGTCATCAGTTGTTTCAATCGACATATGCTCTGAAATTATTCTACCAAATTTGTTCAAAGAATTCCATTCCATGCAGAATTCTAGTTTCTAAAAATTAAAAAAAAACCATATTGTGTAAAAGCACCAATCCCAGAGATCTGAAATTTTGTGTGTAGCATTGTCGAATAGAGCTGTCCAAAGTTCTTTCAAATTAAAAATTATGGGTCACTACTGACCCGGCCCCAGTGGTCATTGTTTCAGCTAGACTGAAAAAAGTACTCATAATGAGCTATTGTGATCGCCCGCTGTTCGGGGTCAGTGCACCGTCGACATTTACCTAAGACAACATGTCCAGTCATGACCGTGAGTTAAAAGTCACCCCTCCCACTAATTTGGTTAATATTGTTTTAGAAAATACTCTCTTAATTTGATAACTTACGAGTTATTGCCCTTACTTATTTTAATTATTTAATTTTTTCGGAATACAACTCATAACTAATTTCGAAGACTTAAAAAGATTGCTTTGAAGATTTTGTGTAGACTATGAAGCTTCAAGGGCATGACAGGTAACATATTGTAACGTTGCTTTGTGTTATAAACATTGTTTTGTGATATAAATGTTTTGTGAATTGTAGTTCTGTACTTTGAATTGTAGTGCATTTATAGCTATGAGATTTAACCTAAATATGTGACTAAATTTGCATTGTTCTGCGGGGGTATAAATTCGCCGAATTTGCCTTTGTTTGGTTTGTTGCAGTGTCGAGTGGTTCAGTATCAAGCTATTTAAACCAGAGGCAAAAATGACACCGCTCTTGAATCACTACTTCTTCTTAAGTTGGATGACTCTATTGGTGCCCCATAGAATTGTTAGGCCGAGAGTCTATATATCTGGTATGTTACCAAATTCGTTTAAACTATGGCCCCGGGATCAGACGTGACCCCGCAAAGAGGGCACTAGTTTTGACTTAATCGAAAAAACAATGTATCTGCTATAGCATTTCGGGATGAACTTTCATGTTCACATGCTCACCTGTCTTTGACATTCTTGTGACCGTTTCCTTGAACAACTTACCTTCTTCCTTGTTAGCTCCACTTTTTAAAGAAAGAAAAGGAGCTAATTATCATGACCCTTTCGTCGACGTTGGTTAACTTTCTTGTTAAGGTCCATTTCTGAGAAACTATCAAAGCTATTCACTTCAAATTTGAAGGGTTTGTTCACCGTCAAAATGTGACACCATCTCAAAAGGGCAGATATCCCTCTAATTTATTTTTGCAAAGTTATGCCCCTTTTTCGACTTACAATTTCTTGGTTAACCGATTTTGTTAAGGTACATTTCTCAAAAAATGTCAGAGATATACTCTTCGAACTTGGAATACTTGATCACCATCACCATCTACCAAGATTGTTGGTACCGATGTCCCTATGGTCAAAATTAGCCACACCCCAGGGGTCACTTGATTTTGCTTAGACTTAGGACAATACTTCTTATGGCAAAGCACAAAGCCTAGAATTAAGATATTTACTTACATGGGATGAGCAAGTACTCCACCCCTCACTGCATGGCGACCCCCAACAGTTATCCATTCCCGCATTTGTTTTATCATTATCTTTTTAATACGTAGGTACTTTATCCCCCCACCAGCACCCCCCCACCCCCCATCTACCATCACACCACCACCCAGAAAAGAAAAAAACAATTATCGCATGAGTAACATCCCATGCATGAGTACTCCACCCCATCCGAAATTTTTTCTTTGGCCTACTTCCTATGTTTTTTAGCTCCAGGAATGAAATTTAAATCACGTGGATAATTTTCCTTGCACATTTAAACTTTTCAACTTGAGGAACTTGCCATTAAGTGAATAGAATTTTAGATGTGAGAGTATGCTGTGTTTTGATTGATTGTTCATTAGCTACGGTACTAAGGCGAACGATGCAGTGTCATCATGGTCCTTTTGTTTTACTATCGTTGGATAAACGTGGTAGTTTGAGAGTAGACAAGCGAATGAAAAACCCTTTTTTTCATGTAATTTTGCGTACATGTATTTAAAACAGACTTTAGACTCATCTTCCACAAACTTAAATTAGGCCTGGTTCACTTGTCTATGGCGTTTTGCTAAATCTTTCATATTTGTTCTAGACATAATCATTCACATGCACGCACGGACGGACGCACGCACGTACGGATGCACTTTCTCTTTCACGATGGAGATCAAGATCAATACTGAAACTTAGCTAAATGACTATGAAAGCAACGTGATTTATAAAACATACATATTAACTATTATTTTGCCAACAGACTCACGTATGAATTATCGTTTTACTTAATCTAAACAAAAGAAGGTGATTTGATGAATGGTTTTATAAATTACAAATAATATAGTCTATCTTATTTAAGTGGTTCAAACTATTTTTTATTTACAGCTGGCCACATAATTTTTTAAGGAGAATGCCATTTTTTTTTTATATATTTCAGGTCACATTATTCTAGATATATCGTGTCATCCGAATGCTGACATAGTCGGTAAGCTCTATCTGAAGCAGCTTACCTCTGACCAGAGTGAAGAAAGTTTCAGATCTGTCAGCGAACCACAAGCCAGACGTTATGTGATTCCACTGGATCCAAAAGTAACGCAATTTTTGTAACTATTGAAATACAAATTAGATAGAGGGACCTTCCTGATAACAAATTATCTCCCTTACTCAGATAACATCAAAGGTAGACCAAATAGTACATTGGTCCTTTCAGTTGGAATCCTCTGACTTTATCCTTGTTTCTAGTTGTGATGGTCTTGACTTTTAGTTGTGAAAATTGTCACTAATATATTGAATAAAAAGTAAGGATTATCAAAAAAGAAAGATAATGGTGTCAACAAAACATGATGCTAAACTTAAAGAGAAAATAGCGATAAAAGCAGAGGAATCCAAATGGAAGGACCAATGTAGTATCAGAGAGTATTCAGGATAGATAATACACCAATGTCCCCCATTAGATAAATCTGTAAGTCCTTTAACAAAGTAAGTTGAAAAAAAAAGCTTAAATTTATTTCTATATCTTAAAATCTATGCAATACTAGGTATTTCACGGAAAGTTTCTTCATTGTAGTTCATTGGTGCTTGCTATACAAATCGCTTCAGGCTAATTTAAACTCCGTGAAAACGCGATATTTGTTAATTTGTGTAAGTATCATTCATACGGGAAGTGCGAATCTAGTTCTAGATACATTAACAAAACAGTGAATGGTCAAGCAAAATGCTTAGCAACTTAACATATTAAACAGTGTTGAAAAGATAGAAGCGAACATCTATTTTGTTAAATAATGAAATGAAATACCCAGATGTAAACAGTTTTGATAAATTAGAAATAAGACATGTTAAAGTTTCGAATCACTTTACTTTCTTTCTCAATAGTTTTCACCAAGATGATATATTTATTTTATGCCTACCAATGAAATATAGGGAAATATCAGTGAGATAAAAGTGATAATCCACTGTTTTGAATCAGTGAAATTACCATTTTGATAATCCACTGTTTGTGCCGGAACTACTTTTCAGGAATTTCCCCACCACGTAAATACAAGAGAATCCGCTGTATTTTAGACAGTGACAGCGAGTGAAATTTATTTACCTTGTTAAATTCAGTTATAATATTGAATTCCTGAGCCTAACTAGTTGTGACAATGATGAAATTCGCCATAAATTATTTAAAATGTCTGATTTGTTTACATAACTCACATGGACAATATCCAATATGGCCGACTTTCAATTCAATTGATTGAATATTACTCGGTATAAATCCGCCTTTATAATTAAAGTATGTATGGCTAAAATTCAATAAGTATTGATAAACTGTGTAGAGAAAAATAAATGTTATTTGATGAAAGTGTATTCAGTTTATTTCAGCAGAAGTAAAGTTATCATATGTATTGGAGATAGTCTGCACTTTCTTTTTGTGCGGAGTAACGGTTTGACCAAAGTACGCATTAACTGATTTGGGGCTCACCAAGGGGAATTTATTGAAGGCCCTGAGTAAAAATGTCATTAAATACCCATTTTGGACGTGTTGGCATAAAATATAAAGAAAATTTGTTTGTTTTTTAGTGGAAGATGGGAATTTATTTCATCGAGTGAACACCGTATGTTTATATTTTCACTCGTGGCTGCGCCACTCGTGAAAATATCACATATGGTTTTCACTCGATGAAATAAATTCTCATCTTCCACAAAAACAAACAAATATCCTCTATATTGTATTACATATTGTAATACTATGATGAATATATACTTATATAGACTATTTCATATTGATTTGTTCAGTCACATTATAATATAGTGCGTTCCAAAGTTCGAACAATTTACAAAAATTATTGCGTAACCATTACATTTGCCCACCCACTCCTTCCTTACGTTGACTCCTTACTACTTTTTTCTCCCTTTTCTTATATAACAGAAAAGCAGCACCATGTCATGTAAATTGAATTGGACTTTGTACATATATGTTGCACTGTTTACTCATGTAACTGTAATAAGTTTTAGGTTTTGAATTAATATAGGAATGCTCTGTTCTGTTCTTTTCTATATTAAATCTAAAGGAATCAAAAGAAGGGGACATGGTAACCTTGGAACATACAACAGCAAGATGTAAAATGCTTGGAGATAAAACATTCCATTTAGAAGCAGAGATTCTAGCTGACACTGGCAAGTATTTTTTCCAGTTATCGTTTCATACAAAAATAAAATTGTGAAAACACTGCAGACATTTAAAGGAAGTTTGGTATTATTTGTTTTAATTTGCAAAAGTTACAGAAAACAAGAGACAGTAATAAAAGTAACATAGCTTTATCTCGAAAAATTACCTTGTACACGCATTACAACCTTTTCAATAGGAATTCATTATGGAAATTCAGATGACTGTTATGTCAATTATTTTTTCTTCTCTTTTTTGTTCAAATATGATATGTTTTATTAATTTTCTGTCAGAAGTTTCTCTGGAATATTATACTCCTAAAAGTAACGATTGAATCTAGTAGCTTTGTTTTTGGGTTTTAACCGTCTTAACATGCTCTGTTGTATCTTGGGTTTTCTCCCTTTAACCGTCTTAACATGCTCTGTTTTTCTTTAACCGTCTTAACATGCTCTGTTGTATCTTGGGTTTTCTCCCTTTAGCTGTCTTAACATGCTCAGTTGTATCTTGAGTTTTCTCCCTTTAGCCGTCTTAACATGCTCCGTTGTATCTTGGGTTTTCTCCCTTTAGCCGTCTTAACATGCTCCGTTGTATCTTGGGTTTTCTCCCTTTAACCGTCTTAACATGCTCCGTTGTATCTTTGGTTTTCTCCCTTTAACCGTCTTAACATGCTCCGTTGTATCTTGGGTTTTCTCCCTTTAGCCGTCTTAACATGCTCCGTTGTATCTTGGGTTTTCTCCCTTTTACCGTCTTAACATGCTCTGTTGTATCTTGGGTTTTCTCCCTTTAACCGTCTTAACATGCTCTGTTTTTCTTTAACCGTCTTAACATGCTCTGTTGTATCTTGGGTTTTCTCCCTTTAGCCGTCTTAACATGCTCAGTTGTATCTTGAGTTTTCTCCCTTTAGCCGTCTTAACATGCTCCGTTGTATCTTGGGTTTTCTCCCTTTAGCCGTCTTAACATGCTCCGTTGTATCTTGGGTTTTCTCCCTTTAACTGTCTTAACATGCTCTGTAGTATCTTGGGTTTTCTCCCTTTAACTGTTTTAACAAGCTTTGTTGAATCTAAATCCTGTATAAATACCAGTGGTATTCACACTTTGTTTCAACATATATAGGTTTGGAATTACCAACTATCAACTACCAGAAATACAATACGAAAAAATACAGATATATCTACGGTGTTGGAAGTAATCACAAAGAGAATCCACTGTTTAGGGTATACAACCAAACAACTTACAACTATGTTTGCAGCAAAAATTGTACCAACTTTCTATTTCGTTTAAATACATATTATTTTTGCTGTAACAAATTTGTTACTTTAATTCGATCTTAACGTTTTGTCTTGAATTAAAAAAAAAAATATTCTAATTTTTGCATGGCTTTTACTTTCATGTTTTCAATGTTGCTTTTTTATTTGATCAAACTCCTAATTCACGGGAAGACTTCATCAGTTTATTTGCTGCAATATGTTACTTGTTGCTTACTATAACAGATTGTAAAGATTGATGCTAACACGAAGACCTTTATCCAGTGGAAGGAAGAGAAATGTTATCCATCAGAACCAGTGTTTATACCAAAACCTGGAGGAAACGCCGAAGACGACGGTAACCATAGTAACCAGCGCGAACAATTCAGTTATATTAATACAAACTTATGAACACTAAGCAGCTAAATGGTTGAACATATACTTTGTTTTCTAGCTAAATACGCTCGATATAATGAGGGTCATTATTCTTAACAATCCTTGATAGAATTATCTACCCTTGACATAGCTATTAACCTAGACTGTTACGATGAAAAAAGCAGGCATTCTAAGTCTTAAAGCAATGTCTTAAAGGGTTTAGTGAGTAATGTCACATTGCCATTCTTCAAATGGTCAAGCTAAAAATGAAAGATTGAATAAAATAACTCAGATTTATTTGGTAATCATATTGACCAATGTTCTTAAATTTAATTTAAAAAAACTAGAACGGTAAAAGACTTTTAAAACAAACAACTCAATGTTGCTTGTATCAGCTTATTAATGCCGAATTTCCAGTACATAAGAAGTAATAACGTTCATAAATAAGATCACGTGTCGTTCCCTTGTCAAATGACGGTCACGGCTGTCTCTACTACAGCTTTACAGACGCTTTTATATTTAACAAGGAAACCCTTTATAAATGCGTAACAAGTTGTACTTAAAGTGTAAATTAATCAATGAAATGCAATTAAAGAATTTGTTTGATTGCGTAAGACTGCTTGTATTGGTCGTGGGAAAATTTAGGGTCGGGGGGTAAATTTATGGACGGTCGGCTCACCGGAACAGTTATACCTATATCTTTTCTTTAGCCATAAACTGGAACTAAATTCGTAAAATATCGTGAAGAACTTAAAGATACTGTAAATACAGTAGAGTTTTCTGAAGTTATGGAGGACATTCTTCCTCGCAAGTAAAGAATAACATCAAATCAGTTTTGACATAACATGGTCTAAACTCTTGTATATGTCATATTTCAGGAGTTCTGGTTTCGGCGGTCAATCGAGCTGGTGAGGGGGATAATGAGAACAGCTGCTACCTGCTAGTGCTTGATGCAAACACCTTCAAGGAATTGGCAAGGGTGGAGTTTGAGGGTATACAGAGATTTCCAAGGGACCTCCATGGTGTTTATACAAGGGATAAAAAGTGACAAAAATGATACAGGCAAGGACAGAAGAGCGATATCGTGTATATAAAGATAGAATGATGGAGAAGAATCTCTATTGACATATAAGTTTTTGAAACTAAAGTAGACTTTATTATTAAATTTTAAATAAGAAAACATAGAAAAAAGATATTTCCTGATCATCATCAAAATACATTTTAAATTCGTCCTCGTCCTTCCTCGGTCAATATAATTTTCCCCAGGTCCACAAAACTATATTTGTTCCGCAGTATCAGTCTTTATTTGTGTAGTTAATTGTTATAAATTGGTTGTTTATCATTGATGAGAGTTGCCTTTATTGTTTGAATACATTTACTGCAATTGTCATAGGATGCCAGTTTAATACACCTAAATTTACCACTTCAACCGCATATTTAACAGTAACATCCAATATTAGCCCTATATTTTACTCGTTTTTTTTCAGTACTAATAATCCCCAAATCTTTTTCATTCATGTCTAACCGTTACTAACCTGTCACCCGTGACTACATCTCAAATGCTCGGGTACTGAGTGCAATGCTTCACTGCACTTGATACCTGGTCATTATACGCATGAAGATGTAGTTCATATATATTCTTTATATTCCTTAATAAAATATAAATATCTAGGATATTTACTTTTGTTACAGGTTAGTATTGTGAAGATTATTTTTTGTATTTAATACTAAGAGTCTCCATTTAGATTTCCGTTGTTTTACTTAGATAACTGTTCAAGATTGTAATTTGAAATAGTCAAAAATGGATTGTGAACTTTGACCTATAATGGTATTATGTTATAATGTTAGCATTCTTTTATCAGTGAATATTCTGTTTTAATTGATTAGACTGCACTTGATACTTGGTCATCATCCACATGAAGATGTAGTTCATATATATATATATATATTCTTTATATTCCTAAATAAATATAAATATCTAGGATATTTACTTTTGTTACAGTTGACTTATCTGACATCGGCTCGACCCACATACAAATTTATGCCGACTAGGCTACGTCAACATTGGCGTCCCACGTTGTAATTGGGCGCCAATGTCGCGGGGTCAGAGAAATCATTTACCCATGGCGGGACTCGAACCCGTGACCCCCTGCTTGCAAGTCAGGTGCTCTACCAACTGAGCTACCCGGGCTGGTGATAGTACGTTAGTAACCATATCACCTATATCGGTCCTGTGACACAATACAAAGTTGTTTCAATATTCACCCCTTTAGGACCCGTAGAAGAGAACACATGTCAAGAATAAACAGATAACCTTTACCGTGTGTCTTTACAGGATCTGAAGCATATGTTATACTGAAACGCTTGTTTTCATTAATTGTATTAAGTCCCTTTCTGTCAAAAGGACATGTGTTACACGTGATATATATTATTCATCATCTAAAGTTGACACGAAAACGATTTGTCAGCCGTAAATTATTGCACTTTACGTATTCGTTAAAACAAGTACATGAAATGTTTGCAGTAACCTCATTCAAATCCTTTTTAATCAAGATAAATTCCGCAACACTTTCACATAGTGTGGCTTAAAATATTACCTGAGTTGGCTGCACTGATAAAGGATGGATTCTTGGTATTAACGTGATGGGAAATGGGAATCAAACAGACAGGTTATCTTGAAAAAGCTCTCACATTAATCCATATGAAAGTTTGTTGCGAACGACAGCTGACAACTCGACTTTTTTGTATGTACATATAGTAATGGCTTTATGTGAAATGGCTGAAATATTAGAATCTGACGCTTACTGTAACATAACGGTTTGCAATAGGAGATAGATGAAAACTTTATTAGCAGGTGTAGAAACTGATGTCTATATGTTTAAATACATTTGATTTAGTGTACCTGATAAAAGGTTGAGGAAACGGGGTTGGTATAAAAAGCAGATCTTTACCTTTTTTGATAAATAATTGACCTACAGAATGTTTGTTTCATGTTTAGGGTCTGAGTCAATTTTCTAGTTCTTGTGGGTTGAAATAAAAGCATTAAACAGTTTGCTTTTAAACGATATGCCTCGGAATACATTTTTCAAAGACCTCATCTTTTGTCATTATAATTAATTTTGCATATAATTATACATGTATATTGGGATCATCTTCAGGTGTCGCGCAAGACTCATCGAAAAAGTAACCATTTTAATGAGGTATTTTGATAAATGGTTCTATGTTAGATGTTGATAATTGAGATTTATTTTGACGTAATACAGAAATTATGCTTAATATTTCATATATGTGACAATACAGCATTTGAAAGTACTTAGGCTATGGAAAGAATTTACCATATTTGAACAATAGAGAATGTACTGATACATCGTCGGTTACCCCCGGTACATATTCCGTACAACTACATTATGTACCCTGTAACATTTGAATGCAGGATATTTGTTTTCATGAATATTGATTAGCTAAGGGAAGTAACTCTTCGTCCAATGAGATTTTGCATTACAAATAGATACTCTTCAATGTCGAGAGTAAGCATAACGACATGTTTCTTAAAATAGACGTATTTCCCATGATTTAAAAATAGCCGTGAAAGGCAAATTCTAACGCTTAATTTCATTGGCTGAGATTGCGCAATGGAAATCTTTCGGAAACCAATGAAAGTAGGTAATGAATTATTCATGAGTACGAAATTTTACCAACCAATTGTCCCAAGGTCGAAGATGTTCACTCCATTCGTCTACATTGGTTTATATAGAAAAAGACTTAAACAATCTTATAGTTTGAAACCGTATGCTCACAGCTTAGATATTTTGTGTTGAATTGTCTGAGTAACACTACCATTTTTGTTCAAATGATTTCTGAACATCTTTTTTTTTCTGAAATTGTACACCCTAGAGCTTAGATATTTGAGCTCACCTGACTTTCGGTGGCTTTTAGGATACTCTTTAATCCGCCGTTCGTCGTCCGTTTGTCCGTCCCTCTTCCATCGTCAACAAGTCAGTTCAAACCCCATCTCCTCCTTTACCACCTGCTCAGTTGCAACTAAACTTTACAGAAGCGCTCCTTGTATTGTCGTCTTTCACAGGTTTATTTAAAGTGGAATTCCATGCAGAACGTTCGTTGCCATGTTAGCTGAAAGAAAACTTTTGAATATCTTCTTGTCTGAAACCACAAGACCGGTCAGTTTTAAGCAATATGATTTTAGTCTGACGGGGTTAGAGCTCATACCAAATAAAACTAGAATTTCGTCACTTAAGTACTATTTTAGATGATGCATCTCAAGAAAAGCTACAATTCATGACAAAATGACTTGTTTCTAAATGCTTGTTTTTCATTGTATCTGTGTGAATTTAACAACAATTCCTGAAAAATTCCCCTTTTGTAAAATTTACTCACTGGTATACATAAAGTGGCCAAGCTTGGTGTTCTTAATCAAGCACTAAACATGAAATTAAGCTGTGGTCGTTATACATGTACTGTCAAATGGAGCTGATTGGATATATGGATATAAGTCAGTTACAAATAAGTTAATCTCTTAGCAGTAGGTGATAAAATGTTACCATACGAGGTTTGATGGCACCCTGTGTATTGATCACTATATCTTGCCTAAAAGGGTTTTGTGAACAACTGGTCTTTGTAGTGGTATAACCACTTATCTTATTCAATGTTTTGCTTAATGTGTTGAAACATCTTTATATAATAACAGCTCATGTATGTAAATGTGTGCATTGGAGATTTTTACTTTAGACATCATTCAAAAACATATGTTGCAAAAAAACATAAAATATAGAACCTGTTTCAGATTTAACAAAGAAAAGACGTTCTGCTTCATTTAGTAACAAGTGGAAATACATGTATGTATTCAGGAGAGTAGAGTACTAGTCTGCATTCTTGTACACATGAACAGATAGAGAAACAACCGTCCTTTTTTTCGGAAATCAACTAGCAATAAAATTGATCTTCTTAAAAGCAAAAAACAAAAAACTGTTGTTAGTGAACCCTCTGAAAACTGAAACCAAAGATGTTATTTGTGTTAAAATCTGGCTTATTGATTTGCAGCAGCTTTTTATCTCGCCTGAACACAGAGTGCTCAGGGTGAGCTTTTCTGATCAGTCTTTGTCCGTTGTCTATCCGTCCGTCCGTCCGTCCGTCGTCAATTTTTCATTCAAACGACATCTCCTCTGGAACCAATGGGCCAAATTTAATGAAACCTGCCTGGGATGTTCCTTGCATGAAGCTCTACCAAGATTGTTCAATTGTTCTGGTCCATTGAATTTCTGATTCACTGAAACTAAAAATAGATTTTAAAAATAGGATCTTTAAAAATCTTCTCCGAAACCTCAAGGTCTGGAGCTTAGATATTTGGTATGAAGCATCATCTAGTGGACCTCTATCAAGTTTGTTCAAATTATTATCCTGGGGTCAAAACTGGCCCCACCCCAGGAGTCAGTTTATTTTATATAGATTTATATACGGAAAACTTAAAAATCTTCTTGTCAGAAACCACAAGGCCTAGAGTTTAGATAATTGTTGTGCAGCATTGTCCAGTGGACCTCTACCAAATTTGTACAAATCATGGCCCCTGGGTCAAAATAGACCCTGCCCCGGGGGTCACTTGTTTACATAGAGTTTTAAAAATCTTCACATCAGAAACCAAAAGGCATAGAGATTAGATATTTGGTATGTAGCATTGTCTAGAAGATCTCTACCAAGTTTGTTTACACCATGGCCCCTGAGTCAAAAATGACCAAGCCCCAGTGGTCACATATCTTAAATAGAGTTATATAGGAAAATAATCTTCTTTCAGATACTACAAGGCCTAGAGTTAAGATATTTGGTGAACAAAATTGTCTATTGGACCTCTATTAAGTTTGTTCAAATTATAGCTCCTGCGTCAAAAAAGGCCCCGTCCCAGGGGTCACATTTTTTACAAAGGTGGGTTATACAGGAAAAAAACTTTAAAAATCTTCTTGTCAGAAAACACAAGGCCTAGAGTTTAGATATTTGGTGTGTAGCATTATCTAGTGGACCTCTACTAAATTTGTTCAAAGCATAGCCACTTGGTCAAAATAGGCCCTGCCCTGGAGGGGGGGTCACTTGTTTATATAGAGTTATCTATAAAAAAGTTTTAAAAATCTTCACATCAGAAACCAAAAGGCATAGAGCATAGATATTTTGTTTGTAGCATTGTCTAGTGGACCTTTAGTATTTCAAAGGTCAGGGTCACAGGGACCTGTAGAGTGAAAAGTATTTCTGCAGAGTAACTGTAGTAACATTACACCAAGAGCCTTCAAACTTTACAAGATAATTGTATTAGAAAAACTCTATCGTTTTTAGGGTCCATAGGTCAAACGTTAACTTCACAGAGACCTGTTGAGTGAAAACTGTTCCTGCTCAGTAACTTGAGTACCATTTTACCCAGAGCCTTCAAACTTCATAGCATGATTGTCTTTACTCGGTATAAGAATCCTATCATTTTTGGTGTCAGTAGGTCAAAAGTCAAGGTTGCAGGGACCTGTAGAGTGAAATCTATTTCTTCTCAGTAACTGGAGTGCCATTACACCCAGAACCTTCAAACTTCATAGGGTAATTAGACTAGAATAACCCTATTGTTTTGGGTCTTTATGTCAAAGGTCAAGTTCGCTAAGACCTGTAGAGTAAAATCTGCTCAAAAATTTGAGAACCATTACCCCCAGAGTCTTCAAACTTATTACAAACTTATTCAAACTTGAGAACAACGAACACCCATAACAACCAATAACGATACTTGTAACATGAGCAATGAGACGCAGGTGAGCGATTTTGGGCCATCATGGTCCTCTTGTCATATATTGATCTTAGAGCAACTGCAATTCATTCAGGACGTTCACTTCTTTTATTTCCTTTTACAAAAGAAAACATGATATTTGCATCGAGGAATTTATTTGTTGTGTTATGTATTACTGTTTGTTTATGTATATTTGTAATTGAGATGGTATGGACACATGCTTTTGTTAAACGGGTAAGCGGCATCAGCAGTATCTATTTAATCTTTCATCTTGGTCTCACAAAACTATGCAAAAATAAAAGTAAGACAATTATTTACAACCACAGCAAAAGTGAGTTTATTTTTTTTGTAAATCATCCAGATTAAGTATATTAGGTAGACATGAAAGTTTATTCAATGCATCTTTTCACAGATATTTACTATATTCTTTTAAAAATTGTAGATTCTATTTTCGTATATTTTCAGTCATTGTTTGAAACTAACAAGAAGTCCGCTGCTGGTAATTGTATGAACATAGCTAAATCACTGGACGATGTCAACGGCATTAATATTCCGGAATTTGAAATATCGTCTTTTCTATCCGAAGAGAGGTTCAGGATAATAACAAATAGTTCAAAACCATTGTTGACCATTTTCACGACTTGGGAAAACAATCCGAAAAAATATCTTGTGCATAATCTGACTGTTAAAAACTGGAAAAAGTTTAGACCTTATATTCAGCAAGTTGTCTTCACAAACGAGACGGCTGTTGCCAAGGCTTGCAAAAAAGAAGGGGTAGAAGTGCAGCACGTGCGTAAGGCAGCTGCAGATGGGGTCCCTGTGTTGAAATATATGTATGTTGACACCATGAAAAAGTATGACTCGATCCTTTATGCTTACTGTAACAGTGACATTCTGTTTACAGAGACATTACTGCAAACAGTTTACACGCTGATTGCTAAGCATATAACATACCGAGATCCCGTTCTTATTGTAGGAAGACGGACAGATGTAAAGTTTGTTACCAAGCAGGAAGGAGGTTCTTGGACAAATGTCTCAAAAGTAGCCAAGAAGAGGGGTAAATTACACGGTGATATGGCCGTGGACTACTTTATCACCTCTCCTTCCTTTCCATGGAAAACGATTGCGCCAGTCGTTGTTGGTCGAATCACATATGATAACTACTTATTATACCTGTCTAGAAAGGCTAAATATACCGTTATAGATGTAACTTTGACAGTCCTAGCCGTTCATCAGGTCACTGAATCAACCATATACGAGGGGTTTACACACAAGAATAAATTCTATAACTTTGATGTGATTCGGAGCATGTATAATCACACTTTATTTAGACATGAGGCAATACATTGTATTGAAAATTTCACGTGTTACAGAAACGGTGAAATTTTGTATTATCTACCTTTTGTTCCCCGTAGTATGTAAACAACTGTCTATGCATTTTATTTAAAACAGTGAATATAATGTGGGCTAAGCAAAAAAAATAATTATAAAAGTAAATGCACTTTAAAACTCCAACATTAAAGGAACTTATAAATTTTAGAATGAATCCTATATTCCATTGAATTTTAAAAATGAAATTACATTCAGTATTTGTATTATACGCGATTTCAGTTTCTTTCGACCATGTTTCACTCTTAGGTCGGAAATTATCCGTAATCAATATTCCGTTTACAAAATAAAGAAAAAAACCATAACACATATTACACAGAACAATCAACCATTGAAACAGTGTTCCAAAACAGTACAAAGTGTAATAGTGATGAAAAACATAAAGGTATTCATTCATATCGAATATACTAATACTACACGCTATGTCTGCTCCAATGAAGCATGACTGACAAGATCGTCTGCACGAGTTTACTAGGTCACTAAATTGGTCATGTGACTCTCCACATCTGTCTTATACTTCGCCCAACTGAGGCGCTGGTGGGGATATTACCGGGGTTTGTCCATCGAATGGATTAACCATCATATCACCACTAACTAGAGAAACTAAAGGCACGCTTTGTGCAAGTTCATTATTCTGGGTCATCCTATTGTTTAATTCTGGTGATGCACTGTCGTCAACGCGTTTTGTCATTATGTCTGTGTCTATTGGTGAGCAATCCTTACGTTTTTGCTGGACTGAGCGATCAAGATTCGCAATCGGCTGGTAACGGTTTGGGGTAACAAAGTCAAGTGACCGGTAGGTATCTACTCCTTTTCGAGATTGTGCATGTTGTCTGTAGCCATATGTATTTCCATTACCACTGTTATAAACGGGTGGGGGTGGGGGTAGATTACTTGGTTGTTGATTATAACGGTGTTGTTCTACGCCATATGCCGGTGGTGGTGGTTTCGGCAGAGAGTGATCGACTCCATGTTTATCAGTGTAGTTATACGTTTTAGGATTAAACAGTTTGTTGTTCACATAAAGGCGGTCTTTCACTAGCACAACCTTTTGGTCTAATTCTGAAAGTTTTCGAGCAGGATAATACAATTTCTTTCGCCGGTCCTCTACTTCTCTCGGGAAGTGTTCATGTATTTTAATCTCTTTTTGACTTTTATTTAACAATATTCCTGCTTTTCTTACACTTTCACGATCAGTGAATAATTCAAAAGTTGCCACAATTGGTCTAGGGCGGTACGACTGAGCTGCTTTCTTTGGGTCACCGATTCGTTTCACTAGCGAAAATTTTATAGAGTCTACGTTTATCGGCACCTCACTGTTTATGTCATTATTGTTTTGGACGACGGTAACCATAGTAACCAGCGAAAACAATTCAGTTATATTAATACAAACTTATGAACACTAAGCAGCTAAATGGTTGAAATTATATTTTGTTTTCTAGCTCAAATCGCTTGATATAATGAGGGTCATTATTCTTAACAATCCTAGATAGAATTATCTACCCTTGACTTACCTATTTACCTAGACTGTTTCCATGATAAAGAGCTGGCATTCTAAGTCTTAAAGCAATGTCTTAAAGGGTTTAATGAGTAATGTTACATTGCCATTCTTCAAATAGTCAAGCTAAATATGATAGATTGAATAAAATAACTCAAATTTATTTGGTAATCATGTTGACCAATGTTCTTAAATTTAATTTAAAAAAAATAGAACAGTAAAACAATTTTAAAACAAACAACGCAATATTGATTGTATTATGTAATTGCCGAACTAGTACATAAGAAGTAATAACGTTCATAAATAAAATACCGCTCCTTTCCCCTGTCAAATGACGGTCACAGCTGTCTCTGCTACAGTTTTACAGACGCTTTTATATTTAACAAGGAAACCCTATATAAATGCGTAACAAGTTGTACTTAAAGTGTAAATTAATCAATGAAATGCAATTAAAGAATGTGTTTGATTGCGTAAGACTTCTTGTATTGGTCGGGGGAAAATTTAAGGTCGGGGGTAAATTTATGGACGGTCGGCTCACCGGAACAGTTATACCTATATCTTTTCTTTAGCCATAAACTGGAACTAAATTCTAAAAATATCGTGAAGAACTTAAAGATACTGTAAATACAGTAGAGTTTTCTGAAGTTATGGAGGACATTCCTCCTCGCAAGTAAAGAATATCATCAAATCAGTTTTGACATAACATGGTCTAAACTCTTGTATATGTCATATTTCAGGAGTTCTGGTTTCGGCGGTCAATCGAGCTGGTGAGGGGGATAATGACAACAGCTGCTACCTGCTGGTGCTTGATGCAAACACCTTCAAGGAATTGGCAAGGGTGGAGTTTGAGGGTATACAGAGATTTCCAAGGGACCTCCATGGTGTTTATACAAGGGATAAAAAGTGATAAAAATGATACAGACAAGGACAGAAGAGCGATATCGTGTATATCAAGATAGATGGAGAAGAATCTCTATTGACATATAAGTTTTTGAAACTAAAGTAGGCTTTACTATTAATTTTAAATAAGAAAACATAGAAAAAAGATGTTTCCTGATCATCATCAAAATACATTTTAAATTCGTCTTCGTCCTTCCTCGGTCAATATAATTTTCCCCAGGTCCACAAAACTATATTTGCACCGCAATATCAGTCTTTATTTGTGTGGTTAATTGTTATAAATTGGTTGTTTATTTTTGATGAGAGTTGCCTTCATTGTTGGAATACATTTACTGCAATTGTCATAGGATGCCAGTTTAATACACCTAAATTTACCACTTCAACCGCATATGTAACAGTAACATCCAATATTAGCCCTATATTTTACTCGTTTTTTTCAGTACTAATAATCCCCAAATCTTTTTCATTCATGTCTAACCGTTACTAACCTGTCACCCGTGACTACATCTCAAATGCTCGGGTACTAAGTTCAATGCTTCACTGCACTTGATACCTGGTCATTATACGCATAAAGATGTAGTTCATATATATTCTTTATATTCCTTAATAAAATATAAATATCTAGGATATTTACTTTTGTTACAGGTTAGTATTGTGAAGATTATTTTTTGTATTTAATACTAAGAGTCTCCATGTAGATTTCCGTTGTTTTACTTAGATAACTGTTCAAGATTGTAATTTGAAATAGTCAAAAATGGATTGTGAACTTTGACCTATAATGGTATTATGTTATAATGTTAGCATTCTTTTATCAGTGAATATTCTGTTTTAATTGATTAGACTGCACTTGATACTTGGTCATCATCCACATGAAGATGTAGTTCGTATATATATATTCTTTATATTCCTAATAAATATAAATATCTAGGATATTTACTTTTGTTACAGTTGACATATCTGACATCGGCTCGACCCACATACAAATTTATGCCGACTGGGCTACGTCAACATTGGCGTCCCACGTTGTAATTGGGCGCCAATGTCGCGGGGTCAGAGAAATCATTTACCCATGGCGGGACTCGAACCCGTGACCCCCTGCTTGCAAGTCAGGTGCTCTACCAACTGAGCTACCCGGGCTGGTGATAGTACGTTAGTAACCATATCACCTATATCGGTCCTGTGACACAATACAAAGTTGTTTCAATATTCACCCCTTTAGGACCCGTAGAAGAGAACACATGTCAAGAATAAACAGATAACCTTTACCGTGTGTCTTTACAGGATCTGAAGCATATGTTATACTGAAACGCTTGCATTCATTAATTGTATTAAGTCTCTTTCTGTCAAAAGGACATGTGTTACACGTGATATATATTATTCATCATCTGAAGTTGACCCGAAAACGATTTGTCAGCCGTAAATTATTGCACTTTACGTACTCGTTAAAACAAGTACATGAAATGTTTGCAGTAACCTCATTCAAATCCTTTTTACTCAAGATAAATTCCGCAACAGTTTCACATAGTGTGGCTTAAAATATTACCTGAGTTGGCTGCACTGATAAAGGATGGATTCTTGGTATTAGCGTGATGGGAAATGGGAATCAAACAGACAGGTTATCTTGAAAAAGCTCTCACATTAATCCATATGAAAGTTTGTTGCGAACGACAGCTGACAACTCGACTTTTTTGTATGTACATGTAGTAATGGCTTTATGTAAAATGGCTGAAATATTAGAATCTGACGCTTACTGTAACATAACGGTTTGCAATAGGAGATAGATGAAAACTTTATTAGCAGGTGTAGAAACTGATGTCTATATGTTTAAATACATTTGATTTAATGTACCTGATAAAAGGTTGAGGAAACGGGGTTGGTATAAAAAGCAGATCTTTACCTTTTTTGATAAATAATTGACCTACAGAATGTTTGCTTCATGTTTAGAGTCTGAGTCAATTTTCTAGTTCTTGTGGGTTGAAATAAAAGCATTTAACAGTTGGCTTTTAAACGATTTGCCTCGGAATACATTTTTCAAAGACCTCATCTTTTGTCATTATAATTAATTTTGCATATAATTATACATGTATTTTGGGATCATCTTCAGGTGTCGCGCAAGACTCATCGAAAAAGTAACCATTTTAATGAGGTATTTTGATAAATGGTTCTTTGTTAGATGTTGATAATTGAGATTTATTTTGACGTAATACAGAAATTATGCTTAATATTTCATATATGTGACAATACAGCATTTGAAAGTACTTAGGCTGTGGAAAGAATTTACCATATTTGAACAATAGAGAACGTCGGTTATCCCCGGTACATATTCTGTACAACTACATTATGTACCCTGGGACATTTGACTGCAGGATATTTGTTTTCATGAATATTGATTAGCTAAGGGAAGTAAATCTTCGTCCAATGAGATTTTGCATTACAAATAGATACTCTGCAATGTCGAGAGTAGGCATAACGACCTGTTTCTTAAAATAGACGTATTTCCCAGGATTTAAAAATAGCCATGAAAGTCAAATTCTAACGCTTAATTTCATTGCCTGAGATTGCGCAATGGAAATTTTTCGGAAACCAATGAAAGTAGGTAATGAATTATTCATGAGTACGAAATTTTACCAAACAATTGTCCCAAGGTCGAAGATGTTCACTCCATTCGTCTACATTGGTTTATATAGAAAAAGACTTAAACAATCTTATAGTTTGAGACACAGCTTAGATATTTTGTGTTGAATTGTCTGAGTAACACTACCATTTTTGTTCAAATGATTTCTGAACATCTTATTTTTTTTTTGAATTTGTACACCCTAGAGCTTAGATATTTGAGCTCACCTGACTTTCGGTGGCTTTTAGGATACTCTTTAATCCGCCGTTCGTCGTCCGTTTGTCCGTCCCTCTTCCATCGTCAACAAGTTAGTTCAAACCCCATCTCCTCCTTTACCACCGGCTCAGTTGCAACTAAACTTTACAGAAGCGCTCCTTGTATCGTTGTCTTTCACAGGTTTATTTAAAGTGGAATTCCATGCAGAACGTTCGTTGCCATGTTAGCTGAAAGAAACATCTTTTGAATATCTTGTTGTCTGAAACCACAAGACCGGTCAGTTTTAAGCAATATGATTTTAGTCTGACGGGGTTGGAGTTCATACCAAATAAAACTAGAATTTCGTCACTTAAGTACTGTTTTTGATGATGCATCTCAAGAAAAGCTACAATTAATGACAAAATGACTTCTTTCTGAATGCTTGTTTCTCATTGTATCTGTGTGAATTTAACAACAATTCCTGAAAAATTCCCCTTTTGTAAACATTGGTATACATAAAGTGGCCAAGCTTGGTGTTCTTAATCAAGCACTAAACATGAAATTAAGCTGTGGTCGTTATACATGTACTGTCAAATGGAGCTGATTGGATATATGGATATAAGTCAGTTACAAATAAGTTAATCTCTTAGCAGTAGGTGATAAAATGTTACCATACGAGGTTTGATGGCACCCTGTGTATTGATCACTATATCTTGCCTAAAAGGGTTTTGTGAACAACTGGTCTTTGTAGTGGTATAACCACTTATCTTATTCAATGTTTTGCTTAATGTGTTGAAACATCTTTATATAATAACAGCTCATGTATGTAAATGTGTGCATTGGAGATTTTTACTTTAGACATCATTCAAAAACATATGTTGCAAAAAAACATAAAATATAGAACCTGTTTCAGATTTAACAAAGAAAAGACGTTCTGCTTCATTTAGTAACAAGTGGAAATACATGTATGTATTCAGGAGAGTAGAGTACTAGTCTGCATTCTTGTACACATGAACAGATAGAGAAACAACCGTCCTTTTTTTCGGAAATCAACTAGCAATAAAATTGATCTTCTTAAAAGCAAAAAACAAAAAAACTGTTGTTAGTGAACCCTCTGAAAACTGAAACCAAAGATGTTATTTGTGTTAAAATCTGGCTTATTGATTTGCAGCAGCTTTTTATCTCGCCTGAACACAGAGTGCTCAGGGTGAGCTTTTCTGATCAGTCTTTGTCCGTTGTCTATCCGTCCGTCCGTCCGTCCGTCGTCAATTTTTCATTCAAACGACATCTCCTCTGGAACCAATGGGCCAAATTTAATGAAACCTGCCTGGGATGTTCCTTGCATGAAGCTCTACCAAGATTGTTCAATTGTTCTGGTCCATTGAATTTCTGATTCACTGAAACTAAAAATAGATTTTAAAAATAGGATCTTTAAAAATCTTCTTCTCCGAAACCTCAAGGTCTGGAGCTTAGATATTTGGTATGAAGCATCATCTAGTGGACCTCTATCAAGTTTGTTCAAATTATTATCCTGGGGTCAAAACTGGCCCCACCCCAGGAGTCAGTTTATTTTATATAGATTTATATACGGAAAACTTAAAAATCTTCTTGTCAGAAACCACAAGGCCTAGAGTTTAGATAATTGTTGTGCAGCATTGTCCAGTGGACCTCTACCAAATTTGTACAAATCATGGCCCCTGGGTCAAAATAGACCCTGCCCCGGGGGTCACTTGTTTACATAGAGTTTTAAAAATCTTCACATCAGAAACCAAAAGGCATAGAGATTAGATATTTGGTATGTAGCATTGTCTAGAAGATCTCTACCAAGTTTGTTTACACCATGGCCCCTGAGTCAAAAATGACCAAGCCCCAGTGGTCACATATCTTAAATAGAGTTATATAGGAAAATAATCTTCTTTCAGATACTACAAGGCCTAGAGTTAAGATATTTGGTGAACAAAATTGTCTATTGGACCTCTATTAAGTTTGTTCAAATTATAGCTCCTGCGTCAAAAAAGGCCCCGTCCCAGGGGTCACATTTTTTACAAAGGTGGGTTATACAGGAAAAAAACTTTAAAAATCTTCTTGTCAGAAAACACAAGGCCTAGAGTTTAGATATTTGGTGTGTAGCATTATCTAGTGGACCTCTACTAAATTTGTTCAAAGCATAGCCACTTGGTCAAAATAGGCCCTGCCCTTGGGGGGGGGGGGGTCACTTGTTTATATAGAGTTATCTATAAAAAAGTTTTAAAAATCTTCACATCAGAAACCAAAAGGCATAGAGCATAGATATTTTGTTTGTAGCATTGTCTAGTGGACCTTTAGTATTTCAAAGGTCAGGGTCACAGGGACCTGTAGAGTGAAAAGTATTTCTGCAGAGTAACTGTAGTAACATTACACCAAGAGCCTTCAAACTTTACAAGATAATTGTATTAGAAAAACTCTATCGTTTTTAGGGTCCATAGGTCAAACGTTAACTTCACAGAGACCTGTTGAGTGAAAACTGTTCCTGCTCAGTAACTTGAGTACCATTTTACCCAGAGCCTTCAAACTTCATAGCATGATTGGCTTTACTCGGTATAAGAACCCTATCATTTTTGGTGTCAGTAGGTCAAAAGTCAAAGTCGCAGGGACCTGTAGAGTGAAATCTATTTCTTCTACCCATAACAACCAATAACGATACTTGTAACATGAGCAATGAGACGCAGGTGAGCGATTTTGGGCCATCATGGTCCTCTTGTCATATATTGATCTTAGAGCAACTGCAATTCATTCAGGACGTTCACTTCTTTTTTTTCCTTTTACAAAAGAAAACATGATATTTGCATCGAGGAATTTATTTGTTGTGTTATGTATTACTGTTTGTTTATGTATATTCGTAATTGAGATGGTATGGACACATGCTTTTGTTAAACGGGTAAGCGGCATCAGCAGTATCTATTTAATCTTTCATCTTGGTCTCACAAAACTATGCAAAAATAAAAGTAAGACAATTATTTACAACCACAGCAAAATAAGGTGAGTTTATTTTTTTTGTAAATCATCCAGATTAAGTATATTAGGTAGACATGAAAGTTTATTCAATGCATCTTTTCACAGATATTTACTATATTCTTTTAAAAATTGTAGATTCTATTTTCGTATATTTTCAGTCATTGTTTGAAACTAACAAGAAGTCCGCTGCTGGTAATTGTATGAACATAGCTAAATCACTGGACGATGTCAACGGCATTAATATTCCGGAATTTGAAATATCGTCTTTTCTATCCGAAGAGAGGTTCAGGATAATAACAAATAGTTCAAAACCATTGTTGACCATTTTCACGACTTGGGAAAACAATCCGAAAAAATATCTTGTGCATAATCTGACTGTTAAAAACTGGAAAAAGTTTAGACCTTATATTCAGCAAGTTGTCTTCACAAACGAGACGGCTGTTGCCAAGGCTTGCAAAAAAGAAGGGGTAGAAGTGCAGCACGTGCGTAAGGCAGCTGCAGATGGGGTCCCTGTGTTGAAATATATGTATGTTGACACCATGAAAAAGTATGACTCGATGCTTTATGCTTACTGTAACAGTGACATTCTGTTCACAGAGACATTACTGCAAACAGTTTACACGCTGATTGCTAAGCATATAACATCCCGAGATCCCGTTCTTATTGTAGGAAGACGTACAGATGTAAAGTTTGTTACCAAGCAGGAAGGAGGTTCTTGGACAAATGTCTCAAAAGTAGCCAAGACGAGGGGTAAATTACACGGTGATATGGCCGTGGACTACTTTATCACATCTCCCTCCTTTCCCTGGAAAACGATTGCACCAGTCGTTGTTGGTCGAATCACATATGATAACTACTTATTATACCTGTCTAGAAAGGCTAAATATACTGTTATAGATGTAACTTTGACAGTCCTAGCCGTTCATCAGGTCACTGAATCAACCATATACGAGGGGTTTACACACAAGAATAAATTCTATAACTTTGATGTGATTCGGAGCATGTATAATCACACTTTATTTAGACATGAGGCAATACATTGTATTGAAAATTACACGTGTTACAGAAACGGTAAAATTGAACTGTCATCAAGAAAAATCAAAGAGAGGTGCAAAGGTTGATGAAAGTTTCCTCGTAACGTCCGAAAATGAAAACTTGATTTTCCCTTTATTTCAGAGATCCGTGAAAAACCTATTGTGAAAAAACCTTACAACCAATACCCGTCTGCATTGATTTTATTTTCTTGTAACAATGAAACTACATGTATATATTTTCAGTGAAATGTTTTAAATGGGTGCTCCAAGAAAATGTCTTTTCTGTTTAATTAAACCAAACATTCTTTTTCTATTGTACACCTGTATTTATTTGATTACTACTGCCCGATGCCTCTTGCATTAGCCATTAGGGTTTTCGTTGGTACATCTGGTTTTAGGTATATATTGCATTAGCCATTAAGGTGTGCTGTTCTGCATGTGACTCCAGGTACCTCTCGAATTAGTCATTGAAGTGTGCTTTGGTACATGTGCTTCCGGGTACCTCTCGCTTAGCGATTAATGTGTGCTTTTGCACACGCGGTTCTATGTACCTCTGGCATTAGCGATTAGGGTTTGCGTTGGTACATGTGGTTTCAGGTACTTATTGCATTAGCAATTAAGGTTTGCTGTGGTGCATGCGACTCCAGATACCTCTCGAATTAGTCATTGAAGTGTGCTTTGGTACATGTGCTTCCAGGTACCTCTCGCATTAGCGATTAATGTGTGCTTTTGCACACGTGGTTCTATGTACCTCTGGCATTAGCGATTAGGGTTTGCTTTTGTACATGTGGTTCAATGTACAGGCATATCTAGCTTAAGTCTTTAAAGAGTGGTTTCTGGTTCATCTCACATTAGTCGTTAGGGTTTGCTTTGGCACACGTGGTTTCAGGTACTCCATGCAGAATAAAGGTTTAGGCACGAAACTGAGAGCGGACAAAAAAATTCAAAATGCTTTCATTAAATAAAACAATATTTCTCTGTTCAAAATCCATACTTGACAGTGGAGGCGATGAGACAAACGATCATAATAGAACAAAACGTATTTGTTCAACAGTATTTATAGACCTACCACAGTAGAGATTAATATAAAAAAATCATACGTGGTTGAAAATATATTTTCAACAATGTGTACATTAAAGGGGCTGTGCTCAAGTTGACAAAAAAAGAAAGTTTTCTTGTATTATAAGTTTCTTGTAATATTTATGACTAATGCTTAAAAAATAACTTACTGAAAAAAAAAGTCAAATAATTACATTATAAATTGATTTTTTCCCTTTCAAAGTGCTATACCGTAACGCGACGGTATAACTATATCGTATAACATTTAAAGTAAATATCTGTTATATCACATGCGGCGATGGTGGTGACAGTAAAAGCGTTGGAAATATTTTGTTAACATGAGGGTCCAGAGTTCAAATCAGGCTGGAGCAAAAATATCTTTTTTTATTCTATTTTGACTTTTAAAATCAGTTTTGAAGTAAAATATCATGTTGTTATAATCTCACGGCATCTAAATATACAATTTATGAAAAAAAAATTATGTCAAATCTGGGTACAGCCTCTTTAAAAAGACACTTTCAAGTGATAATAAAACCAAAGATTGTGTAGCAGTTGCTTCCCCTGCATCTACATTCAATACCACTTTTAATGGAGATACGTTACGCTAGTGATAATAAAACCTAAGATTGTGTAGCAGTTGCTTCCCCTGCATCTACATTCAATATACACTTTTAATTGAGATACGTAACTCTAGTGATGACAAAACCAAAGATTGTGTAGCAGTTGCGTCCCCTGAATCTACATTCAATAGACACTTTTAATTGAGATGCGTAACTCTAGCGATAATAAAACCAAAGATTGTGTTGCCTCTCACTTCTGAAACAGCATTAAAACGTTTCAACCCATTTACACTTTCAGGGAGCCTCGCAGACTTCCAATGAATGCTGGGACTGAGAGTGAAGATAACTCCCGGCAGTCATGACAGACATCTTGCCACATTCATCCCCCCTTTCGCGCAGTAACCCAAGGGCCAAATCACCCCCAGCCCAGTTTTACACTACTGTTAGTAATAACTTCTTTACAGTAAATTGTTAAAACAATTTTAACTTTATCAATACGTACTAATAAACACTTACATATACATAATATACATAAGGCTCATGTCTCATGACAAAATATCAGAACACCTGGTGGCTATTCTGTTTTCATTGCGTTGCGTCAGTGCACATTCTTTGTGTTATATCTTCAAGCTTGTTAGAGCACTATTGTTTTTTTACTAATCAATTCACCGCATAACGGTCATTGAAAGGAATTTAAGGTACTTTTTGTAACATAATATGTCATGTGTTGTTGAATTGTTCTTTCTTTTGAGGTGTGATAAGGTATGTTTTCCATTTTCCATTTTTAGTCAATATTTCGACTTTTAAAATATTTCAAAACGCTCTATAAAATGAATGAGGTCTATCTGATTTGGATGTCTATCGGATGTCTATCTCCTCTATCCCGGGATGTTAGGGGTGGGGTGTAAAAAGAGTTAAATCATACGGACATGAAGTTTAAGATTTCTTCATTAGTATTTTTGATACGTTGTTGAGACAATTAATTGACACATTCTTGTGAAAACTTTTTTTAACAAGCGCTTATTATCAACAACTTAATAGGGGACATTAGTTTATTATCTACACTGAATACTCTCTGATATTACATTGGTCCTTCCATTTGGATTCCTCTACTTTGATCGCCATTTTCTCTTTCGATATGATGATAATTTAGCCTAATTATTTGCAACAACGGTTGTCAGAATAAACATCAAGGCTAGCAACATGTTTTGTTAACACCATTATCTTTGTTTTATGATAATTGACTTTTTATTTAATATATAACTGGCAATTTTCACAACTAAAGGTCAAGACCATCACAATAAGAAACAAGGATAAAGTTAGAGGATTCCAACTGAAAGGACAATATGCTATTTGGTCTACCTTTGATGTTCTCTGAGTAAGGGAGATAATTTGTTATCAGGAATGTCCCTCGTTCAGCGTTGAAACTGATAGAAAGCAATGTTCTCTGATCTAGACGGGGAGTAGAACTAAAACAGCGCTGCATTACTTACGTCTGTTATAAGATTGAATTATAATGATACTAAATTCCTTCCTATAGTTTATTATCTGTATCTTTTTTTCTCTTTTTTAAATGCATTATATACCTGTAAATTGTTTATGTCCTTAGTAATGTGATTTTGTATGTTATCTACCATTACACGCTTTCACCATTCACGCTACGTGACATTACATTGTTTGAAATATATATTCAGTTATGTTTCTGGCTTCAGCACGAGGTGAGAAGTTAACGTTTGTATGTATCTCTCTGTTTCGATTTATGTTAATTTGATGTACTTTGAACAATGACAAAAATGTTTGTATATATCAAATATATATATATGATGTAACGTTTTCGAACTAAAATGAGCGGGCACGTAATTTTTTTTCCGCAGTATTTGAATAGTTGCATCGTTGTATCTTATATCAATGAACATGGATTCCGGTCTTTTTAAGTAATATTCTTTGCGTACTTGACTCTCTATTGTAAGACATTATTAGATAATCGATCCGAAAGAGTGGACTCGGATACATTCGAACTTCCGTGAACCGTTGCACACTTATTGTATAGCCCCGGTCCTTGCACGCTTAAATGAAAATGGTTTGAACATAGATCTATAAAAGAAAAATTATAAATGACTGGTTTGCGTGTTGTGGAGCTCACACTTATTAAAATAGTTAATTCGTGTTCAGTTAGAAGACTGGCTGTTCAACTTTAAGTTTATATAATATCATTTCTTTATACAGCCCCAAATGCACGTAAAAATAACGACTAAAGGCTGCCATTGAAATTTCAGTTACTTTTTCAAAACATCAAAAATGAGGATAATATAGCAATAAAAAAGTGGTTCAACAGATGTTTTTAATTTAATAAGCTACACCCGCAATAAATCTGAAAAAAAGATTTTTTGACAATCTCGAGTGCTATATTCATTTCGTACATTATATCGATATTTAAACGTTTATTATATTGTGACAAATGTCTGTAATGGATCCTGTTGTCTTACATGATACAATGAAAATATAATTATTAAGACGAGTGAAGGCGCGTGTCTGTTTTGATATATCTAGTCAGGCTGCCCATTTGACAGCACGAGAGTCGTTTTCGTAACTGATTGCCAAGCAAAAAAGAGTTTGCCGCATGTCAATTAATTTTGATGTTTTGATATTGTAACATTTATAATACATTCTGATAACGCCCTGCAAAACATACCGGTCAAATTAACAATCGCAACCGCAAAGTAAAAATTGTTAATTCTCGCCTACATTCTTTAATGTTTCGCAAGTCCCCACGTTCTGACCTACAAAATAAACTCACCCAGTCACTCACTCAGTCATTCACTCACTCACTCATGCAAGTAGGCGCACGCACGTACTTTTTACTTCACTTTTCTTCATTTCACTTTTTTGATCGTTCCCTGTTCTTTTCACACATAGCTTATGTAAAATAGCATGGTAACTTTATTACAATTTTGTCATTAATGCTCTAAAGAATATAGTTTATATTGAATTTCTTTTTTTTCTCTTCTATATCATTTAAGCTACATTCTGTCTCATCTGATCAGATTCATCACAACATAGGACTTCTTAAAGACATTTTCTGTTTTGTGTTTTACCTTTTGTTGATATATGTGTAAAAAAATGTCTCTTGTATCTTTATCGAAAAAAAAAACAAAAACGCAACACACACAACGTTTTTCATCAACTTCAGTACTTTTTATATGACTTGAAGTTCAAAATATAGTTGGCTATGCCATCTTTAGATTTAAACTGTAACTAATTAACGTTTGCTATGTCACGAAGTTCCGTTGAAAGAATAATTTCTAACTGTTTTAATATTTATCATAAAAAGAAAATGTCTGTAGGCCGGCCTTTGAGAAAATTCTAAATATTATAAATACTACTATTTCTGTATGGTAAGGACATTATTTGGCTAAAAGTTTCGAAAGATTGTTAACTGTTGACAAAGCATATTGTGCATGTATCAGATTGCTCTCACCACTTTAACGATGGCTAATATAAAGGCGTTTATCTTTTTTTCGTTACATAAAGACAATTATATTTCAGTAACAGTACCTTCATAAATGTCACCGTGCACAAATCACAAACAACAGTGTCGTGCGCAAAAATACACAAAAAATCAAATACAACAAAAATTATTATCAGCCATTTATCATTTGATGTTTTACCGACATTAATTACTAATACTATACAAGTATAAACCCCTTGTTAACAATATAACAATTCTGTTACAGACTACATCAATAAGGCCAAATGATCAAACGGAAAAGTTGAAATACGTGAACAGAAATCAAATATTCCTTTAGTCATTTGAGGTTAACGGAATTATATCTTTTTATCAGTTTGCTTACGTTACTGTTGCCTTAGATATGGAATTATTAAGAACATTCATGCTTTTTATCTCGATGTTTGTGCTGATATGCCATCTGGCTGAAGGTAAGTGTAATCTCTGAGTTCAGTTGTCCACAGAGACTATTGATTAAATTTTCTTCGTTTAAGTAAAAAATTATTGACGACTGTCAGATTTCGAACTGTTAGATTTATTCTGTTAACATTATTGACGACTGTTAGATTTCGAACAGTTAGATTTATTCTGTGTGAGATTTCAGAATGACTTGGTTGCAAATATCATGGAAACAAATTGTTAAAAAGTAAACAAATTTCAATGTAGCTAGAAACACGGAATTTCCATATGAAAGAAAACTATTTAAATGTTGTGCTACCTGAGACCCTTAAAATTTCACCGATAACGTAAAGCAGTTAATGTTATTTTTATATGTTATGGTACGTTATATTTTAGGTGAGCTATTTGACATGTCGGGCGAGTTTGGTTTTGGAGATTTTAACCCTCTGTGGTGTGGAATAGGTATCCCGTGTCGTAACTTGCTGTTGTACGGACTTATCTTTAACTAATCAAGGTAATTTGTGTATGATTATTGAAATCAGAATAAACAACACCATTATTTAAAGTGCTTGCACATATTTAGTTTCATTTGGCATCACTAAATTAAATGCATATAATTTCCAAATGATTTTCAAGCGTTCCATGAAACGGGTGTCAAATATCAGCGAATGACTTATGTTCTATCTATCTTAATGGTTTTTCGCCACTGTTTTAAAGTTGCTTAGTTGGACTTCGCGTAAGCCAAGACGTCACGAAGAATAAATATCCGGCTTTACTTTTGAAAAAGAAGTGTCGTCAGCGGGTTAGTTTCTTTGTAAAGATTGATTTGTATATATTACAATTGTCTTAAAAACACACATGTATATAATAGCATTTCCCGTCATTTTCAAATTTCAGACCTGTTTAGTTGGCAATGTTCTACAAGGTAACGAGGAACAAACGACAATCGTTCAGCCAGTTCTGATTTGAAAATAGCAGACAATAATACGGAACGGAATTGATACTTTAATTATATTTTTATAATCTTTATTTATGTAAAAGTACAGAGTTATTGTGATATGAATGTTTTTCGATAGATATTATTTTCTTTTTTCTGAATGGAAATGCATTAGAAATGTTTTGCGTTTAAATCATTGTGACAAACTTCATAATGTTAGTTCCATAGTAGTCTACATTTATCAAAGTCAATTTATTAATACTTACCTTAGTGTGTTCAACGCATTACCTCGATTTAAAAATAAACAGTGCGCCATTAATTGCTTTCGGACCATCTACATGAAAAATATAATGGTTTTGAGTAGTGTATCTTATAGAAGACCTGTTTTACTTGGTTGTGAATAAATCATTATTATTTCTGTATCATGTCGTAGTTTTGTTACCCTAAACACAAGTTTGTCCCGTCATACCTTGATGATATACACGTATAAATGACGTCACTAATGATTATTGCTAGCTGTGGTAGGAGTGCTGATGGCGGTGGTATTTATGTTCGATATCTATGCGGGTAAAATTTTGATATCAGGTCTGTGAAAATGAAACTCCATTTATTCTTATTTACAATTCTTCTACCCGAAATGAATAACGTCTTATAGAATAAGCTTCTAGTTCACAACAAAAGAGCATGCCACATGTTCGTAGAACAGGTTTACGCGTTGGTTACTGATTCCTTGGGAACATAATTATGCATTTACAAGTATTTCATAATGTAAATAAAGTGAATATACTTAAAAGTAATCCATACGTATTTCGCGCAAAGGCGTTTACAAATGTTTGAAAAATACGCTCTTTACTTTATGCATGAGTCAGGACCTGATGGAAAACAAGAAGTTACCATTACTCTTTGGTTAAGTCATAATTCATGATTGATTTTAAAGTAGAAAATGCGGAAATGTAGAAAACATTACGTTTGAATGGAAATTTAGATATATATATGATAAAATAGTATCATCAGTATATTCATCTTCCACCTGATGGTTGTTGATGATGATGATGATGATGGTGGTGGTGTGGTGATGATGATGATAATGAACTGTAGTTAATGCATAATAAAATTTATCCAAAGCTAAAATGTTTATATATGTTGTTTAAATACTACTTTTGCTACTAATTACTTTTATAATTATGATAAGTTTATAATTAACTTTATCGTTATAATTGTATCTTTTACGAGAATCAAATTTATAATTTTGTTTTACAAAATACTAAGTATCTGTATATCTGAATGAAATGTCATTAATAATTTATAGCTGGGGAAAACCCCTGACAGTTGACGACGAGTCGTTAAGTAGAGGTATTACCTTTAATTAACATACTTTAAACAGAACAGAACGAATATTGATAATATGACATTACTGTCGATATTTGTTTTTGCATAATGATTCATTCCTGTCATGTAATTAACTTTGTTTTGCTATAAATAAAAAAAATTCTCCATTACAAAATTGACATAGATTCATCATTAAATATAGGTAACAATTATTGTCTAACAAGGAAATGCCGAACATAATCATCAATATCCAATTTTGACTAACTAACATACAATCTTATTTTACTTACAAGGTATGTATGCAGGTAGGTAGGTAGGTAGTAGGTAGGAAAATAGACAGACAAACAGAGAGAGAGAGAGAGAGAGAGAGAGGCAGGCAGACAGACAGACAGACAGACTAAACCCAGAATACAATCACAGACTAACAACTATACTGAAATACGTACATTAAATTCATTATCACAAATTCAACTCTAAACAGTTCTTATTCAGAGACAATATCCTCAATACTTATTCTAAAAGTAAACAGCCACACTCAAACCTTACTTATATATTGTAAATCTCAAAACATTGACCCACTCCAAAGCGTGGCTCGAGGAGTCCTCATTTTCCAATGTATTTTTAATACTTCGTCGCTGCTTAATACAAAAGTGGATTTAATGACATGCTGAGTATCACTCTTTCAGGAGATAAGAACCTACTGTAAGTGCATTTCAGTTTTAAAAAGAATGGTATGAACCTTTGAAACAATACAAAAACAGTGCCTCAGTCCAATTTGAGTTGGCACAGTGGTCAAATTGTCGCAACCTTTCAGAGTCGAAGCGAACATTTTTCTTTGATATGCGTCAAGTAAAACACGGCGAAGTCGCACGTTCAGAACACCGCTAAAATTGGCACTGGACCACTGATCTGCCCCTGATCTAACATAGCTAACGTCATAGGAAAGTTGTTCTTGTAAGTTGAAAGATACACACTTTCAAACCTATCCATTTCTTTCAAGTACATCATGCTACCTTGCTTGAGGACTAACTGTCGCATATATGGACTCGTTATCTACCGTCATGGTAAATCGATAACAAGGCTAACTTGTCATTTAAGTTTTATATGAAGACACACCGACTGGGATAAGTATAAATAAACCTCTTGCAGCTGCCTCAAAGTGGGGCAGATCAGTCGTCTTGTAGTAACGTGTAAGACCTGTAATCCACGGGCCACGGTTTGGACCCGCTGTTCTTCACCAACAATACTGTCTTTTGGATAAGACTCTCCATGTACTGTAGCGTTACACTGTGTAAAAAACAGGGGTGTCTATGAAATCGGATGCTCCCTGTATCTTATAATATTTCCGCAAACTAGAATAATTAATAACTAAAATAACTGATGTATTCAAGGGGCGTTGGTCATACGGAAAAGCGGCACCAACAATAAATAATAATACAGGTGCGCGATGACGTAGAATCCTACTATTGAGTAAGTTTTGTAGCCATGCTAAGACTAGTGCAGTGTTACAAATGTTCCCAGCGGCTACATGTATCATAGGCAACCCAGTACATAATGAAAATATTATCATCCACCTAAACTCGTGGTGCAAAATAACCTTTACAAACACAGCAAAATGTGAAGGGGAATAACTTCTCAGAACTCTCTAGCAGATGGTGTCAAGTGACCATCATTAAAATTGATGTAGATTTCCCCTGAAAATTTTATCAGCACATATTACAAAGAGTGAAAATTAAAAAAGAAGATATGTCATTGACTATGGGGACAGAAACCTCCGGTAAAGAGGTCATAAACTTGCTGTCAAAATTTACAACGAGTTTAATGAAATATTTTTGAAGTTTTTATTTTTGATTTTTAACAAGTTTGAAAGAAGGAAAGATCCGTATTTTTAGTTATTAAAAAAAGAATTTGCAAGCGTCAGTTTTTTTTCCTCAAATTAACTTTAAACATTGTGACGTTTTTTTTTTGTTGCAGATGTTTTCTACACATTTTTGATGTGTTTACATTGTGCTACACATACCTTTACTTTACTTTAATACTATTTTATTGCATCTTTCTATACAAATAGAATTGATCAATACATAAATCAAAAGAAGAAGTGCAAACAGATTGGGCTACAAGTTATTACAACATTAGTTACAGCCCTTTCCATGAGGTCAAAATTGAGATCATTTTTTCCGATTTAGTTAAAGATATTGGGAAAACAAGACACCGGTGGAGGAACGCATACCGGTGGGGGAACACATACCGGCAGAGGACTGTTGTGTTGTAAATTTATGAGTCCATGGTGATCCGTAGGTAAGACGCATTCCGGTGGGGGAATGTGTACCGGTGGAGAAGGCCCCGCGTGATGTAGATTTGTATTAAGTCCATGAGGAGGGAAACAGGGGTTAATACCCGAGAGGTGTGCTCGAAATATTTTGTTTGGAAATTCAATTAATTCAACAAAATATAAGTCGAATGATATCATTTAAGTAGGCAGGTTAGACATAATGATAACAAGTGCAATCATATTTGTCATAACATTTCTGAAAAAAATATTTAAAACCGACAAAATGAAAATTGTTTCTAAATCAATTTTTTCCAGGCCTGTTCAGCTTTGCCGGAAATCACAAGAAGATGCTGCAGCAGGATAAAGTTATGACGTCATCTAATAGAAATGCGCTGATGGTGTAGATGAACCAAAAAGAGTTGTCATCTCTAATCGATAAGGTACATTTAGAGACGCGCTTGAAATATATATAGACAGCCTATTATTTACTAGATTCTTTTGATTTAACTTAAGACTTTTTCTGTACTGATACATAAGTGGCAAGAAAGTTACATGAAGAGATGTCGAAGATCGGAAGGAAGTTATAGATTTTATTGTTGTAAACCGTTTTCAAAAAAAACGAACAAACAAAATCAAAATAAACAAGAAATATCTTTCAAAAAAGATGACCAGCGTAGATACATTTCGAAATTAATACCCCATAAGTGTATTGTTTACGGACACTTGCAAATATTGAATGCATGTAGTAATCGAATGTCCTATTTCTATAAGTTTAGGCTAGAAACAAACAAAAATTTTGAGTTTAATGTTAAAAGTGTCATTATCTATTTCAGTATAACAAATTAAAAACTGACTTCAAATTAATGTAAAATCAAACTAAGTCAAAGGAGGACATAAAGTTTTTGAACTGTTCGTCTGAAAACTTAAGCATTTCCATAACTTTCTCATAAGTAAATGGATTTAATTTTAATTAATTCAGACTTGAACACAACAGTCCTTTGGAACCCTCCACTGAAATATATTTAGATGACCTTGATCTCAAGTTTTCAAAACTATTTTTAATATTGGCCGTAACTCCCATATTACAATATGAACAGAATAAGTTCATGTTTGAAAACAACAACCCTATCAGAGAGATCTCATAGTCTGCTAGTTTTTGTTTTGTTTTACAATACGTAAGTTTTTTAACTTTAACATCCATGTTGTCTATGCTGTAATCAATGGGCAGTCTGACGTAGCCATCTGGAAACATTTCAAACATTTCTCGAATGCTGGTGTCCCATCTGAAATTGTTGAGAGAAAAACACGTTCATTTTTTATTTGGCGTTTAGAGAGGTGTCAGCAGGGACAACTAATAAATAATGTGAAGCATCATGCGATGATTTTTACTCACTCAAACTGTTAATATTTTTATGTCAAGTTTATTAAAAATGTATCCCTTAAGTTTGAAGTCGTTGATACTTTTTTCATTTATTAAAGACCGGAAGAAAAGGAAGCCCAAAAGAAAGGAACTAAAATATAAGAAATTTAAAAAATCATGTATATATATTTTGTTCGTTGCATTAACTGTCCGCTCAAAGAATCTTAACGGCGAAATGACCGATGTAAGCCTTTGCATTATATCGTTTTACTCCCAGTCAGTTGCCTTCTAGCAGTATAATATATTTGTTTTTAAATCACACGGATATTTCATTCTTAAGGTACCTAATATTTCTTAAGGAGATATTGTTCCTTCTTGAGATTGTATCAATGTACGTCTTTTGAAACTTTAAAACGTTAAGTAAGATTTTTGTTAAAATACGTATAACACATGGTTTGCCTTCTGTATCAATTTTTTTAGCCAAATTTGTGTGTGAATCTTTAACTACAAGCTTGATGTGTATTTTTTAATACACATTTAAATTAAAAACTACAAGCTAAATGTACATTTGAAAGCTCATTTGAATCCCCTAATATCAATAAGTTTAATATAAAGGGGAGAGCACTGCGAACAAGTTTGTCCGTACTAAATATTGACACATATTTGTACTTTGTACTGTATGTAGATAAGACGGGAAATCGAAAGAGGAAGAAAATTTAATAGTTTAGCAATGGCGTCAGGTGGAAAAGATAACTTTTCTGATGAAGTGTTTCACTTTAAATGTACAACTTGTGACAAAATGAATAAAAACAGGGAAGCTGTAAAATATTGTGTGGAATGCCAGGGTTATTGTTGTCAGTCATGTGTGGACATGCATAGTGTATTTCCAACATTACTTAACCATAACCTTTTGGATAAATCAAGTTTTAAATCATCGGCTTTAACTGGTGAACTGCCAGAGGTACCGACGGTGAGATGTGGTGAACATGATGTCAAGGTTATTGACATGTACTGTGGGAACCACGATGTTGTTGGATGTACAACTTGTATGTCCCTGGATCATAGGTAACTTCATAGAACTGGAAGATATTTAAACCTCTAGACGATTTAGTACATTGTCAAATTCCTTTCACTTCGATTATTTCAACGTTTATACATATGTATCTAACTTTCCAAGGATCATGAAGACGTTATTCATAATATAGACAAGAATAAAGACCTTTTTTACAACACATGCTAGAAAAACTATTTTTATACAATGCTAATATAAAAAGAAGAGTTAAATTGACAGTTAGTAATGAAAACTTTTCGTTTACTCTAGTACAGATACGTTCACTTTTTAAGCCGTTTCAAAGTAAATAAGGCCGGGAAAGATCTGCAATGTGCTCTTATTGTTTTGAAACTGTAATTAACTGTTTTAGAATATTTTCCGGCGCAATACCTATGTAGCTTTATAAAGTGTAAAATATCTTTCCTCTGTAGTTTTGAGGTCACAGACAGCCTTAAGAACCAGGCATTAATTGACACGCCCACGTTAACTCTGATATATCAATGCGCCCACACTGGCGCATCCAGACATTCGACCAAAGTGACCTCGTAGTTCGTAAATATTGACACATGATTAGATGATTTTCTTTATACACTGTTTTTGTGGAATTCATAGATACAGAAACAAAAATCGTGATTGACTAAAAATAAAAAAAATGGAAAGCTACTTGATCCGTGCGAATTACCAATGACTGTTCCATAAAATTATTCAGCTTATTCCGTACATACATGTTCGACTTGTGCACGATTAAAGAGGGATCACAAATTCGGACAAAAGACACGCAAATGTTTATGTAGAATAATTTTATATATCATTGATATTGTCGTTTCAGTATTTTTATTTTGTGTTTTTGTTTGTTCAACCGTTTTGCGCACACATACTATCAAACTAAACACGATTTAATTGTGTGTAAATAGAATTCATGCTTTAATAACTATAGTAATGTGGATTGAACATCTATGGTCTGTTATGCTAAATATGTAATGTATTTTGATATTTACAGTCTGTTTTTTATTAAAATAGGTGCATTAGAACAAATATCACGATCAGTTTAACATATGTCGACGAGTGAGGAAATAAACATATAAATAATGGGCTTAAGTTGTTTCATAACATGGCCGGTTGAATGTTAATGCTAACATGTATGTCAAGCATTAACATTCTGTGGATTTGAAGATTCTTTTGATTTCAAATCGAGGCTTTTTAATTACGAAAGCATTTTTTTTCGATTTCAGAAATTGCAATGACGTTTGGTCAATACCAGAAAATATCGAAAAGATCTTCAGGGACATAGACATAACAAAAACTAAAGAAGAAATGCTAAAGGCTTCGAAGCAGATGTTGGAAAGTAAACAAGTTAGAGAAAGTTTTCTACTTGAGTTACAGAAATCAAAGGCGGAAGCTTTGAACTCAATAATAACCTTCCGAAAAGAAATGGAGTTACTTTTAGAAAGTCTTGAGAAAGCTTCAGTAAAGGAAGTAGAAAAGAAATATTGTCAGGCAGAGATAGTTTTGAGACAAGAAAAAAAGAAAGCAGAACAAGAGATCGATACATTACGAAAAGCCTCTGTTGACTTGCAAAGTACAGAAGGCAACAGAACACAGCTGTTTGTTTATATGAAGAAAGCACAGAAAATAATAACTGAGGCTGAAGATGTTTCTCACTCGTTACAAACTCGAGCAGACGTGAAAATAATATTCTCGCCGAATATCACCATTACTGAATGCCTTCAAAACACGCAGACTTTCGGTTCCATTATTACTGAAACTGCTCCCACTAGTACCCACAATCCAAGAAACACTTTGTACTCAGTTAAAGGCACCAGAAAAATGAATGTTAAATCAAAAAATGATACTTCTACAGGTTGGATCAGTGGTTCTTGTTTAGTAGACGACGGCCTGCTTCTGCTGACTGATTCCATGAATAAAAAAATAAAGAAAGCAGACATTGTTAAAATGTCACTACTTGACACATGTGATTTACCAGCTAATCCTCAGGCCGTATGTTGTATAAATAAACAGGAAGCAGCGGTCAGTCTGGGCAACAAAACCATCCAGTTTGTCTCCCTTGGTAACCAGTTGAAATGCACCAAGCAAATAAAGCTGAATCATGAATGTTTCGGTATTGCTTATAAGAATAACAGACTGTATGTAACTGACAAGCAACTATACATACACGACATGTCCGGTAACTTGCTTCAGAAAGTATCAAGAGTCAGCGCTGGGAATGAAATGTTCCAAATTTGTCGCCATATAGCATTCGACGACGACTACAGTTATCTGCTTATAGCTGATTTGGTAACTGGTTTAGTAACTGTTGATTTGAATGGTAAACACGTTAATACATCTCAAGATGCAGATCTAATAAAAGCCTTCGGAGTGTGTACAGACCATAGAGGAAACTTTTTTGTTTGTGGACTTGATTCACAAAATGTTTTGCAGGTAGCACAGAGTGATGGTAGAAAGCTTGGAGTGGTAATAAAAAGTTCAGATGGAGTGAAAAATCCAGCGTCCATTTGTTTCGACCCCTGTCGGTCTGTCCTTATTGTTTCTCAATACGATGATGATACAATAACACTTTTTGATTTACAGTAAGTCTTCAGCTGAAATAAAAGAAAAATCCAAAGAAGCGCGTGCCCTTTTCAGTCATCTTACAGTTACCATATGAAACGCTTTACGAATATTTACATATTGATTGAATTGGTTCACAAGTCAACAGTTTGTGTGTTCTGTTTGTCGAAAGTACTGTTACAGATGTATCACAGAAGTGAAATACTGTAAAATAGTATAATATATTTATTGAATGTTTACTTGCTTTGTTCACATCAATAATCGTTTACTTTTACAGCTTTTTGTAAACTTCGCATTGAAAGATGCTTGTTTTCATTTAAGACTGATATTTTTTCCAGTGCTGCAAATATTGGAACTTCAAAAATACAAGAAAAGGTTATTTTTTACAATATGAATTATGACAACAGTATAAAGTTATAATTTTACAAGGAATAGCTTAACTTCTTCATGGTTAGTGAAGATGAAAGTGAAATTTTTTTATACAGTATACGGATGTGTGAAAAAACGTCATACAGTTCTTTTTAATGTTTTATTAACACTATTTGAATGATTGTTTAATTTATTAAAAATAGGATGATTGTATATAGAAACCAACATTTAAATCTTTATTGTACATTACTTTCAGGAAACAATTTTTCTTGTCTTTTTCACTCCTACATTCTAAGACCCATGAAGCTAAACATTTTGCTAATACTAAACCATTTATTCACTACTGAAAACTATCCTGGGGTAATATCTGATCATAATATGGATGGCAACATATATTCATTTCAACATTCGAGTGTTCGGATATTTTTGCATTCGAACTTCTCGACGTGGGAATACAAGCTTCGCTTTGTAAGAAAACTGGCCTGGTGTCAAAGTAATTTCTGCATGAAGTTTTTATAGAACTGTATATATATATATAGTATAATGGACTATAATGTTATGAATTGCATAAAAACATTATTTAATGCCATTCCGAAAACCACTGTGTTGGACAAAATTAATGTTAATTTTATCGATTTGATATAAGTTTTATAAATATCTTTTAACTCATTTAGTTTATTTGATGTATTTTAAAAAAATCTGTTTTAATTGCAATTTCATTCGTTCATTACTTTCGTGATTTTATACATCTATATTACACAAGAGCAAGGACTGAAAACACCTGAGGACAACATTTTCGTGCTAAAATAAAGACATTATCACTTGACCAGCTCTTGCAAATTTCGACACATAAATGATAAATGAAAAAGGACCTATAAACTTCCTATATCTTATTTTATAGATAAATTTCCCGTTTTGATATAAGTTCGCTCAAGGCAAAACAGTATGCATGTACTTAAAAATAGATTTTAAGTTTAAATACGGTAATCTGAAGTCGAATATATCACAGTTTTGAGTTAAAATGCAAAGGAATCTCCACACAATCATGGACCAGACAAACCGCAAATTGAAGTCCAAAAATGCATGGTCAGACTTAAGGAACCAGCGTCTACTTCTGACGAACGTCCAGCACGACTCTTAAATAAGGAGCTAATGTCAGCATTCCAACCAGAATTTCAAGGTTACTGGCCTAAAGAAGGCTCAATGAAAAAGACAATTCAACGCCAAAGGCAAATGTACTTCCTCCGGTGCCAAAGTCTTTAGACGAAGTACGAATAGAGGAGTCATGGCAACAGAATTCAAGGGGAGAGCAATGGCAATCAAACATTGAAAATAAAGAACATTGAACAACAATTTGATTATACACTAGAATGGATTAGAATAAATAATGAATCAAGTGCACCCAATTACTTCAGTCTACTTTCGTTTTCCAATGGACGGCTTATTAAATTATTGTGTTCTTGAGATTTGAGAAGTGTTTTCGACACATTACGACATCTTTTCGACATTCCATTCTTTTCTATCAAATGAATATTCTATCAATTGTCGTATTCGACGATTTGCCCATTATTTTAATTGTCTAATTCTATCAAATGTCTTTCGACGTAATTTCGTACACCGGTTTTTCACACAGATATTTTTTACTCCGCCTTTTTCAAAAATCTATGATCGGAAAGGCTAAAAGAAAAGAAGGTCAACAAGACGAAAGTTTAAGTCAGCATCATTGTTGACAAATAGATGAAAAATGATCAATAAACTTCTCATATCGCATTTTATAGATAAATTCCCCGTTTTGATAGAGGTTCGCTCAAGGCAGAACAGTATACATGTACTTGTAATAGATTTTAATTTTGAATAATGTAAAGTCAAATATATCACAGTTTCGAGTTCAAATGCGTAGTAATTTAATCACGAAGGCCGTAGGCCTGTGTTATTAAAAGACTACGCATCTAATCGAGAAACTGTGATGAATTCGACGACGGATGACGAAAACTTTTAAATCTTTTTCCATTCTATTTATAAGGGGCGCAATTATGTGCACAACTTACCTTGTCTGTTTAATGGTTAATGTCCCTGTCTGGCTATCCGCTTAACCCGCTATTCATTTCCACGTGAAAATGGAAACGTCGAGGTAAAATGATTATTAGAGCTAAATAATTAAAGTTTCAGCAAATATCTATAGTTTTATCACAAGGAGATTATTTAGTCCATAAAAATATCTCACTTAAAAAATATTAAAATTATCAAAGTTTAAAAAGATTTAGAACAGCTGAAAGCATTTCACAGTAACGCCATCGGGCGCGAGCCTGTATTCAACACGATTTAACATATAGTATATACAAGTATTAGACTTTCCAAAAATGCTTGAAATCGCCGTTCAGCCACGTATGACGTCTTATCCATAGATGCATGAATTTCATGCTCGTCATTCATTAATTTGATAATTTTATAACATGCTTTGCAGTGAAAAGAATATAAGAATATTACATGTGCAATTTAAACAGAATAAATTTAAGGTAAAAAATACGATATTGCCCTGACTCTTATCAAGCATATATAAAACTAGGATATATCCTGATCAAACTCCTCGCACTGGTTTCGTCACGCTTTGCTACTGTTTCTGTACTAATCAGGGGAAGTAACCGCTGCGGGGAGTTTGTATCCTGATTAGAATCGCCCGGAAGCAAGCATTTATTTTTTTTCTAGAAGTGCAAGTTTTGGAAAAACAAACAAAACATACTCTTATTTAGACTACATTCTCTAGTTAGAAATGACATGTAACCAAAAATATTGCGATTATCCTGTGTTTATCTTGCAAGAGCCTGAAGACTGGTACTGAGTTCGTAAATTGATCATGGTATTTTTCAGTTGTACGAATAAGTAACCCGACAAACATGGCGGTTGGGCGAGTCCATTCACGCATCCCTTGCTGAAGTTTTTTGACGTCCATTTTGTTATCATGTGATATGTATAATTCGCTTTGATTGGCTAAAGGCAGACGGTGTACAGGCAAAAGTGTTCAAATCTTGTTAATTGTATATATCGCCGTCCAGGAACGGCGATAATCACGGTCAGTTTTTTCTTTGTTTATTGCCGGCTAATAGCGAATAGGGTTGAAATATGAAATACAACTTATTTCCAAATAATATTGCCTTGCCACGATGTGCAAGAAATCTTCCCACATAACATAAGATAATAAAAATTGCCAAATAAATCTTTTTAAACCTTTTTCGTGTTAAATATTTCTTTTATATCGAGACTGGAAAATGAAAGAGAATGGGAACTTTCCAAATAGGGTTTTCCGGCTTCAATTTTATATAGTAAAAAGATACTTACCTAACTACGGCTGCACTCACATCGTATGTTAAACCATTGATAAAGAGTGCGAAGCACACAAATTTCAAATGAGCGGGAGACCAATATCTATCATATATCTTACTTTAATACATCTTATTTATTAAATACAGATCGAATCCGATGTACATCCGTATGCGCAAATTTTCAGCAATCGCTGATTTTCAATCTGGTAAAAAAACTTTCCACTCGAAGATACTTCAAATCCCTTTTGTAAATTAACTAAATATTATCAATTATTAATAAATTGTGTTGTACATCTTTCAAAATTTGGTTAATATGAAATATAGGTCGATTTCGATAATGGAAAGTCAATTCCGTTAAAACGTGGAAGCAGATCCGAGTGTTTCAAGTTCACACAAAATATATTACTCGGTATCCGGTATCCGTATTGAGTAATTCTATACTCATTTAAATGCATGATTACTTCGTTTAAAATTGAGATTGAAGAAAAAACATTCCTAATATTAAAACTTCCTTTAACGGTCAAAACGGGCGTATCAAATTTATAATATTTTACGATATTTTATGGTTTTCTCGATACCTGGATACATCAGTTTGAAACACATATCCTTTTTAAAAAAAGATAAATTGAACAAAGATTAGTCGACAATGTTTTACATAAGTCCTATTCAGATGTTGCCAACCCTAGTCGCTTAAAACCTACAGTATATTCAAATATGACTTTGTACGAGGGAAATGTTTAGACATTTTCACTGATAACAAATAATTTGAAAACCCAATGTCTTCAAAATCCAAGTCAGTTATTATCAGTCTAGATAAGTATTTATTTTATGCTTCTATACTTCGAATAACTAACCTACTAGGAATAGTAGGAACTTACCGATAGGAACCTACTGTAAGTGCATTTCAGTTTCAAACCTTTGAAACAATACAAAAACAGTGCCTCAGTCCAATTTGAGTTGGCACAGTGGTCAATTCGTCGCAACCTTTCAGACCCCGAAGCGAACATTTTTCTCTTTGATATGCGTCAAGTAAAACACGGCGAAGTCGCACGTTCAGAACACCGCTAAAAATTGGCACTGAACCACTGATCTGCCCCTGATCTTAGGAAAGTTGTTGTAAGTTGAAAGACACACACTTTCAAACCTATTCATTTCTTTCAAATACATCATGCCACCTTGCTTGAGGACTAAATGTCGCATATATGCACACGCCATCTACCGTTAAGGCAAATGGATAACATGGCTAACTTGTCATTTAAGTTTTATATGAAGACACACCGACTGCGGTTAGTATAAATAAACCTCTTGCTGCTGAGGGGCGTATCAGTCGTCTAGTAGTAATTATTATTATTGTAAGCCACATTTATATAGCACCATTTTCATACATATACATACGCTCAAAGGTGCTTTACAAACAGAAACATACATTTTAAGAATACGATAAACAGAATCACAAATTCCTAACTAAAATATTCTAATTAAAACCTAACAATAAAAATGTGAGATAAAATTACACAAACATATTGATAGGTAAAACATCCAGACCATATTGCGCTGCGTAAAAAAGAGAGTGTCTATGTTTAGAATTAAAAAAAGAGAGTGTCTATGTTTGCAATTAAACAATTCACAAATTGGAGAAATATTAATGTATCACAAAACTACTGTGCTTCTTAACACTGAAGGAAAAGGTATGTTTTAGGAGCTTTTTTAAAAGAAGCAAAGCTGCTAGACTGGCGTAGTGTCACTGGTAAAGAATTCCACAGCCGAGGTGCACACACATAGAAACAGCGGTCCCCGTAGCTCACTGTTTTAGATCTGGGTTGTACTAAAATCAATGTATTGTCTTGAGATCTAAGTGTTCGCTTTGGTGTATACAGTTCCAGCAAAGATTTAATATACGCTGGTGCTTGGTTGTGAAGTGCCTTGTATGTGAGGGTACAAATCTTGTACTTGATTCTACTGTCTATCGGTAACCAGTGCAGCTCTTTCAGAATCGGAATAATATGACTGGAGCGAGAAACTTTTGAAATTATACGTGCTGCTGTGTTTTGAACAATCTGAAGCTTGTTAAGAGTGGTTTTGGGTAGTCCGTATAGCAGAAAATTACAATAGTCTAGTCGAGATGTAACAAGACTGTTGACCAGAGATTTTGTAGCATCACATGTTATGTATTGTCTTATGTGGCTAATTTGGCGTAATTGAGCATAGCTGGATCGACCCACGGAGTTAACGTGGCTTTCCATATTCATCCTGGAGTCAAAGAATGCTGATGACGTAGTGTCCTACTATTGAGTATGTTTAATTTTGTAGCAATGCTAAGACTAGTGCAGTGTTACAAATGTTCCCAGCTGCTACATTTATCAAAGGCAACCCAGTACATAATGAAAAGGGTGTCATCCACCTTAACTCGTGGTGCAAAATAACATTTACAAACACAGCAACATTTGAAGGTGAATAACTTCTCAGAACCTTCTAGCAGATGGTGTCAAGTGATCATCATTAAAATTGATGTAGCGTACCTCTGAAAATTGTATCAGCACATATTACAAAGAGTGAAAATTAAGAATAACGATATGTCATTGAATATGGGGATAGAAACCTCCGGTAAAGAGACCATACACTTGCTGTCAAAATTTAGAATGAATTTAATGAAATATTTCGAGTTTGAAAGATGCCTTATTTTAGTTAAAAATAAATAATTTGCAAGTGTCAGGTTTTTCCCTCAAATTAACTTTAAACATTGTGCCGATTTTTTTTGTGGCAAATTTTTTTTAATCATTTTTGGTGTGTTTACATTAGGAGAAAATCCCGCGTTCGAGAAAATATACCGATAGCTAAAATAGCTCGAGAATACATGTATGCTAAGAACTTATGACAACGTCTCTAACATATACGTATGTCTTACCTTATAGGATAGTAATTTTAAACTACGTAGATCACATTTTGCGGAGCTTATAATTTTCGAAATCAGACAGGATTTTTGGATCTCACAATGGATTAACTATTTCAAGGTAAACTAGCTTTGAGGACAAAATGTAGACAAGGATACAAAATAGCCATATAACAACGTTAAAATTTTACATCTTTAGTGCTGGACCCAAAAAAATCCCAATTTTACATCGATAATGCTGGACCAAAAATTCCCAATTTTACATTTATACTGCTCGACCAAAAAAATCCCAATTTTACGTCTATAATGATGGGCCAAAAAATTTCCAAATTTACATTTTTAGTACTGGACCAAAAAATTCCCAAATTTACATTTAAAGTACTGGACAAGATTAGCAATAAAGATATACATTCTTTAAACAATTTGTTGCGATCGTCAGCCGATTGTCGCAAGTACAAATAACGTAAAACATTTGGAAACAAGAAATGAGAACATGAAATATGAAATATGAATATAAGATGTCTTTCTATGAAGGAATTTACATGTGAAAGACTTCTTCTTTGCTTTGCCTGCATAGATGTAAGATTTTTTCCGCACAAAAAAGGTTGAATGATACATCCGTGTATTACTTATATGTGCATAAGCAAATTTAAAAGATATTATAATAAATTTCAAGTAATAGAAAACATTTCATATGAATATTATGTCAAATATTTCTTTCAGTTTATATTATTAACTGTATATGAGATGTTATTTAAAGTAAATTCATTTAATCTTTATCGTTCATCATATATGAAAAATAACTGAGCATATTAGTATTCGAAAGTGATCTATGAAAATTCATATTATATTATGTTTTTTTTCGCAACATTTTTAATAGAACTACAAGCATTTTTTTAATGTCATCTAATTTCAGTTTGTTCATTTATTGAGCATGTGAACTTATTCATTTTCTAAAACATAGAGATGCAAGCTTGATGAGTTTTTGTTTTTTGAGGGAAGTGTTCTTTTTAAATGCTTGAAAATACTTTTATCACTCATGTAACATGAATATCGGTTATCAATGCAAATTTTCTGTCGACTGTCTTATTCTTCTTTCATAAAAATTCAAAAATTTCTTTATGCGTTCCTGAAATATTACCATCCTGTCATGCTGTTCTCTGAAATAAAGAAAAATCTTACAGCTTGATCATTAACTTTTAAATAATCCCAAAATTTCTTGTTTTCTTAATTTTTCTTTGTTTTGCTGGAATCCTTTAAATGTTAAAACATACTTCAAAAGTAAAAAAAAAACATTGTTTCCGAAGTTGGTTAAAAGCCTCGGTCTGAAATTATTATTTGTACTTGCAAAACGCAAAAGGATGAGGGCCCCTACAGAATTTGCATTGAGGTTGGTACTGACCGTTCTGTTTGTTACACAAACCCTTGTTTTGAAATGAGAAACACGGTTTCTGCCTAAATAGAGACTGTACGGCCTGTGGAGTCATTGTTAAGAGCCAAAGTTTGCCATCAACAGACGACCATATTTGAGAATTTGAGACAGTTTCCGTCTGAATTATTTATCGTAAATGATCCGTCCAGATGTGCTACGATTTGCAGCAAGTCTCGCAGTGTTCATGTACTGCATAAGATCAGACGCTAAATGATGTCCGTGAAGTTGGCATCCTAGAAGCCTGGCAGCCTGAAGTTGGCAGCCTGTTAAAATTGTCATTATCTATTTCAGTAAAATAAATTAAATATTTAGCCATATTTATTGTAAATTTATTCCATTTAGAGTAATTTATCATGGCCAAAACGTTTCGATATTGAATTTATGGCTGAATTTATGTTATTATTTGCATTATTTTCGAAGGCATTAAACTAACAATAACAAATGCTGCCCTAAAATTTCAAAACAGCAACACTTCTAACCAATGGCAAAATTCCTTCTTCATCTGAAGATCTTGTATGTAACAATTTCATTCCTTATAAATATAATTCAACATTAATCGTTAAAAATTTGCTTACTTTGCCTGTAAACAGAATAACATAATTATATATATAAACTGTTAAAGAAACAAGACCAGCAACAACATGCAAATTGTCAGAATTTTACAAAATAGGGAGTTCAAATCAATGTAAAATCAAACAAAGTTACATGAGGACATAAAGTTTTTGGTCTGTTCGTCTGTCGGTCCATCTGAAAACTAACATTTCCATAACTTTGTCATAAGTAAATGGATTTAATTTAAATAAATTCATACTTGAACACAACACTCCTTTGGACGTTTCAACTGGCATATATTTATATGACCTTGATCCCTAAATGATCTTGTCCCCAAAGGTCCAATTTTCAAAACTACTTAATATTGACCATAACTCCCATAACACGAACAGAATAAATTCAGGTTCGAAAATAACAACCCTATCAAAAAGATCTGCTTGGTCTGCTAGTTACGCCCCCGAAGGGAGGCATATAGTTTTAGAACTGTCAGTCCGTCAGTCCGTCATTCAGTCCGAAAACTTTAACATTGGCCATAACTTCCTTTTTAGTAAGTGGATTTACTTCTTATTTTGATATAACATCCCTTTGGACAAGACTGACCTATATTTATTTCACCTTGACCCCTGAATGACCTTCACCTTGAAAATCCAATTGTCCAAAAACTTAAACATTGACCATAACTTCCTTATTAGTAAGTGGATTTACTTCATGCTTGGACACAACATCCGTCTGGACAAGTCCTTCCCACTGACTGCTAATTATTTAACCTTGACCCCTGAATGACTTTCACCTTGAAGGTTTAATTTTCCAAAAACTTTAACATTGACCATAACTTTTTACTTCGGGGGCATTGTCATCTTACAGTGACAGTTCTTGTTTTTGTTTTGTTTTACAGTACGTACTACTGAGAAACAGTCTTTTTCAACTTTTAACATACATGTTGTCTATGCTGTAATCATTAGGCAGTCTCGCGTAGCCATCTGGAAAAATTGCAAACATTTCTCAAATGTCCCATCTGAAATTGTTGAGAAAAAAAAGGTTTTTATTTGGCGTTTGAACTCTTCCCATTTAGAGAGGTGTCAAAGAAAGGAAATAAAAAAATAAGAATTATAAGAATAATGTTGCTATATTTTAGGAGGCACCGTGGTCCAGGGGTAGAGCGCAGGGCTCCGGATCCGAAGGTCTCGGGTTCGAATCCAGTCAGAGGCGAGATTCTCTCACGATCTTCACATTCCTCCACGCTGCGCGAATACTGGTATGGAACCCAAGAAGCAGTCCAAACTCCAAATATTTTTTTTCGATGCGTTAACTGTCCGCTCAAAGAATCTTAAAGGCGAAATGACCGATGTAATTCTTTGCATTATATCGTTTTACTCCAAGTCAGTTGCCTTCTAGTGGTATAATATATTTATTATTTTAATCACACGGACACTTCATTATTAAGTTTCCTAATATTTCTTTAGGAAATATTGTTCCTTCTTGTGATGTATCAATGTACGGGTTTTGAAACTTTTAAAACGTTTAGTAACAATTTGGTCATAATACGTGTTACACATTTTTTACCTTTATTCTGTAACAGTTTTTAAGCCAAATTTGTGTCTGTATCTTCAACTACAAACTTGATGTGTATTTTCGAATACACATCTGAATTCAAAACTACAAGCTAAATGTACATTTGAAAGCTAATTTCAATATACAACTATCAACTGCTTTATCATAAAGGGGAGATCACTCCGAACAAGTTTGACCGTACTAAATATTGATTTACATTTGTACTTTGTAATGTATGTAATTAAGAGGGAAAATCGAAAGAGGAAGAAAAATTAAATTTTTAGCAATGATGTCGAGTGGAAAAGATAACTTTTCTGATGAAGTGTTTCACTTTAAATGTACAACTTGTGACAAACTTAATAAACACAGGGAAGCTGTAAAATATTGCGTGGAATGCCAGGGTTATTGCTGTCAATCATGTGTGGACATGCACAGTGTATTTCCAACATTACTTAACCATAACCTTTTGGATAAATCAAGCTTAAAATCGTCGGCTTTCACAGGTGAACTGCCAGAGGTACTGACGGTGAGATGTGGTGAACATGAGGTCAAGGTTATTGACATGTACTGTGGGAACCACGATGTGGTTGGATGTACAACTTGTATGTCACTGGAGCATAGGTAACTTTATAGAACTTGAAGATATTTAAATCTCTAGACGATTTAGTACATGTCGAATACCTTTTACTTCGATTATTTTAACGTTTATACATATGAAACTAACTTTCCAAGGATCATGAAGAAGTTATTTATAATATAAACGAGATGAAAAGACCTTTTTACAACACATGCTAGAAAAACTGTTTTTATACAATGCTAATATAAAAAGAGGTGTTAATTTGACAGTTAGTAATGAAAACTTTTCGTTTACTTTAGAACAGAAACGTTCACTATTTAAGCTGTTTCAAAGTCAATAAGGGGAAAGATCTGCAATGTGCTCTTATTGTTTTGAAACTGTAATTAACTGTTTTAGAATATTTTCCGGCGCAGTACTTACGTAGCTTTATAAAGTGTAAAATATCTTTCCCCTGTAGTTTTGAGGTCACAGACAACCTTAAGAACCAGGCATTAGTTTAGACTCATTTATTTTATATCGAATGCGATGCAAGTTCTTACAATTTAGATTCATCATGCTCGATGACTGCTTCCTAAGTTCCATACCAGTATTCGCGCAGCGTGGAGTAATGTGAAAATCGTGAGAGAATCTCGCCTTTGATAAAATTATTCAGCTTATTATGCACATACATGCTTCACATATGCATGATTAAAGAGGGATCACGAATTCGGATAAAAGACACGCAAATGTTTATGTAGAATAATTTTATATATCATGGAAATTGTCGTTTCAGTATTTTCATTTTGAGCTTTTTTGTTCACCCGTTTTGCGCAAACTATCAAATTAAACACGATTTACCTGTGTGTAAATAGAATTCATGCTTTAATAACTATAATAATGTGGATTGAACATCTATGGTCTGTTCTGTTAAATATGTAACGTATTTTGATATTTACAGTCTGTTTTTTTTATTAAAATAGGTGCATTAGAACAAACATCACAATCAGTTTAACATATATCGATGAGCGAGCAAATAAACATATAAATAATTCGCTTAAGTTGTTTCATGACATGGCTGGTTGAATGTTAATGCTAACATGTACGTGAAGCATTAACATTCTGTGGATTTGAAGATTCTTTTGATTTCAAATCGTGGTTTTTTAATTACGAAAGCATTTTTTCGATTTCAGAAATTGCAATGACGTTTGGTCAATACCAGAAAATATCGAAAACATCTTCAGGGAAATAGACTTAACCAAAACTAATGAAGAAATTCTAAAGGCTTCGAAGCAGATGTTGGAAAGTAAACAAGCTAGAGAAAGTTTTCTACTTGAGTTACAGAAATCAAAGGCGGAAGCTTTGAACTCAATAATAACCTTCCGAAAAGAAATGGAGTTACTTTTAGAAAGTCTTGAGAAAGCTTCAGTAAAGGAAGTAGAAAAGAAATATTGTCAGGCAGAGATAGTTTTGAAACAAGAAAAAAAGAAAGCAGAACAAGAGATCGATACATTACGAAAAGCCTCTGATGACCTGCAGAGTTCAGAAGGCAACAGAACACAGCTGTTTGTTTATATGAAAAAAGCACAGAAAATATTAACTGAGGCTGGAGATGTTTCTCACTCGTTACAAAATCGAGCAGACATGAAAATAATATTCTCGCCGAATATCACCATTACTGAATGCCTTCAAAACACGCAGACTTTCGGTTCCATTATTACTGAAACTGCTCCCACTAGTACCCACAATGCAAGAAACACTTTGTACTCAGTTAAAGGCACCAGAGAAATGAATGTTAAATCACAAAATGATACTTCTACATGTTTGATCTATGGCTCTTGTTTAGTAGACGACGGCCTACTTCTGCTGGTTGATTACGGGAATAAAAAAGTAAAGTTAGCAGATATTGTTAAAATGTCACTACTTGACACATGTGATTTGCCAGCTGGTCCTAATGGTGTATGTTGTATAAATAAACAGGAAGCAGCGGTCAGTCTGAACAACGAAACCTTCCAGTTTGTCTCCCTTGGTAACCAGTTGACATGCACCAAGCAAATAAAGCTGAATCATCACTGTTACGGTATTGCTTATAGAAATAACAGACTGTATGTAACTGACAGAAACAAGCAACTATACATACACGACATGTCCGGTAACTTGCTTCAGACAGTATCAACAGACAGTGCAGGGAATGAAATGTTCCAAATTTGTCGCAATATAGCATTCGACGACGACTACAGTAATCTGCTAATAGCTGATTTAGTAACTGGTTTGGTAACTGTTGATTTGAATGGTAAACACGTTAATACATTTCAAGATGCAGATCTAAAAAAAGCCTCCGGAGTGTGTACAGACCATAGAGGAACCGTTTTTGTTTGTGGACTTAATTCACACAATGTTGTGCAGGTAGCACAGCGTGTTTGTAGAAAGCTTGGAGTGGTAGTTAAAAGTTCAGATGGAGTGAAGTGTCCATTATCTGTTTGTTTTGACCCCTCTCGATCTGTCCTTATTGTTACACAGTTCAGTGATGATACAATAACACTTTTTGATTTACAGTAAGTCTGCAGCTGAAATAAAAGAAAAATCCAAAGAAACGCGTGCCCTTTTCAGTCATCTTACAGTTACCATATGAAAAGCTTTACAAATATTTTACATATTGATTTAATAGGTTCACAAGTCAACAGTTTGTTTGTTCTGTTTGTCGAAAGTACTGTTACAGATGTATCACTGAAGTGAAATACTGTAAAATAGTATAATATATTTATTGAATGTTTGCCTGCTTTGTTCACATCATTAATCGTTTACTTTAACAACTTTTTATAAACTTCGCATTGAACGATGCTTATTTTCATTTAAGACTGATATATTTTGCAGTGCTGCAAATATTGGAACTTCAAAAATACAAGAAAAGGTTATTTTTACAATATGAATTGTAGCAACAGTATAAAGTTATTTTCTTTTACAAGGAATATCTTAACTTCTTCATGGTAAGGAACAAATTTATAATGTATACGAATGTGTGAAAAAAACGTCATACAGTTCTGTTTATATATAACTTTTGAATGTTTATACATACGTATAAAGGACTATATGTTAAGAATCGCATAAAAACATTATTTACTACCATTCCGAAAACCACTGTGTTGGACAAAATTAATGTGAACTTTATCGAATTGATTTAAATTTTATAAATATCTTTGAACAGATTTAGTCCATTTGTTGTTTTCTGAAAAAATCTGTTTAAATTGCAATTTCATTCGTTCATTACTTTCGTGATTTTATACATCTATATTACACAAGAGCAAGGACTGAAAACACCTGAGGACAACATTTTCGTGCTAAAAAAAGACATTATCACTTGACCAGCTCTTGCAAATTTCGACACAATGTCTGTGAACTGTGATTTTATGCAATGTTTGTCTCATGAGTTTTACATGTATCTAGCTCAGGACAGGGACATCAATCTGAAGGGGTTTCTTTATTTATTTTGATGTTCGAAGTATCAAGAACATCTCTTTAAATGGTCGTTTTGTGCATTATTTTTACTGAAGTTTTCATGATTTTCGATATATGTAAAGGACAACGAAATCAAATATGGTTTCAATGATTTTACCTCATATTGGTATGGATGGCATCTTTGTCATTTGAGCAGGACCATTTATACAAACATTTCTTCCATATACCAAAGATATTTAATGTGGTTTGAATAGGTTTTGTAGTAAATTTTTTTAGAAAATTTTAGATAAAGTGTGAACGGACGGACAGCCAGATGGACAATGTACCATTGCTCTGGCTCGGGTAAGGTCAAAACGTTGAAACACTTTCTTAAACACACCGAAGCAGATCTAGACAAATGATTGTCCAGATTTTTATGTGCACAACTTCAATGTCTTTTTGTCAAATAACGATGAACGAAAAAAATGAATGCACTAAATATATGTTTATGAACCTGCATGCATAATAGCTTCTCATCGATAATGACACATTTTATGCTGAAAAGCTGATATTTAAAACTACATAGCCATAAGACTGACTTTGTTTTTGGTGTGTTTCGGGTATCAGTTAAGCTACAAAACAGGAATGACTGACTGTGTGACACAGTGCATATTTAAAAAAAATCTACAATTCGGTTGTTTCACAGAAATTCAAAAATGAGAATTATTTTCTGCCGGATGTAGCCACAGAAATATAACTGGTTCAAAGTGATAAGTAAGATGTATCACATTTTTTCAATCTTATACAATATAAAACTTAAATCATCGAATTGTGTACAAGCGCTTTTTTATTCGAGACTGAAAATCGATTAATAGCGCTTTTCGGAAAATATAAATCCAAGTCAGTTATTATCAGTCTAGATAAGTATATATTATATGTTTCTATACTTCAAATAATATGGTAAAATAATGAATAAAAAGATTGCGAGTGTATGTTTTTATGTAAGACTGTTTCTTTAAATATCTGAATCTTTTCTTTACTTGATGTTGTTTCATGTAGAACCTACAAAACTATTTATATAAGTGAACATGATTTCAATTCTGAAATTGTCTCTTTTTCACAATTGACATTATGGAGAAAGTCCAATCACAGAATGTTCCTTTATAAAAAAACAAGTTCTTGTCACTGATCATGTAAATTTAAAGCTATAAACAATGGACTATGTTTAATGTAATAAATAAGTTCTTTTGCTGTTGTTGTTGTTGATAAAGACAAAACAAATAAGAAGTTCATTTTGGCTTGGATACGAGTTCTAAAATAAAAGAAGATTCAATTTATATTTTTCACTGTCCTTATAAATATCTGTTTTCCTTAATTATAATTCTGTAAGTCAAAACTTTTTTCTTTCAGTAGTTGTGTCAAATATTATATTTAAAAAACATATTCAGACTGGCAGAACTGGTATGGGTGTCAAAGTTTTGTGGGTCAAGAAATGAGGGAAGTAGTGAAACAAGGAACATTTTGAAGTGATTCGAACCCGGATAGTACTTCTTAGAAGCGAACGCACTAATAGTGCGCTTTTTGGACTTATTCTGTTTGTTTCACGAGGTTAAGTTTAGTTAAAACTTAAGTAATATTTTTTTTTTATTTTCTTTTAAAATACAATTTTTAATCTAATTTTTGGTATCTAAACGTAACGGATCAACAATATCTGACGCATGTGACCTAAAACGTAATACAATGGACACCTGTTCGAATTTATCAGATCGGTACATTAAAAAACTTTCATACCGAGTCTTTGCATAACGTTTGAAATTATAGATATATTCAGATAAATAGAGAATAATAGGTTAGTGTCTTAATATGAGAAAGTTTATCTGGCAAGGCGTAGGAGTTTATCGGGTGAGCCGAAGGCGAACCCGATAAATTTCGCAATAACACTTTCTTTTGTATGGTAACAAAGTAACAAAACTAATTTTCGTATATTTATCAATATCTTGCATATTTGCATAATATTTGTTTATCTAGCTTTTGTTGTAGATATATATTAAGAAATAGTATTCCATAATTCGGCTTTACTGTGTGATACAGCTCTGAAGGCTTATGCAGCTGTTGAGACAGATGTAGTTGATGAATGTTTTGTCAATGACCTATTTGATACATATTATGAAATATTATCCATAATTAATCTTTACTTAATAAATCCAGCTTTGCATGCTTTAGTAGCTGTTGACACCGGGGTTAGTTATTACATTGTAAATATTATTTAAGATAGATATTTGTGGTGCGGAACCCTAACAATAATGATAAATGACTTTTAGCCATTACTTGAACTGCGTTGATGATGTAGATAAGCCAAAAAGGGTTGTCTTCTCCTACCTATAATATAAATTTAAAGACGCGCTTGAAAAATACTGAATTATATAATATATAGGCTGTTATTTACTAGATTATATGGATTTAATTTGAGATTTTTTGTACTGATACATAAGTGAAAAGCAAGTTACATGGAAGACATGTTTGTTACAGTCGTTACAGAAGATCGCAAGGAAGTTAAAGATTTTATTAATGTAACCGTTTACAAACAAACAAACAAAAATATCAAAATAAACAAGAAATATCTTTCAAAAAAAGAAGACCAGAGTAGAAATTTTTGCCCCATAAATGTAAAGTTTTCGGGCACTTGCAAAAACTGAATGCATGTATTAATCGAATGCCCTGTTTCTATAAGTTCAGGCTATAAACAACCAAAAATATTGAGTTTAATGTTAAAAGTGCCATTATCTTTTTCAGTAAAATACATGAAATATTTAGTCATATATACTATGAACTTATTCCATTTAGAGTAATTTGTCATAGCCAAAAAGTTTTGATATTGAATTTATGGCTGTATTAATGTTATTATTTGCATTATTTTCAAAGGCATTAAAATAACGAATAACGAATTATGCCCTAAAATTTCACAACAAAAACGCTTTAACCTAATTAGGTAAAATGTTTTATAAACAATTACAAAAAGGAGGCTCAGATGTCTAAAGACCGGATGTACTTAATTGTGTGATATTTAAGAATTACTAATATTCTGACTTATTTAACTTTAAACAGCTCGCAACCATTGCCTGTCGAGGTCTTTTACTTGGTTAATTGAACAGAAAATAAAATAATAAAAGTAATAAAATTAAGATAAAACAGCTGCGCAACAATACGCTCTATGTCACTGCAGATCAAAGCAATGTTGCCGCACTATTTTGATGAAGTAATAAATCAATAGGCAAACGTACCTCAATACACACAGTGTCATTAACTATCTGATTTTTCAACAATGACATGACATAGTATAAAAAAATCTTAGTCAAAGTGCCAAAGATATTCCATTCAAACTTTGAATACTTGATCACCAGCAAGACCCCTGCAAAGATTGTTGGTACCCATGTCCCTGAGATCAAAGTATACCCAACCCCAGGGGTCACTTCATTTTGCTTATATATAGGGAAAAAACTTCTTAAGCCTAGAAATAAGCAATTAACTTACATAAGATGGATGAGTACTTCCCTCCTCCTCCCACCCCCTCTCCCCCTGCATGGGACCCTCTTACCGCCCCGGAGGTCCCCCACCACCAATGATATTTTTTTTATTAAAATATTTTTTTAAATGTGTAGGTACTTGACTTCCCCCTCCACAATGTATTGGACTCCACCCTCCCCCGTGTTACTCCCCCCTCCAAAATCAAAAAGATTTTTTTTTTTTTAAATATGTAGGTATGATTTTACTTGTCTCAAGCATGGGAGCCAAACTCCCGGCCCCTCCGTGTTACTCCCCCCCCTCCCAAATTTTGTTTTCATTTTTTTTAAATATGTAGGTATGGAGTTACTTGACTCCCCCCGCTCCCCCCCCCCCCCCCCCCCCCCCCCCCCCCCCCGCAAAAAATGTTTTTTCTCGTATATTGGAAAAGAACTTCTTAAACTTTGAAATAAACTTTTAACTTACATGAGACATGAGATGGGTCAGTACCCCCCCCCCCCCCCCCCCCTACCACCTATCCCAAATTTTTCCATTATTTTGTTCAATACATAAGTACTTGACTTCCCCCACCCCTGCATCGGGACCCCCTCTTACCTCCCCAACACATTACCGTACACGCTCCCCCGCCCCATCCCCCAATTTTTTTCCATTATTTTTTTGATTTTTTTTTCTTCATCTTATATGACTAGGTACTTGTCCTCTCCCATTCAAATTTTTTTAGTTGGGCCTCTTGTTTGAATTGGCTTATAGTTTTTTAACCAGCACTGAGAAAAAATGGAGTGTGCTGTCTGTGGACAGGTCTTGTTGTACTTGGACTAGCGTGCTGTCTTTTCCAGCAGGCTCTTGTTTACCTTTTTAGTTATTCTAACAGAGTACCGAAGGGCGACACAAGTGTTCAACTGAACACCCATCTAGTCTAATTATTTCCTTTTATTTTGTTTTAAGGAGTAATCCCAAAACCATTAATGGGTTTTAGTATAATCTTGATATCTTGCAGTTTCCTTGATATTTGTATTATTCTTCAAAAATTAGGTATAGATTTGTAATCTGAAAATGGGCCTAGGTATGTGTGAATATGGCACATTTTATATAGAACTGTTATAACGCCCCTTACACCTTAAAAATCCAACTAGATAATGGATTGAAAACACCTTTGATTAAAATTTTAGTAACGACCGTCCTAAAAGTTCCACTTTTCCCGCCGATCCTCCCCACCCCCTTGACACTTATTAAGTTTTCAGTCTCAGAAAGTTCGAGAAAAATGTAAACGAACAATTGAACAAATTAATCGTTAATCGGCACACGCTGTAAATGTATTTCTGTATGAAATTAATTCTTTCAATAGGAAAAAGTAGTTTTCAGATTTTTTTTGCATAATATTGTGAGATTGATGCTAGCTCTACGGCAAGGGAAGTAATTCTATGCTGCTTACATTTTGATTGCGCAGTTCTCTTTCATCATGCTGCGTTCGAAGATCTAGCTTCCGCTTGAGGGTAATTTGTGTAGTAGTTATTATATATTGTTCAATTTCTATAAAATAAACATTATGCAATCATAATTTCAGCTTACCATTTTAAAATACTAAGGAAAACTCCGTTTTAATTTCAACGTCTTTTGTCCTAAATATTTTCGTACTCATTAATTCCCATAAACTTTCGACCAAATATAACGTTACATTTGTGTGTTATCAATATTGACTGATACGATTCACACTCAATGTACGACGATAAAATTCCATGTCAGATTCCTGTGTTATTTAGTGTTTCAGTAAATGGTGAATAACAATAACAGGTCATATTTATGGACTGTCTGTAAATTTACGGACAGATCAGATTTGAGGTATGAAAGTTGTGGAAATTGTATTGTAAACTTCCATGTACCTTTGGGGAGCATCCATCGTTTCCAACGATGTTTTTTTTTTATATGATATCGATAGATCAAATGTTTGAGATATTTGTATCTGAAATAAATGTCAGAACTATTTTCTATTGCTTTATCAATAAATATTAGAAATAAAGCGTATATTTTTGGGGCCCTCCACAGTGAACAAGAAATTCTAAGTTTTAGTTTGTCAAAAAAACATAAAATAAAAACAAAAATTTGCTTGTGTCAGTGAAATATCAATTTCAACTCTCGTGAAGACCAAAAGACTGCCATTTTCAAGAGTGACCCGTGCAAGAAAATCGATATTTCACTGAAACAAACAAATATCCTCTATATCCCGTAACATTTAAAGGGGCTGTGCTCCAGATGACAAAAAAAAGAAAGTTTTTGTGTATTATAAAGTTCTATTATTCTATAAAGTAATATTTATGACTAATGCTTAAAAAATGACTTACTGACAAAAAATAAGTCAAATAATTACATTATAAATTGATTTTTTTCCCTTTCAAAGTGCTATACCGTAACGCGACGGTATAACTATATAGTATAAGATTTAAAGTAAATATTTATAATATCACATGCGGCGATGGTGGTGACAGTAAAAGCGTTGGAAATATTTTGTTAACATGAGGGTCCAGAGTTCAAATCTGGCTGGAGCGAAAATATTTTTTTATTCTATTTTGACTTTTATAATCAGTTTTGAAGTAAAATATTATGTTGTTATAATCTTACGGCATCTAAATATATAATTCATATAAAAAAAATTTTTTTGTCAAAAATGGAGTACAGCCTCTTTAAATTATAGAACAACATTTCTTGTGTAACATGTGTAACTCTAGATAGTGCATACCTTTCTATAATTGTGTAAAAGCAACCTCTGACAACTGCGTCAGGGAATCGATTCTTTGGCTTAGTGGTTTGAGTGTTGGTCTTCGATGCGCTAAGATCGGAGTTCGAATTCCGCTCTTGGTTGTGTTTTCTAAGATGCATTGCATCTTTGTTACGGATTTTCGTGTTCGTAAGACCTGATTACTATAACTATGCCTAGCTACATTCCAGTTTCAACAGGCAAATGATGGTTTACTAGTTCTAAATGTAGCAAGATTTAAATAGTAATGTCTGTCAATTTTTAAAGGTATTTCTGTATGTCTACATTTCTTTACATATTACATTACATTACGATATGTTATTTTATATTTGAAAAACTACAAGATGACAAATCTGTCTGATTGGTTAAAAGTGGAAAGATTGTCCTAAAAATCAATTTTAATTGAAAGTAATGCATGCATGTATATTGAAAAACAACTTGAAAATAGTCGAAAGTGTGCTAGACATTTCTTGGTCAATTTTTGTCGTTTTAAAATAAACTGGAAATTATGACAGGCTGAAAAGCAGTTTCTTCCATTACTAGTACAGTTATCACTGTCTCTGGGCATTTCACGTGATGGTGTTTGAAAGTTAGTTAGAAAGGAATATCTCAAGTCTTCTTTTTCAGTTTGTTTACCTATGTATCACTTACATCAATAAATGATCAAGGTCCCATTGGGATTTGACCCCGCACCGAACGGCTCAAACTGCCGAGCAATGCAAAGTAAGAATGCCTTTGACCACTCGTCAATCGCACAACCCCAATACAGTTTGTGCAAATAACCGGGATATAAATGTCCGCCTTACACCATACCACAGATTTTTTTATTAAAACAATACAGAAAAAGAAAAAAGTCTCTAAATATTTGAAAAAAAGTTAAAATACATGTGTAAATAACATGTAAAAGTTTATCCATAGTAGTATGAAGGGGGAGATAACTGTGAACACGTTTGAACGTACTAATTATTGACACACATTTCTTCTTTGTCCTGTTTGTAATAGGAAGGGAAATCGAAAGAGGAAGAAAAATTTCTGCAATGGCGTCGGGTGGAAATGATAACTTTTCTGATGAAGTGTTTGATTTTAAATGTACTGCTTGTGCGAAACTGAATAAACACAGAGAAGCTGTAAAATATTGTGTGGAATGCCAGGGTTATTGCTGTCAATCATGTGTGGACATGCATAGTGTATTTCCAACATTACTTAACCATAACCTTCTGGATAAATCAAGGTTAAAGTCGTCGGCATTCACCGGTGGTCTGCCAGAAGTACCGACGGTAACATGTGGTGAACATAAAGTCAAGGTTATTGACATGTACTGTGGGAACCACGATGTGGTCGGATGCACAACTTGTATATCACTCTATCATAGGTATGTTTATAGCTCTGGAAGATAGTTAAACAGTAAATTTAAATTATAATTTTCATTAAGAAGCGGCCGGCGGCTATTTTGGCCGCTTAGAACTCATTTAGTACCGGCTAGAAATCCTGTAGTTACCACCAATGAATGCAGGAAAACAATATTTTGGTTCCTGAAAATTTACAAATTCGATCCATTTTGTTATTTAACCGGATCGCTTTATTTGGTGGTTTTTAACCTTTCCACTAATTGACCTTGTCGGTACTTATTTTATGTCCAATATGGCGACCACGAAAAGGAAAGTAGAACGCAAAATCGGTGTCTTGTAAGTTTTTTTTTTTTCAAATAAAAAATCGATTTGTTTGTCTTGTTGAATAAACGTTCGCAGTTTACCCTTGACAGTTTGTTTACGATTCGGCGAACTTATTTGAGTCTTAGTTTGGATGCGTTTGCATTTGACTTTAACACATGAACAAGTTTAGCTTTTAAAAAGGCTAGTCTCGGCTCGCTTAGATATTAATATTCAGTAACTATGGGTGAATGTGTTGCAGCATACTCTTCTACTAACACTCACACAAAGAGTTAATTTACTAACGGCATTTCGGTAACATATGAACGTTGCAATACCACACACTGTTGAAATAAGCAAGGAGTCATTACAGGCTTCAAAAAATGTAAGAACGGTACTAGAGAAAGCATACCATGAGCTATCTTTATTGTAATGCACTAGGCAATTGCACCCCCCCCCCCCCCTGGACCAGGGAATAGCTGTGACACTGACCTTGTATATTTGAAAGTCTTACGGATATATGGAAATGACGACACAAGTTTTGATCAAATACAAGGTAGCTGTGAACTTATATACGAGGAAAAGGTGCACTTGTGCACACCGCAGTTCGTTTGTAAGCTGCTGTTTCCTGTTAAAGCACTTATGATTTGGTATGATACTAAATATCCGCTTTCCACCGTGGATACATCCTTTTTATAATGTGCTCACTATAATTAAAACAACAGAAGTCCATTTCGTAGGTATTTTGAAAGAGAATGTCCATTTCGTAGGGCGCGGTCACAATAAATGGTTATATCTGGAGCATCTATTACTTAAACATAATATGAAAGGAGACATAGTATAGGTATATCTTTTATTTATTACATTTAACCAAGAAAATACAGATAGTACCGATATTAAAAGTCCATTTCGTAGACGTAAAGTCCATTTCGTACATTATCCTAATCTTCAAGAGACGCAGGAAAAACGCAAAGAGGACCGTGACAACAGTTCGAGAAATGAAGAAAAATAGTCGATGTAACTCTTGCTCTATATTTGGCTTAGATACTGTTTCCATTAATGATGGTAATTTTAAGTAAACGGTATATAAAAGAGTAGATTATCAAGGCAACTTGCTAAAACGTTTCAAGTGCCTTTGCGTCATTATGATAATGACCTCGGAATACGGAGGCATATGTCTGCTTTGAAAGCGGGCTTTCTATTGGTTGATTTGCCGTAACGTAATATTTGGTCTCCAGCTTTTCTGAACTACAACCTCTTGAAACTGGAAGCCCGGCAGCTTTGAAGCTTTGGAAGTGATCGGACTTCTAGCTTGGTTTTCGTTGTTTTTCAAGTAAAGTCCTATCGTAATACCGGCTCGCCTCAGAAGTTTTATCAATGTTAACAAGTTGGATGAACTCGTCGGTCACCATAGGCACATGTAGAATGCAACGCAGTTTTCGGGCACGTCTGGTGGACCTCTACCAAGTTTCTGGAAATTACCCCCCTGGGGTCAAATTTAGCTATGACCCGGGGGACAATTGTTTTTACATAGGCTTTTATAGGCAAAACTTAAAAAAATTCTTGTATGAAATCACAAAGTCTATAATTAAGATATTTTTTTGCAGCATAAGCTAGAGGTCATCTACCAAGTTTGTTGAAATTATATGCCCCTTGAGTTAAAATTTGCTCTACCCTGGGGGTCACATGAATTCATATAGATTTATATAGGGAGGATCTTAAAAAAGCTTCTGATGTTTGCTCAACAGCAGACCAAAAGGCAAAGTATTCAGGTGATCGATCTAGGGCCATCATGGCCCTATTGTTTATATTGTTTTGCTTTGTATTACAGTAGGTACACTGGCACATATATCATGAACATCTATTGGCAAATGAAGAAATATTTTAAACCATTACACTGTATTTCTAAAGACAACGTATTGACGGGAACATTTAAACTCTCCGTGTAAATTTCATTAGCGACCAGGAAGTAAATGAGTAAAAACAACGAACAAACGTTTAAATTGTTTGTTTATTACTATGTTCTTAATGCTGGGTCTTCAATAATGTATCTATTTTTTTAGGCCCAGGAAGGGTACCCCCGTTTATTTTTCATACATTTACGACATTAACAATCTGTTCAGGTACTCACGCAACTAAAATCCAAATCACACACACTCAAAACAAAAGCAAGCACTATTACATTTATGAATTATCGAAAAGTACTTAAGATATTTTATTAACTAATTTGTTTTTTTTTTCTTTTTTGTGATCTAAATATATTTTCCAAATGTTCACATTTTGTTTGAACAAATTAACTATGTCAATATTCTTAGTTCTACTTTCACTTATAAAATAAGATTGATATATGCAGAATACAAAAATTTCTAAAAGAGAATTAATTATAAAAATATTCGGTATGTGAAGTCTAATAACCAATAATAATCGTTTTTAGGCATTTGAGAAAATGTGCTTCAAAACTTCCCAACAGTCTTTAACCGCTTGGCATGAGATGAAAACATGTTCGTATTTTTCCAGTTCATTACATAAATTACAATTAAGAGAATCGACCATTTTCCATCTATATTTAACTTCTTTTAATTTAAATTTTAACTGTTTTATTTTAGTATCGAATATATTATTGATTAATCTAATTAATTGTTTCGCCAAAATAATGGTCCAGTATTTCGTGTATAAAGGGTTTCATATTGTATTGATTAAAAACTGATATATATCTTTATTACTACGATGAAAAAAAAAGAAAAGAGAAAATGTTTCTACATTTTGAAATTCTTGCTCTAATTGTGAAGAACATATCTAAACTAAGTTACTGACTCATATACGAAAAACATCAAAATATAAAGTTTGCACACTTTTATCGGTTGAAAGTTTACCCCGTTAGACACAGGATAGATACTTTGTTATAACATTAGTTTTGACGAAACTTAATAACTACCCTCTGTGGTTCAGTGGTGTAGATCGATGCTCTGTATTTTACCGACCGAAAAGTCAAGGGTTCGAATCCTGATTAAGTCAAAACTTTTATTTCAGTTTTCATGGTGTATAGAAGGATAATATTATGGTTTTTTTTCAGAGTATATTAACTTCTCTTAAATTTTAAAGAAAAAAATCGGCTAATTTCTGTGAGTCAGTCGCTATAACAGATTTATTACCCCAAATTAATTCCTTCCTTATATCAATATAATTCCGGCATTTTCTTTGCTAATGCTTTATTTTTTCAAAATAATCCATCGACTAAGTATATCCTGATAGAACTCCGGTAGTTTTCCAGATGGTAAACTTTTCGTAATATCCAAACTCATTTTTTTAATATTAAAAAAATAATTCTCCATATTTTTCAAAAAAGTATTCTGGGATTACTCTCCAACTACTTGTTGTTTTCTATAAAAGATTTTACCCATATCATTATAAGAGAAAATATATAAGATTCAATATCAATCTTTCCTAAACCGCCATCAGATTTATGCACTATTAATGTATTCCTTTTGATTTTTATCTTTTTTGTAATCCCAAAGAAATCCAAAAAATAAGCTGATTTAATTCGTTTATTACATATTTGGGAACATGGAACGAATGAACAATATATGGGCTTTGGAATAATGAAGGATCATATTATTAAAACATTTCCATATAATGTTAACTTTCTTTTTCTCCATGCATTTAAAAGAGTCGTACATTTATTTATTTTCTCTCGCCAGTTTAGTTCCAGTCACATTCCTTTTTAATATGCCCAAAATAAACACCAAGAGCTTACATGGGTTTAGAAGGCCAGTTTATATTACTAATTTGTTCGTTACAGGGTTTTTGGACCCTATCCATATTGCATCTGTTTTGTTTTTCTTAAGTTTTAGTCCTGAATGTTTACCAAACTTTTTAATTATTTTCAGTGCTTTAATTATATCAGTTTTGTTTTAAGAAACAGTGTTGTATCGTCTGCTAGCTGCAGTTATATTTATTATTATTATTATTATTATGATACAATAATGTATCACTATAATTATAATAATATTAACTATAATAATAACAATAATGTATCAGTATAACATATCAGTGAGCGAGCAAAAATACAAATAAATAATTGACTGAATTTGCTTCAAAGCATAGCCGGTTGAATGTTAATGCTAACATGTACGTCAAACATTAACATTCCACGGATGTGAAGGCTCTTTTGATTTCGAGTTTTTTTTTAATTATGAAAGATTTTTTTTTCCATTTTCAGAAATTGCAAAGACGTTCGGTCAATACCAGATGATATCGAAAAGATCTTCAGGGAAAAAGACATAAGAAAAACTAAAGAAGAAATGTTAAAGGCTTCGAAGCAGATGTTGGAAATTAAACAAGCTAGAGAAAGTTTTCTACTTGAGTTACAGAAATCAAAGGTGGAAGCCTTGAGCTCAATAAAAACATTCCGAAAAGAAATGGAGTTACTTTTAGACAGTCTTGAGAAAGCTTCAGTAAAGGAAGTAGAAAAGAAATATAGTCAGGCAGAGAAAGTTTTGAGACAAGAAAAAAAGAAAGCAGAACAAGAGATCGATACATTTCGAGGAGCCTCTGATGACTTGCAGAGTTCGGAAGGCAACAGAACACAGCTGTTTGTTTATATGAAGAAAGCGCAGAAAATAATAACTGAGGCTGAAGATGTTTCTCACTCGTTACAAACTCGAGCAGACGTGAAAATAATATTCTCTCCAAATATCTCCATTAGTGAATGCCTTCAAAACACGCAGACTTTCGGTTCCATTGTTACTGAAACTGCTCCCACTAGTACCCACAATCCAAGAAACACGTTGTACTCAGTTAAAGGCACCAGAGAAATGAATGTTAAATCAAAAAATGATACTTCTACATGTTGGATCTATGGCTCTTGTTTAGTAGACGACGGCCTACTTCTGCTGGCTGATTACGGGAATAAAAAAATAAAGTTAGCAGATATTGTTAAAATGTCACTACTTGACACATGTGATTTGCCAGATGCTCCTTCTGCCGTATGTTGTATAAATAAACAGGAAGCAGCGGTCAGTCTGGTCAACAAAACCATCCAGTTTGTCTCCCTTGGTAACCGGTTGACATGTACAAAGCAAATAAAGCTGAATCATTTCTGTGTCGGTATTGCTTATAAAAATAACAGACTGTATGTAACTGACGGCAACAAGCAACTTTACATACACGATATGTCCGGTAACTTGCTTCAGACAGTATCAAGAGACAGTGCTGGGAATGAAATGTTCAAAAGTTGTCGCAATATAGCATTCGACGACGACTACAGTAATCTGCTAATAGCTGATTTTGTAAGTGGTTTAGTAACTGTTGACTTGAATGGTAAACACGTTAATACATTTCAAGATGCAGATCTAAAGAGAGGCATTGGAGTGTGCACAGACCATAGAGGAAATGTTTTTGTATGTGGATATTATTCACACAATGTTGTGCAGGTAGCACAGAGTGACAGTAGAAAGCTTGGAATGGTAGTCAAAAGTTCAGATGGAGTGAAAAATCCATCATCCGTATGTTTTGATAACAGTCGGTCTGTCCTTATTGTTACTCAATGCGATGATGGTACAATAAATCTTTTTGATTTACAGTAAGTCTGCAGCTGAAATAAAAGAACAATCGAGAGAAACGCGTGCCCTTTTCGGTCATTGCACAGTAACCATATTAAAAAGGTTTAGAAATATTTTAAATGTTGATTGGATTGGTTCATAAGTAACGAATTGTTTGTTCTGTTTGTCGAAAGTACTGTTACAGATGTATTACAGAAGTGAAAGATTGTGTAAGATAGTATAATATATGTATTGAATGTTTACCTACTTTGTTCACTTCATTAATTGTTTACCTTTACAGCTTTTTATAAACTTCGCATTGAAAGATGCTTATTCTCATTTAAGACTGATATATTTTGCATTGCTGCAAATACTGGAACTTCAAAATACAAAGGTCATTTTTACAATATGAATCATGACAACGGCATAAACGGTTTTACAATGCATATCTTAACTTCTTCATGGTAAAGGAGGATGAACGTGATAAAATTTTATACAGTATAGACCGTTCCAGAAATTAGTACCTCCCTGAGTACCTCCCTTGCATCCGCCATTAAGGGACTGCGCAGACTGAAGCAGTTATATTATGCGGAGCTTAGAAAAGGTCCCATTTTTATAGCTGTAATGTGAATGTGAAGTTGTATGTTAGAGAAACAGATTCATATAAACCACATGAAACATTTATAATCAGCAAAGATCTATCCCTCGGTCTTCTAACTTAAAAAGTATATTTGTAAACAATCTTTTTGCTGACATCTCAATCTCTTGAACTGTTAAATTAAGGACTTTTGATCCGGTAGATTCATTCTTTCTTTTTTATCAAAATCTCACGAAAAACTGCTTCTGAAAAAATACATGTATATATCTTTAAAAAATCTGATGAGAAGGGTACAGTTATATAGATGTCATAATAATTTTGTTTTCCGGACTACAATAAATATCCACAACAACAATGTTAAAATAAGAAATAGGAAAGCAAACGTATTATTTTAAGATCAATATCTTACAAACGTGTGGCCTGCAGCTATTATTTTCTTTCTGCATACAAAAACTCACATGTTGTTCATATCAATACTTTGCACAAACTGACTTCAAAATGAAAGAAATAAAGATTAGAAAAAATGTCCATACGGCAACAGAAGGTAAATTTCATACGGTCTTGAAAATCTTGCTTGTAAGGAAGAATGTATATTCTTAAATTTTATATAACAATCAAATAAAGACCATATTTTATAGCCTTAAGGCATTTCTCAAGAGGAATTTCGTTATGAGTGTTTTACTGTGACTGATCAAGCAAGACCGACAATGACAATTAACGGTGACTTATCAAAACAAAGACAGTATGTCACCCCCATATTACGTAACCACATTTTTTTCAGCGCAGACAAAAGACAGTTTGATAATTAAAGAAGCGCTAAAGGATGCATATTTATTGTCAAGTAATTTTTGAAGCTGTTTCAAAGAATAAAACAAGTTTTACTTAAAATTGTGTGAACATGCGGTTGATGAACGAAATGTTTAATTTTTCCATTTTGTGAGCTTACATAGTTGTTCAAATAATTGAAATCATACTTCCAACTTTCGAAAAGGAAAACAGTGCGTTCAATATCATTTCTGTTTTACACATATTATATGTGGTTTATACAACTCAAGCTACCATTTTGAACAGACCATGGTCTATTTTAACAGTCTTTCCGGTGTTGAATAATTCATTTTAATAATATAATCAAGTCAGGAATAGAACATACAAAATAGTAATAATAATACAATAAATTGATGTGTATTCTGCAACAAAATTCACGCGATATAAGGCAGTATGTCACCTTGAAATGTGCTAAAGTTATACAGATTATAAGGAACTTAAGCATCATAGCGAGGTTAAGCTGTCCTTAAATGGCGGACGGTCACGTGACCTTCATAATGGCGGCGGTCAATTTTAGTTATGGAACGTTCTATACGAATGTGCATAAAAGAGGTATTCTTTTAAAAACACTAGAGTGGTGAATATATTGAACATTCAGTTCAGTGATTTTAAAGCTGAACAGCCATAGGAAGATATGTACACTGAAAAAACGTCATACAGTTCTGTTTCATTTTTATTAATACTATTAATTAATTAAAAACAGGTTGATGTATATAGAAATCAACATCTTATCTGTACATTAGTTTCAGGAAACAATGTTTCGTGTCTTTTTCAGTCCTAAATTTTAGGACCCATGAGACTACACACAAATATTTTGCTTATACTAAACTATTTATTCACTACCGAAAACTATCCTGCGGTTATATCTGATCATAATAGGGATGGCAACAAATATTCATTTCAACATTCGAGTGTTCGGATATTTTTGTATTCGAACGTTCGAACAACTCTCATATTTGAATTGAAATCATACAAAGAAAATTTCGCAATGAACTTCTCGACGTGGGAAAACAAGATTAGCTTTGTAAGAAAACTAGCCTGGTGTCAAAGCAATTTCTGCTTGAAGTTTATATAACACTGCCTATATATATTTTTTGATGGTGTATACATATGTATAATGGACTACATGTTAAAGACTGCATAAAGCATTATTGAATACCATTCCGAAAACAACTGCGTTGGACAAAATTAATGCGAACAGACAGACATTATTACTTTATCGATTTGATTTCAGTTTTATAAATATCTTTGAACTCATTTAGTTCTGAAAAAATCCGTTTTAACTGCAATTCCAATCATTCATTACTTTCGTGATTTTATACATCTATGTTACTCAAAAACAAGGATGGCAACTCCTGAGGACAACATTATGATGCTGAAATAAAGACATTATCACTAGTCCAGTTCTTGCAAGTTTCGACACAGTGTCTGTGAACTGTGATTTTATGTAATGTTTGTCTCATGAGCTTTACAAGTATGTAGCCCGAAACTTTAGGTACAACAAACTGAAGGCAGGAGCAGATACAGAATAGGTGGGGGTACGCTGGGCCTCCCCCGGAAAATTTGAAAAATGAAGGTCTAAAATGGTGCATTCTGGTGCAGTTTTGGGTCTTTTGTTGCATTCATTATAGCACAGATTACCAAACAACAGATAACAAGATGATATACAATTTTATAAATCTTTAATACTCAGATATAAATGCTAAAAAATCAAGATAATTAATTCATCTGCTGAGAACTACAAATTACAAATTGACAAACAGTCCCTATGAAATTTCACATAAAGCATGCTTATATTTAAGAAATAATAAGTATCCAGGCCTGGTTTTTCGTTCTTATGCGAAACAATATATCACTTAGGCATACAGCCTTCGTGATATATTCCTACGCATAAGAACTCAAAATGTGGGTTATTCTACGATAAACCACAACTGGATACTTATTATTTCGATTTTAACACGACCAAACAATAAACCACACTGTGAAATAAGTGTTAACTACTTCTTAAGGGGTTACTATATTCTTTGATGTTAGAAGTTTCAAGAAAATCTTGTTAAATTATCATTTTGTGCAGTGTTTTCCTGAATTTTGTCATGATTTTTCGACAAATGTGAAAGATAACTAGATCAAATATGGTTATAATGGTTTTACCTCATATTGGTATGGAAGGCATCTTTGTCATTTGAGCAGGACCATTTATTCAAACTTTGTTTCCATATACCATGGATATTTAATAGGTTTTGTAGTAAATTTTTGGGGAGATTTTCGATCAAGTGTGAACGGATGGACAGCCAGACGGACAAAGTACATTAGCTCTGGCTCGGGTAAGCTCAAAACGTTGAAACACCTTCTTAAACACACTGAAGCAGATCTAGACCAATGATTGTCCAGATTTTTATGAGCTCAACTTCAGTGTTTTTTTTTGTCAAATAACGATGAAAGAAAAAAAATAAATGAATGCACTAAATATATGTTTATCAACCTGCATGCATAATAGCTTCTCATCGATAATAAGGACACATGTGATGCAGAAATGCTGATATTTAAAATCGACATAGCCATAAGACTGACTTTATTTTTGGCGTGTTTCGGGCATCAATTAAGCTACAATAAAAAAGGACTGACTGAGTGAAAGAGCGCCTATTAACAAAAACAAGGGCGATCAGTGTCGCCTGTTGATAGCAAATAATCAGAGGTCATTGGACAGTGTGTTGGCTAAAATGCTTTTTTTATTCAGGGACCATAACTCAGCCAAAATCATTCAACTGAAAAACCCGTTAAATATGCGTAAGTGCTTGATGTTCCGATAAATCCTGTAACAATCATTTAAACTGCTTTAGCAGTGTAAGAGAAGTAACCCGGACAAACTTTAAAAATAAAAATCATTAAAGGGCCATTACTCTGTTAAAATCATTGAACTGGAAAATGCCGTCGATTTGCACAACTAGACTTGGTACTGATCATTCCTGTAAAGTTTGGATGAAATTGCACCAGTAGTTTCTGAGGAGTAGTCCGGACAAGTTTTGTGACGGACGGACAGATGGACAGACGGACGGAAAGACGACGGAGAAGTGATCCCTATATGTCACGGCAACTTTGTAGCAGGCGACAAAAAATTTACAGTTCGGTTGTTTCACAGAAATTCAAAAATGAGAACATTTTCTGCCGGATGTAGCCACAAAAATATGACTGGTTTAAAATGATAAGCTTTCATAGGATATTGAAAACCAGTGACTTTTCGCACGACTGAACCTGCAGCTCTTGAATAAATTGTTTTAAGTAAGATGTAAAAAAATAATGGTCAGCAAAAGTAAAGTTTAAGTCAGCATCATTGTTGACAAATAAATGAAAAAAGGACCTATAACCTTCTCATATCGCATTTTAAAGATAAATTCCCCATTTTGATTGAGGTTCGCTCAAGGCAGAACAGTATAAATGTACTTAAGTAATAGATTTTAAGTTTAAATAATCTAAAGTCAAATACATCACAGTTTCGAGTTCAAATGAGTAGTAATTTAATCACGAAGGCCGTAGGCCTGAGTTATTAAATGACTACGCATTTAACGAGAAACCGTGATAAATTCGACGATAGATGGCGAAAACTTTTTTTTACGTGAAAATGAAAACGACAAGGTAAAATGATTATTAGAGCTAAATAATTAACGTTTCAGCAAATATCTGAAATTTTATCACAGATGGACATCAAGGAGAGTATTAAGTCAATAAAAATATCTCACCTACAAAAATATTAAAACTTATCAAAGTTTACAAAGACAAACGGACTGGACTTAGAACAGCCGAAAGCGAGCTTGTATTCAACACGATTTAACATATATTATATATCACGGTCAGTTTCTTCTTTGTATGTTGCCGGCAAATAGCGAATAGGGTTGAAATATGAAATACAACTTATTTCCAAATAATATTGCCTTGCCACGATGTGCATAAGAAATCTTGTTACATAACATAAGATAAACAAAATTACCAAATGAATCTTTTTAAACCTTTTTCGTGTTAAATATTTCTTTTATATCGAGACTGGAAAACGAAAGAGAATAGGAACTTTCCAAATAAGGTTTTCCGGCTTCAATTTTATATAGTAAAAAGATATTTACCTAACTACGGCTGCACTCACACCATATGTTAAACCATTGATAAAGAGTGTAAAGCACGCAAATTTAAAATGAGCGGGAGACCAATATTTATTATATATCTTTCTTTAGTACATCTTATTTATTAAATACAGGTCGAATCCGATGTACATTCGTATGCGCAAATTTTCTGCCATCGCTGATTTTCAGGCTCGTATAAAAACTTTCCACCCGAAGATACTTCAAATCCCTTTTGTAAATTAACTAAATATTATAAATTATTGCTAAATTGTTGTACATCTTTCAAACATTTGGCTAATATGAAATATAGGTCGATTTCGGTAATGGAAAGTCAATTCCAGTAAAATGTGGAAGCAGATCCAAGTGTTTTAAGTTCACACAAAATTTATTGCTCGGTATCCGGTATCCGTATTTATACTATTGAGTAATTCTATACTCATTTAAATACATGATTACTTCGTTTAAAATTGAAATTGAAGATTACCTGTGTCAATTATAAGAAAAAAATATGATAAAATGCTGGATGAAAATAGTACAACTTGATGAAACATCACTCTTCAAGAAAACATTCCTAATGTTAAAACTTCCTTTAACTGTCAAAACCGGGCGTATCAATTTTAAAATACTTTACGAAAGCATGGTTTTCTCGATACCTGGATACATCAGTTTGAAACAAATATCCTTTTTTAAAAAAATAAATTGAACAAAGATTAGTCGACAATATTTTAAATAATTCCTATTCCGATGTTGCCAATTTGTGTCGCTTAAAACCTACAGTATATTCAAATATGACTTTGTACGAGGGAAATGTTTAGACATTTTCACCGATAACGAATAATTTGGAAACCCAGTGTCTTCAAAATCCAAGTCAGTTATTATCAGTCTAGATAAGTATTTATTTTATGCTTCTATACTTCAAATAACTTACCTACTAGGAATAGTAGGAACTTACGATAGGAACCTACTGTAAGTGCATTTCAGTTTCAAAAAGAAAGATATGAACCTTTGAAACAATACAAAAATAGTGCCTCAGTCCAATTTGAGTTGGCACAGTGGTCAATTCGTTCCAACCTTTCAGAGCCCGTAGTTAACATTTTTCTCTTTAACATGAGTCAAGTAAAACACGGCGAAGTCGCACGTTCAGAACACCGCTAAAATTGGCACTGGACTACTGATGTGCCCCTGATCTTACATAGCTAACGTCATAGGAAAGTTGTTGTAAGTTGAAAGACACACACTTTCAAACCTATCCATTTCTTTCAAGTACTTCATGCCAGCTTGCTTGTGGACTAAATGTCGCATATATGCACTTGCCATCTACCGTTTAGGCAAATGGATAACATTGCTAACTTGGCATTTAAGTTTTATATGAAAACACACCGTCTGCGATTAGTATAAATAAACCTGTTGCAGCTGCCTCAAAGAGGGGCAGATTCGTCGTCTAGTAGTAACGTGCAAGACCATTAATCCACGGACCACGAGTTCGACCCGCTGTTCTTCACCAAATTACTGTCTTTTGGATAAGACTATCCATGTACTGTAGCTAACTAAAATAATTAATAACTAAAATAATTGATGTATTCAGGGGTGTGGGTCATACAGAAAAGCGGTACCAGCAATGAATAATAATACAGGTGCGCGATGACGTTGTATCCTACGATTGAGTAAGTTTTGTAGCAATGCTAAGACTAGTGCAGTGTTACAAATGTTCCCAGCGACTTCATTTATCATAGGCAACCTAGTACATAATAAAAGTGTGTCATCCACCTTAATTCGTGGTGCAAAATAACCTTTACAAACACAGCAAAATTTGAAGGTGAATAACTTCTCAGAACCGTCTAGTAGATGGTGTCAAGTGAACATCATTAAAATTGATGTAGCTTACCTCTGAGAATTTTATCAGCACATATAACAAAGTGTGAAAATTAAAAAAAAAGATATGTCATTGACTATGGGGACAGAAACCTCCGGTAAAGAGATCATAAACTTGCTGTCAAAATTTACAACGAGTTTAATGAAATATTTTCGAAGTTTTTATTTTTGATTTTTAAGAAGTTTGAAAGAAGGAAAGATCCGTATTTTTAGTTATTAAAAAAATTTGCAAGCGTCAGTTTTTTTTCCTTAAATTAACTTTAAACATTGTGACGATTTTTTTGTTGCAGATGTTTTCTTAACATTTTTGATGTGTTTACATTGTGCTACACATACCTTTATTTTACTTTACTTTACTTTAATACTATTTTATTGCATCTTTCTATACAAATACAATTGATCAATACATAAATCAAAAGAAGAAGTGCAAACAGACTGGGCTACAAGTTATTACAACTTTAGTTACAGCCCTTTCCATGAGGTCAAAATTGAGATCATTTTTTCCGATTTAGTTAAAGATATGGGGAAAACAAGACAATGGGTTTTATAAACACACCGGTGAAGGAACGCATACCGGTGGGGGAACACATGCCGGCAGAGGACTGTTGTGTTGTAAATTTATGAGTCCACGGTGATCCGTAGGTAAGACGCATTCAGGTGGGGGAATGTGTACCGGTGGAGAAGGCCCCGCGTGATACAGATTTGTATTAAGTCCATGAGAAGGGAAACAGGGGTTAATAACCGAGAGGTGTGCTCGAAATATTTTGTTAGGAAATTCAATTAATTCAACAAAATATAAATCGAATGATATCATGTAAGTAGGCAGGTTTGATATAATGATAACAAGTGCAATCATATTTGTTATAACATTTCTGAAAAAAGGATATAAAACCGACAAAATGAAAATTGTTTCTAAATCAATTTTTTCCAGGCCTGTTCAGCTTTGCCGGAAATCACAAGAAGATGCTGCAGCAGGATAAAGTTATGACGTCATCTAATAGAAATGCGCTGATGGTGTAGATGAACCAAAAAGAGTTGTCATCTCTAATCGATAAGGTACATTTAGAGACGCGCTTGAAATATATATAGACAGCCTGTTATTTACTAGATTCTTTTGATTTAACTTAAGACTTTTTCTGTACTGATACATAAGTGGCAAGAAAGTTACATGAAGAGATGTCGAAGATCGGAAGGAAGTTATAGATTTTATTGTTGTAAACCGTTTTCAAAAAAAACGAACAAACAAAATCAAAATAAACAAGAAATATCTTTCAAAAAAGATGACCAGCGTAGATACATTTCGAAATTAATACCCCATAAGTGTATTGTTTACGGACACTTGCAAATACTGAATGCATGTAGTAATCGAATGTCCTATTTCTATAAGTTTAGGCTATAAACAAACAAAAATGTTGAGTTTAATGTTAAAAGTGTCATTATCTATTTCAGTATAACAAATTAAAAACTGACTTCAAATTAATATAAAATCAAACTAAGTCAAAGGAGGACATAAAGTTTTTGAACTGTTCGTCTGAAAACTTAAGCATTTCCATAACTTTCTCATAAGTAAATGGATTTAATTTTAATTAATTCAGACTTGAACACAACAGTCCTTTGGAACCCTCCACTGAAATATATTTAGATGACCTTGATCTCAAGTTTTCAAAACTATTTTTAATATTGGCCGTAACTCCCATATTACAATATGAACAGAATAAGTTCATGTTTGAAAACAACAACCCTATCAGAGAGATCTCATGGTCTGCTAGTTTTTGTTTTGTTTTACAATACGTAAGTTTTTTAACTTTAACATCCATGTTGTCTATGCAGTCTGACGTAGCCATCTGGAAACATTTCAAACATTTCTCGAATGCTGGTGTCCCATCTGAAATTGTTGAGAGAAAAACACGTTCATTTTTTATTTGGCGTTTAGAGAGGTGTCAGCAGGGACAACTAATAAATAATGTGAAGCATCATGCGATGATTTTTACTCACTCAAACTGTTAATACTTTTTATGTCAAGTTTATTAAAAATGTATCCCTTAAGTTTGAAGTCGTTGATACTTTTTTTCATTTAATAAAGACCGGAAGAAAAGGAAGCCCAAAAGAAAGGGACTAAAATATAAGAAATTTAAAAAATCATGTATATATATTTTGTTCGTTGCATTAACTGTCCGCTCAAAGAATCTTAACGGCGAAATGACTGATGTAAGCCTTTGCATTATATCGTTTTACTCCCAGTCAGTTGCCTTCTAGCAGTATAATATATTTGTTTTTAAATCACACGGACATTTCATTCTTAAGTTATCTAATATTTCTTTAGGAGATATTGCTCCTTCTTGAGATTGTATCAATGTACGTCTTTTGAAACTTTTAAACGTTAAGTAACATTTTTGTCATAATATGTATAACACATGGTTTCCTTTCTGTACCAATTTTTAAGCCAAATTTGTGTGTGAATCTTCAACAACAAGCTTGATGTATATTTTCGAATACATTTAAATTAAAAACTACAAGCTAAGCTCATTTGAATTGGTTGAATATATAAAGGGGAGAGCACTGCGAACAAGTTTGGTCGAACTAAATATTGACACACATTTGTAAATTAAGATAAAACAGCTGCGCAACAATACGCTCTATGCCACTGCAGATCAAAGCAATATCGCCGCACTATTTTGATGAAGTAATAAATCAATAGGCAAACGTACCTCAATACACACAGAGTCATTAACTATCTGATTTTTCAGCAATGACATGACATAGTATAAAAAAATCTTAGTCAAAGTGCTAAAGATATTCCATTCAAACTTTGAATACTTGATCATCAGCAAGACCCCTGCAAAGATTGTTGGTACCCATGTCCCTGAGATCAAAGTATACCCAACCCCAGGGGTCACTTCATTTTGCTTATATATAACGAAAAACTTCTTAAGCCTAGAAATAAGCTATTAACTTACATAAGATGGGTGAGTACTTCCCTCCTCCTCCCACTCCCTCTTCCCTTGCATGGGACCCCCCTTACCTCCCCCAAGGCGATACCCCCTCAATATTTTTTTTTTGACTAAAATATTTTTTTTTAAATGTGAAGGTACTTGACTCCCCCGGCCACCATGTATGGGACTCCCCCTCCCGTGTTACTCCCCCCCACCTGAAAAAGATTTTTTTTTCTTTTTTTTTTAAATATGTAGATATGAAGTTACTTGTCTCATGCATGGGACCCAAACTCCCTGCCCGCCCCCCCCCCCCCCCCCCAAAAAAAAAAAAATTCCTTTTTTATAAAAATGTTTAAAAAATATGTAGGTATGAAGTTACTAGACCCCCCCCCCCTCTCCCCCCGCGAAAAAAGAGATTTTTCTCGTATATTGGAAAAGAACTTCCTAACCTTTGAAATAAACTTTTATCTTACATGAGACGTACTCCCCCCACCACCTACCCCAATTTTTTTCAATTATTTTTTCAATACCTAAATACTTGACTCCCCCCACCCCTGCATCGGAACCCCCTATTACCTCCCCAACATATTACCGTACACCCTCCCCGCCCCAATCAATTTGTTTCCATTATTTTTTGATTTTTTTTTCTTCATCTTATATGACTAGGTACTTGCCCTCTCCCACTCAAATTTTTTTAGCTGGGCCTCTTGTTTGAATTGGCTTATAATTTATTAACCAGCACTGAGAAAAAGTGGAGTGTGCTGTCTGTGGGCAGGTCTTGTTGTACTTAGACTAGCGTGCTGTCTTTTCCAGCAGGCTCTTGTTTACCTTTTTAGTCATTCTAACAGAGTACCGAAGGGCGACACAAGTCTTCAACTGAACACCCATCTAGTCTAATTATTTCCTTTTATTTTGTTTTAAGGAGTAATCCCAAAATCATGAATGGGTTTCAGTATAATCTTGATATCTTGCAGATTCCTTGATATTTGTATTATTCTTCCATTGCATGGGACCCCCCTTACCTCCCCCAAGGCGATACCCCCCCCCCCCCCCCCCGTTGACACGTATTACGTTTTCAGTCTCAGAAAGTTCGAGGAAAATGTAAACGAATAATTGAACAAATTAATCGGCACACGCTGTAAATGTATTTCTGTATGAAATTAATTCTTTCAATAGGAAAAAGTAGTTTCCAGATTTTTTTGCATAATATTGTGAGATTGATGCTAGCTCTACGGCAAGGGAAGTAACTCTAGACTGCTTACATTTTGATTGCGCAGTTTTCTTTCATTATGCTCCGTTCGAAGATCTAGCTTCCGCTTGAGGGTAATTTGTGTATTAGTTATTGTATATTGTTAAATTTCTATAAAATAAACATTATACAATCATAATTTCAGGTTACCATTTTAAAATACCAAGGAAAACTCCGTTTTAATTTCAACGGCTTTCGTCCTAAATATTTTCGTAGTCATTACTTCCCATAAACTTTCGACCAAATATAACGTGTCATTTCGTGTGTAATCAATATTGACTGATAGAATTCATACTCAATGTACGATGATAAAAATTCCATGTCAGATTCCTGTGTTATTTAGTGTTTCAGTAATTGCTGAATAACAATAACAGGTCATATTTATTGACTGTGTAAATTTACGGACAGATCAGACTTGAAGTATGAAAGTTGTGGAAATTGTATTGTAAACTTCCATGTACCTTTCGGGAGCATCCATCGTTTCCAACAATATCCTTGTTTTTATATTATATAGATAGATCAGATGTTTGATATATTTGTATGTGAAATAAATGTCAGAACTATTTTCTGTTGCTTTATCAATAAATATTGGAAATAAAGCGGATATTTTTGGGGGCCCTCCACAGTGAACAAGAAATTCTAAGTTTTAGTTTGTCAAGAAAACATAAAATAAAAAGAAAATTTGCTTGTTTCAGTGAAATATCAATTTCAACTCTCGTGAAGACCCAAAAAACTGCCATTTTCACGAGTGGCCCGTGCAAGAAAATCCTCTATATCCCGTAACATTTAAATTACAGAACAACATTTTCCGTGTAACAATCTAGATAGTGCGTACCTTCCTATAATTGTATAAATGCAACCTCTGACAACTGCGTCAGGGAATCGATTCTTTGGCTTAGTGGTTTGAGTGTTGGTCTTCGATGCGCTAAGATCGGAGTTCGAATCCCGCTCTTGGTTGTGTTTTCTAAGATGCGTTGCATCTTTGTTACGGATTTTCGTGTTCGTAAGACCTGATTACTACATCTATGCCTAGCTACATTCCAGTTTCAACAGGCAAATGATGCTTACTAGTTCTAAATGTAGCAAGATTTAAATAGTAATGTCTGTCAATTTTTAAAGGTATTTCTGTATGTCTACATTTCTTTACATATTACATTACATTACGATATGTTATTTTATATTTGAAAATCTACAAGATGACAAATCTGTCTGATTGGTTAAAAGTGGAAAGGTTGTCCTAAAATCAATTTTAATTGAAAGTAATGCATACTTGTATATTGAAGAACAACTTGAAAATAGTCGAAATAGTGCTAGACATTTCTTGGTCAATTTTTGTCGTTTTAAAATAAACTGGAAATTATGACAGGCTGAAAAGCAGTTTCTTCCGTTACTAGTACAGTTATCACTGTCACCGGGCATTTCACGTGATGGTGTTTGAAAGTTAGTTAGAAAGGAATATCTCAATGCTTCTTTTTCAGTTTGTTTACCTATGTATCACTTAAATCAATAAATGTTCAAGGTCCCATTGGGATTCGACCCCGCACCGAACGGCTCCAACTGCCGAGCAATGCAAAGTAAGAATGCCTTAGACCACTCGTCAATCGCACAACCCCAATAAAGTTTGCGCAAATAACCGGGATATAAATGTCGGCCTAACACCATACCACAGATTTTTTATTTAAACAACACAAAAACACCAATCTCTAAATATTTGAAAAAGTTAAAATACATGTGTAATAACGTGTAAAAGTTTATCCATAGTAGTATGAAGGGGAGATAACTGTGAACACGTTTGAACGTACTAATTATTGACACACATTTCTTTTTTGTCGTGTTTGTAATAGGAAGGGAAATCGAAAGAGGAAGAACAAATTCCTGCAATGGCGTCGGGTGGAAATGATAACTTTTCTGATGAAGTGTTTGATTTCAAATGTACCGCTTGTGTGAAACTGAATAAACACAGAGAAGCTGTAAAATATTGTGTGGAATGCCAGGGTTATTGCTGTCAATCATGTGTGGACATGCATAGTGTATTTCCAACATTACTTAACCATAACCTTCTGGATAAATCAAGGTTAAAGTCGTCAGCTTACACCGGTAGTCTGCCAGAGGTACCGACGGTAAGATGTGGTGAACATGATGTCAAGGTTATTGACATGTACTGTGGGAACCACGATGTGGTCGGATGCACAACTTGTATGTCGCTGGATCATAGGTATGTTTATAGCACTGGAAGATAGTTAAACCGTAAATTTAAATATAATTTTCATTAAGAAGCGAGCGGCGGCCAATTTGGCCGCTTAGAACTCATTTAGGACCGGCTAGAAATCCTGTAGTTACCACCAATGAATGCTGGAAAACCATATTTTGGTTCCTGAAAATTTACAATTTCGATCCATTTTGTTATTTAACCGGATCGCTTTATTTGGTGATTTTTAACCTTTCCACTAATTGACCTTGTCGATATTTATTTTGTGTCCAATATTGCGACCAAGAAAAGGAAAGTAGAACGCAAAGTCAATGTACTTGTTTATATTTAAAAAAAACCTTCTAAGTTTTTTTTTCAAATAAAAATCGATTTGTTTTTCATGTTGAATAAACGTTCGCAGTTTACCATTGACAGTTTGTTTACGATTCAGTGAACTTATTTTAGTCGTAGTTTGGATTTGACTTTAACGCATGAACAAGTTTAGCTTTTAAAAAAGCTAGTTTTTTATATTCAGTAAATATGGGTGAATGTGTTGCAGCATACTCTTCTACTACCACTCACAAAAAGAGTTAATTTACTAACGGCATTTCGGTAACATATAAATGTTGCAATACCACACACTGTTGAAAGAAGCAAGGAGTCATTACAGGCTTCATAAAATGTAAGAACGGTACTAGAGAAAGCATACCATGACCTATATGTACTGTTATGCACTAGGCAATTGCAACCCCCCTCACCCATTGGACCGGGGAATAGCTGTGACACTGACCTTTGAAAGCTTTGCGGGTATATGGAAATGACGACATAAGTTTTGATCAAATACAAGGTAGCTGTGAACTTATATACGAAGAAAAGGTGCGCTTATGCACAATGCAGTCCGTTTGTAAGCTGCTGTTTCCTGTGAAAGCACTTATGGTTTGATATGATACTAAATATATATGTATACAGGTAATTTCCGCTTCCCACCAGAGATACATCCTTTATCTAATGTGTTCACTATGATTAAAACAACAGAAGTCCATTTCGTAGGTATATTGAAAGAGAATGTCCATTTCGTAGGGCGCGGTCAAAATAGATGGTTTTATCTGGAACATCTATTACTTAAACATAATATGAAAGGAGACATAGTATAGGTATATCTTTTATTTATTACATTTAACCAAGAAAATACAGATAGTACCAATATTAAAAGTCCATTTCGTAGACATACAGTCCATTTCGCACTCTATCCTAATCTTCAAGAGACGCAGGAGAAACGAAAAGAGGACCGTGACAACAGTTCGAGAAATGAAGAAAAATAGTCGCTGTAACTCTTGTCCTATATTTGGCTTAGATACTGTTTCCATTAATGATGGTAATTTTAAGTTAACAGTATATAAAAGAGTAGGTTATCAAGGCACCTTGCTAAAACGTTTCAAGTGCCTTTGCGTCATTATGATAATGGCCTCCGAATACGGAGGCATATGTCTGCTTTGAAAGCGGGCTTTCTATTGGTTGATTTGCCGTAACGTAATATTTGGTCTCCAGCTTTTCTGAACTACAACCTCTTGAAACTGGAAGCCAGGCGGCTTTGAAGCTTCGGAAGTGTGCGGACTTCTTGCTTGGTTTTCGTTGTTTTTCAAGTAAAGTCCTATCGTAATACCAGTTCGCCTCAGAAGTTTTATCAATGTAAACAAGTTGTATGAACTCGTCGGTCACCATAGGCACATGTAGAATGCAACGCAGTTTTCAGGCACGTCTGGTGGACCTCTACCAAGTTTCTTGAAATTACCCCCCCCCCCCCCCTGCGGTCAAATTTAGCTATGACCCGGGGGACAATTGTTTTTACATTGGCTTTTTTAGGCTTAAGTTAAAAAAATCTTGTATGAAATCACAAAGTCTATAATTAAGATATTTTTAATGCAGCATAAGCTAGAGGTCATCTACCAAGTTTGTTCAAATTATATGCCCCTTGAGTGAAAATTTGCTCTACCCTGGGGGTCACATGAATTCATATAGATTTATATAAGGAGGATCTTAAAAAAACATCTTAAAACATCTTCTGATGTTTGCTCAACAGTTTATCAAAGGCAAAGTATTCAGGTGAGCGATCTAGGGCCATCATGGCCCTCTTGTTTATATTGTTTTGCTTTGTATTACAGTAGGTACACTGGCACATATACCATGAACATTTATTGGCAAATGAAGAAATATTTTAAACCATTATACTGTATTTCTAAAGACAACGTATTGACGGGAACAATTAAACTCTCCGTGTAAATTTCTTAAGCGACCAGGAAGTAAATGAGTAAAAACAACAAACAAACGTTTAAATTGTTTGTTTATTACTATGTTCTTAATGCTGGGTCTTCAATAATGTATCTATTTTTTAGGCCCGGGAAGAGTACCCCCGTTTATTTTTCATACATTTACGACATTAACAATCTTTTCAAGTACTCACGCAACTAAAATCTAAATCATACACACTCAAAACAAAAGCAAGCACTATTACATTATTAATTATCGAAAAGTTCTTAAGGTATTTTATTAACTAATTTGTTTTTTTCTTTTTTGTGATCTAAATATATTTTCCAAATGTTCACATTTTGTTTGAACAAATTAACTATGTCAATATTCTTAGTTCTACTTTCACTTATAAAATAAGATTGATATATGCAGAATCCAAAAATTTCTAAAAGAGAATTAAAATAAAAATATTCAGCATGTGCAGTCTTATAACCAATGATAATCGTTTTTAGGCATTTGAGAAAATGTGTTTCAAAACTTCCCAACAGTTTTTAACCGCTAGGCATGAGATGAAAACATGTTCGTATTTTTCCAGTTCATTACATAAATTACAATTAAGAGAATCGACCATTTTCCATCTATATCTAACTTCTTTCTATGCAATAATTGAAATTTGAACTGTTTTATTTTATTATCGAATAAATTGTTGATTAATCTATAAAAATTGTTTCGCCAAAATCTTGCGTCCAGTATTCGTGTATAAAGGGTTTCATATTGTATTGATTAAAAACTGATATATATCTTTATTACTACAGTCATGAATAGTTTTGTTAAACAAAGTACATCGTAATTTAGTTTCAACATGTGTTTGGCGCACAAATATATTTTTTTTTATATATTTATGTTTTTATATATTTTAGGTAAGCATATCTTTAGTATAGCCATTTAAGTTATCCAGTTAGTTTTTATCAAGAGTTTGTTATAAATACACATTTCGTTAAATAAGACTTGATTATCAAGTAAATCGTTGATAAATAAGATGTTTGATTTAATCCAGTTTTTAAATATCCAAGTTTTTCCATTATCTTTAAAGGGACTGACTAACAGATGGGCCGACGATGAAAAAAAAAAAAAAAGAAAAAAAAAGAAAACATAAAATGTTTATACATTTTGAAATGCTTGCTGTAATTGTGAAGAACATATCTAAACTAAGTTACTGACTCAAACTTTGTTACAGAAAAACATCAAAATATAAAGTTTTACACACTTTTAGCGGTAGAAAGTTTACCCCGTTAGACACAGGATAGATACTTTGTTATAACATTAGTTTTGACAAAACTTGATATCTACCGTCTGTGGCTCAGTGGTGTAGATCGACGCTGTATATTTTACCGACCGAGAAGTCAAGGGTTCGAATCCTGATTAATTCAAAACTTTTATTTCAGTTTTCATGGTGTATAGAAAGATAATATTATGTTTTTGTCATAGTATATTAACTTCTCTTAAATTCTAAAGAAAAAAAAATCGGCTAAATTCTGTGAGTCAGTCGCTATAACAGATTTATTACCCCAAATTAATTCCTTCCTTATATCAATGAAATTCCGGCATTTTCTTTGCTAATGCTTTATTTTTTTTAAGATAATCCTTCGACTAAGTATATCCTGATAGAACTCGGGTAGTTTTCCAGATGGTAAACTTTTCGTAATATCCAAACTCATTTTTTTAATATTAAAAAAATAATTCTCCATATTTTTCAAAAAAATATTCTGGGATTAATCTCCAACTACTTGTTGTTATCTATAAAAAATTTTACCCATATTATTATAAGAGAAAATTTATAAGATTCAATATCAATCTTTCCTAAACCGCCATCAGATTTATGCACTATTAATGTGTTCCTTTTGATTTTTTTCTTTTTTGTAATCCCAAAGAAATCCAAAAAAAGCTGATTGAATTCGTTTATTACATATTTGGGAACAGGGAACGAATGAACAATATATGGACTTTGGAATAATGAAGGATTTTATTATTAAAACTTTTCCATATATGTTACCTTTCTTTTTCTACATGCATTTAAGAGTCGTACATTTGTTAATTTTCTCTCGCCAGTTTAGTTCCAGTCACATTCCTTTTTTATATGCCCAAAATAAACACCAAGAGCTTAAATGGGTTAAGAAGGCCAGTTTATATTACTAATTTGTTCGTTATAAGTTTTTTGGACCCTATCCATATTGCATCTGTTTTGTTTTTGTTAAGTTTTAGTCCTGAATGTTTACCGAACTTTTCAATTATTTTAAGTGCTTTAATTATATCAGTTTTGTTTTATGAAACAGTGTTGTATCGTCTGCTAGCTGCAATTATATCTATTATTATTATTATTATTATTATTATTATTTAACAATAATGTATCACTATAATTATAATAATATTAACTATAATAATAATGTATCAGTATAACATATCAGAGAGCGAGCAAAAATACAAATAAATAATTGACTGAATTTGCTTCATAGCATAGCCGGTTGAATGTTAATGCTAACATGTACGTCAAACATTAACATTCCACGGATGTGAAGGCTCTTTTGAATTCGAGTTTTTTTAATGAAAAGAAAGAATTTTTTTTTCCATTTTCAGAAATTGCAAAGACGTTCGGTCAATACCGGATGATATCGAAAAGATCTTCAGAGAAAAAGACATAAGAAAAACTAAAGAAGAAATGCTAAAGGCTTCGAAGCAGATGTTGGAAATTAAACAAGCTAGAGAAAGTTTTCTACTTGAGTTACAGAAATCCAAGGCGGAAGCTTTGAACTCAATAATAACCTTCCGAAAAGAAATGGAGTTACTTTTAGAAAGTCTTGAGAAAGCTTCAGTAAAGGAAGTAGAAAAGAAATATTGTCAGGCAGAGATAGTTTTGAGACAAGAAAAAAAGAAAGCAGAACAAGAGATCGATACATTACGAAAAGCCTCTGTTGACTTGCAAAGTTCAGAAGGCAACAGAACACAGCTGTTTGTTTATATGAAGAAAGCACAGAAAATAACTACTGAGGCTGAAGATGTTTCTCACTCGTTACAAACTCGAGCAGACGTGAAAATAATATTCTCGCCGAATATCTCCATTAGTGAATGCCTTCAAAACACGCAGACTTTCGGTTCCATTATTACTGAAACTGCTCCCACTAGTACCCACAATTCAAGAAACACTTTGTACTCAGTTAAAGGCACCAGAGAAATGAATGTTAAATCAAAAAATGATACTTCTACATGTTTGATCTATGACTCTTGTTTAGTAGACGACGGCCTACTTCTGCTGGCTGATTACTGGAATAAAAAAATTAAGTTAGCAGATATTGTTAAAATGTCAATACTTGACACATGTGATTTACCAGCTGGTCCTCTTGCCGTATGTTGCATAAATAAACAGGAAGCAGCGGTCAGTCTTGGCAACAAAACCATCCAGTTTGTCTCCCTTGGTAACAGGTTGACATGCACCAAGAAAATAAAGCTGAATAATTACTGTGAAGGTATTGCTTATAAAAATAACAGACTGTATGTAACTGATAACAACAAGCAACTTTACATACACGACATGTCCGGTAACTTGCTTCAGAAGGTATCAAGAGACAGTGCTGGGAATGAAATGTTCCAAAGTTGTCGCCATATAGCATTCGACGACGACTATAGTAATCTGCTAATAGCTGATAGTATTGGATTAGTAACTGTTGATTTGAATGGTAAACACGTTAATACATTTCAAGATGCAGATCTAGAAAACACCTTCGGAGTGTGTACAGACCATAGAGGAAACGTTTTTGTTTGTGGATATAATTCACACAATGTTGTGCAGGTAGCACAGAGTGATTGTAGAAAGCTTGGAGTGGTAGTTAAAAGTTCAGATGGAGTAAAATGTCCATATTCCGTTTGTTTCGATTGCAGTCAGTGTGTCCTTATTATTACACAGTATAATGATGATACAATAAAACTTTTTGATTTACAGTAAGTCTTAAGCAGAAATAAAAGTTGTTTAAATGAAAAAACAAGCCCCTTTTCAGTCATCGTACATTAACCATACCGAAGGCTTTCGAAACATATTCATATTCTTATTATTGTGTCATAAAAGAATATTTCATGTTATTTGTTATGAAACACAGTTATGAAGAACTGGTACAGAAATATCTAAAAAAAGTATAAAACAGAAGAGAAAACCAAGATTTTGAACTGAATAGGGTATTATTTATGGTCATGTAAACATTGTATTTTAATTTCTCACAAAACATCTGCGGATGCTTCATTTACGGACGCCAAGCCACTTAAGTTAAAGGTCTGTGTCGCCAATCTAAATGTAATGGAAAAAGAATCTGTTGTACTGCATGCGGCTTAATATCAAACATAGCAATCCTGTTACATTTACTTTTGTCTAAACCCCTGCAACAGTGCCTTTCTGTATCATGTGTAAATGTGACCATTGATCATTATTTTATGTAGCCTGTATAAATACATATGAATAATAACTGTAACATCAGGTATTGATCCTTATTAAACTAGCCCTAAATTCACTACAACAGCTTTTATGTAATAGATAAAGTATTGCAAGATTTGTAAAACCCCATTTATATGAAAAAGCTTCCGGGTTGTAGAGATTGTTTTTCTGTACTGATTGGAGATTATTTCTATGTATCCATTAAGTTATAAATTAAAGCAAACATTTGGGTAGTGTTATCTCGTGTCACAAAGAGAAAATATAATCAAAGCACGTAAGGCACTTAATTTGTTTGGTATTTAAAGATGTGCAATAGCTTGTATTTTCACAATGTATGCTGTAATGTACAAACATTACTGTACATTTTTTCCTGCAGAAGTGTACTCCAAGCAAACAGTTAAAAGGTGAACCATTATACCTGTTTTTTTTCTGATGTCTTAAACTGGAAATAAATTCTTAAAGCGACAAAATACCTTACAGACGGACTATTTGTCACTTTAGGCTGCATTACGTCTGAAATTCCGCAACACTTTTTGTTTGGTCTGACGACTGAAACAAATCAACACTGGAATTATTTCTACATATAGTCATAAAGACTCTAATGTTTATTTAAAGCTTTTGAAGAATGATATATCAATGTTACTGTTTTCCTGCATTTGTTTTCAAATGGATGGATTCATCCTTTTTTATATTTTTAAACTGTATAGGTGTCCAGTCTGAGGAAGCAAAACAACGTACCTTAGTACCTACAGAGAAACATGCTTATTCAATTTAAGGATATATAACTGACAGGCGCCTGTCTGCAAAAACAATGGAGTATTTTTTACATCCCACAGTGCGCAATTTCTATTTAACAATAATTAATAATTAATCCAATATAAAATAAAAACGCTTTGCATCAATTTTGGTAGAGGGCTTCTAGGTAAACCTTTATGTTAAACATCTCAGCTAGGCCTTGTGTTTACAGACTAGACGATTTTTAATTTTTTCCCTTTCTTTTGCCAAGCAAACAATGTTCTTGATGGAACTCACTTTCTTGAACACATTTTGTAGAACTTCAGGCAAGAAATATTCCTGTCAAGCCATTAACTTTAGGCAGTTTGTTTTGGAAAAGAGGTCGTTAAAAGTCCGAATGTTGTCAACAACGGACACAACAGCAACAAAATAGCCCTCCCGTGAAAACTTCGTGCTGTGGTGAGCTATAAAGACAAAAGTAGGATAGTAGAAAAAAGTGTAGGGGAAAAGAGACAATGGGAAGGATATTGTAATTATATATATATAATATATAATTGTAATGAATTCTATATAGGACAAACAGGAGATAAATTAAGAAACAGAAAAACAGTCCATGAACAGCAAATAAGAGACCCGTCAACAAGACAATTACCACTAAGCACACATCTTGATATATGCTCAAAACAATGCCCTAAATTTTCAATATTTCCATTTTTCAAATTCCATAGTAATGATGTTTCAGCTAGGTTATCTAAAGAACGTTATTTTATAGACATTTTTGAGCCAAAGCTTAACAGTTATTGATGACGTCATCATTTTTGACGTTGTGTACACATGTGTACACACGTTGCTAAGGGTTTTACACATTTTGTTTTATTGCCCTGATGATAAAAGAAACCGGTTGGCAATTACATATTCAAAAACCCATGTGATGTTTTTATTTTTTCATATATATATATATATATATATATATATATATATATATATATATATATATTAGTACATGTTTATACCTGTAAATATTATAAGATTTCTTTATTGATTTTATACAACGCTACAAGTCGAGTAAACTTCTCTCACCAGATGTTGTTCTTATCAGTAAGATGCTGGACTCTGTTTACCTTTGTTCATTTATTACAGTGAGATACAACTTCACACATGAAGTGTTTGTAGAACTATAAATTTTGTCAGTGAATTGTTTTGATATCAGGCTAGAATTTGGTTGCCTTCGTTTATTTATAAGAAAATGATAACACAGATCCTCTAATTAGCCAGCATCTCTCGAGTTCAAATAACAATAATTGACATTATCATCTGGCTGAAATTTGATTAATTATATTAACAGCTAGGTCCAGCAATATCGTATTTGTTTTGATAAACTGTCCAAGATTTATGGATGAATATTCAGGTCTGTTTTCCAAGTACAGATTAATTCAGTGCACATTTTGGCTTTGAACAATCAACATCAAAAATTAAGAAATAAATTGAAAACATTGACTCTAAAACTTTCAGTCTTGGAATAGAGAGTTAATAAAGTGGGTTTATTTCAGGAAGGATAAAATACAGTTTGGGGTAAATACCTTTAACAATATTGTATTTTATTGTATAATATTTTGAGTTAGATGATTTATTAGTAAGTGCTTTGATATCATAATGAAATTGAATATAGATTTTCAAACAATATCTTTTGTCTAAATGTATACTTATTATAAATGATTCACGCTGATAATGTTTATACTATAACCGATAATGCTACTTTGTACGTTTATGTTGATGTTTTTATCAGTTAATTGTTTGTTAAACATTTTAAATGTGTTAGTAAATGGTACATTATATCTTTGTACAGATCAAACTCTTGGGGAGGTTCTTTTGTATGACAAAATTTGAAACCAGACAACTTGTGGAATTTGTAAAGGAATTGCAAATGAGAACTGTTTAAGCCATCTTGAAGTTATCATACAGAATAGACACAGTGCAAGAAATAACAGAATTCATAACAAAGATCGTAGGAACAAAATAATGTAACAGTGTGCTACAGAACCTATCAAAATCCCTTATATTGTTACTAATTAGTCAACTTTGGTATCACCACATTTTGTATTTTTTTATCACATGTTTATTTAGTTTAGTATTGTACTTTTAGTTTGCGTCTTTACTTTATCTGTTTGTATTACAAAGTATCTGTATTTAATTGTTGTCTTTAAGGTTGAGGTTAAATGTTAAATCAAGGTTTGAAAGTCTATAATATCCGTTGATATTTATAATTAACTTTAAACAAGGAAATCTTTGATTCTGTTGACGAAAGAAATAGAAAATACGTAACAGAATTAAATTGGGGGATCGTCCGGGATAAACCCATTAAATAGACACATAGTATCATTAAATTATAAAAAGCATTAATTACAACTTTAGTGCTATGTTGTTATTGTTTTTTTCTTCTTCTTCTTTAGTTCACGTAGAAAAAAATAAAAAACTACAAAAGTTTTAAAATGTAGAGTTTTACTTTTTTTCAGTACAAATTTATTCATTAACGAACACAGTGTCCGTCGATTCGTTTAGAGTTTAAACATATGAATGACTCAAAATGAGCTTCAATTCTGAAGAAGAAACACCCAAGCACTCAGCTTTTGGAAAAAGCTAAGAAAGATGATTTCCTTGACATAGGTAAGCACTACAAAATTCTTACAGTTAAAGCATCTTTTCGAAAGGTTGAATCAGAAACATAATTATTCAGGAATTAGTAGCTTTTGGAAAATTAAGTTTAGCAACATGTTTTGTTAACACCATTATCTTAGTTTTATGATAATTCTAACTTTTTATTTAATTTATAAGTGACAATTTTCACAACTAAAAGTCAAGAACATCACAATTAGAATCAAGGATAAAGTCAGAGGATTCCAACTGAAAGGACCAATGTGCTATTTCGTCTACCTTTGATGTTATCTGAGAAAGGGAGATAATTTGTTATCAGGAATGTCCCTCATTAGGAACAATCTTCTCTGAAACGGCATTGCTAATAATCTAAAATTTGTTGTGTAACTTGGTGTAGTTGACGTCTATCAAGAGTGTTCAAAGTTTGACCCTGGGGTCAAAATTGGCAACGTCACGTGAATACTACAAGTGTAAACCATAAAATATTCTGGTCAAAAATTACAAGTCCTACACCTTAGTTATTCGGTTTATTACTTTTGTTTGGCAGGCCTCTACAAAGATTCTTAAAATTATTCCCCTAAGGTCAAAATTGACCATGCCCGGGGATGCACCTTAATAATACTGAGTTATAGGTAAAGTCATCTAAAACCACCAGGCCCATAGCTTTAAGATTTGGCCTGAAGCATTTTAGTAAACCTCAGTAAAAAGTTGTAAAGAATGTGTCACTTTGGTAAAAATTGGCCCGTTCCAGGGGTCCTATTTATTTAAACATAAATGTTTTGTCAGAAATTGAATTGTAGACCTTTAAAAATTACCACCGTAGGGTAAAAACTTACATCGTCTTGATATTTACTTAATTTATATATGCTGATATTGAAAAAAAACAACAACAAATAACTCCTTTAATATATTTAAAAGAACATTCATGCAGATATATTCAACTTAGTCCTTGACTTTTATATTAACTCGGTATTTACCTTGACCTGAAGTACTTTCTTGATTTTGCAGCTACAGTATGGAAACTATACTTATAATTTTGCATGCTGATTTCAACTTTGACATTGGTCGACATTGACCTACTTACTTTGTTGAGCTGCCTCTATGAAAAAAATGGGCCAGATGTCCAATTAAGCATAAACATTTTAACTTATACATTGGATGAACTAACGTTGATATCTTCATTAGCTAATGTTTTGTCTTGTGATATTCAGGTGATTTCGAGCCAACACGACTCTCTTGTTTAAACACCAACCCTTTAACTTTAATATATTTATTAAGAAAAAATTAACTTCCACTGAGTAAAGTTTAAATGGATAAAATTTTTAAGGACTGAGCTTTTCTTTACTAAAATACTTAAATGTACAGCTAAGTAGTAATACTGTAATGCAAATTTTTAATTTTAATACATCTTACAAGTAGAAAATGTCATTACTTGGTAATTTTTATCATTGTTTTTACGAACATAAAAGTCCGTAACAGAAAGATGCAATGTATCTTAGAATACACAACCCAGAGCGAATTTGGAACCCGGATCTGCCGTGTGACAAGCCAAAACTCTAACCACTGAGCCAAAGAATCTATTTCCTAACACGGTTGTCAGAGGTCGTATTTATACAATTATAGGAAGGTGTGCACTAGACCGTAACACATCGCGTTTTGAGGTCATCATTTATGATGACAAATGGTGTTGTGTATTTTTAAATCAGGGTATACTTGAAATCTTGAAAATAAAATGTGTGTCTATTTAATTTTACAACTAAGTCCATGAGGGGGTAATCCCGGACGAGCAACCGTCTTACGAACGTGAAAGTCCGTATCAGAATGATGCAATGTTTCGTAGAATACATAACCCTGAGCGGGACTCGAACTCTGTTCTGCGGCGTGACAAGCCAACACTCTAACCACTGAGCTAAAGAATTGTTTCCCTGGCGCAGTTTTTTCAGGAGTAGTATTTATTTAATTATGGTAGGTAGGTGTGGACTAGACTGTTTTCACCATAACGTTTGTTAAATATTTTCGGAAAATGTATTTTATGATTTCATTACAGTAGAGTTGTTATTATTTGTTAAAAAATTAGGTCCCACTGGCATTAAATAAAGAAATGATTGACTGTTTTCAGGGACATTCCCTACGTGCCTTCCACAACTTCCTTTTGTATGAAAATCAGATTTTAAAGTCACATCAATGTTTACATTTCCAGAAATTGTAGAGACGTTAGGTCAATTCAAGAAGAAAACACTACACTTTTCAAAGAGACGGACGTAACAATTATTACGGAGAACTTATTAGAAGCATCGAAGCTCATGTCAACAATTAAGGAATCAAGAGAATGTCTCCTTCTTGATTTACAGAGTTCAAAATTGGAGGCGTTGAACGCAATTAAGGCATTTCGGAAAGAAATGGAGTTACTTTTAGAAAGTATTGAAAATGCATCAATAAACGAAGTCGAAAAGCAATATAGCCAGGCGGAAACAGGTTTAAGCCAAGAAAAAAAGACAGCAGAACAAGAGATCGAGATACTACAGACAGCTTTATCTGACTTGCAGAGAGCAGAAGGCAACAGAATACAACAGTTCGTATATTCGAAGACAGCACAAGGGAAAGTTCACGAAGCTGAATATGTTTCCTACTTGTTACAGAATCGAGCAGAGGTGAAAATAAAATTCTCTCCAGATATCTCTATTCGCGCTTACCTACAGACTTTCGGATCCATTACCACTGAAACTGGTTCTACAAGTAACTACTGTCAAAGAAACACTTTGTACTCAGTAAAACGCACCAGATACCTTGAGAAGCAGAAAATGATACTTCTATATGTTGGATCGCTGGCTCTTGTTTAGTGGACGACGGTTTGGTTCTACTGACTGATTTCTATAATGAAAACTTGAAGCGAGCAGACATATTTAAGATGTCATTGCTGGACACATGTGGTATGCCAGCTGCTCCTAATGACGTATGTTGTATAAACAAACAGGAAGCAGCAGTCAGTCTGTACAACAAAACCATCCAGTTTGTCTCCCTTGGTAACAGAATGACATGCACCAAGCAAATAAAGCTGAATCATAAATGTGAAGGTGTTGCTTATAAGGATAACAGACTGTATGTAACTGACGGCGCTGAGCAACTGTACATACACGACATGTCCGGTAAGTTGCTTCAAAGAGTATCGAGAGACAGTGCTGGGAATGAAATGTTCGAAAACTGTCGCAGACTTGCGATCGACGACGACGGCAACAATCTGCTTATAACTGATAATATTGGTTTAGTAACTGTTGACTTGAATGGAAAACATGTTCATACATTTAAAGATGCAGATCTTGATTACGCCTGTGGAGTGTGTACGGACCGTAGAGGAAACATGTTTGTTTGTGAACATAACTTAAACAAAGTTTTGCAGCTATCACAGAGTGACAGTAGTAAGCTTGGAGTGGTGAGAAGTTCAGACGAACATTTCAAGCCATATTCCATTTGTTTTGACCCCAGTCAATTCATCCTTATCGTTACAGAGTATAACACAAAAACAGCAAACGTTTTCTATTTAAAGTAAGTTTGCAGCTAAAATGAGACTAGTTCAATAATTAAACATACTGAAAGCTCTTCGATACATGTGTTTACAAATATATACATTTTCTTTGAATTAAGTCAAAAATATTTTGTATATTATTGGTTATAAAACACATTGGTCGAACGCACTGACACAGAATATATTTTGTATTATATTTATATTACAGAAGTAAAATGTTTTGTAAAATAAATTGAAAATTTTTACACAACTGCATGGACAGATAAACTGCTATCCTATATAACTACCAGAATGACATAGTGGTATTTTGTGTGTGGATTTTAACAGCAGATATGGCGAGATTTGCAGGATTTTGTTATAGGGACTGATAATGTACCTAAACGAAATGTTATAGATTTTTCTACTAACCGCTATAGAGTTGCTTATTGATTTTCTTCTCAATTTTCAGTTCTAACAGGTCATGATAATTTAGACTATTTTGAAATTTTTTCAGTAATTTTAACTGCTGACTTGATTAATATGGTTGACTTAAGTCATACTTTACCTGTGACAAGTATTCCCGATCACTTGTTGCTTACCTGGGACGTTGTCTGTAATGTAAGCACTCCGAAGGTTCGAAACGGTAATGATGTAACTAACACCTATTTTGATAAATCTGATGTAAATAGCCTAAGTAGTTCATTAATGGATGGTCAGAATACCTTGTCACAGATAAATATGCTAATTGATAGGTTAGGACCAGGATTACGTACACAAGATGATATTGATTCTATTTATAATGATTGGTATTTGGTTGTCAAAGAATGTATGTACCCAGAAGTCCCCTTCAAGACTACTAAATTGGTATCCAGTGGTAAACAATATAGACCCAGTTAACCTTGGTTGAATTAGCATTTATCAAATTTGTGGACCCAGTACTGCAATGCAGAAATAATGGTTGAATTGTAAAGACAATAGGGATACAGTTTTACATGAATCAAATTATGTGCAGTTAAGAAAATGTTTTGATAAAGAAGTTAAAAAAAATCCCAGCGGGTTTACTGGTTTAAATAACAAAACAATGTATTAAATGATTGTAATGTGGATCAAACTCAATTCTGGAAGTCTGCAGGGAAAATTGGGGTTGGTTTCAGTAAAAATAGAAACATCCCTACGGAAATTACGGAGGATGGCTCTACTTCTACTGATATCAACACAGTATTGAATAAGTGGGACGATATTGTTCTGTTACCAGATAACAAAGAAGATTTACAATTAATGTTAAATACTCTTAATGGATGGCGAAACCAAAATTGTATGTATATTAATGGTTGTAAGAGCAAATTTGTTCATTTTAGACCAGAATCTGTTTTGAAATGTGATTTTTCATTTCACTGTCGGAGTGATGCTTTAGAAATTGTAGACAAATATATGTATCTAGGTATGTTATTGCCTGAGCATTAATATTTTAACATCATTGCAAAACAATAGCACAAAGTGAAAGTCGAGCTCTTGGTCTTCTTAAAGCAAAATGGAAATCTCTGGGTGGCGTTCTGAATAATGTGTTCACTAAATTGTATGACGGTATTGTTTTAGTCCGTGATTGGATATGGAGCTGCCGTTTAGGGTAATGAGACATTTTCTTGTATTTTTGAAGTCCAGATTCGAGAAATGCGTTTCTACTTGGGAGTTGTTAGATATCCATCGAATGCTGCCACTTCTGGAGAAATGGCATGGTAACCTACTGAAGCCCGCCAATGGAAATCTATTGCACTTCCCTGGGCTCGTTTGAGTAACATGGCTGTTTTGAGACTAAATAAACGAATTGCACTATGGGCTTATGAAATATCCGATAGATCCTATGAAAACTGGTTTTGCAACAATAAGAAGGCACTTTCTGATTATTATTTACATCCGTTTTGTGACTTGGGTGTAGCATACCAAAATAAAGTATGATTGATAAAGTTATAGATGCATGTATGATCGTGTATAAAACTGACTGGTTAACCTCTGTCAATAGTGAATAAGGTCCATCTGGAAGAGGTAGAAACAAACTTCGCACTTACCGCCATTTCAAGACTGAATTTGAAACTGAGGAATACTGTAAAGTAATATTACCTCCCAAACATAGGTCAGCATTTAGTAAATTTAGTCGTAGGCTGGCTCCTCTACGATTAAAAACAGGGCGGTATGAAAACTTAAGAATTATAGAGCGTTTATGTCCTTTCTGTTGTAGCACTGAAGATGAGTCGCATGTCTTGTTAAACTGTAATTTGTACGATGATTTGAGAAACGTTTTATTCTTAAAGGCAGTTGCTACTAAGCATGATTTTCTACAACTTTCTAAGTTATATAAGTTAAAATTCATTTTCACCAACACTACTCTGATCAGAATAACCGCCAAAACATGTGATAATACTTTACTTTTCTTTGTAAATGATATAGTCATTGTTTTAAAATATCATTTATGTCATATTTGATTATGTCATATTTGATTATGTCATATTTGATCATCTGGTAAAAACAGTTGCCAACTAATGATCACTGATTATTAATTTTTACTCACTGGTGCATACATTTCTGGATGTGTTCCTTTTTAACGGATGCTTGCTTTAAATTTATTTTAAAGTTACCATGTGTTTGTTTAGCAGCCCTTTTAAGCCGGATTTTAAAGGTACATTCTTGATAGAATTTTTAAATGTATATAAATGTTTGCTGTTGTATTCTCTTGTATCTCTGTTATAGAAACAGTATGTACTTTTATCGTAGACCTTATGTAGGTTATTTTATGTAGTGCACGGATGAGACTTAGATAAAGATTAAACTTAGTGACAAACATCTTTTGTGCTAAAATGTTTTAAGTGGCTGATATCATCTACATAACACTCTTTATTCAAGCTATGAAATCTTATGATTGCTAAATCTGGAAGGACATATGTGTATTTTTATCGATTTTGAGAACACCCAAATGTCATAGATATATAGATAAAATAAGTAGTTTACCCCATAATACCTTTTAAATGATTGTGTTTTTTTTTGTACCACAATAACAAAAATAAAATCAGTAGACAGTTTTTATCGATTTTTCTGTTAAGTGTTAGTTTCTATATACTTGTCACCTTATAACACTATGCAAACAAATCATGTTTTAAGTCCAAATTTAGTACACTTTAAGTATCACCTTTATCTCTGTAGTAAAAAAACAATAATGTGTTTTACTTGTAAATGTTTGATGAGACAAAAAATAAAACGTAAATTTATAGACATGTAGATAATGTTTAAATAAGGGAGGTAAATCTGCAGTGCATATACACTCAGGTATTATGTGCTGTGGAGTTATCCCTCTTATTAGCAAAGAATAAAAACAGTCTCTTATAATTATTTTAAGAATGGCTAAACATTGTTATTGTGTTTTATAAGTAATTTATGTATAGATGAGACTATAATAAAGAAATAAACACTATAACCGCTTTCATGTAATAGATTTAATATTGCCACCTTTATACAACACCCTTTCTTATGCAACCGCTATCAGACTGTATTGAATTTTAAATACCACTCATTATCTGCACGAGCAAATCGACATCGTTGTTCACGTGATTTTGAAAAAAAGACCAAACCACGTAATTCGTGAATTAGACCACGGTATCTTCGATTAGGTCAATCGGCGATAAATATTGTATATTGTCTAATTAACAGGCAAGAATCTCGTGTTAAGTCAAGGCTTAGTGGACTTAATTCTTAACTATAATTCTATCAATGAAGTCAAATCCCATGGTAAAGTAATGGACTTTATTTTTTTAAACTCAATCTATAAGCAAGTTGTAAAGACAACCCCACTGGTTATCTATCCTGTACGTAGCCGTATTTTTTCAAAGCGATAGAAGATATTATATTTTACGTTAAAATGAATTTGGTTAGTGATACTTTTCATGAAAATTGGCCAAAGCATACGTTCAGTACATGGGCTATATCTGTATTCAACAATACTATCTTGCATGATAATATTAATCTTAACTTAAAATACAAAAAGAAAAAGAAAAAATGAAACGTCATACCCTGTATTGTCTTACATGTATTATCAACGAGTGCAATTTATGTTACCATTAAATTAATACAGTTAGTTCCCTTATGAAAAATTAGTTCTCAAAATCTTGAAAGCTAGAACGACGTTATAAAACCAAAGCGATTGGAACCTAGAAAGGCTGTCGGCTTTATAGGAAGCAAAACGTATCAAAGAACGTTCGAGACTATTCTGTTTTGGTCATTTTTGTCCGCCTTTTCTAAAATCAAGAAAGTCTTCACGAAAATGTCAGATGAAGTCAGCTGAAAAAATAAAGCATTTGAAATTAACACAAGACTGGTATTCATTCGTTCGTTTATCAGTTTATCATCCTTCCGTTCTGTTATGAGTTTGAAATGTCAATATTATTATTGTTACGCCTTACTTTCTGTGTAATATGATATGCATGCTGGCATCAAGCCACGCCTCTTAGTGCCACCATCATCTCTGGTGATTGTTAAGGTACTCAGTTTATTAAAAGCCACTGTATCGTAAAATTGTTCCTTGTACTGGACACATACACAAAAATTCTCTCGACGAGGGTATTTGACAGTTATTATATTTCAAGGAATCTATTTATATAATTACCATTGCCTAATCTGACTGCACAACAAAGGCCAGCTGAAAAGACGTTTGAGCATCTCTGAGTATTGTTGCGCGGACATTTATTTCCAAAACCACTATTGATTGCAATGAAAATTCGGTTTTCTAAACAGAATCAAAACAGCGGAGAAAGTGTCAAAGAATACGTGACCTTCCCGAGAAAAGTGACTGAAGATTGTGACTTTGGAGTAAATTTAGAAGATGCAATTTGGGATAGATTTGTATGCGGTATAAATGATGAAAGTATTCAGTAAAAGCCTCTTTCAGTCGCCGAACTTAATCTCTAAAGACCACTTGATATTCCTATCAATCTTTGTCTTGAGGGAGAATGCCATAGTACTAACAGCGCATGCGCACATTTGAATTGTCATTTTAAGACTTGTCTTTAATCAATGTAAGTCCGGGAAGGCGACTTGAATCAGAAAATAAATTCTTTCTTAATATGTAACAAAAAACATGCCTCGTTAAATTGTAGGTGAAACTCCCGCAAAGCTTTTCCTAGGATGTAATTTACCTACAAAATTTGGGGAAAAGCGTTACTTTAAAACCCTGAACAGAGCGAGATTCTGGTCGTCGTGGTCGCCAAAAATAATCTGAAAAGTTGAATGTCAATATTGTTATCTTAAACCAGTCATACATACTAAGTTTGTGTCCGTTCGATGAATTATTGAAAATATCACTCATATCAGTCATATGCCAGCTGCGTAGGTTAATCAGCATTCCCGACAATTATACTACCATACCATTCCCGAAACTAAAACTACTTAGTTACTAACCATGTGTGATGATTTCGGATATTTTGTCAGTAAAGAACAAATAAGCACAATACGCTCACAATAAAGTACCAACCAGTGCTGTGCAGACAATCCAAGGCACGGTTCAGTACATTTACATTTTTTATAGTACGGTGCAGTACAGTACAGCGCAGTGCAGCGTAGTAGCGCAGCACAGTCCTGTATATAGCAACAGAGGGTAGCACAACTTAGTGCAGTTTAGAACTTTAAACTACAGAACAGGACAGGACAGGACAGTACAGTGCGGTGTGCTTTCGTTCGGTACGCTATAGGACGTAACAGAACAACAGGACAGAACAGGACAGGACAGGACGTTACAGTGCGGTGTGCTTTCGTTCAGTACGCTATAGGACGCAACAGAACAGGACATGACTGTACAATGCGGTACTGCAGTCAATCAACTTGGAAGGTTAGCATTAAAGTATGGGCAATATTGCAGTTGATTTCAGTTTTTGTTCCTAGCCCTACTTTCCCCAGAGACGACATAATTAAATTATTCCTAAAAAATAAACTGAATAAGAAATGCGAAAAGTGACGTCCAGGTATTTATATTATACTGATTAAGGATACAACATTCATTCTCATATTGTGCGCAGAGGGGAGATGGGTAGGTGTGGAGAGCTACGAGGTTGTTCTCAGATGTTATGTTATCGGGTCCTGTTAATGTGTTATATTCAACGAATAGTGATTTTATTTAATTCATGCATGTCCTAAAAGTATTCCCCTTTGTTAACTACACATACATCGATCCAACTTTTAAAAGATTAGTGATTATGTTTATCCAGCATACGCTGGACAACGGCTGACACTACGAGCTATATTTTCTAGAAGATAAGTGATTTTATAACCCGTGAAGCAGAAAAGTATCACACGGTGTTTGATCTTGCAAAGGAGGCGCACATGGGTATGTCACGAACCCTTTTTCTATCCAAAATGTCATGTACAAGTAAAGCTTAGTATGATGGCGCATTGGCATGCAACAAAGACATACAATGTACACAGTATACCCATTCGGACTCCTACATCTGACAAAAGATCTACCTTATAATATATTTAATTGCTATTCTGGTTTTAATTGCAAAACTGGTTGCTGATCTTAGATCAAAATCAGTATTGCAATTTAATATCCGGTGTTTTTCCTCTCTGATTTTACTAATGTTTTGATCATCTTTGGAGAAAAGAAATAGGAATGGTTAAATTTACAGGCATGACAATCAGTTATTTGTATGTACAAAATGTGCTTATAAGCCAATTACCTAGTTTTAACTTAAAAACGACATTTGCTATTGTTATAAAATAAATTAATGGCTGATGAGTCAGTCACAATAGGCTTTTTTGCATTTGTTGTGTTTAGATGTAAACTAATATTGTACAGACAAATACCGACTCTTATGTCTGACACGATGTGTGTTTATAATTATAATGATTTTATTACAAAACTAGTTGGTAAGCAACTGTAAAGAGGCTTTTGACTTACTAACCAGTTTTGCAATAGGTTTGCAATTATTTTTTTTTTATGCAAATTTAGTTGACGGCAAATTGCAATAGAATTTTTGACATCCCAACCAGCTCGCAATATACTTTTTTCATCTCTTGTAAATGATTGTTCCAAAATGTCATTATCAAACTTTAATTATCCTTGGTTAATTATTACAGAAACGGTAATATTGATGAAAATAAACACTAGTACTGTTATAATCATGATGTGCTGATAAGCCAGTTGATACTTTAAATAGAAGAACGAAACACTCAACATATATATGAGAGAATGATACCTTTTAACTCTTATGAGTTTCAGCCACGAAGTCTTCAATTTTCAAAAGTAAATGATGTGGCTGATAAGTCATCTTTTGTGATTTTGTGTTAACTAAACAAGTACAACAAATACTGATTCTTTCATCTCACACCATTTCTATGTTAATACACATGTTAGCTGCAGTTTTTGTATGTAATTATTTATAGAAATTCCGGCAAACCAGTGCCTCATTTAATTTTTTTCTTCAATATATGTGTTTTTTTTTCAAAGAAAGGTTATTTTCAGAACAACTGTTCATTTTGATACGCCCGTTTCACTCCCCCCTCCCCCACCCAAAAGAACAAAAAAATCCGTAGTATAACGGGGACGCCCATTACCAGTCAAAGGTCAAGGTCACACTTAGAGGTCAGATGGAAACGCTTGTCCGGAGTATAAACTGTACATGCATAGAGGCATTTTATTATTACTGCAAAAATGTTCATCATTTTGAGGCGGAGTGTCGAATGCATAACTCAGGTCCCTGTGACCGAGGTCAAGGTCACATATATAAGTCAGATGTTGGATAAAAATATGAAAATATGTGTACGGACCATGCAGTCGTCATGAATTGAGTGATTCTATCATATGTTCACTAACATTAGACTGGGTGTAACACGCATAATCCAGTTCCATATATGCAAGGTCAAGGTCATGAGAGATGATGAAATGTATAGGTTTTATCCGTAGCATATCATTTACATGCACACAGGAATTTTAGTATTACTTGATACAAATGTTTACCATTATAAGATGTAGTGTCACGCGCATGAACGAGATGTCAAAGGTCAAAGTCAGACATAGACATCAGATGAAAACGCTTGTCTGGAGGAAAACTACATGCATTGAGAAATTTTCATATAACTTTGCACAAATGTTCACCATTGTATAGTGGAGTGTCGCATGCATAAGTCAGGGTCACACTTAGATGTCAAAGGTCAGATCAAATTATGAAAATACGTGTACGGACCATTTAGTCATCATGAATTTAATGATTCTGTTACATAATATTATGTTCTCCATCATGCGACTGAGCATTAAACGCATAATCAAGTTCCATATATGCAAGGTCATGGTCACTAGAGATGACGAAATGTCCAGATATTGTCCGGAGCTTATCTTCTACATACCTCGAGTGATTAAAGTATCACTAATACAAATGTACGACGTAGTGTCGCCCGGATGAACTTGGTCTCTAGGTCAAAGGTTAAGGTTGCACTTAGAGGTCAGATGAAAACACTTCACTGGAGTAAACCTTCTACATGCATTGAGGTATTTTAATATAACTTGGCACAAATGATCACCATTGTGGGACGGAGTGTCGCTCACAAAATTTAGGTCCCTACTGCCAAGGTCTGTCTTACATATAAAGGTCAAACGTCAGATAAATGTATGAAAATGTGTTTAGAACCATTTAGCCATCTTGAGTTAATGATTCTATCAAAAGTGTTAACCGTATTGTGACTGAGTGTTAAACGAATAATGCATTGTCCAGATAACACAAATCTACTAAAATGTCATTATACTGACAGTGTTCACATTACATTCATGACCATACATTTCATACATTTATCAAAAGTGCACGAAGTAATATCTTCAGCAAATATATGTACACTGTACTTGTTCTTAAATCATAACCTTCTGGTTTTAAAGAACGTGTTACTTTCTTTGGTTGCACAATTTCACTTATGCTTATAACATCTCTGTACTGAAGCTTAATATACTCTAGTCTCGAGCAAGAAAGAATTTCCACATGTTTTGAGGAATTGTAATTTAGATTTGCACAAATGTTCATCATTATTAGATAGAGTGCCATGTGCAAAATTTAAGCCCCTGTGTAATTTCATGCAGTTCAGACCTGGCTTAAATTCATGTTTACAATGTTGTGCAAATGTCAAATTTCACTGCAAGTACCGGGTATTCCCTTTTTTGGACACATATATGTGCCAATTTATCTTCAGGTTCATTTAAAATGTATATTTCACTATCCAGCACTAGGAATAGTGAAACCTGCTTCCCTACTAGCACCTCTTTTGAACTGTTATGCCCAAATCTTTACCAAAAGGTAACGGGCGTATTTTGTCATCTTACAGGTCCAGACAAACCTAGACACAACTGACTCTTTCCCGACAACATCGATCAGGTGGTTTTTAACTACTAAATGTAGCGAAGGCAAATGGCGGATTTTAAACATGGGACATAATTTTACAAAGTTTTGTGCGGTGTAAGGCTCCATCCAAGCAATTATAAATGTTTCGGAAGCTTATTTATTAGATTACATTAGAAGCGCATGAATAACAAATACATTTATTGACATTTACTTACAATACAAGACACACGAAAATACGTTGGCGTTATTGTCACAATTCATGTGAACCTGAAACAATTCTTATGTTACTCGGGATAGGTACAACTAAAAGATGATTCTTTGGTAAATTGTTATCATATATGGTATCATAAATGTTAGCGTGGAAGGTATACCATGAAAACAACTTGTAAATATCCAACTAGACAAAACATCACTGTACTTGGTACACTGGAGCACCTAAAACGCCACAGAAATACAATTTTATTCTAGTTTGTTTTCCCGAATTCGAAAAACGTGAGTAACTATATCCATATTTTTTGTTCGTAAACCCTATCCATATAGTCAAACACTTGTTGAACTCCAGCAAAATACGCGTATCCATATGGTCAAACACTTGTTGAACTCCAGCAAAATACGCGTATCCATATGGTCAAACACTTGTTGAACACCAGCAAAAAACGCGTATCCATATGGTCAAACACTTGTTGAACTCCAGCAAAATACGTGTTGGTATGCTGTAAAAAACTTTCAACTTATCATTGAATAATTGGAAACAATAGAAAGAGACCAGTAGGATTTTTGTTCTCGAGAAATATGTCAAAAAAGTACGATACGTAAATTTTATGCAAGTTTCCATTGGCCTTGACTCCTCGATTCGAAATTTGTGACAAAGTAACCGCTGCAAGTAAACCTCGCAGCATGGGCATCAAGGTAGCAAAAGGTTGTGCACTGGAAAATGGACTAGGTGTAATTTCAATCAAAGGCATCTAAAAGTTTAAAATATATGAAAATACTTGATCTGATCACACCATCTGCCATTTCCTTATAAACGTTATCCAAACAAATGGTCACGTGATCTCCTTCCTTATGTCGACCAATGCAGTGTTTCAATATATACGACAAAAATATGATCGTTTCCAGTAATGAAACAATTCCCGGTATGATAACAGAGAATGTAAATTATATAAAGTTGGAGTTTGCCAGTTATAATGTTGAATATAGCAAACAATATAATTATTTACAAACATATTTTTGTCTTTTGTTTATTTAATCATTTTGTGACAGAAAAGATGTATCTCACTAGTACCAAAAACAAAAATCAATTTCCACGTCCATCATAATTTCTAACAACTATATTTACATATATTTGTACTGCAGAACTTTCTTTTCCAGATATAATGCATACTAATCGAGAAGCGTTAACACGCTGGAATAATTGTTTATTAAATGACTTCTTTTTCATTTCTCTGAAAATCCTGCAAAACATTTTAAACAAATTCAAATACACTTCTATTATTTTAGATAGTAATTATATACAAATCAAAAAGTTCATTTGCTGCAAGTATAACAAAACAAAATCTTGTAACAAAAGGTATTGTCTCATGTCTGAAACACGTTTTCTGTTTATGATCCTTATTAAATTGAAAGGTATTTATAGTCGACAAATGTGCATATAACCTATAAAAATAAGCAAATTTTGAAAAGACAAACAAACATGTTATAACTTAATGATTGCAATGTAACAATGGCAAACATCATAACTTATAATAAACCGTTTCTTACATTAACGCATACGGTCAGTTATTGTTATTTTCTACCTTATAATTCATAGCAAGCGGCGAGTGATTGTACACTTTTGTGTCTGGCGATAGACCAACTCTCAAATAAATACACTACTCTTGGACTGTATCATTGATATTTCCTATAAGAGATGTTACTTTTCTTAAATAATGATTAAGTTAAAAGTGAAGCTCAGGCCAATGTTAAAAAGCTGTACTAGTACTTTCGTTACAAATGGAGTTCGTCAATAATTTGTAATTTTGAAACCTAGACCCGAATCTCCATTAAACATAAATGCATTATTATCAGTTTTCTTAAATCATATTCAAAGAAAGGTTGTCATAAGTAAGGATTAACAGTATATCAAAATCCAAAACAAAACTTTTAAGTCTTTCTCTGAACAAAAGTGTAGTCTTTGAAGCGGTTGGTAGAATGGTATAAGTAATATATTTCATTATTTCAAGAGCGAATATTTAATTTAAAATAAAACATAGAGTCGAAAGATGCGAAAGTGCGTTCAATGGGAAATTGTCTATAAATATACCTAATGTTTAAGTAACTGCAAAATCACAAAGAATTTTGTCATTTCACAAATAATCGAACAAGTAACGCCTTGTGTACCAAACAAATATTGAATCAATCTGTTTCGAAGTTTCGAGAATGATTTTAATACAATAAGAAATAATGCCGGCTTAACCAGATTATCATAACCAAAGTTGTTCTTATTTATTCTTGCTTCAATTTGAAATGTTTGTTTCGTTTAACTGATAATAAACGGGTACGTTCGACCGTTGATCAGCTGCTCTCTGTATAACATTATTAATAGCTTTTAAGGGCAAGTATAAGTTGTTTTTCTATGCATTATAAGAATGACTCAGTAAGCTGAGTCAAATTTTCGGATATTTGAGCCAGTTGCCTCGATGCTTTATCTGTACCTTTTTATATTATATTCTTCTTTCTTCAAGTTTCTGTACGTAAATGTTAATATTTTATTATTTTATGTACAATCCTTCATGTTTGAATAAAAAGTTTTGATTGCAGTGTCTATCTAAGCTATTTTTACAAATATTTCTTTTTAAATATTCGCACTTGGAATAAACGAAATATAGAACATGAACCTTCCTACATACCGCTTCGAAGATAACATGTTCCTTCAGAAAAAAAGTCAAATTAAAATTTGGATTATGTTTTGATATATTGTTAATACTAGCTTATGACAGCCCGTTCTTGTATCTAAGTATTTAAACTGATACAAAACTGCGTCAGTGTTTAATGTAGGTTCGGGTCAAGGTTTCATAATGACCATTTACTGACCAGTGCCTGAACAAGCAGATGCCATATGCTGAAAACGTACAAGATGAGAAAAAGGTTTAATCAAACCAGGTTTTGTAACTAGAGCACTTTATATAAGAAGACGTAAAATGTAGATGTCCTTCCTTGACCACTTCGTAAAAAAGGAATTGAAAAGTTGGTCATAACTTCTAATTCATTTCACAGGTAACGCACCTACATTCAGAGATAATCTTTCCAAGGCTATTTATCTTTCTCATAACGATTAAAATTTCATAGCACAGTATTTTTTCAAATGAGGCGAAATACCTTTATAAAACGCACTCTCATTTAAAAATATTGTAAAGAATAAAGTTTCTGCATTTAATCTTACTTTAGATGTAATCGTTTTAATATTACGGCATTGCTGATTTATATGCGTCCCACGCATTGGAATATGAAAGAGGTATTAAAACAGCTGAATCATTACCGCATACTGGACTTTGAACAGGTATTTAATCCTGTAATATGTTTTCATCATTTTATGCATTTTTTCAGCTGAACTTTAGACCACGTTTTATCAGTTAGCAATTGCAAAACCACATTGGACTTTGATACACAAAAATATACACTTAAAATTCGGTGTGTATGTTCACAGGTCTAAAATTATAACGTTATAAACTTTGACTCACCTGTTTAATAATTTCGGCTTACGTAAGTCTGTCATTTATTGCATATTCACTTTAATGTTCGTTTGAAGAAAAGCTTTTTGTTAGATAATAATGAAACAAACACCTGACTTGCGTCAATGCTGTTTTGCGAATTTCAATTCATAAGTGCCCATCAAGGGGACGATAAGTTATTAATTCTAGCCTTTTGCAATAGGAATTGTGTCTCGACAACTTATTCCTTTTTATAGTATGTATTTGTACAAATCTGGCAAAATATAATCTCTACTGCAAGTATAAAATTTTGTAAAAACAGAGCAATACAATGTAATGATTATTCATTCCCAGATCTAACGTTAATGTTCAAGGGTATCATTTTGACGCCTTGTCACAGAAAGTTGTCTGAAGATGTAAATGTATCTGACGCATTTTATTGGTTTAGAATTTTAACTACACGCAACTTAACATGCCCTAAGAAATATTTTACGACCGATGCATTGAATTAATTCTACTAACCTTCGCCATTTAAAAAAAAATGTGATGCCTGAAAATGTGCAGTCACTTCCTTTTTAATTTATGAAAATTGTGCATGAAATGTGTGCAAGATGAGAAGTTTTGAACCAGTTCAAAAGTTTGCCGGGAACTTAATGTAGAAAGTCAAGAGACGCTTTTATGTTATAATGTCTAATAGACGAACGGTAAGACAGTCACAAGATGTAAACATCGGCACTACTTAAAGATGGTAACTTTTGTTGTTTAAGAAATTTGAAGAACGTCTTATACTCTGCAGAAAAGATGTGTCTAAATTAAAAGAGCACTGAACTTAGTTATGGAAAAATGTTGTTGACTTATATAAAATATAAATGTTGTCTGTAAACACTATAGTAAAAGACTTTGCGGATAAGACAAATAAAAATATATTATTTTTTAAACGTAAATAATTCGTTCATTACAAAATGTAAATGTTCGTACTTTTCATGCAATTGAGCAAACGTTTAAGACAACATGTTTGCATTCAAAAGACTGCTGTTCTCTTGTTTAAAACGTGATTGTTACCAAACTGCACTTTGTACCTTGCACTCTAGTGGACATTAATCTTTACTTTATGTATTTAAACAGGTTATGAATAAGGAGATACAAACTAATCACTTTTCTGCGGATCATTATTTGCAACCTGGAGATGTAAGAATTCGTGCAATGTTTCGATACCCCCACTGAGAGCTGGCACGTAAAATCTGAACGTTATAGAATTTGACTCGTTAACCTCAGTCAGCTGTGTTTGTTATCAAACAAGTTTCATGTATTGCAAGGTATTTTACACTGTCGTTTACTCTTATCTACGTTCAATGTATCTTGCAGTTACATACACGTGAATCCGTATGTCAAAACGAGCACAATGTTTGCCAATCGTAACAATTCGGCCTTTTCCGACAACTTCATATAAAGACCTCGTATGTTAGTGTATGAATACACCTAATGGTAATTCGCCCTGACTTTAATCAAAATATAAACAAACATGGCAGAACTCAAGTATGCATTAGAAAAAAAAAATTAAAATACATGTTTATTTAAGGTATAAACAGGTACAGGCTTTAAGAAATGTTTTCAATTTAGCATAGACCACCTGTACTATAAAATAGTCCAATATGGCGCCTACCACGTTATTTCCGAGGTGACGTATTGAAGTCGCCCGAGGTGTTCCGAATGAATGTTTGCATTATAACATGACCTATGATAACTTGAAGCTTCCTCCCAGTATCTAAATGAATCATTTTATTAACATTTTGTTTTATTATATTCTTAATTATATTTTCGTTACAAAAGTAAGTTATGTGTTTGCAAAGACAATTTGAACAACATTAATTTAAACATCGCATTTTATCATGCACCAATGATTTGACAAAAGTAGTTTTCACTTATAACTTGTAAGAGACCAATAACCACAGCGTGAACTATGATAGCTCTTTTGCCGTGTCTCTTGGCTGATACGTTTAAATGTTTCTCGTGTTTCATTTTTCTTCTTTTTGTTGAATTCGTACTTTTATCTTTTCGCCTGTAGTTACCTTTCAGTTACAAGTCTACTAAATTATACTCTGGCATGATTTATCGTTTTAAAAGACGAAAAATAAAATAAAATAAACGCATTTCGATTTTTGTTTTCTTTCTTTGACAAAAGACAGACAAATACATAAGAATTTAATGTAAGTAACTTGTCATATAAAACAAATTTTCTCTCGTGAGTACAGAAAGGACGTGTATGATACTTTATTGGACAAATTAATAGCTCAATTGAACTATCGTTTTTGAAAGGACACATACATTTTTGATTTCAAAATTAAAGTGATATTTCTCATATAAAAGACTATTACCCTAGAGTTATAATCACCATTTCTAGAGGCATAACACAGCACTAAATAAGGGTTTACTTTAAATTCTAACACCAGCATTTATTTAAGACAATTTTGCATCAGGGAAGACAAGTACGTCTTACGTCTTTTAAATTTCTGGAGATATTCTGTATATAAGAGACAATTTAACCGTACAAGCTATTTTCAAGATCAAAGAATGTATAATTAAAGATATGTTACCAAGTATCTACTTTAAATATAGCTGTCATCTTATTTATAAATATGTTTCAATAAAACCAGAACAAAATAACGTCTGTCTATCCTCTTTAACAGAGTCAAAATTTATAACGTTATAATTTCAAACCTCTGGAAAAAATGTGAGGGATTTTTAATGTTTTAATGTAATTTCATTGTTCAAAGTCCAACTTGGTTCAGTAATATTAGATCGTTTAATGTTCAATAAATGTATGCAAAAACTGATGAAAAATATTACCGAATTTATTTTTGCCAGTCCAAAGTCCATTCACCTATACAATCAATAAATACAGCGGGTCCACGAAGTTTGAACGAATGCATTTGAAATTACCATCGAAATTTCATTATTCGTATTAATAACTGTGTTATTTGGAAGGAATACTTAGTTCACTGGTCTGATGGCTGTGCTTGTCCAAAACATACAATAATTACCCAGCTACGAAATTGCGTTGTAAAAAAGAATTATAGTCACAATTCTCCAATCAAATACCGTGTGGTGATTACTGTTATGGGGAGAAATGTACTTAAAGCCCTCAGTGAATTGAACATATTATCTGATAAAACTTATTTTATTCACCCTTTCACTGAAAGCCCGATGATCTTACAAACCATGTACTTGTTCGTTCAGATATACTTCTTTTGAGCATGACAACAATCTTATGTTATACCATCAGAAACATTTGCTTGCAGTGTGCATCAATATTATTGGAAAAGAGATTTGTAATGTTATTTTCTTTTAGTTATTAAGAGTTCTCATCCTTTCTTATAAGTTTAAAATCTAGTTTGATTCAACTCAAGGTCTTCGTACGTTGAAATTAGCTTGTACTTACGGTCTCTTTTGTTGAAAAGGGGAAAAGGAAGGTTAATGAATGATATATGCTGGTGCTTTATGAGTACATTGAATATGATAAAGTTAGAAAATAGGTTCTTGTTTATCTAAATCGGTTAAAAAATTCAACGGGTAATTATGGTCGTTAAACAGCCTTGACCGGAAGAACTACTATATATAAATATATATATAGAGAGAGAGAGAAGAGCGTTTATCACCTTCGATATTAAGATTCGTTACAAAGAAGGAATGCGTTCATAAATTATTAAAGATGAAACAGAATACATTCACAAAGCTCGAAGTCCGTTATTCAATATCAGTAACATTAGGCCTCAATTTAACTTATCCATTTAAGAAATCAACAATTACTGAGAATGATTTTAGCCAAACATTGTCTTGGCTTGCCACATTAAAAGTTGCCAAGCGAACTCCGTGCATTAGGAAGAATAAGCGGATACATTTCATTCCACACTTATTAACACCCCCTCAACCCCCCTCCCCCACCCACTTCGAAAAAAGAGAAACTACAGAATAATGTGCAGTTTAATAAGGGTATATAACTGGAATGTTAACAAACTATTCCACAAATATAATCTGTATAACTGATGGTACTTAAGATAGTGCATGAAAGAGTGTAAGAATAGAAAGTTTGAACCCTTAAAAGGTTGACTATGATTATTGTTATGTTTTAGGTCACTGACTAAATGGTCAGAAAGTTTTGGTTCAAATGTTTGGCTAAGTCTCCAGTAAAGCCTTAGACTTCATATTTTATGTTTCTGTTACAGTGAATCTAATGACTGATTGATTATACTCTTCTTATCTCATCATTCGAAAAATAAAAAGAATCTTCACCATGAAGAACGATAAATTGGTTAAGCGGACACAATTTATCTCTGCCTTTAAACGCACCAAGTAACCTCCAATAACGTTTTGCTACATTCGTCTGGTAGAAAACATTTTATCGTCTTTAATAGTTGAAAAATGAAGGTAGCATTTCCCTTTGTTTTACATTATTGACTGAATAGGTGTACTAAATGAGCATTAAATGGAACTGAATTAAAAAAGCGAATTACAATTGAGAACTAGATATTAAGAATACTTCTTATTGAACAAAATTTGCCAAAAGCCTGAAACTTAACCCTTACTCTGCTAAAGTAAGCTAACTGTTCCTTTACGGCCAGTGCAGACCAAGATCAGCCTGCACATCTGTACAGTCTGATCATGGTTTGCACTATTCGCCATTCAGTCAGTAAATTTTCAGTAAGCAATCCCATAAGCAATTAAAGGATCCAAAATGAAAGATGGACACGTACATTTTATATATTTAGTATGGTGAGGGTTTAACAGGCAATTTAATAACGGAAATGAGTGTCAACAAAGAAATAGATATTATGAACACTTTAATTTCGCTTCCGACTACAAAATTAAAATGAATTAGTGCAATGGCTTTGATGTTTGTTATTCTGTTTCTCTCGCCGGCCATGTTAGAGTGAATATATTATTTGTTTTAAAATTCGGGTTCATGTTAAATAAAGGAAGATTATTAAAAAAATTTCAGTATTTATGTTTTGTTGAGTCATCAAATGCAATTTGCACCTGTTTCAAGCATGAGCGATAGATAATATAGAACACTTTTCCCATGTACGATATTCACTGTTAACGGGTTGATATACGGGTAAGCTTTGTTTACTTTCCGCCTAGCTGTACACATGTGGTCAACAAATGTCAGGTGATGGAACACCCGATAACTGTCATAACACTGATAACAAACACATTTATAAGTTCCTTAATATTACAGGGAAGACTCAGTCCTTGTTTAACTTTCGGAATTACCTGCCGTGAAAATAAATCTCATTGCATTTTATTTAGGCTTTATTTTGTTTAAGAGGACTTTCTCTATTATATGAAAACAATATATTAAATTTTGAAAAGTGGAATTGCATTGGGAAATACAAAGATATAGGTAGATATAAGAGACAAAGGTTAAAAATTAAATTTGAACAGGTTTATAATTTTAAATTAGATTATGAAATTTGGAAAAGGAAACTGTTAATATAAAAGTAAACAGGAGGTAATGTACATAAGATATAGCATTGGGAATATAAAAAAAGACCCAATAACAGTATTTAGCCTCATGTTTTAGATTGTCACATACCTTGTATATTCTATGCATATTCAAAATAATTTATTTCAGTTCGGCATGATCATTAACTAGTTTAGCTGTCAATAACATGTTTCTGTGTAGGAGATTATACAAAAGTAAATATATATTCAGTTTAATATCGTGTTGTTTAAAAAGGCACACCCTAAATTTTCGAGTATCCATTCTTATTTAAAATCATGTAATTAGAATGATATTGAATTAATTATTACCAAATGTCAAGATTTCAGTTAAACATTCTAAATACAAGTGGCGAACTGAAATCGTTTATGTAAGTCTGCACACAGACAGTTGTTTTGAACCGTATATGTGTATATATATTTTATTCAAATGAATTCATCAGCAAACTTCTGAACTTAACATCAGAGTTACTGTTCTAAAGATTGTCTATGAACATTAATGAGCATGCCTTATTCGTAGATGAATCACCATAAGATGTAGAGAAATCTCAAAACATTTTCTTTCTTTTCGAGATACCAATAGTAACATTTTATAGAACAAATAGAAAAATAAGTAGTTGTGATCATTAGTATTAGAATAACGTAGATATTTAATAATTGAATCACAAATTGATGCTAAATGTTTATTTGAAAAAAAAAGTATGCCAGCTTATGAAATAATGTAATAAAAATCTCTTGTGTTATAGTGGAAGACGAAACCGGATTACATCATGGTCCGGATAACTGTGACTCTCGCCGCTGCATACCTGTTCATGACGTCTTTTCTGGCGTCACTTTCGACTGTAAACGGTACGAGCAGCCCTTCTCCATCACAGCAACAACTGGCGTTTCTGTTACATAACTTATTCAAGGTAAATATCGTCAAATCTGAAATAAAAAAAATATTAAATATACTTGAGATCTAAATCAACTGCGTATTCATTTATTCTATCATAATTTTTTAAAATAATTTTGGGAATAAAACTATTTGTTCTGCGATGTGTTTATTTGTGTGATATAACAATTTATCAAATAGCTAGCTTAAAATCTGCGCGGTAACACCTACCTGATTTTATAAAGCGTTATTACTTTACCGACCTGGTATCAGCTTCCAGCCATGCCCATACAACAAACTGCTTGATCAGTTTGTTTGGTCCGAACCTTTCATAAATCTAGCAAGTATTTGTTCTTTACTCTTCGACTCCTATATACTGACAGCATATCTTGAACCCATGAAAAAAAACATATTGCTAGGGCGCATGAAGACGTTCAGACCTCTTAGGCATTAGAAATATTGCATTTTTATCTTATTTCAGTCAAATAATAGTTTCAAGATATCAGTCAACTGTCTTTAGATAACGTGTGATATAAGGTTCTAGAGACACGACCGTATCAACCTCACCTCATATCACATGCTATTAAAAGACAGCACGCTTATATTCATTTTAACTTTAGGTTTAACTTTAACTTTCATTATTTCTATCTCCAGTTTTGATTGAAATACTTGCAGCAGTAAGAAACTAAACATCTAATGCACCCACAGTTGCACATGGAACACATCTTTATGTTACAAATGTTCGGAATTTTATTGTTGATTTCAGGAAAGTCCAGGACTTAAAGAGAACCTTGAAGGTCTAATAAAGATAGCAGAGAAATTGCCTGATGGCTCTGCTCTACCAAACGGGGCTACTATCAGTCCACTCATGAATATTCTCCTGATGGGTATGTATGTTCCTTTCTTAATACTTAAAATGATCGTAAAGTCGTTCGGTCACACCACTTGTCTCTTAAAGAATTCTTCAATGAAAAATAAAATGAAATCCTTGACCTATTGTAAGGTTGTAAAAACGACATAAACAGTTATTGAAAATATAATAGAAGTCTTGGAAACTACAACAACTTTGGTAGAAAAGGCTTGAATAAACATATAAACAGTGTACTGTCAAATAAGTAATAGAAACATTTACAAATGTTAAAGACTGAGACATCCTATAAATTTGACCTTTGCTTGCGGTCTTCACGTGTCTTAATATCCTATTGTGTCATTATTAGAAATGAAAATATTTGTGTCAATATATTTGAAGCTATCGACATACTTTTCCAAAGGTCAATTTTTATCTGACTCTTTGACTAGTCTATTCATATATATAGATCAACTGAAATTTACATTTTGGAAAATAAATGCTCTCTGATCGAGATACTATTGAATTAGTGTATATAAAATATAATGAACTTAAATGTAATATAACCGTTGTGTACTAAACTGGGTCATGAACTTGTCCTGTTGACCTATATCATAGAATTATTCAGAGAACAAGATCAAAAGAAAGAATAAATACGAAGTTACTGTTTTTATCAAAGCCATTCAAAATTGTTTTAAGGTACGGGTTTATTAGTAAGGAATACATATTATCATTATTTTTTACATCAAGACAATAACCTTTTACTTATAGGAGTGAAAAATCTCCAGAACTCCCAGAGTAACAAGGCCAAGAACAACACCCAGGGGAATCCCAATAGTAACCACACTGTACAACAGCAAGGAGATGTACTTACTACTCTTGGTCAAAATCCTCTTGTCAATGCAGTCACCCGTATTGTCTTTGATCAGGTAAAGTACAGTATGAAATCGCCCACGTTTTGTGGTAGAAACATATACCTGAACATGTAATTATTATTATAAATAACACATTTCGTCATTTTCGTTTTTTAAGAATTAGACTGTGTTTAATATTAAATTTGATTTTGTGTGCTTATAGATATTAGCCGCACAGAAAGAGGCATTGAAACATAATATCACTATGGACACAGACTTATCTTCAATGCTTCGTGTGATAAAGCCATTAGAAGTAGTCCAGAAACTGTTGATGTCATATCCGGTACGGTCACTGATTCCAAATCAACCAGCTGGAAGGGTAAATAATGCATGCTATCGTGACGTCATGGATACGCTTGATTTAGCAGTTGCGGGAAACACGTGGGCGATTCAGAGTAAGATTATGGTGTATGGCGTATTAAGTCCTCTAAGATTAATTAAACATCACACCACTATGTGTAAAATACCAAACGTTTATGAAATATTTTTATAGTGGATATAGAAAATTTATATTATTGTAATATTTATAAAATATCGTAACACTAAACAAAATCAAAATAACGATGATTACAGATCACTACATACTTTCTTAACATATTGGTTTTATTCCCTCTCTGGACATGTTATGACCACTTTCCACCGCTCGGGTCGTATCACTACCTGTATATCAGTCCTTAACCATTTTACTGTCCCCCACTATTGTAAACGCGTGCTTTCTCGATTTCAATAAGATTTCGCGCACCAGGTAATTTTCAATGACAAATGATGTGTAAAAGTTACCAAATTAATGAAATATCGGAACAAAACACTGACATTTCAAAGTATGGAAACTTTGTAACGAGTTTAAGGTATTATTTCTATCAACTCCGTATAATCCCCGAGATTATTTATCAGCCTGAAAGAAAATTGATTATGGTATGCTTTCTTAGGATCAATTCTCTGAACTGCTATATCTTTAAGATTCGAAAACTTATTTTACCACATCCTTTCTACAAAATCGTATTGCGTCATGCATGTTACACCCGTAAAAATACTAGGGACGATAAAGAGGGACGATATGACTATAGGAGGGGTGATATAGAGGGGGTAATATGACTTGTAATAGAACTCGGCAGAAAACGAACATAATAGGTTGGGCAAGGAATCCTTTATGTTAGAAGGGTGTGATAATGTGTATTTTAATACTACCGAAATATTCACCATAAGATATATGAATAGCTGCATCACTGAAAATTTACCGTCATATTTCTTTCAGTGCTGGATGCATTAGGTAAACCAGCCTCTGGGATAGAAAGAGGTTACTTCTACTTCACTGGCTCATATGATCAGTGTTATCAAATCAAGCCTCATATTGGGAGTGGTGACGTCATCGGTTCCGTCAAACAGACACAGTCACGTGACTTTGGTACTCGTTTTTGTAGGGCTGATATTACAATCCCACCATCATTTATCGATTCGCTCCATGTGGTAAGTAAACATGGTAAAGTTCTTTTGTTCTTACAACTCTTACTTCAAATTTGTCTACGTATATATTTTATTTTACAAAGATTCTTAAAGACTAGTATTTTATTCATATTCTAGGCACAGAACCCGGTTTCAGATAAGTTTAACTGTTCTTCCCTTCGTTGGTAGGTTCAAACGGTAGGTATTTCTAATTCATTAATGTTACAAGATCTAACATACCCTTTTACATGACTCTCAGATCACATCTGTCAAATAAAGACTTCTCACAGATGTAAGCAACACTGTACGCTAAATACCGTCTGCAAAGTTAAGAGGACCTATACGCGACTGACATTTCTGCTGATGGTTTGGAATGGAGCTGGATACAATGTTTAAAAAATCAATGACAACCCGTACATGCAGATTAATGGATACTTTGTATATTCGTTTTTATAACTTTTCTAAAACAAACTTTCTCTTTATTCCAGGACACTCATGGCGTACACTTGAAACTTACATGGGGTCTCTGCTTACCGGATACTTGCCATGTGGAAGATGTTCTTGGCCTTCTCGCTTTAGGTTTGTATGACCAAAATTTCATCAAGCTTGTTTTCAGCAGACAAGTAACTACGGAATCAACAGTTTTTTTTTAACATTTTTATCTTACAGAATGCACTGGTTCTGTAATAAATGTATATAAAGTTCAGTCTATATATAGGATAAAGATTTTTAAGTTTGATTGATATACCCTCGAACATATCATTTGCGTAGTTATTTAATCATGAAGGCCGTAGGCTTGGCGTCTTACATTGGCCATAATAAGAAACACTCGGGTTTCCTTTCTTTGAGCATACTTAAATACAGATACTGGTACTTATAAAAACTACCTGTTAGATTCTTTTTCACGGGTTCTTCTGTAAGTTACATTCGATTGATAAATAATTATGACGCATTATTAATAAGAGACTTAAATATTGCTTGTCAAAGCTGTTAGGGGATTCCAAAGCTCATTCAATCTGTAAACGATAGCTTTTCCTATTTTTACGATAGAACCCTCAAATATTGTCGGCTGACAAAAAAATAAAACGTTGTATACATATATCAAATTATGAGGAGTTAGATTTCATCAATATTTTAGCCTTGCATTTATAAGCAAAACATATTTCTTTACTCATCCACTTGAATCTAGTGAAGCAACTACAATATAAAGAATCGGTTTTAATCTAGAGAAAGCACCGATCTGAAACATCATACATGGTAAAATACAAAATACAAGATATGAAGTATGCTTCATCAACATAAAAATAAGGGTCTAAAAAGTGGCTGTTTCACAATGGAAGTCATAAAAGACAGATATCTTTAAAACGAAAATAGATACAGGTTTTTTTTTATATTCGTTTTGCAATATAAAAATATGTGTGTTTTCGTTTGCAGACGCCATTAAGAACTTATCTCCACCCAAACTGGAGTCAGCATATTGTTACGAAGAGGAAGATATTTCCTCGGATAAATCTGCCATCGCGGCCATGTAAGTACGAATGCCAAGAAAAATAACTGCGTCTTTAAGACATTTACATCTGTTGAAATTAACGAACATTATTTCCGTTACACAAGGTGCGGTGTGACCTCCGGGGAGGTATGACACCTACGCCTGTCACGAAACGATTTTCAATAAAATGACTAGTGTCTATAGCTTTTTTAACATAACACCTATAAAATCGTGCTAAAGAAGAGAAAGGCGGATGCTCACGTGCTACTTACCATTTCTAATATGTTAAAGTAATCAAACTTTTCATTATTCCCAAAAACAGTCAGTGAAATAAAGTTCTTTAAACTAAACTAAATTTTCTGGTGGTTCATGCGATTGAAAATAACAAGCAAAATGTTAAAGAGAATAGTACAAATAAAGTTACACAATAATATAGTATCCCCAAGCTGTGAAACAAATCAAGCGTTCACTTTCACTGAAGTATAAATAATCATTGGTCACTTCACATTTTATGGAAATATTCACTCCTCTGTAACCTGTAGGTTAGTAAAACTTGATTTGTTTGAAAGAATTAAAAATTTCTTTGGATAGTGTATTAGAAAACGATAAATTTTTTTCAGAGCCGTACTTAGCTTTTTCGGATTTTTGATTTTGATCGGGACGTTGACAGACATTTATAGATCCAGTCAAAAAACGCCGATGTCTTCTAAGGAAGAAAAGACAAAAAATCGGGAATACGAAAACATAAACGGACTGACAAACAACTCGTCTTATCAAGTTTCGGTGGTTGAAATGAAGAAAGGTACATGTACATCTATTCATTTTAATGTTAATAGTTTCATGATTATCTCTTCCTGTTGTATTATAGAGATATCTTTGTAATCGTTTACAGATTTGATTATTATTGTCAACTTGTTTGGTTCGTGAGTTTTGCAGAAAAAAAACATGAAATGTTACACAAGAGATGCAGGTGGTCCTTTGATATGTACTGGATTATATATAAATATTTGTGAATTGTGTGTTTTAAACTTTTTAACTTTTCTCTAATTTTTTATTTATCCTTAATCAAATGAAATATAATTTAAATATTTCATATTATCGAACAAGCTGATTAAACTGGTAAGTATTATTTTTACTAGATAATTGCAATTATTCACTCTTACAGATGAAAGTCTACCAGTGGGCTATATGCCTCATGAAGAGGGTGGTTGTCCTCTACCGACAGTAACCAATGGCAACGTGAAGGCCCAGAATGGCTTTAGTGAAATACAGCAGAACACCATGCGACAAGTACAGGACAACAGACGTACAACGAAACAGAATGGTTGGTAGTTTGATTAAAGTTAATGAAATAGAATTGTAACACTATATGTATACAATAACTGCAGACTATAATTGACTTTATTTGCTTGTATCAGACAAAAGTCATACTTAGGCTTATGTCACAAACACTTCAGAATGAAAAAAATTGTACCAGCGAATATACAAGAAATACTCGTACAACAAAATATCGGATTATGTTAAATATGTACACAGTGATAAAACCATCATATACTTTTGACATGTTTGGCTTTCTAGATAGGTTTTGAACAAAAATACATGAACAAACTTACATCTGGCAGTAATAAAGTATTTGAAATTGACTCCAAGACGCATTGCTCTAAACAACTCGTTTCAATGCCATTGTAATAAAGGAAATTCTCTAAACCTTAACTCTCATCTGGGACAGTTATTACTTAGCGAATAATTTCAGAAACAAAACATACACAAACTCTCTGATATTTCTCTAAGGGCGTTTTATTTATATGAAATATTGGGAACACTAAGTTTAGGAAACCCTAAAATTACAGAAGTGATTTAGTGCCAGCTTTCATGTGAGAGAAAGCCTGATCAAACACAATGTTTCCTCGTAGTGTTTATTAAGTCGATTCAAAATTCCTGAAGTATGTTATTTATAACCTTGTAAAAACAATCCAGAATCGTCGCTCACTTTTTATAGACATGGTGTTACATAATTGCAGAGAAAAACATCTGAGTACATGAATGATACAATAAATTCCTTTCCAGGCAGTTTGCCTCGTAATAAATACAAGTTTTAAAAGGCATCTACAATGCGACCACCATATACGTTATGAACAATGCCACGCCCACTTCGCTAAACTAAGAAATATAGAATATAAAACATGTGGAACTACAAATATATCTTCGGTATTTATCTACCTTTATAAAACTGTAAGTTTGTTATAGCTAAGTCAAAGAAGATTTTTTTTCTGAGTTTTAATATTCTCATTTATTCAATTTATATTTCACAGATTCATTTCTTGCTCGATTTTTCACGTGCTTCTCACTATATACAAACATTCCGAAACTTCTGAATGCTAAGTCTACTGCCGGTTCTATCACGTGCATACATGGGATACGTTTCCTGAGCCTTACGTGGGTTGTCCTTGGACACACCTATAATTATGGGATTATTTCACAGGATGAGACGTTCACAACAGGTAAAACCTTTATTTTCTCTTTTCTCAAATATGTGTAAATAACTAAATGTTTAATTATATTAATGAGCCATACCGAATGACCATCTTTAAAATTAAGTTTAAAACTTAACTAACCCTTAATAACCGTTTATTTCGTAAAAAAGTGTCTTATCACTCGACTTGCAGTTTTACCCCCTATGATAATGAAGCCTATGTCTATATATCCTTTACCCATATGAGGAAGGAAGATCTTAATGTGTATGTTCTATTCCTGCCCACAAAAAGCATTACAAAGTTCTGACATATGTAAAATATTCTGCATTTTCATTGGAGAATAGTAAGACACTGATTTTTATGAATGATGGCGTTTTTAATCCGGATTGTTGATGTTGTATTTTACAGAAACAATCTTACTATACAATATAGAGCCACCGTTCTGTGTTTACTTTTTCAGACAATTTACTGGACTTTGTACCAATTATGCAACGATTTACGTTCCAGGCAGTAGTCGCTGGTGGTTTTTCTGTTGATACATTTTTCGTTCTTAGGTAAACATGTAAAGTGTATTTTCTGCTCTGGTAAATATGGAATAGTGTCTGTATTTCTACTACATAAGCACAGTTTTATATACCTCTTCCTCGAGCTAAAACTCTATTTAAAAAGATATGTATAGAAGGAAGGGGTGTGTTTCTCAAATAGTCGATAGTGCTAGAGGGAAGGACGGAGCACTAATGTGGAAAAATGAAAGCAATGTAATGCACAAAATGTGCCTAATAAGCCACGCCAAACGGGTTTTTAAGTAATACGAAATACAGTCTAGCAATATATTAAGTTTTTTTTTCAAGTAAAGCGCTTTCGTAGTAAAAAATCAGCATAAAAAGATACTAGTTTTCAAAAGTCATCAATGCCAACAATTTGACATATTTATTCCCTTGCAGATACAAATTGTCCAATGATGGTGTAAGTTTTCCCTTACCACACCATACACTAATAAGCGGACACGTTGAATACAAATTGACCTCCTTATGTAATTTTCTCTTATAAGTCCATACATTAATTTGCAGACACCAAAGTATTCAAATTGAACAGCTCATGTAAGATTTCCCTAAACACAACATACATTTATAAGCAGACAAGTCTGACAATTTTATTTTCCCTTACAACACTATACGTTAATTAACGGACAGTCATTATACAAATTGAATTGCCTATATTAGTTTTACTTTTCTATATCATAGACCCAGTGTACAAAGTTAACTGATTATGTAAGTTTCCCTTAATTGGAAGTTCCTTATTATACAAAATGACCTTCTTATGTAAGTTTTACCTTAAAACAATATTCATGTATTTGGCACACATTAAGTAAACACAATGAATGTCTCAAATATTTTTCCGCTTACCACACCAAACATAATCTAGCAGACACCCAGTATACAAAGTTAAATCCTTTAAACGTTTTTCTTCAAAACCTACAATGTACAAAATCAGCACAGTTCACTGACAGAGAGAATAAGCATCAAGATATAATTTTCATCTCAAAACGCGTTGCCAGTCTGAATGTATTTTGTATATATTCCATCCCTGTCCCCACTAAGGAAAATAAATTTTAATTTCTTCCTTAATCTTCCTGAATCTAGCATACACAATTAAATTTCTTTTCCCAGACTGTTATGAGAACAGGAAGAATCTTATTAAATTTTGCACCAGCAAGCCTTTTGTTTAGTTTTAAATTGGCATTTTTTTATTTCAATGTGTGACGAAGTATCACTGTCTGGTGTAATATTGATTTAAACAAAAGACAAATCAATTTGATAGTAAAGAAGTGTGTTAGTCAACGATTGTTGGCTACATTAAGTACAAAATCAAACAATATTATTCATAAATTACTACGAATTATCTGTAAATTATTTCTGTAATTATCTATACTCGTTTAAAAGCTATTTCTAAATCTATATAGTGCATAGATACAGGGGTAATGGCTGCTCAAAATGTGCCATTCAGTTGTCATATACGTGAAAATGTTTAAAACTAAGCAACAAATAATTGCAATTTCATCTACTTAATTAAATTTACTTCTGGAGTAAGGTGAATCAACTAACCTCTCACTAAATGAACTTCATACGTTCAAATATTTAGACAGCTTATTAAGTGTATTATTTTATGAATTGCTCAGACGCTTCGACAATTTTAAATTTAGTAAAATCCTTTACTCAACCCTCCAAGAAAAAAATGTGTTGATGAGCATGCCAAAAATGTTATGCAAAAGTGTGCAAAATAATAAATCAAATAAGACTGTATAAAAATAAATTTTAGCGAACCTTAGTATACACTGGCCTATATGTTTCTTTTAAAATTTCAGTTCTTCTCTACAACCCTATTCTCTAAAATATTTTAATCTACAAAATCATCAATTGAAATTCCAATAAAACATTTGAATTGAACAATACATTTGTCCTAACGATTTCTGTTTTCTGTTTGTAGTGCTTTCTTGTTAACTTGGCTGCAACTCAAAGAAACTGACAAAAAGAAAAAGAAGTGTACAGTCTCTGATGGTGTCATGTATTATTTTCATCGTTTCTGGAGGTAAGAAAATGCTTAACAAATATGTCATTTCTAAGTGTTTGCTAAACATGTCTAAATTAAAAAATGTCATTATTCACAGATATATTGTTTATTATCGTCAAGTGAATGGTTCAACCACCCTTCAACACTAAGGAATTAACAACAAAGTATCTTTCTTGCATACGCTAGCGCAAGCTTTCTAAGGAGGTTATCTAAGAATGGTTTAATGTCTTGGTAGTATAACAGTCTCTTAATATCTGAGCATGTTTATTAACCATACCGTTACTACTATTTCTGTTTGTAATATATAAGGTAAAAAAGTTTGGTATTTGAACCATTACACAAAATTATTATATTTTAATTGCCATTTTCGAATGTATTTTGTTGTAAGGGTACTAAGACGTGAATTTAATCTCTTCGTATTAGGCATAAATTTATTTATTTTGCGCTAGCCCAATCAGACTTACATGATAGAAAATGATATTCACCTGAAAACAATTATTGCCTCACCCATTTGCGCATTGGAAAAATAGTTACAAAATAATTTTAGGATTGCTTATATATTTTGTCTGTGAAATCACATAATAAGCAGATATAAATTCACGATTTCGAAGAATATCCCAAATTGGACCTGACAATGCAATATTAAAATTGGCCTTCGGTCAGGTCCATTAACTGAGATATTAAACTCATCAGCATACAGTAATTGTTTTTAACAATTAAAACATTAAACTATTAAAAGTGATTTGTTATTCCTACAGATTGACGCCAATCTACATGATAGTGATTATGTCTTTTGCTTGTCTCTACCGGTATCTGGGTTCAGGTCCATTCTGGCCCAGCACCATCTGGGGAGCAGAACATTGCAAGAAAGTGTGGTGGACAAATCTCTTGTATGTGAATAATCTTGTGAAAACGCATTCCCAGGTAAGATAAAGATGTCGAAATAAAACCAAAACGTAGTCCAAAATTCTAACACAAATAATAGAATATTAAAGAAAATGCAGTTGAACATAATTACCTTAATTGATCGAACCGTGTGTCGTTATTATATTTGTTTAATACGACATAGAACTGGAGGCAAGAAACATTTCTTTATATAAAGCTTAAAAGTCATAAGTCTATTCTGGAGAAGCAAAGTGGAACAATGCTGTAGGCTGGAAGTAAAACGTTTTATTTACAGTGGTGTAAACAGTTTTAGAATTTTAGAAAAAAAAATTTTTTATTTTTTATTTTTATGTAGCTGTAAAAGCAATACACTGTATGCAGATTAAGTTATGTTTGCAAATGAGGCAAAAAATCGTTATAATTGTAGAAATGGGAGTATCTGTTTATAATTGCAGTGTATGGGATGGACCTGGTACCTTGCTAACGATATGCAATTTTATGTCATCTCTCCAATATTCCTCTTCTTTATGTACATGTAAGTGGTCATGTTTCAGAGAACTATTTCAGATTTTCTATCAGCAATTTCAAGAACAAACTAAGTAGCAATCACAGCTGATCAAATATTTAAAGTGTTTCTTAAAGTCTAGTCGTAGAAAAGACAAAAAGACCCGCTCAACAAGAGACAATAACAGTCACTTCCGATTGTTCTATAAGCATTAAAGAAAATAAGAAGATAAATGCACAATTCATTCTTTACTCATACATTCAGTACGGTGGCAAACATTTACGAAGACAAACGTTAAAAATTAAACATTTATACTTTTAATATGCAATTATTTTTACCTTATCACTGTAAGCAAAAGCGAAATTGCAAACAACATCATTTTAGATTTTTTTTTTACCAATTTCAGTATTATATATTGTGTAAAGGTTGAATAAATTTTATGTTATTTAATTAAAATAAAATTAATGCATAAAGACAAAAACAAAACTGCATACACTTAGATATGTTCATGACATTAATTTCTGTTGACTATTGTTTAAAAAAATCTATTTTTGTATCGTCTGTGTAGAATTCCAGTTGCAGGCGGTGTGTTAACAAGTTTATTGTTGGCTATGGGTATTGGAATCGCTTTTTGGAAAGAATATGAAGTCAATGGAAACTTCTTTACGTATGTATAAAAGAGGAGAGAAATTAACATTTAGAAATTAATTGATAATTCTACATTTCTTTTACTTGCTGCATAGAATACAGTAAACAGTTTAACATTATAACCAATAGTATAAGTCATTTCTTTGAAACTAATATTATTTTATATTTTCTTCATACTTTTTCTCGTGAAAATATTTAAATGATTCATACTTGTATTTCTTAAAGGACGTTGTTGGTTCAAGCCTACTGTATATAACCGAATTTATGAGAATTTTTATTCATTTGTGTTACAGTGTATAAAATGTTAAAGAATCACATTATCTTCTACGTTTTCCATTGAAACAGGCAAATAAGGGTTTCGAATTAACTTAGAAAAAGTCTAATTTACTATGATATGATTAAAACCTTTTTCTTTCCTATCAAGAGTTTATTTCAAGAGTACTTTACTTTTATGTTAAAAAGTGTTTGTGTTACAGAATGAAATCAGATGGAGGGGCCTTTTGGAACGAGGTATATACGGTACCATGGTGCCGTGTCGGATGTTGGGCAGTTGGAATGCTTCTTGGTTTCCTTATCTACAAAAGGGACAGAAAACCTCTCCGTGATAAGGTAAAAGTAGTAGTTACTATAAAAATTAATATTATTTTCAGTTGTATTAATCGCATCTTTTGGTTAACCTCCATTTAATCTAAACGTATCGTATCATCAAGTGTAAGTTATGGTACAGTAAATCCATGTACAATTAAGCGTTTATTACAGACATGGCTCAAATAACTTTGAGATCAGCTTTTTATGTAAAGTAACCTTGATTCTGCATCTATGTTCGTGTTATTTATTACCGTCATAACACATGAAAATAATTTTCAACTTGTATATTTTTTCTTATGTTTCAGTACTTTTTATCATTTCTGTTTTAGAGAGTAATATTTCTAGGCTGGACAGTGAGCACAGTTGTCGCCCTTGCCTTAGTATACTCAACATACAGTGAAAACAAAGAAGATGGAACTGAATGGACAAATACACAGCGAGCTTTCTATGAGGCTTTTGGCAGACCTGCATGGGGCTTATGTGTGGCCTGGGTGATATTTGCCTGCTACAACAACATGGGTGGTGAGTTTAATTAACTTAATCATCGTTAAGCCTTGTTTGTGATTGAGAGTGTAATTAAAAGCCACGCTGGTCTAAATTTTTAAAGCAATGAGGAGGAACAATTCTGAGAGTTCTGATCATTTGTCTTTGTAAGGGAAAAAGTAAACTTGTGTATAGCTGCAGTGTCTTACAAGTTTCACGTTGTTTGAATATTTGAAACCAATGTTTTATTCTTTTGTAACAAATGTTACCTTTGTTGCATTGTTTAGTTACACGTGCCATTTGAATTTAGACAGGTTTACTGTCGCTTTGTTTTCAGAAATATTAGCAGCTGTCACAAATATATCGTTCTAAAAGCTGTTTTCATAGTTTCTTTAAGGCAAAAAATGGTGCAACCTTTAGCTTTTCATATTAAACATGTTTAAATGTATTTCAACACTAAACGTGTTACAGTGAAACAGTATCAACCGTTTTTCTTCATAGTTATATACATAACTGTATGTTATATACATAGCATTATGTTGATTTCTTTTCAATAATATTCTACTGTACAGTCCTTAAAATTTATTGAATTTGTTTTCGTTTGTACCGATAGGTATAGTAAATTCAGTCTTATCTTGGAACGGCTTTATTCCTCTCTCCCGACTGACTTACGCAGCCTACCTTGTACATCCTATCTGTATGATGTTGTATGTCTTCTCAAGACGTACATTGCTTCATGTCAACGATTATAATATCGTGAGTAATTTCACATTTTCTTTCAAGCTCATGAAATAACATTAGATTGACATAAACAGGTTAAATGATATCAATCTTCATCGGTTCTCTTCACACTCGTGAAAATAATAACTCTTTAAAGAGTTCACAATTCTAATTTGCTGAAAGTTAAGACGTTTGCCTTATAAATGTTGTTTTAGGTAAACGGTTTGTTCAGCTTACCACTGTAAAGAAAAAAACGTCTAGTATGAAGCCTGCAATATTATGCATCAACAATTGTATTATCCTTTACGTTTGACAGGCTTTGATCTATCAGTAAATAAATCCTTTGTTTCTATTTCAGATATACCTTTATTTTGGCCATCTTTGTATTACATACATGGTTGCTTTCGTGTGCTCAGTTGCATTTGAGGCCCCAGCAATGGCATTAGAAAAACTTTTGTTTCGCAGAGGTCGAAGAAGCTAGATGCAGAATTCACAAACTGATGATACATACCAGTTTTATAACAACGTTTCCAAAGATTTTAAACTACAGACATGTATAATTTGTTTTTTTCCGCATATATGAAAACAGACTCTTTATATTGCGACTCTTGTGTATGCATAAAGACTCGAAGTTGTAGACAAATAGTTAAATGTTTATTTACGTTGACAATTTTTATAAATATTTATTCTTTTTCTGAATGAGCATTGCATTTATCTTTTACAGAACAAACTATACGGTGTAGATAAGCCTTTTTTCTATGTTAAGATTTATATAATATTTTAATTAGGTACATGAAACATTAACTTTTTACTCAATTGTAACGTATATATAAGTATTTTAAATGAAATGTTTTGTCATTATATCATTCCAAGGATAGTATTAGTCTTTTATAATTTCAATTTGAATGTTTGTTGTACAAAAGGCCTTCGGCCCACACACTACTAAACATCAACATACAAATAGTAAACTATGGTTGGTAATTGCCGAACAAATATTCTCTTCTTTTTTTGGCAGAAAACAAATACATGGCTAAATTTATTACCACTACTTCAAATATACATGGCATAAGTCTATAAATATTTTGCATTGTTATTCTTCGAGATTATTTATCAGATTAAGACACGACTTGATGCATTTTATTTAAGAAAAAGACGAAATATGAATGTATGTTTATGTTTTTATGTTTATTGTATTGAGTTTGTCTTCATTGTTCATTTCTATGGTTTCAATTGATAAAGAAGTCATTAAACTATTTTTACACATGTGTTTGTTGTAATGAGAATATTTCAAGGAAAGCATATTTCTATATTTTTAACTCAGTTGCAGTCACTTTACACAAATTAGAGCTGGCATATTGCTTTAAACACTTACCGGACTATTCAATATTTCTGTAAAAACTCACACTGCTATCGTCCCATCTTTCGCACCAACTTAAGAAACAAAAAAGGGCAAATGTCACAAATAGTTGTTAACACGAAACAAGGACTATTACATTAAGCAAGATGGGTGTAATGTCTATAGTGTCCGCAAAATATAATAAACTTAGGACAACAACTTTTAAATATGAAATATGGGAATTAATTTTTACACTAGCTTATTCATTTTGCCGTCATTCTTATCTTTTAGCAGACGCATCTTTAAGGCTGTCTGTAATTGTTAGTCACATAAAATTTACGCGGCGCTGATGAAAATTGCAGAACTAATATCATTATCTGTCTCAGTTCTGTTTCAAATATGTTTTTGCAAGTTTAAGGAAGCATACGTCACCAAAATAAATATTCATTTAATTCATTGATGAACTAAGCTAAGTCCTCACGATATATGCCACGTGACTACTTTTCTTGGACACCAGGTTTAATATTCAGATTGAAATGTGATACAACGTAAGCACGTTCTGTTTAAGAGACTATTTATAGCAAGTAATTTTTATTGTTAATCTGACTAGGACGAAAATAATCTTTCATGCAATGCTTGCCTTAAACATGCATACCAGTCGATTTTAATCATTAAAAAAAGAAAAGATATATGTACACATTGAAAACATAATCCTTAAATCTACGTATGGACTCTTTTTCGTGTCACATGCAGATAAACGTTTAATTAACTAATTCATCTATTCAATTGCGGACAAGCGCCTGCATTTTTTTTATGTTGTTGATGCTACGAAGCGTGTAACATTGTAAACACTAAGGTCACCGGTTTGCTTCACAAATGTGAACATTAAGAAATTTTTAAAATGCACCAATAAGCGGATTCGTCTACATATCTGAACAGGAAGATATCGATATATTATTCTTCAAAAGATTTAGAAACATGGCCCATTTGTATATAACAACATTATTCCTAATTTTGGTTATTCCCTCAGTACCACTAGATGATACAATCCTAATATTCGCTTTAATGTAAAAAATCATGACTACATGTATCTAAAAGTATTACTATATTTAACACTTAATAAGTTCTATCCTCCCTTAAATTAAAAAAAGAAAAATCTGAGATGCCTTCCTAAAGTTATCATTCATTATTCATTTTGAAAGGGGACAAAATGATACTCATGAATAATAACGTTTTATCAGAGAAAGAATTGTAAACAAATATATTGTATTATTTTGTTTCTACAAAAGCTAGACAAATATATCATAAAATAACGTTAAATAACTTGCAGTAGAGAATATGTTTGCCCTTTGGATATAAAACACATGTCTTAATTCTCTTAAAATAAATTACTCAAAGGTACTATCTATTTCCAGGCAAACATACACATTTAGAACAAAATTGCTTAAACTGAAAAGGGCAGTATTTCACAATATCTATCACAAAAGGAGAGAATTAGATACACATCGTCACCTTGAGGGGACTTTACAAATTCACAAAACATAAGCAAGAAACTTATTTGAGACAAGACTGTCTTATTAATATGTCAAAAGAATAGTTTTTCCTGAGAAAAAAAATTCAAACAATTCAATCATAAAATTAATAAAGTATGCCGAATTTATATCACATAATTTATAACGTTATAATTTCATACCTCTGAAGAGACATATACACAATTTTAAGAATATATATTTCCTGCATTAAAGTCAAATGTGGTTTTATAATTTGCTAACTGATAATACGTGGTCCAAAATTCAGCTGAAAATGCATTAAATTATTTTAAAAAATTACAAGATGTCTACACGACAATATGTCAGCTGTTATAACGACTTTTTCGTGTTCCAATGCGTGGGACGAACATGAAACAGTGACGCCGTAATTTTAAAAGAAAGACATCCAAAGTAATATTAAATGCAGTTACTTTATCATCATTTTTACACGACGGTGTGTTTTGTAAAAGTATGTCGATATTTTGTCTGGCGTTTGTCGTGTGAAGACGCAGAATTTGAAGTAATAATAGTTTACGAAATTTTAGTTCTTATGAAAATAATAAATAGCGCTGGAAAGATTATCTCTAGAACTAAAACAATCGGACAAACTTTACTTTGTGGAAACAAGTCGCTATTGAAACCACAGTGCATATTGTATCATTTATTTATTGTTACCTGCGGGTTAAACTAGAGGTTATAAATTATACTAGGTGTCTCTCCCTTATTCTCGAAGAGTTCAAGGAATGTTTTAGTTTGAAAACAAATGCGTTTTAGATATGTTCGGGCTTGAGATAGATTACATGATTTGTTTAAACTTGTTTGTACCCAGTACGTTTCTCTTCGTCATGCAGTGGTCAATAATTTGTAACTCTGAAACCTTGACCCGAATCTCCATTAAAGGGGCTGTGCTCCAGATGACAAAAAAAGAAAGTTTTCTTGTATTATAAATTTCTTGTAATATTTATGATTAATGCTTAAAAAATAACTTACTGACAAAAAATAATTCAAATAATTACATTATAAATTGATTTTTTCCCCTTTCAAAGTGCTATAACGTAACGCGACGGTATAACTATATCGTATAAGATTTAAAGTAAATATCTGTAATATCACATACGGCGATGGTGGTGACAGTAAAAGCGTAGGAAATATTTTGCTAACATGAGGGTCCAGAGTTCAAATCAGGCTGGAGCGAAAATATTTTTTTTTTTTATTTTGACTTTTATAATCAGTTTTGAAGTAAAATTCTATGTTGTTATAATCTCACGGCATCTAAATATATAATTTATGGAAAAAAAAAAATTCATGTCAAATCAGGAGTACAGCCTCTTTAAACATAAATGCATTTTTTTACATTCAAAGAAAGGCTGTCATAAGTAAGGATTAAGAGTATATCAAAAACCAATACAGAAAAATTTTAAGTCTTTCTTTGAACAAACCTGTGGTTTTTGGAAGTAATATATTTCATTATTTCAAGAGCGAATATTTAATTTAAAACAAAACAAATAGTCGAAAGATGTAATAATCAGAAGATTGTTTTCGTAAAAAATAAAGGGTTTTATTATATACTTATAAATGATATATTGAGAAATATTGATGAAATAAATTGCGTATTTTCATTTTCCGTATTTTCACTGTAAAAATTTATTTTTCAATGCAGTGAAACATATTTTCCGTATTTTCACTGGTGTCTTGTCGGACTAGTTTCTTCTAAATTCAGCCAATACACTAAATTAACGGGGAATTCTTTCATATCTTAAGGTCAAAAATGAGAAAAGTATATAATAAACAGAAAATTCAAGTTTTTACTATAAATACGGGATTTATTTTCATCTCGTGGTATGAAAATTATCATATTTCACTCGTGGCTATCGCCACTCATGAAATATTTATTTTCATACCACTCGATGAAAATAAATCCCATATTTATAGAAAAACTTGAATATCCTCTATGTACATATTAAACAAAATTGAAATAAAGATTTAATAGAGAAGGTTAAAAGGGAAGAATGAAATATAAAAAAGGTACACATGAAATATCGAGGCAACTGACTGAATCGTTCGGAAAATTAACTCTACCCATTACAAATGCATTCTTCTAATATATAGAAAATGTCTGTAATTGCTTTTGAATATTTTTAATAATGTTTAAAAGAGAGTAGCTTTAAGTTAACGAGAAGATTAAAAAAGGTAGAATGGAATATAAAAAGGTGCACATGGAATATCGTAGCAAAGGACTGAAACGTTCGGAAAATTAACTTAGTTAAGATTATCTGGTTATAAATCCCCCATCAGATTATAAAGAAAGAATAGGCCGAAAATTGTCGTGAGTTAAACCTTTAAATAGGTACGATAGAAGCTCTATATTTTATTATGTGGGGTCATTGGTCTGAGCTCCGCCTCCGAACAAAATTATTAAAGAAATCTTACATCTCGTATAGGAAGGATATAGTCCAAGAATTATTGCGGTTACAAGAGCATTGTATTAACTAGTATTCGGCCAATTGCTTGGCATCAAAACAAAAACAGCAAGATTTTACAGACACGCCAAACTGAATGCAAGTTTTGTTATTTGTTCTGAGAGAAATGCACAAATCGTAAAAGAGTCATATTTATGTAATAGTTTATTAAGGCTTGTCAGTTACTGGTTATTTACATGCAGAAAATAGTATTACACTTGAAGTTACAGATTCGAAATGAAAATAACAAAGACAATTCATGAAAGCTTTTAAGTTTATTGTCTTTGAAAGGAAATAATAGGGTAATAAACATAAGAACAAAACGCTTTGGAAATAAACAATATATGAAATATACACTAGTACATGCATACTTTACACAACTGTATAGGCTACTGATATTTTTTTCTGAAGAAACTCTAATCATCAAAGAGCTATGATTGTTATCTCGTATTCTGTTGTCTGCAAAATATCATTTTTCCTCTACAATAAGTTCAAAAAATTTGAAAAAGGCCCAAGCTCAAATCTTTTTCAATAAGTCTGTATTCATACAATATTTCCAAGTTTTTGTTATGGGGTGAAAAGCTTTATTCATTACACTGTTATGACAATACCGTTTTTTTTTTTACAAAACATCTTGGCTTTGTTAAATGCATGTCTAAATAAATGTCGCTGAAGTATGCAATACTGCTTATTTTTTATTAGGAAGAATGCCTATGCAATATATGTGTAAGGATTACTTTGAATATATTCATAATGAATAATAATGACACCAATCCTTTTTTATGAATATTTCTCCTGGGATAAAGTTATGACTGTAATTCATCTCCCGCGATGAGACTCTTAAGGACAGCTGACATTAATTTCTCTTTTCAACGAAACGAACCAGCTGCGTGCCGGGTCGCGCTCTTCTTATACTGACAAAATCCAATCTTTATACTCTCAAACCTTTTCAAATAAAATATAAAAAAATACTGGCCATGTTCTTGTGGGATTTCGATTAAACAAAGTAAATTAACCATATGCATGTAAACTTAAGCATTCGATAGAAAGAATGCTCTTAGAAGTGCGTGTAAGAGCTGCCTATTTTACTGAGGAGTATAAAACTACGTTTATAAACAATGGGAATGCAACAGCTGCATTCATTTTACCATCTAAGCAAATGGATGCTAAGACGCTAGTAATGAACAGAACACGAACTAAACTAAGAAAACAAGATCTTTTACATCTTATTAAATACTAGCTACGTTTTCAGAAAGTACAAAAAGTAGGTAATAAAAAGTGTGTGCAATCATCGACGACAATATTTTGTCAGTTTTTTGAAGCTTTGGTATTTTAGATTTGTTGCTTTTCCTTGTCTTACGCTAGATAACTTGCACGCAAAGACTGTTAAACCTCTCTTCCCTTTCTTTTTCTCTTTGCAATGAGAAATTCATCAGCCAGTTATTTCAGAAAGAACATTCATACTTAGTTCAATTTTATATACAAAGAAGTGAACAAAGATAGTCTTAGTTGAGTATCAAGATGAACTTAACGTATAACATAATAACGTGTTTTTCTTCAGTCAGACACCATTATGAATAGTTTTCAAAGAATTCAAACATTTGATTATCCCCACTCCCAACCAGCACGTATATCGTGGTCGACATAACAGTAAACACGTAAATTCTGTCAGTTGGTTTTGCGATCTAACAAACCACGTGATGTACACGTTCTTCGAATTTCTAAAACAACATTAGTTTGGGACATTAAACACTAACTTGAAAATTGATAAAACGTAAACACATTCTTTTTAAGTGATTATGCATTGCAAGTAAAAGGAAACAAATAACATTGTATGCAATGCTACGTTAAAACATGCAAACCCGTAAATTTTAATCATTAAAAAAATGTGTACAGTTTGAAAACATAATCCTTAAATCTACATACGGACTCTTTTTCGTGTATCATGCAAATTAAAGTTTAATTAATTAGTTAATTGTATCATGCAAATTAAAGTTAAAGCAATTTAATTAATTAACCACATTGTATTCCAGTACGGCGACGCACCTGTATTTTTTATATTCTTGATGCTAGGAAGTGTGTAACTTTGTAGACACTTAGGTAACCTGATTGCTTCACAAATGTAGGCATTCAGAAATCCTTAAATGCATTATGAGCGGATTTGTCTTCATATCTGAACAGGAAGTAACAAAATATTAAAATCGTTACATGATTCTTTAAAGGACTTAGAAAGTAACATGATTTTTTCACAGTATATTGATATCAATATCGAGTGTTTTATTAATGTATAAGATTATACTGGGTTTGAATTTTCCCCTTAATAGGACCAGATGATACAATCCTACTATAGCTTAAATGTAAAAGACCTTGACTACATGAAAAAATCATGAAAAAATACCTCAACGGTGATCTAAGTACATTGTGTTACATATATCCAGCTGTAGATAATGTCGTATGAAAGTCGTAATACTTGACCAATGATATCTAAGGCCATTTTAGTGGATTAAAGGCTAGTTCCTTAACAATGTCGATATCAGCAGTGATAGTCATTCTTAAGATGTATATCTAAATGCTCGATAAAAAAATACTAATGGTTTTATATTTTTATCAGAATATTAATCTACCTGCTGTATCTAGAACAACCGAAAACCATTTTCTGCGACATTATATCGTCACCGGTGGATATGAAATCAATACAGACTTTAAATTCGAACTTAAATATATCATTATCTTTACCTTAAAACGAAAACAGAAGTTGACAAGGAAAGTTAAATATTTAATCAGATTAAACTCTCAAATTTGACGGTTAAATGCTTAACATTAATGACAACACCCTACAGAGGATACCAAAAGTTTTTTTTAAAGGTTTATACAGCAGACAAGTTTATCATTGAAGTTGGCGAAACTTTTGACAAAACTAAAGCCTTTCAGAGTTTAAAATGGTGTTGTCAATGAATAGATATAATTATGAATATAAACACACGTTTGTGATAAGTCTGACGGGTAACAGCATTCAGGAGAGAAAGACAAGACAAAATGATTTCCTTATAGGATTTTAGACAATAGATTCAAATGTTTGTTAGTATAAACAAGCCATAGATCTCTAAAAAATTAACCAATCATTCGAAAAAATATTGACTCAAAGGAAATAGAACAGTATGACTTATTTTCAGTGAACAGAATTCCCATTACAATTTTAAGGTAGGAAATCGGCTATACTCTTACCGCAATGAATGTGAACTAATGTTCACCCCTCTAGTGTATCCAAAATAATTACTATATATAACACTTAATTACTTCTATCCTCTTAAAGTTATCAACTTTCATCCGGATTTCATTATTCATATTTTGCAAGGGGACAAAATTATCTCATGAAAATTAATGTTTTATAAGAGAATGAATTGTAAGTCATAATATTGTATTCTACAAAAACCAAACAAATATATCATAAAATAACGTTAAATAACTTGCAGTAGAGAATATGTTTGCCCTTTGGTTATAAAACACATGTCTTAATTCTCTTAAAACAAATTACTCAAAGGTACCATCTATTTCTAGGCGAACATAAACAGTTAGAAAAAGAATGCATAAATTGAAAAGGGCAGTATTTCACATTTTGTAATCAGTTTTTTTCGAGACACAATTTCGGTCGCAAAACGAGATAATTTGTAACATATCGTCACCTTGAGGGAGGGGACTTTAGAAATTCACAAAACATACGCAAAGAACCTATTTGAGACAAAACTGTCTTATTATTATGTCAAAAGAATTGCTTGTCTTCAAAAACAGAATTGAATCATACAATTCAATAATAAACAAAATTTATAAGGTCGAATTTATAAAACATTGGAGCCATAGTTTATAAAGTTATAATTTCATACCTATGAAAAGACAATCACAATTTTCAGAATAAATATTTGCTGTATTAAAGTCCAATGTGGTTTTATAATTGCTAACTGATAATACGTGATCCAAAATTCAGCTGAAAAATGCATATAACATTACAGTTTGCCCTAGTTTCTTATCCAATCAGAGAGGCCATATTCAGTTCAAATTTAAATAATATATCCCATAAAATAATCTGACAGTTTATGAAAAAATAAGTGACTTATTTTCTTTGATATGAACAGCGCGAGACATGTGGTATGTGGGCGGAGTTATGCAAAATAGCTAGAATAACATACGGGCATTATAAACTGAACTGTACATGTAGAAAACTTGAATAACAGGCAATCGACATCTTTTTGGGTGCTAGAGGTGTCAATCAAAATGAAAGGGCGGTCTTAACAAGACTTCAGAGGACGTTGCCGACGTGCGTACGTGACAAACTGTAAGCAAGTTATTGGTCTATATCAAGTTTTATAGAACTTATTGCTTCGCTACGCCTTCGGCTTCGCTCGCAATAAATTCGATAAAATTTGATATATGACCAATAACTTATACATGTAACAAATATTACAGGATGTCTGCACGATAATGTCTCAGCTGTTTATAATGACTTGTTCGTGTTCAAATGCACGGGACGCATATGAAAGAATGACGCCATAATTCTAAAACAAAGACGTCTAAATTAAAATTAAATGAAGTTACTTTATTATCATTTTTAAACGACAAGTATATTATAAATGTATGTCGATATTTTGTCTGGAGTTCGTCGTTTCAAGTCGCAGGATTGGCAGTAATAATAATTTACGAAAGTTTAGTTGTTACGGGAATGATAGTGTTGAAAATGCTACATCTGAATCTAAAATTATTAGGCAAACTTTACCTTGTGGAAACAAGTCCTGAAATGACTTTGCTATCAAAACAATAGTGCATATTTTATCACATTTCGTTACAGTTCGACGAAAAGATGAGAGAAAATTATAACATATTCTTGTAGTAATCGTCAGCATTTCTATTTATGAAAACTTTTACCACTTACAAACAATGAATAAGACTTAGAACTGTGTATATTTTACTACGAACTTCCCAGACGCAGTCACCTTGTATCTAGGAGCAAAGATCTGCTGTGGATTATAACGCAGATTGTAGAATATAATTCATGTTTTGTTACCTGCAGGACGAACTAGAGACAGCTATAAACAAAACTACGTGTCATTCTCTTATTCTCGAAGAGTTCAAGGAGTGTTTTTCAATTTTATTACAGTGGCATTTTGCTACTAATAGATCACATGATTTTATTTAACTAACCCAGGACGTTTCTGTTCATCAATAATTTGTAATTTTGAAACCTCGACCCGAATCTCCATTGAACATAAATGCATTTTAATCAGTTTTCTAAATTTATATTCAAAGAAAGGTTATCATAAGTAAGGATTAACAGTATAACAAAATTCAATACAAATCTTTATGTCTTTCTCTGAACAAAAGTGTAGTCTTTGAAACGGTAGGTAGAAAGGTACAAGTAATATATTTCAAAATTTAAAGAGCGAATATTTAATTTAAAATAAAACATAGAGTAGAAAGAACATGCAGTTATCAGAAAAATTGTTTTAGTAAAACATAAAGGCTTGTACATAAACAATGTTGAATTCAACATATACGTAGAGAAGGTTAAAAAAGGGAAGAATGAAATGTAAAAAGGTACACATGAAATATCGAGGCAACTGACTGAAACGTTCGCAAAATTAACTGTACCAATTATTAATGCATTATTGTAATGCATAGAAAATGTCTGTAATTGCTTTTGAATATTATTAATAATGTTTAATAGAGAGTAGCTTAAAGTTAACAAAAATGCATGTCACATTTGTCAGTTATCAGAAAACAAAGATCTTCAAGTCGAAGCAAAGAAAAGAAGAATAACTTTGGTTATGGTAATATAGTTATATATCCCCCATCAGATTATAACGAAAGAACAGGCCGAAAATATCGTGAGTTAAAACTAAAGGTAGGTCAGATTGAAGCTGACAGCTCTATATTTTAGTATTTGAACTTAATTATTATTAATGAACTTAATTATTATTGAACAAATCTTACAGATCGTATAGGATGGATAAAGTCCAAGAATTATTGTGATTTTAAGAGCATTGTATTTACTAGTATTCGGCCAATTGCTTGGCATCAAAAAGTGTAATCACTCGCCGATGGATATGAGCGCCAATAAAAACAGAATTTGACACTTAAATTGGTATATTCTTTTATGTAATAAACACTTTATTGTTCTAAGTTATCTTATTTGTCCTTGTAACATTATAATCATTGATCTCCGACTTTTTTTTTGTATTTCCACGATTTGATTAAGAATCTCAAAAAGTTGTAGGCACTTTTATCAAATGTAAAATATTAATATGTTAGATATATTCGGCGTACATTAACTTTCAAATGTGAATGTGGTACAAATTGTTTGACATACACTGTAATAGTGTCCTTATACTGGAATCGATAGTATTATGTAAATTATGATAAAACATTGCAAGTGGTCCACATTGTTCCTGACTTATTCTAGAAAAAAGATGTAATCCATTTTCAGTTAAGTAAACATGCCCTTCAAAACAGAGATAAAAAATCAATTCAGTTTTTAACGGATAATCGATACCATCATCGTTATTTTATCCCGTTATCAGTACATTTTATGGAGAGAAACGAGTCGCACATGACTTTCCTTCTGTGTTTACAATAATACATTAAATTATTTTAATGAGCCTGTGCACTTTGTCTAGAGCACTGGCTTAAATCTTTGAAATAAAGAGGTAGACAGTAATGTCCAAAACGAAAAGTATTTAGTGTTATGTTGAATGACAGAAAAGAAGAACATTTTCAACAAAAACTCATCTCAAATCACGTGTCTTCTCACTTTAATGGAGGGAAATGGTTGTATCGTGCACCTTATTGGAAGTAGAAAGTATATGGGTATCGTCACCGAGAATTAAGTTGTTATTGGGGAAATGAACGATGTCTGACACATACGATCTAGACAAGTAGTAGATCGGACGCACTTTTCTAAGTTTATGATTTAAACTGTTAATAGATTTTGCCTTGTCAATAATTCCCTTGCAAATTCAAACTGAACTGCATATAAATTTGTTTTGTTACACCACGATGTTTAATTATCTAAAACACACTGAATCGTCTGTAACCAATAACTGACAGCATGCATTGAATAATGGAATCACCCGGTAAAACTTGATCTCCGGGAAAACTTCAAAGTCCAGTGGGGCTAGATATGGACTGTATGGTTGATCCTGGAGAAGGATTGTTGACTCAGCCGTGTGCTCTGGAGCGTTATCTTGGTGATAGATATGCGATCGGGGTAGACGTTGGGACATTTTTTTCTTCAATACATGCATTACGTCACGGCTGAGAACCAGAAGTGAAAACAGTAAGTCAACCATACCCCTGTTAAATCCTGATAGTAACTCCAAAACGGTGTTTTTTATCATTTAAATAATTTTGTTAGTAATTAAATTTTACAGCTTAAACATCTAAATGATAGTTAAATAATATTTAAGCATATGTAACCTGCCTACCTTCGAATAATATCTAGCAGTCACTAGCGGGAATCTGATTCTGTAGGATCATGCCCTTCATATCCATGAAAAACATTAACATGTGTTTCCTATCGCTCTTCTGCACTCTGGCCTTCTTTGGAGGAGGGGTCCCTAGGGTTCCCATACACAGAACTGTGCATTCGTCTCTGTGTCGAAGTGCCATAACCAAGTCTCGTCTATCGTTACTTTGCGGCCAAGGAATTCTTCGCCTTCACGCTTGTAACGGCAGACAAACTCGTTCGAGCAGCGAACCCTGGTTTCCCGCTCATGATCCTTAAGAAGTTGCGGCACCCAGCGCGCGCACAATTTAGACATTCCTAGCCCTTTTTTCAAAATGTCATGTACTGTACAAGTGGAAACATCCAGTTCAGAAGCTATACTTCTCAAGGTATGTCGCCTGTCACTGTACACCATATCATTTACTTTTTCTAAAATCGTGCATTTCACATTAGACTGGTGAACACATCGCTGATCGTCTTCTATAGAGCATCTTCCTTCACGAAACCGTCGGTGCTCCTTAAAAACAAGTGCCCTACTGCATTGTTATGTCGTCTAAATTGTAATATTTATCTTAAATCAGTCGTACTATAGTTATTGTAGAATGTTCAAAAGTACAGCAGTCGGGAAAAATATGTTTACTTGTATTTTTGTATTGTTTTGTTGTTAAGGTAGTACAGCATGTCTTTAACATTCAAAACTTTACATACAAAAGCAGAAACATTTTACAGAAACACCTAAATTTAATGCGAGTGTTGCTATTTGTTCTGAGTGGAAGGCACAAGTCGTAAAAATGTCATATTTATGTCATAGTTTATTAAGTCTAGTCAGTAACTGGTTATTTACATGCAGAAAACAACATTACAATTAAGTTACAGAGTCGAAATGGAAATAGCAAATTAAAATCATCAAACCTTTTAAGTTTATTGCCTTTATTATGATAAAAGACGTAACAACAAAACGGTTTGGAAATAAAACATGAGCCATGACATGATAAGTGAAACATACATTAGTACAAATGCATACCTTACACTATTGTATAGGCAACATATATGTTTCTAAAGAAACTCGTATCATCAAGGAACAGTGATTGTTGTTTATCTCGCAGTCTGTTGTCTGCAAAATGTTATTTTTCTTCTCGAATAACTTCATATAATTTTAAAGAACAGCTTTAAATCGTTTTCCGTAAGCCTGTGTTTATAAATATTCCAAAGTTCTTTTTTTTGGGGGGGGTGGGTAAAACTATATTCATGACACTGCCATGACAATGCCTTTTTTTTACAAAACGTCTTAGCTTTGTTAAATGCATGTCTGAATAAATGTCGCTGAAGTATGCAATACTACTTATTCTTTATTAGGAAGAATGACTATGCAATATATGTGTAAGGATTACTTTGATTATATTAAAAATGAATAATAATGATGTCAGTTCTGTTCTGTTTTTATACATATTTCTCCTGGGATAATGTTATGGCTGCAATTCATCTCTCGCAAAGGGCCTCTTGGGGACAGCTGACATTAATTTTCCTTCTAAATCAAACTAACCAGCGGGGTGCCGAGTCACGCTCTACTTATATTGACAAAATCCAATCTTTATACTCTCAAACCTTTTCATATAAAAGATATAAAAATTGGCCCTATTCCTATTAGAATTTGATTAAACAAAGTAAATTAGCCGTATGCATGTAAACTTAGGGATTCGCTGGAAAGAATGCTCTTAGAAGTGTTTTGTTGGACAAATAAGGGAAGAGCTGCCTATTTTATTGAGGAGTATAAACCTAATGCATCTATATACAATGGAAAGACAGCAGGTGTATTTATTGTAACATCTAGGCAAATCGATGCATAGACACAAGAAATGAACAGAACACGAACTAAACTAAGAATACAAGATCTTGTATGTTTTACTAAGTACAAAAAAATAAAGTGTTTAGAATTATCGACGACAATTTTTTGTCAATTTTTTGAAGGGTTTGGTAATTCAATTTGTTGCTTTTCCTTGTCTTACGCTAGATTACTTGCACCTAAAGACTGTAAAACCTCTCTTTCCATTTTTTTCTCTTTGCAATGGGAAAACTATCAGCCAGTTATTTCAGAAAAACTTTACGTATAACATAATAACGTGTATTTCATCAGTCAGACACCATTATGAATATTTTATTTAAGAATTCAAACATTTGTATATACCCACTCCCAACAAGCATGTATAACGCGAACGACATAAAAGTCAACACGTAAATTCTGTCAGTTGGTTTTGCGATCTAACAAACCACGTGGTCTGCAGAGTTTTGCACGTTCCTCGAATTTCTAAAACTACATAAGTTAGGGACATTGACTTGCAGTACGTTCGACATAATGTCGAATACCGTCTTCACTATATCTAGCGAGCACATTGATTTATAAAGCCTCTCTTGCCGTTCTATAAAAATTCTGGCGAACACGCGGACCACTTGCAAAATGTCAACCATGACATTACGTTTAAAGGAGAGTTTTCATTTGAATGTATTTTTCTGCAAGTTGGGACAATGCTAAATTAATAAAAAAGAATGAATCTTTTGTTGTATTGTGTTCATTTTCCTCTTTAGTTAACTTTCTTTAACAAGAAAAAATAATGATACTCCTGAATATTTATGTTAAAGTACGAATTGTGAGATAAAATATTGCATAATTCTGCTTACAAAAATATCAGACAAATATGTCAGAAAATACTGTAAAATTATTTGCAGCAGAGGATTAGTTTAGCCTCTTGGATATAAAGCAGACGTGTAAATATGACTGTTTCTGATATGTTAATGAGAAAAAAAACTACTGTTAGGAACTGTCTGTTTCCGGGCGGACAAATAAATTCAGAACAAACTACTTACAAACTGAAGAAGGATAATATTTCAACGTAAGATACGTTTTCTCTCGAGACTTAATACTTATTGCAAAAAGCTAGACGAAGTAATTAGACGTTACCTTGAGGGCACTTCTTAAAATTCCAAAACATTTGCAAACGACAATTTCGTAAAATACAAAGATGTCTTACACTTTTTGAAATCTCTGGAGAGATTTTAAGAGATGTAGTAATTTTGCGTTGACTTTATACTTTCATTTATATCAATTCGGGTTCTTTATTTGATCAACAGAAATACAAAAAAGCAAACATGAACATTAAACGCAGAAACAAACAGAATTACTTAAGTCGGAATATTAAAAATGGAATTCACAGCTTATAACGTCGAAATGTCAGACCCCCGAAAGGACACACAGGACTTTAAATGAATATATTCGCTGTTCGAAATCCAGACTGGTATAAGAATTACTATCTGAAAAGACATGGTCCCGAGATCAACTAGAATTTGCGTAGATAGAAAAAAAACCGTTACATAATTATGCGCCTAATCAAAGCTCAAAGCACCGACTCAGCTGTTTGAACACCGTGTTCGTGTTTCAATGAGTGGGACGCATACACAAAAGTAAGTTCGTTGTTTGAAAACGTAAAATAATATACAGTTTGTTTATCTTTACAGTATTTTATAGAAATAATGTTATTTTGAAAAAGTGTTTCGAAAATTTGTCTAATAATACTAACCTACACAATTGGGTTGTTAAAGTGGTAAAGCGGTTGTGGAAGGAGTCCTTAAGGAAAACCACAAGGCAAACTCTTACAAGTAAAACTATCTTTTGCATTACAGCCTGGGGAAAATATAAGGGGTATTAATATATTGTTTATTACAAGCGTTCATGCATTTATCATTCAAAATGAATCACAACACATTGCATTACTAGGGTTGTTTTGCATTTAAGAACAGAGATAGTGGAAATCTAACAAACTGTGATCATTCAGGTATAAATTATTTTTTCTATATGCCACCACGCACTTGTTCTTCGCAATTTTTGCCTCGACTGTTCAAATATATATCATTTATTGTAGCAAAAGTCTGTTGTTTTAATAAAACTAAATTTTATCATAGACTAATCGAATAAGCTCAAGGTAACCCGGGTCTGTTATATGTGTCATGTGGATTAACACATACGCTATGAAAAAAAGTTTCAGTATCATTATTATTTTGTGACAAAGACATTTAACCGCCTTTTAAGGATATTTTGTTTTCTAGCTTCATAACATGGTTTGATTAAACTTGTTTATTTCTAGTCAATTTTCAGTTTTATTTCTACATGCATAGATCAGTAAGACTCAAAACGAGACATCGACCGGAATAACTAGTAAAAACCTAAAAGGAATTAATGAAAAGATGCATTTAGCTTAACCATAATCGCATGTTCCTGTTATTAACCTAATGAAAAAAAAGCCTTTAAAATCGCAAGGACGAAAAATGCAAACATTCTTTGATATGATTAATCGGTTAAGCAGACACAATGTTTGCTGTCTATAACGAATTCGTTACCCTTCTTATATATATTTTCTGTCAAGAATGACTAAACTTATAAAATAACAACAAAAAGACGAGTTTCTTACGTAAATTGTAACGTAAACTTTAGACGACGTCAGTGATATAAACAATAATGTTTACGTCATTTATGTTTAACCATCAGCGGTGTTTGTAATTTTCGTGTTGCAAAGTAGTCTCAGACTGTCTAATCTATCCTTTTGTAAATATTTAAAACAAATATTTATTTCTATTTAGGTCTATTCACTCTCCAACCTGTTAAACTAATGAACATTAGTTAGATATGTGAAGATGGCTTGTACATTGTACATCGTAGTTCAGCTTGTAATTCGCCAATTACAAGCTAGTAGTTGGGTATTCAGCTTGTAGTTCAACCCAGATACATCAGCGTACGTTATATTTGAATTACAAGCTAGTAGTTGGGTATTCAGCTTGTAGTTCAACCCTGATACATCAGCATACGTTATGTTTGAATTACAAGCTTGTAGTTGGGTATTCAGCTTGTAGTTCGGACGAAATACACCAGCATACACAATATTAGAATTACAAGCTAGAAGTTGGGTATTCAGCTTGTAGTTCGGACCAAATACATCAGCATATGTTATATTTGTATTACAAGCTAGTAGTTGGGTATTCAGCTTGTAGTTCAACCCAGATACATCAGCATACGTTATATTTGAATTACAAGCTAGTAGTTGGGTATTCAGCTTGTAGTTCGGACCAAATACACCAGCATACATAATATTTGAATTACAAGCTAGTAGTTGGGTATTTAGCTTGTAGTTCAACCCAGATACATCAGCATGCGTTATATTTAAATTACAAGCTAGTAGTTGAGTATTCAGCTTGTAGTTCGGACCAAATACACCAGCATACGTAATATTTGAATTACAAGCTAGTAGTTGGGTATTCAGCTTGTAGTTCGGACCAGATACATCAGCATACGTTATATTTGAATTACAAGCTTGTAGTTGGGTATTCAGCTTGTATTTCAACCCTGATACACCAGCATACGTTATATTTGAATTACAAGCTAGTAGTTGGGTATTCAGCTTGTAGTTCGGACCAAATACACCAGCATACACAATATTAGAATTACAAGCTAGTAGTTGGGTATTCAGCTTGTAGTTCGGACCAAATACATCAGCATACGTTATATTTGAATTACAAGCTAGTAGTTGGGTATTCAGCTTGTAGTTCGGACCAAATACACCAGCATACGTAATATTTGAATTACAAGCTAGTAGTTGGGTATTCAGCTTGTAGTTCGGACCAGATACATCAGCATACGTTATATTTGAATTACAAGCTTGTAGTTGGGTATTCAGCTTGTATTTCAACCCTGATACATCAGCATACGTTATATTTGAATTACAAGCTAGTAGTTTGGTATTCAGCTTGTAGTTCGGACCAAATACACCAACATACGTTATATTTGAATAACAAGCTAGTAGTTGGGTATTCAGCTTGTAGTTCGGACCAAATACATCAGCATACGTTATATTTTAATAACAAGCTGAATACCCATCTACTAGCTTGTAATTCAAATATAACGTATACTGATGTATTTGGTCCGAACTACAAGCTGAATACCCAACTACTAGCTTGTAATTCAAATATTGTGTATGCTGGTGTATTTGGTCAAAACTACAAGCTGAATACCCAACTACTAGCTTGTAATTCAAATATTGTGTATGCTGGTGTATCAGGGTTGAAATACAAGCTGAATACCCAACTACAAGCTTGTAATTCAAATATAACGTATGCTGATGTATCTGGTCCGAACTACAAGCTGAATACCCAACTACTAGCTTGTAATTCAAATATTACGTATGCTGATGTATTTGGTCCGAACTACAAGCTGAATACCCAACTACAATCTTGTAATTCAAATATTGTGTATGTTGGTGTATCTGGGCTGAACTACAAGTTGAATACCCAACTACTAGCTTGTAATTCAAAAGTAACGTATGCTGATGTATCTGGGTTGATCTACAAGCTGAATACCCAACTACTAGCTTGTAATTCAAATATAACGTATGCTGATGTATCTGGGTTGAACTACAAGCTGAATACCCAACTACTAGCTTGAACTTCAAATATCACGTATGCTGAAGTATCTGGGTTGAACTACAAGCTGAATACCCAACTACTAGCTTGTAATTCAAATATAACGTATGCTGATGTATCTGGGTTGAACTACAAGCTGAATACCCAACTACTAGCTTGTAATTCAAATATAACGTATGCTGATGTATTTGGTCTGAACTACAAGCGGAATACCAAACTACAAGCTTGTAATTCAAATATTGTGTATGCTGGTGTATCTGGGCTGAACTACAAGCTGAATACCCAACTACTAGCTTGTAATTCAAATATAACGTATGCTGATGTATTTGGTCCGAACTACAAGCTGAATACCAAACTACAATCTTGTAATTCAAATATTGGGCATGCTGGTGTAACTGGGCTGAACTACAAGCTGAATACCCAACTACTAGCTTGTAATTCAAATATAACGTATGCTGATGTAACTGGGTTGAACTACAAGCTGAATACCCAACTTCTAGCTTGTAATTCAAATATAACGTATGCTGATGTATCTGGGTTGAACTACAAGCTGAATACCCAACTACTAGCTTGTAATTAAAATATCACGTATGCTTGATATATTAAACATGTATGGATGTCACGCGTGACCACGAGGTGTATATCATCTTGGAGATAAAAGAAAAGCAATTTCAATTGTTGTAAAGGTAATTTTTATTTTTTTTCTATTTGCAGACTTTGAGCACCTTACGAAAGAAAATGACGTTTGGTAAATTATAATTTTTTAAACCAGACATATTTGATAGAAACATTACTCAAGACATATGTGTCTTCCACAGTATTGCAAGAACAACTATACAATAAACTTATCAAATTTTGGCAAACTTCCAGAATATAGTAATTACTTAACAGGCAAACTAATAATCGTGTTTTGGACTCTAAGGGAAACACGCAAATAAAACATATAAAAACCTAGGATATGTCACAAGCCATATAATCATCTGAATTTAAAGGAGACCGCAGCAAAACTAGAAAAGAATGTGCCTAATAATTTGCTGTCATCTGTTAGAGAAATAATTTTGTTAAACATACCATCTCATCCAGCACATTGTAAACAAATTACCCCTCTTTTCCTTCAAAGTTGTCGTTTTATGGTATTTACAGGCTTGTCCAAACATCAATCAATAGCCATTTAAGATTTAATGCTTTGCTGATAGAAAACGGAGAAGAAAAGTTACGGTCAACAAAACATTATAAATTCTTTTTCAGTCGTTATTACCAACGTTCTTATTTCACGTCTTTCAGGAACTATACTGACATTTGTACTTAAGTGCACACATAAACATTTCAAGCAGTTGTTGGTTTGATTAAATTTCAAAAATAACTGATGTTTCCATTTTCCTTCTCAGATAGAAAGTTAAAAGTGCGTGTACATCATCACATAAGTTTGCCAATATCTGTAGAATATTCAGACACTCCATAGTCTTCATTAGAGATTAAGAATTTTGTCGGAAGTTATTTAACAAGACTCTGTATTTGTTAAACAAGCTACATGTATAGAATATTAGATATTTGCCTTGTCAATAAGTCCCATGCAAGTTCAAATTGAATCGCTTACTTATGCTTTTCTAACCCATAACGTTTATTAATATAACACTAACTCATCGTTGTAAACGATGGATGCTCCTCAAACGAACACAAAAAGAGTAAAAAAGAGAGAAAGTGTTTTTTGTTTCAGAATGGAGAGGTCTGGGTGGGAAATATTATGAAACTATGGTTGAAAATAAATGAAAAGTAATTTGGGTGTGGGCTCATAAAATAGGAGTGTGATTACATATAACTATAAGTGTTTTGGACTCTAAGGAAGACACGCAAATAAAAACTATAAAAACCTAGGATATGTCACAAGCCATATAATCATCTGAATTTTAAGAGACCAAAGCAAAACAAGAAAAGAAGGTGCCTTATAATTTGCTGTCATCTGGTAGAGAGATAATTTTGTTAAACACACCATCTCATCCAGCACATTGTAAACAAATTACCCCTCTTTTTCCTTCAAAGTTGTCGTTTTATGGTATTTACAGGCTTGTCCAAACATCAATCAATAGCCATTTAAGATTTAATGCTTTGCTGATAGAAAACGGAGAAGAAAAGTTATGGTCAACAAAACATTATAAATTCTTTTGCAGTCGTTATTACCAACGTTCTTATTTCACGTCTTTCAGGAACTATACTGACATTTGTACTTAAGTGCACACATAAACATTTCAAGCAGTTGTTGGTTTGATTAAATTTCAAATATAACTGATGTTTCCATTTTCCTTCTCAGATAGAAAGTTAAAAGTGCGTGTACATCATCACATAAGTTTGCCAATATCTGTAGAATATTCAGACACTCCATAGTCTTCATTAGAGATTAAGAATTTTGTCGGAAGTTATTTAACAAGACTCTGTATTTGTTAAACAAGCTACATGTATAGAATATTAGATATTTGCCTTGTCAATAAGTCCCATGCAAGTTCAAATTGAATCGCTTACTTATGCTTTTCTAACCCATAACGTTTATTAATATAACACTCACTCATCGTTGTAAACGATGGATGCTCCTCAAACGAACACAAAAAGAGTAAAAAGAGAGAAAGTGTTTTTTGTTTCAGAATGGAGAGGTCTGGGTGGGAAATATTATGAAACTATGGTTGAAAATAAATGAAAAGTAATTTGGGTGTGGGCTCATAAAATAGGGGTGTGATTACATATAACTATAAATGTTGAAACAGAATTTGTTAAATATTTCGGTTATAATAAAGTTGTATGGCCCTCTAATTTTTTACAAAAGCAACAAATAAAAAAAGGATTATAGTGAGACACTATTACATATTGGTTTGTCAAAACAGGAAATGTTCGGTGCGGGCTGCTTACTAAATTCTTTAGGCACAAATAATTACACCATATTATAGATTTCTTTTCAAAGTATAAATGACGTAAATAAATTTCCCGTATGTTCTACATAAGAATGCAAAGCATTGTCACACCTAACCAGGCCCATTTTATATTACAAATCCATCCTCATATTTTGAAGAATTATCATAGCACTGACATAAAATAAAGGAAAAAAAGTCCTGGTGATGTATCTTCTAACTTAAAGACAGATTTTGCCTGTCACAAGTGCTCATAATGAAATCTTATTTGAAAATGTAAGTATGTTCTTCAAATAAAACTGTCCTAATATGGTAATCATACTCATCCTGGCAATGTGTTGCACTTCAACAAAAACAATATCCCTTTTCCAATTAAAATTCAAAATACATCCTCAATGAAATTTCCACCAAAACTAGACTATAACTCCAAACCTATTGCACTAATTTGATGAAAGCTTACAAAATGATAGAATACAGTAGGAGAATCACACTGTAAAGGAACAATAACTTTTTCTTTGTAACGTTTGGAATTATCTCCCTTCGTTAAATATTACCTGTACACTTCCTATCAAACTTTCGATAAATTCCACTCTGTGGTTGCGGAGAAATAGCTGAAAAGGCTTGGAAGGGGCATAACTTTGTGAATAATAATTGAACCGAAAGATGCTGCTAATACGCACAGTTCCTCTTGGTAGTAAAGATTCCTAGAAGGTTTCAATGAATTCAAGTCAGTGGTTTCTGAAAAATGGTCCGGATAAACTTGAGAGCTAAAAAGGCTTGAAAGGGGGATAACTTTCTGAAAAAACATTGAACCGAAACCTGCTGCTAATATGCACAGTTACGCTTGGTAGTTAAGCTTCTTATAAAGTTTCAATGAATTCCAGTCAGTGGTTGCTGAGAAATAGTCCGGACAATCTTGATAGCTGAAAAGGCTTAAAAGTGGCATAACTTTGTGAAAAATCATTGAATTGAGACATGCTGTTAATATGCACAGTTCCTCTTGGTAATTAAGCTTCCTATAAAGTTTCAATGAATTCCAGTCAGAGCATAAAATATTAATAAATGTATATCTATTTTGTTCCAAAATTTCTCTGAAGAAATCGGACCAGACACGCGGTTTTTAACACTGTCTTTCGATTCATTTAGGAACAGTGGTACACATCACAGAGGACAAATAAATGTCATTACGACACAATGTCTTCTTCTGATCTTTAATTGAGACAGAAAACATTAATCAGCGACATAATTATTCATACTGTCCTTGAGCGAACGAAAAATTTCCATGGACAATGTAAACTAACGTGACGTTATATTTGTGATATTCTGATAACCCATGATTGTTGTCTAGTGTCACATACTTGTGTGAATTAGCATGCATTGCTATAAGCATATTTGCAAGTGTTTTACGCAATTAAGGTATCGTAGTTCTCCCATTTATTATCTTTAAAACACATGAATTCAGAAAGACTGTGAAAATATGAATATATTATAACGTATTTATTAAACTTTAAACAGGAAGCGTGCAGTTTAGAAGATAACAACTGCATATTTAATTAGACGATGTCGCATTTACTTAGAACAATACATTAGAAAAGAATGATTTACTAGTCAAGGTCTGTCATATATTAATATATATTTTATTAGGCCATTCTTAAGACAGTAAAAGCATCACAGGAGGAGCTACATTAATGTAAGTTACATGGCATTACGTATTCATTATATACACTGTAGGTAGAGAAGTTTTTAGGCAATAAAAATCAAACAGACATAACGTTTAACACATAACCCGTGAAGACAAAACTAGTTCTGATAGTCTGTATACGTGGTCTTAATAAAACAGTAGAAACTCTATTTATAATATTCTCAACAAAATGACAATTTCACAACAGTGTTAGTGCATCTTAATAAACGAAATATATAATAATAAAAAAATATATAATAATAAAAAATATATAATAATAAAAACCAATTTGCAAAATGGTAGAAACGACGTCTTTTCTCCTTTTTATTACAGGTATTTTGTTAATTGTTTGAATACGATTAACTATTAAATTAGTGCTTATATTTTCATTATTCAATGGAAAAGATTTATGTACAAAATATTGGTCACTGCTTTAGCACTGTGATATGATTTTCCAACAACATTAACAGTGAGTAACACAGGTACAAATCAACGACATTTACCATAAGACCACAGATGGGCGTTAAGATTAATTTAGGCATTAAGTTAAACAATATTTACCTGTCTACTAAAACTTCTCGCTTAATCTTTAATATAAAATTAAAGTATGTCCGTATGTATAATTTAATAACTCTCTGTACCCAATCATCTAAAAACACTGAACAATGACACACTGTTTAAACAAGGTCCTAAAAATAATAAACTGTTATTTAAAGAAATTGCACAAAAAAAGAACATAAATTCTCTTGGAGGAATAACGTCCCTAATAATTCTAAAGATAGTGCCTAATTACAGATCCGACCAATACTGAAGTATCGTTTCTATTCAGGACTGCTGTAAATCGACTAGCACAATAATGGTCCGAAGAAACGCGTTATGACAATTCTGCATTCAGCCATTTTTAAAAAAAAATACACACAGCTTATGTCGAAGTCAGCAATTCTTAAATCCTTAAAATTGTAAGATTTGACTTTTTGATGGGCTTGTACGACGTACAGTTCCAGTAGAACTTCCATGTATCGAAATTTCTGTATATTATATAAATAGTATATAGTTTCAACAAGATTTTTCTATTATAATTATGCAGTCTTTAGGCACTGGAAAGCTGCAGGGCCAAGTGTTTCAACATTACTGTTTGTACAAATAAATATCCTGTTAATATTAATACCAAAAGGTAAGGTAGTGACATGCGTGAGCAAACCTGGTGATAAAAAACAGTTTGCACAATGTGACGAATCCTGAACATATTGCACGGCTGCAGTTACCGTCCCGATATATCTGAGAAAAGCGTCATTCATTACGATAAAACAATATTAGTAGTTACATATGTTTGTTCATGACCCTGTAATACTTACTTTAAAGGAATTGTGTCTTTTTAAGGAGTAACAAAAATTCCAAGATTATTTTTGTACACATGTAACATGATGAAATGACATAAATACAAATAAGAAAATAGTTGTTGCTTTCTTTGTTTTATCGTCGGAAAACATAGCATAACATTCTTTTGTGCGTCGTCTCAGTTAAATAACAATTACACCAAAGTTTCATAGATATCCGTTAGACAATAAACCTTTAAACTGAGGTCCCATGTAGACGAGCCATACACTGAGCATATGAAGAACAACGGATGTCTTTGGAATAGAATGCTTTCTGTATCTTGCTCTATCCCCGACAACCTAAAATAGTAAACACTTCATGGAATGGAATGCTTTCTGTATCTTGCTCTATCCCCGACAACCTAAAATAGTAAACACTTCATGGAATGGAATGCTTTCTGTATCTTGCTCTATCCCCGACAACCTAAAATAATAAACACTTCAAAGGACGTCGGCCATATCGGACACATATAAGGACAATGGATAAACTAACCAGATATATAGATAATCGATTAACATATGTGGAATTATTGCAGGTAACTGTGAAGAACTACTGCAAGCTGACAATCAGAGAAAAGGCTGTTTATCTAAATTGTCGTTAAAAAACGCCTAATACAGCTAAAATCAAAACTCCAAAACAACATTTTTTTGTATTGTTTTTATGTATTTGACTTCTGTAACCGAGTGTCAGTTCACCGATCGAGATAGCGGTGTAGACGGGCAATCGGTAGAATATAGAAAATATAAAACCTCATCCATTTAATAATATCCCCGTTTTGTCAACAACAGTTTGATTAACATCAAAATTACATTCCTTTATCGCTAAAAACGCCTATTACAGAAGCAGTGAAGTGAGTCACAGATTGTTAAGATTGGTTCTTTCGAGGGCTGACTGTATCCGACTTTCAAAGCTTGTTCTTATCTCTTTGAAGAAATTGAACAAGTCCTAAGCTGTATTTCGGGAGTGCCATTGGTTCACATTTTTGTTCACCACCACACTAACTCGTAGCCAACGTCTACAGGCATTGTGAGTAGGATAACTATTTACATACATTTCTTCTTTTCCTATTGCTCGGTTTATTGCTAGTATTTAACGTTGTTTCTATATTTTCTGATAACTTAACTTCATCTTCCGTAACTGTAATTATTTAGGTCTAAAGTCTGTCAACAGTCTCATCTCTTTCTATATTACAGTGAACAAGTTTTGTGAGATGTTTATTTCTAGGCATATGCATCATTGCATGTAAATGCAAATAAGATCAATCTTTTTTCTGAGACAAAATATTTGAAAGAAAACAAGAAACTCGAAACACGGATGACCCGACTTCAGAAATTTCTTTCTGTTTGACGCTTTATAAGTAAAGATTTTTTTACTACGCCCAGCAAAAGTCCTTTTGTTATGACTATCTACACAACTAGGTTGTTCATCTGTGAAAGTTAGAACTAAATCCAACAAAATATGACTGAAGATATCAACATATAATATATCGGGATGTATAAACGTACGTACGTACTGAAGGACGGGCGGACAAATAGAAAGTTATATGCCATACACAAAAAGTTGATAGTCATTAGACCTAAGCAAGTTTAAATTTATTTCTGAGATAATTCATGTCTGTTATGAAATTAGATATTTGCTAGAAGCTTAACGGTAACACACACGTCGTTTTTACTTCTATCTTTGCAAGAGCTCATCATTACTTCCTGTGCTATTAGGACTGGAAATATCATAACGTTCAAAACAGTTTCACTCTCGATACAAATTAGAGACATCCGTTTATGTCTCTGATATGTGTGTAGTTTTGTTAGTAAACATACCCAGTTGGGATCGCACCGAAGTATAAAATATACCTCACCACTTATTGTGAGGTGCATCTCCGTAATAAAACTTAAATAGCACTGCGTCTCCTATCATCATAAACAGGCGATATTTTCCTGAATTTTTGAAAGTTTCAATTATTTAAAAGGACTAACGTTTGATAAATTGTCATTTTTCTTCTAGAACTTGGTTTTAGTCGTAATTCGTCTTCGAGTAAGGGACTCTTGGGAATATGTGACATAGAAGTTTTCACTTTCAACAGATCAACCAGCTGAACACCATCTCATTTATTATTACCGACCTCAAATCCTTGACATCCGTCCTTTATTTACGTACGGTTAAACTGTTATTTGAATCCCTTTTAGGAAGTTTTTGAAAGAATCATTACATAATTCTAGTTATGACCACTCCTCCAAATTGATTTGCAACGTTTGTACTCTCTCTCTCTCTCTCTCTCTCTTAAATATGCTCGAAGATTGACTTAAGAAAGGTCATTAAATTGTCCTAGAAGATGTATCTTAATTATTAGATATAACATATTGATCTGAAATGAATATTTTTAAGTTTAGCAAGAAAACATTTCATTAAAAAACTTAAAAAGGTGTTATTTTGTCTACATATATACGCAAATCGAAATACGTGTAAATAGTTTAAGGAGAATAAAAACATGAAAACGTTTAATTCATTTTAATACTTTGTGACTGCATTTTAATTATATTTCCCGCTCGTGTTTGAAGTTGACACTGTCAAACGTAATTATAACTGACAGACGTCTGCTAGTTTTTAACTGATTAAAATAATAATAATAACAGTTATTACCATAATTAAATTTCAAGTTTGGGGTCAAAATGTAGGAAAAACAAATTTCAACTGTAACTTATTTGTTATTTATTTTAATAACTGATGGACAACTTAAACTGTTGACCATTCAGTGTGTCACATAAGTATTGTTAGTACTACCATTAGGTATTGTTATCAGAAACTTGTGAACCACAAAATACATGATAGTAATTGCCATTTGTGCTGGCAATTAATTTGATAGATAATTTCGCTGTTGACTTATGTAATGAATTACTATTGTACAGTTGACAGTCCAATTAGGTTATATGGTTTGGTTCACTTTCGATACCTTTTACAACACAAGAGGGTAACTATGGTCCTTTATCTCTAACTGAGAATATCTGCAATTCAATCGTGTCATGTAAAACACCATAGCTACATTGAAAGATTACCTTTAAATGTTTCTATATGTGTCTTTGTAAAACTATTGACCTCATCACAATTATTGGAGCTGAAGACGATCCAACGTACTTAATTTGAACAATATCAGAACTATCGGGCTGATTGTCCCTTTTGTGACACTAAAGAAAACCGTGACCCCCGAGGTGAAGCACTGAATGACCCGATACGTAGATTTTTTTATGGCAGGTCACCATACCAAAATATAAAAGAACTGCTGGGCTTTCCGCTATCAGTTACGACGTTTTGAAAGCTATTCCTATATATTCCATGTTTAACATGTGCCCCTCGAAGGTAGAGTAAATAATGTATTATGGACAACTTAATACATTTCCATGTCAAATTTCAGAGCTGTGTAATTTCGATTTCAGGCGAGAAAGTTTACAGAAACATCATAATATTTGTGTGTTAATGATGTAACCCCTATTAAATTAAAAAGATACCAGCGGCATAATTTTGAAAATCTCTGAAAGTTTATCAGACAATTTTAAATACCGACATTTAGAAGTCTCAGCACAACGTTTTTAGACGTTTTTAACGTGTCTATATAATAATAGTTTACTACATGAACGGTCAGAGAAGAGGTCTACAAGATACGTGCAAAATGCTAGATCTCTGCGCCTTAAGCTATAAGGCAAAACGTTTTTATAAGATTTTTACGTAATATATTTCTATGTAAAAATCTGACCATAGTGAAACAAGGGACAACCTTTAGACTTCAAACTTTGGTAGTAGTCAACAATATGTTGCTACACGCCAAATTTCAGGGCCTTACTGTCTTAAATAAGAAATTTATTAAGGTCTTACATTCTTAAATGAGTACTGCATGAAATACAATGATATGAGCCTCTCTGATAGCGTTTCAATAAACGAACATACCTACTTAGTGTAGTTAACTTTGATAATGTGGTTTAAAAGGATATATCATTTGAATAGACGGACAAAGACCGATCATAAAAGCTCAGAATGAGCATGTTGTGCCCAGGTGAGTTAACAGAATGCTGTCATTCCATAGAACTAAGATTCCAAGCAACGTTTATCCAAACGCCCATTATATTATATTGGTGGTAAAAAATAGACCATTTTAAAAATCATAACGTAATTTCTACGTTTACTATAGATGAACTTTGAGCAATTTAAAAAAGAAAAGAGCTTCTTGTTATATCCTAGGCATAATGTTAATACATATTACTCAAAAAGTATGTGTCTGCAATGGCATTGCATGTATATGAGTAAACAGTAGAAATTTTGGTATATTTCCAGGACATAGTAATTATCTCACAAGCACAATAAGAATCATCTTTTCGACTCTTAGAATAACACTAAAATAAGACATATAAAAACCGGATATATATCATTAGCTATATAATCATCTGAAATATAACGAGACAGCGGCAAAACTATAAAAAAATCTTTATAATAGGCTGTCATCTGTTAGAGAGGTCATTTGGCCAAATTCACGATATCATTATAAACATTGTAAGCTAACTAGCCCTGTTTCGTCAAAGTTGTCGTTATATATCATTTATAGCCTTTGTCTAAACATCAATCAGTAGCCATCTAAGATTTAAAGGATTGGTGATAGAAAACGGAGGAGAAAAGTTACTGTTTACAAAACATTGTACCAGTCATTATTGTCAACGTCCTTGCTTCATGTCTTTCAGAAACTTTACTGACATCTGCACTCAACTGTAAACATAAACATTTAATGAAGGTGTCGGTTTGATAAGTTTTCATTCTAAGGCAAATATCGAAGTTTCCTTTTTCATTTTTAGATAAAAAGTTAAAAACTACATGCACATTATCAGTTTGCAGTCATTCGCAAAATATTAACATCTAGAAATTATTTGGAAGTTATCAAACAAGAAACTATATTTGCTGAACAGGCTATATAACTGGGGTAATAGTTTTTGCTTTGTCAGTAATTTTCTTGCTTATTCAAACTGAACTGCTTATTAAATTGGTTTCTAGCCAACAGCATTAATTATCACATAATCATCTTTTAAATTTCGATTCGAAGCGAACTTATTATTTAGAAATATTAGTCGTAAAAGTTATACATCTTTTAAATTATCCTTAATCCCAAAATTCATACAATGTATGTCAATGTCGCTGCTTTGGTGAATTTCTGCGAAACATATCAGACAAGATACGCGGTTTTCGACTCTTTGTCTTTTGATTTATCTTGAAGCAGTGGCATACATAACAGAGGACAAACAAATGCCATCACGACAAAATGTCTTCTTCTGATCATTAATTAAGACAGAAAACATTAAGCAGCGACATAACAATTCATTTTATTCTTTCAGGAACGAATTGTTTCTATGGACACTGTGAACCTATGTGAAATATTGCACTCCATCACTACAGCAGATCCCATTCCTCTTAAGATTTTTTTCTTTTTTTCTCTTCTCTTTCTTAAATTTCATATAAGGATCCTCACTGTTGATTACACTTATTTGTATATATAACTTGATATGTTTTATTATACAGCCTTACATAAAGAACAGTCAGGCCAAAAGATCCATGTATAAAAGTGCTTGTTAATTATAGTGTCACCCCTACTAAAAGGGCCAGCCTCCCGGGCATATGAGACACCTCTATTAGTGTCCACATTTACTTCCTTATCCTATGTGCCAGGCGACAGGTGGACAGGCAATCGCTAATATTTCTTTCACTAGCTGGCAGCTTACCTCAGAACAAGCCCCTGACAAGACTTGAACCTGCGACCTCCCGCTCCGTAAACGGACGCCTTAACCACTAGGCCACGGAGACGGTGTATATGTATATGTACTTTGATCGTTCTACCCGGATGGAAGAAGATAACGGGTTTTACAAAAACCTACAAAATAACATCTTAAAATATTATTTTCGTAAACCATATATCTGATTGCCTTGGTATTTGATATGCAACTTTGTCTTTTTCTTTCTTTTATTTCGGTTGTAAATCCATTTTTGTATTGCCGTGTTTAGGAAATGTTCTCAATGAGCAATTAAGGGCAACCGCTACCCTCTTGTTTTATAAAGGAAACCGAAAGATAAGCAAACGATATTACCTTATTTAATTGCCAACAAATACTTTCATTATACAAGTTATTCATTACAACTGATTTGCTATCACATTTATTGTCAGCAAAAATGTCAATAACTGTGTATATGGTGGCTCACACGTTGTTTCTATCAGGCGAAACACAAATTACCTAATTGTACTCCCAGCAAGAGCAAACAAAACTGGATATAGGTCAGAGAGCAGGGCAACAGTTTACATGACATATTGAATGATATATAAAATGCTTAACTGAAACTAAAGCATTAGGGTTCAGAACAATTTTTCCTATATTTTGACTCCAAACCTGCAATGAAATTAATATCATAACTGTGATAATGCTTGCGCATCGTGCATTTTGACTGGTCAGACATTTTGAGCGAGCACTCGTTTTTACTCCAAAAATCTTTTTTTTTTTAAATCTAACCAATCAAGTGTGTCCTGGCAGGCGCCTGTTATTTATAAATTGTTTGGCCGTATTGACTCAAAGAAGTAATAAGAATAATGCCACAATGTTTTTAAAATATTCCCAAGATTTAATATTACATTATTTTCCCGGTAAATTACATCGTGCTTAAAATTTGTTTAGACTTGTATACAGATTTTTGCAGACAAACATAAACCTTCTCAGTTTTAAAAAGACAATCTAAATATAAACGTGGTAAATGAAGAAATTTGAAGTCGAGTGGTCTTGAATAAAAATGTAGCGGTTCTTTCAAAAACGGCAACAAGTGAATCGAAATAACTGGATCCGTGATTTATACGATATTGTGATTATTTAGTGGTAATTCGACTGTTAATTCAACTAGTCCTCCAAATAATATTTAACTGTAGCGGTCCTGTCCGATATATGAGTCACATACATATCAGAGTGTCTTTTGACCAAGGGTATATCAAGACCTTGAGATCAGTATTAGTCAATGAAACGGTTTTCAGCTAGATCTATTTGTTCAAAAACAAAATTCTATGTTTAATATCCCCAAGAGTCCCTTATTGGTACACAAATTACCATCACAACCAGGTTCTATAAAAACAATGATAATTAATCAAGCGTGCATTCATAGATAAACTAATGCAATTTATAAAATTTCAAGCTGATACTGCCTGTTTATGATAAAGACGCAGCGCTATTTCCCTTTTATTAGAAATGCAAATCATAATATGTAATGAGGTATATTCCATACTTCGGTGCGATCCTAAAGGGGTGCGTGTCTAACAAAAGTGAACATTATTCGGAGCCATTACGTAGGGGTGATGTATATGTCCAGTTTAAGCAAAAGCACGCGAAGAAAATAGGAGAATCCCTAATACCTACTTGTGGAAGGAAATATGAATATATTGTTTTGCATCAATGTGACACAAGACTGCATGATACACCCGATGCTACTGGCCGTTACCATTTACAACAGACAAGTGGCAGTTCCATATAGCAAATGGGAGTCAAGTACTAGTTCTTTCCAGTTACGACAGTCAAGTAAACTGCACGTCCACTATGACTTTTACAGTTAGACGGCATTTAAATCAATTAAAAACAGCTGATGCAAAACATCAGGACAAAGTTTCATTGTTGATTGTTTGCGTGCTTAAAGATTAAAAATGTTTTGCCTGTAGAAGTTTTTGTGTGCAATACAAACTAAAAGTTTTAAATGTTTATATACTCACATGTAGTCGGTAGGACAACTCAAGACGCACCTAATAATTATTGAAAGTATTGATATTTTTTAAAATGCTATTATCACATTTTAATTTGAATTTAATGTGAAGCTTCCTTAAAAGCTTCAGTTTCGCTTGTTAAGATATAAGTTACAGATCAAATAACAACACAGCAAAAAAAAAACAACAACAACAAAAACAACAGAATTCATAATTTATCTGTCAATACGTGTTTCGCCTAAGATTCGTCAGTCAACAACCTGGCAAAACATGGCAACTACTACAGGTCCAAAGCAAAATTTGACTTCGGAAATGGAAATGAAAATGAATAATTTTGCTGTAAAACAGATGAAAATTGGTTTACATGCGCACTTTCTCCAAAATTGTGTTGATTTACAACGTGTCCCGATTGAAAATTTATTTTGGTGAATAAAATTGAAAATTTATTTTGGTGAAGAATCTACTGAACTGCAGAAGTCTATTGATTCTCTACCACAAAAGGAATCTTTGAAGATATGTTAACGCTTAGTGACAGCACATCATCAAATCCAGGAAGACTGCCAAAGAAATTAATTATTACGAGATCAATTGAAAGAAAAAATAAAAGGAAACATTTCTTACTTTGATCAAATGTGTTTGAAAAGATATAATCAAAGAAAACCAATTTTCTAGAAAAACAGATGAAAAAGTTACAAATGTTGCAAATGAGTAAAGCAGCACAAATAGAACAATAAAGAATCAAGAAACAAGTGATCATTCTACTGTATCGGACAACAAATGTCTAACAGATAAAACAGTTAATCAGGTAAGACTAGAAAATATGCACACAACAGTCAAACAACAAAATAGTCAACAAAAAGAGTAACATACCAAAGACTAATACACAAAAAGGAAACAACAAAAGGGGTCAATACAGGAGAAAGACAAATATATGCCAAAAACTCTTCAACCCAGGACACGCAGAGAAAAATTTATCCAGAGACCGTGAAAACGGGGACAGAAAACACAATGCAGGAAACACTTCTCAGCTTGCTGTCAACTGTGAAAACATTGCTAATCAACAACAGCAACGGCAATAAAATAAACAGCAACAAGCAGAACCACATAAATCAAAGAACAGGCGGTTATTTAGGAAGTCGAAAAAAAACAATAGGAGAAACGGGAGAAGAAGCAGAAACAGAAAAGCCAATGTGGGAAACAAACTGTTTTAAAAGTTATCACATAGGAAATATCAAACATAGATTATATATTAATTGCTAAGATTTAAAGTTCTGTCCTAAACCTAAATCCCATGATAAAATCAAACTTACAGAAGAGACATTCAATAATGCAAAAAGAATAAGACTTAGAGAGTATTTTTTAAAAAGCATAATAGTAACAGTGAGAAAAAAACCAATGAGTACCAACAGATGCCATTCTCACTCTACTTTTTCACCTTCAAAATGTCACAATGTTTATCCAAATTTTCATATTGAAACAATACTTCAAGCGAGTCCAAATAAACATACCAATGACAAATTTCTCATTGCGATCCTAAAGCCATGATGATTTTATTGTTAAGAAAGCAGATAAATGATTTGATAGTCACTAAAACAGGGAGGATTGAATTCAGGATATCACCACTTCAATAAAAACAATATTACACAAATTAATTGTGATCCATAAGAAAGCATAAAACAAAATGTTCAAAACTGTGTCAATGAAATATATGGAACAAATAACAATAATACAGATGAATTTGACATCTTTTCTGAAAAGATTCGCATACCAAAGTTTTATATATTACCTAAATTCCACAAAGCCTTCAATGAGAATTTCCCAACTGGATATCCAAGTGGACCTGTTGTATCGGCATACAACAGTTATATGGACAACTTTTCTAAATATATTGACTATATACTCTAACCGTATACGAAATCAGTTCTTTCAAATGTCAAAGATACTACTTACTTTCTAAGAAAGTTAAAAACTTTACCTAAATTAACAGAAAATTCATTGCTTGTGACTTTAGATGTAACATCACTTTATACAAATAGTTCACATTCAGATGGTGTAGAAGCTTGCAGACATTACCTGAACAGTGAAGTAAGTACAAGTAAACTGTCAACTGAATACATATGTAAGCTGATAAAATTAACACCTGAAATAACCATTTTCAGTTTAATAGTAAAATTATATACAAACTTTAGGTAGAGCTATGGGCAGTTACACCACCACCAGCGTATACATCATTATTCATGGTTAAACTAGTCCGATTTTTAAAAAAAAATCTGTTAACTTAAACCTAAAGCTTGGTTACGTTTTCTTTATGATATATGTCTAATATGGAACTATTCACAAGCTGACTTGGACAACTTCTTTGAATGTTTAAATGTTTCTGAAAGCATTATTTCATTCTTGGATGTATAAGTATACAAAAATGGTAATACTATGATATCTACAGACATTCATGGTAAATCTACAGATGTCTATCAATATTTGGAATACAGCTCTTGCCATCAAGCTAAAAGTACACAAGTATATTTTTAGTCAAACAAACCGATATAGAAGAATATCAGAAGATAAGAAATATCTATCTTTGCGTAATTATTAAAAAGGCTTTCTAGAATAGAACATTATCTTGAAGATGTTGTGAGGTCTGCATTTGATAGGGCAGCCACATCAACCAAAGAGGAAGCGCTTAACTGTATAACAAGCTCAAAAACACACTTAAAGGACCATATGATACCATTTTTGGTTTCCTTTAATCCAACACTTCCACATATTGGCAGCATCATAAATAAATACTGGTATCTTCTTAACTTATCAAGCAATGACAGCATTAATGATCTACATAAAAACAAATTTATTGTTGCATTTAAACAATCAAGAAATTTACAAGATTTGCTGACCCTCTCTACTCTCAGAAAAGACATAGTTAATGGGAAATCGAGTAAGTGCATTAGACGTCGGTGTACTAACTGCAAAAGTAGAGTGTGATACTTTTAACAGTGCAAATATGGGAGAAAGTTTTACTTTAAAATTTAATGGTGATTGTACATCATCAGATAATATTTATTTAATCACTTGTAAGAAATGTAAGCCAGACACATCAACAGCTATCTAAACGTATTAACAGCCACAAGTTTAATATCAGAAGTGTGTGTGGTCCTAGTTTTTAAGTAATATTGCCTTGCACTACAATACTGCGAACCACTCTGAAAATGATGCCGATCGACAATGTCTGGTGCCATTGACAGAAGAGACACACTGGATTCATAAACAAGATAATTCATACCCAAAGGGATTCAGTGCAAAATGCATTTACAATGCACATAATTCACAAGAAAACTGATAATAATAATAAACTGTTTTTTCCGTATTAGGTTAATTTGCTAGCTATGATACGATATACAGCCAAGACTTACGTACGTGTTTACGTTACTGATCTAGCGAGCAACCTAATTTATAAAATAAATTGGTCGTCCGTTATGTCAGAAATAAATTCGAATATGCTTATGGTCTAGTGACTACGCACGTGATCATAGCTAATGTTATCTTCTACTGTGGCATTAAGCGTTGTTCTTTTCCGTAAGTCCCTCCGTCCCTTAGTACAGGCTACGTCTGTACCTCCCGATATATTGTCTGTCGCTCTATTCAGACATCCTTTGGTGACTTTGCTTCAATTTTTCACAGATGAACAAAATAGGTGTTTAGATGGCCATAATGGAATGTTTTTGTTTTGCCGAGTTTGAAACTTCCTCACGTATAGAGCGTTATACAGGAAGAAACGTCCAAAGGAACCAGAACAAAGTGGTGTCAGCCGTGTAGTTTCGTTCTTATAAATTTTGTCTCAGAACAAAAACAAAAGTGGCGTTTTTACATTTACAGGCAATGCTTGCCTATGTAAAGAAATCAGCATCTCAAAATTTGTTGAACGTGATGAGACTGTTGACAGACTTTGGACCTCGAATTACAGTCACGGAAGGAGAAGTAACGATATAAGAAACTATAGAAATGGAAAGTTAATTACAGTAACAAAACGAGCAAAAGTAAAAACGAAGCTCATGCTGTTCTCCTCCTCACACGACCTCTATTCTTTGGCTTTGTATCTTTGTGGGGATAAATTGAAACGACGACCAACAACATTTTCGAAATACATGTTTCTACTTTCTGCAAAGAGGGAAGAAGTTACTTTAATATTGGACAATGCACCCCTTAAAAGAGCAAATAGCTTTAGTCCGTGACTCGCTTTACAACTCGTGTAATTAGCTTTTTATATGGTTCATACACAACTTAATTTGGACTTTAGTCAAATGGTTGCCGAAAGTAGGATTTTTTGGTTTATGCCCCTTAGGGCATCACCCAGTATAGAGCGTCTAATGACATAAAATATGCAGCAGAGCGTCTGCAGCCGGAGACTTTTGGACATCCGTATTCTTCGGCACCCCGATCCTATCCGCCATCCCATTTGCGGCCCTACAATCAATGTTTACAAGCGAGAGTACCAAAACATCTATTTGTGTGTTTAGGTAAATGATGTGCTTTAATTTAACAAAGAAATTGATTGAAATTGAGATTTATTTTTGTTGTTTTTTTTTAATAGCGACACAGCAATGAAATTAAAATTATTTACTGCACGTCAAAACAGAGCTACAATTCCTTAAAATCCTGAAAATGCCTATAATGTCAGCAGACAATGCGAGCTTTGATAAAATAACTGTGTATGGCTCTATCTACTTCAGCTTGTTGATTGTCGATACCGATTGCTAATATGACCGACGCCCTATGAAGAGGCCGTATGGGGAAAGTGGACGATACAGAAAGCTTCCCATTCAAATGGCACATAGTGTATAATACTGATAGGTGATTATAACGTACACTGGAAATTTAAGTCTTGTAAAATTTAGAATTGAAATGTTGCTTTCTTATTTACACTACTTAATTTATTTTCTAAAATTAGACGATAGTAGTTTAGTTCTCAAAGATTATATGTTATAGTGTATTCATTATATACTTTATTCGTAAAAACTTATAATATTATATATTGTAATAAAATTACTTGCTAACTTTGTTTACACTCTGGCAGTGTTTACTTACATGGTCTGACACATTAAAGCAAAAACATAACTATCAATATCGCAAAAAATATTGCATCAAGATGTGATCACATGTACACTCAATTAATTGGCATAATCCAATGGATATTTTTAGGAGCTAACTTGTTGATATGAGTGAAGTTATATGCTTATTTAATTCTTAATTTGATCACCGGGATTCAAAAGGTAACACAAATAATTATCTTGTTATACAGCAAGAATGTAATAATCTGGAATATAAAATGTCTTCTTAGCGGAGAATATTTCACGATGCCATTAACTAAGAGAATATCGGCATCATAAAATAAATTATTCAAGATGGGTTACAGACGTTTATTTAATTTATGATTTCGTTAAATGTTTAATACGTGCTCTACATTTTAACAAATTGGCTCATATTTCACATTATGTGCTCCTCATTCTTTCTTCGAGTTCGGATTGTCATATTATATAGTAAGATTTACAAATTGTAACTGATAATTGATGAAAGATCTAGTGATGAACACGAGTAATTGGTTTTTCGGTTAATTTGCTTACTCGATCAGTTCACCGATTATCGGTCACAGAAATAAAAAAAAATATAATGTAAGAAAAAATATTATAAATCGTACTGGAATTGCGATTTAAGATGTAGTTTTAAAAGGTACAAATAAAATTAACAGCTTCATCTCCAATTATTTTTAAAAGAAACCGCAATGTCTTTAAATGTTTTCAATTTGCATGAGAAAGTGGTCAACTTGTTATAATTCCTTACAGATTACCAACAGTCATTTTTTTATTTTTACACGACTTTTAATCGGTTATCAATCGATATCGTTTATTAATCGCCCTGCCGGTTTCTCATGTGGTCGACGTCTCCTGAAGAGTATACCTTTTAAGTTGTCGGGTATAGTGCAAGATACAGAAAGCATCCTGTTCTAGAGTCACTCCTGTTTAAGTTATATGTTCAGTATACAGCTCCGTTACATTAGACCTCGGTGTAATGGTTCATTGTGTATTGAACCGCTTGAAAGAGTTTCATGAAACTTGAGCCAAATTGTTACTCTATTAAAACAATGTTGGGAACCCACATCTCAACTTAAGATTTCCGCTTAAATGATATCCAGGAAACTTTGATCAAATGTTGAAGTCATCGAGACAACGTGCAGGTCTCACATTTCAAGCCTACCACTTTTAGGTCTAAGTCACATTTAAGGTCAAAGAGTTATGCCATAGAAGTCCTGTCCGCTCCATATCTCCCAACACCTTGCAGGATATTTGTAAAAGATTGGTAAGATGTTTATCTCACCAAGAAAACGTGCAAAACTAACATTCTACTGGCACTGAACTGTTGCACTACTTTTTATAAAACATGTTACTGAAAAAATGTTCGCTCTCCATCTCTCGAACCTCTGGAAGGATGTTCATAAAACTTTAGTCAACTATTTATTCATTTATACAATTTTCAGAACCTTTATTTCAGAAACATCATTTTTACTTAAGAGTAGGTAGGTTAGACGGAACAACTTTTCCAAAGAAGCTTAGCACAACACAATAATCTGAACTTTACGGACATGCGTTTATGATTTGAACTTATTTGTTATTATGCCAGGCAAACTAACACAAATGATGCCGATACAATGCAAGAGATATCAATCTTTTAGAATAACGCAATGTACTATTTTGAATCTTCTGAAAGATATTTGAGTTTTGCACTTTGCATTGACTGATATGGAGAAGACCAAAATAAATTAAGAAAAAACAAAACACATAAAATCATTCAACTATTCAAAACCTTAACAGAACGAGGCTTAAGATAACAATGAAGAGACAAACTGCCGTTAAGATAACTTTGATATCTACAAAAATATTGTTATTTTTTCTGTACAAGAAATTACAAGTAAAGCGTGATAAAATTTCCTTTGTCGTTTTGATTTCAGAACTTCTCAATCTATACTTCAAAGAAAACTCTCCATTCAATATTTGTCGAGATCAGATTGGTGCCCAGTAATTGTTGTTTATATTACAACGAAAAATCATCGTTACATTTGAATAGATAATTGCAAATTGGTTCTATATTAACTTAATTGAATTGTCTCTGTCGGTAATGAAATCCAAGAATCAAAAATATCAGACAAAAATGAAATTATTTATCAAAAATTCTTCTTTAATAAATGTCAAATGTCTACAGGGAAGTTAAACCGAATTATCTTTTCATTTAGGCAGATATTTGGGAAGTCATTTCTACTAAAATTTCTGCAATTAGGTTGAGTACCTCCACGGAACAAATGTAAGCTTTCTCAAGATATATCCATGTATATAATTGAAACATTTGTTTAATTTTTTTTTGCTCATATTTTATTTAACCACGTATCTTTACATTCAAGATAGTAAACATTTATTACTTTCATGTCTAAGAACCTCTTGTACCTAATATTAAGTTAGTCACTTGCGGAGAAATTGGTTAGTAAACTGGTTGGATACCCAGAAACACTTGTTAAGTGGACTGACAGCCGGGATATGACCTCAGCTGTTTAAACTGGCGTTAAACCCCAACCTAATATTAAAATGAAAAAAGTCTCTTGAATTTCTGATTTATTTTAAAATACAGTATATTGAACCGCAGGTAACTTTGATGCCATCTCATTAATAGCAAATAGAATGTAGCAAGGTTTTAGGTCTGCTGGACCAAGTTACTTACCTTTTTCCTTTAAAGCTATCAAAATCGCCAAGACAGTAATAGATAAACTTGAAGTAAAATGGACTTATTTTTTTAATTGTTAGATATCAAAGCCATGAGGCTGTCGTTTTTTATCATATTTGTATTATCCGTAAATTGTAGGGTCCATTTTTTGTTGTTGAAGTGTAACTATAAGATTCCTGAATGGATATATCTATGGGACTGAAAACTTTTTTCTTAACCTTTTGGATAAGAACAAGGAATTTTGTCTCGGAATGAAATGCTTTATGAACAAAGAAACTGCCATACAACACTTTAAGTAGTGGGTATTTTTTGGTAACAATAAAAGGCAACTGAACTCTCCGTTTCTTGATTTGTTCTAGCCATCCTACCGACCATTTCCATTTATGTAAAAGTTGGCATTTTCTTACTGAGAATGGTACCACTTGTCCTCAGGAACTCTGGTTTGGTAATCTGCCCGCCCAGTATTTATTTGACTGTTATTGGGCGTTAGAATCAATTAAAAACAACAACAGGTATTCGTTTTTGTCGCTTTAGCAAAAACAAATCATAACGAAGAGAAATCATTTTCAAAACTTTTTGTGCCTCATCTAAGCTTTCATTGTTATTACACTTTAAACGACACTTCAGATTAGCAACATCTATTGCTTGATCATCATATCTGAAGAATATATAGGCAAAAGCGACAACGTATAAACTTAGTAAAGAAATAGAAATGCTCTCCGGATCCCAAGTTTGATGAAGTAGTTGAATGATGACTTACAGTTTTAGATAGAACTGGCAAAAATAACATCACAATACTGACTGACTACTACAACCCAAAAGTTATGTAACAAGAATTTATGTTACGTTTGTGAAATTAAATTAAAATATTAAGGTTTTCGCATTTTGATACTTAAGCAGAGAAAAATAAAATTCTCCAAAATGTCACAAAGGAGTGAAGATTAAGATATTATTATTTGATATTGACAATCTGAATGAAAGAAAAGAATATAGGAAATATAAGATTTGCTTCCAATTAAGAATACATGTTCACTTTTAAAATGCGACACCATTTCTCAAGGGCAGGTAATCCTCAAATTTATTTTTGCAATGTTATGTGCCCTTTTCATCTTAAAACTTCTTGGTTAACCTTTTTGTTAATGTACATTTCTCAAAAAGTGTCAAAGATATTCCCTCAAAACTTGGAATACTTGCTCACCTGCAAGACCCCTACATAGATTGTTGGTACCCATGTTCCTGGGGTCAAAATTAGCCCCACCCCATGGATCACTTGATTTTATGTATTCTCATATATAGGAAAAATACATCTTAAGCGTAGATATGTACTATTTACTTTCATGGGATAGGTAAGCACTTTGCACCCCCCATCTGCATAGAGACCCCTTACCCCCCTCCGCGTTACCAACCACGATTTTAGTTTCATATATATATATTTTTTAAATGTGAAGGTATGTAGGTACCTGACTAACCCCCATCAGACCCTCCCTCATCCCAAATAATTCTTTTTTTTCTTGCATGAGTAACCCACCCCCTCCCCCTAGCATAGAACTAAACTACATTTACATAGGATGGGTAGGTACTCCCCCCTGCGTGGACCCCATCCTATGATTTTTTTAATACGTAGGTACTTGATTCCCCATTCCACCTCATCCCCCCACCCGTCACCAGACCCCTCCCCCTCCCATAAACAACCTCGAATGAGTAACTCCCCCACACCCCGCAAAAAAATATCTTACATGACTAGGTACTTGCCCTCTACGTTCAAGCTTTGGCAGTAGAATGTTGACACAGTACCGAAAAGTCATCCTCTGTTCAGTGGGAGGAAAAAAAAAGTATATTATGTCAGTTATTCCCATTTGGGCTCCTCCTGACAGATGAATCATTATAACTGTAGCAGTAAAAGATAATTTATCATCGATCACATAAAAAAAGAAAGATCTGGCAATCATATTCATTGTTATTTTATGTTTTGTACGTTTAATGTCAAGAAGCAACCCTGCATACCCCCTCCCCCTGCCCCAAAAGAAAGACAAATATTTTAAAAAATGTTTTTCTTACCTAGAGTTTGTTTGGCAATATTGTCCGCTTCAGGAAACTTTAGTACGTGAGCAGATTTGAATTGGAACATTTGTTCTATATATACCGATGATTCAGTTCAAACAAAGTGGTAATTGATTTGATGCTGTGTTTTTTCAATAACACTCAAAATATGTTGAGACAATTTAAACACTCCTCCATTATAATTTGATTTTCTTATCTTTCTATTATTTGATATCTGAGCTTCCTCTTACGTTTTCAATTCAGGCATTAAATAACTTTTCTCAAAGTTGACTTAATACTGCCCAGTTGTCACGTTGTGTTCAAGCAGGTTATTCCCATTTGGTTTCTTATTGGCAGATGAGTCACCAGAATGTGTATTAAAATAATGAATCATCGATCACAAATGAATAAATAGAGACAACAGAAGCAGTCAATTTGATTAATGATTTATATTATTTAATAGTGAAGAAGTCTCCACGTGTTGCAGTGCCGCTTTTCAGTTTGGCAACATAATAATGTCATACTTTCTAAGTAAAATAATGTCTAAAATTATAGATACATGCAACTACAGAGGGAGACATAGAGAAAAACACACTTGATCTATATCACTCTTCTGATTATAAAAGTGTCATGCATACTCGACTCGTATTTATACATATTGTGAAAAAAATAAAATCCTGTATTTAAAACACAAGGGAAACTAGTATACTGTTCACCAAAATATAAGGGATATTATGTTATTTTGTTATGATATGGGAAATCTACCCTTCATGGGCAATCATCATGTCTATTTTCACAATGGTCGTTCAGGTGTAGGTAGCGTAGTCACTTAGTATAGAAATCTCTTTTAAATTTGTGCAGCACGTGCAACTTTAAGACATGAGGGGTAGCACGCGGATTTCAACATTGACCGAAATCATTGTAATTGTGACTCTAGTTAGGCAAAACTTTTAGAATATTGTGTTGTGTAAATGTCGAACACAAATTCATAATCAAATTTGCAACTGGAATTATGAGACGTCTTACATGACTAGGTACTTGCCCTCCCCCTCTCATTTTTTTTTCACTTGAGACTTTTGCTTGACTTAGTTATGATTTGCAACTTTAAGACATGAGGGGTAGCACGCGGATTTATCACTTACTAACTTATCACCTATTGAGCATGTGTGGGACAGTCTTGGCACATGTGTTCGAAGAAGTGATCCTCCACTTAGAACGTTACGTGGGCTTGGTGCGGCGTTGCAGGAAGAGTGGGACAGAATCCTTCAGCACACCATCAGTCGTCTTATTAGGAGTATTAGACTCTTTTCATAGCTTTTTGCGACAACAGAGGTAGTAAATCTCGTTACTGAGGGAGTGTGAAAATGATGACGTTAACGTAATGACTTTGGACGCTTTTTAAAGTACCTAAAATGTCATGAAGAAGTTAAATGTTCGATTAAAATGTGTGAATAAATTTGTTTAGTTGATTTAGCAAACATCAAAAGGTAAGGGTTTTCTTAATAACTCGGAATAACAATATTACCTACATTATCGCCTACTTTTTTATAACAGTGTATATGCAAATGTTGTCCGTGTTTAAATCTGCTTGTCACAAAAAATCAAGCTAATAAGCTATTTAAATCTTCACATCACATGGTTTCTGTTAAAATCATAAAAGAAAACAAATAATCCTTGCTTCACGTTATGATTCGTGCATTAATACATTTCATTGTTTACCTTCCAAATGATCGAAAAAGCTTTAAGACATAGTTTTTATAGGATATAATTATAACAAACAATGAATGTTTCATAGATTTTTTTCAGCAAAATCTTGAAATTTGACAGTTATTGTAAATAGCATGTAAAAACGAGTATTGAATTTCCCAACTTTTAGAACAAAAACAACAAATTGAATCAATTATGAATTTTAAGACTGATGTAACTTAATGAAAATTTCAGGAATTTCAAAAAAGAATAGATTGAAACAAAGCCGTCAGATATAACGATACGTATCCTAATACCACAAAATATCAGCAGCATCATAATCGGCGTAGCTTCTAGAAAGATCGATAGGCACAGGCCTACAAAACATTTCTAAATCAAAAACAGTATAGGCCTAGCTTCTGTAAGGCTTTAAATGCAGAGTCCATCACATTATTTCTAAAAAATCAAAACCAACATAGGCCTAGCTTCTAAAAGGCTCGATATCCACTTACCTACATAACGTTTATGAATCAAAACCAGCATATGCCTAGCTTCTATAAGGCTCGATACGCCTATTAAACATTTCTACACCAAAACAAGCATTGTTTTAGGCCTAGCTTCTACAAGACTTGATAGGTCACAGGGTTAGACCGAGATGAGACAGACGGTCAAACAGCTCATAATTGTCATAAGAACACAGCTAACAACTCACTACAATATTAACAAATTTATTTACAAGGAATGATTATAAATAAAGTAAGATGAAATGTGAAAATAATTATTATTTATAAAATAAGATGAAATGAACACAAAAAAAATGGAAAAAGAAAATGTAAAAAATAGACGTATCTCTAAAGTTCAAACGTGCGTCATTCTCCTTCAGAATAATCTGAGGCTTCAGAATTCTCACATAATTTGGATGCTTAACCCCATCTCAAGTCCATGGCGGTGATCTGTGCTTGTCTACAGATGGAATACGCGCCCAGGGCCCTGGGATCTAGACATGCGGTCGCCGAAACACCCGGCGACAAATCGTTATCGTCCCACTATATGGGTCATGTTCATCTGGTAAAGAAGCTAAAATATATAACACTATGATATTTATAATAAGAGGGAATAAATTAGTAAACTTAAGATGACCAAACCTTTGACGTGTTTCACACACACACACACACACACACACACACACACACGCACGCACACAGAATTCTGTTGATTTATCAAATTAATATCAACGTTTAACATTTTAGCGAAACAGAGTCGCCTGCTTATTTTTTTACATATGTTTTCTAAACCAAAAGCAGCCAAGGCCTTATTACTATTAAGCTCGATAGGCACATGCCTACACAACCTTTCTTAGCCAAAATTAGCATAGGCCTAGCTTCAGTAAAGCTCGATAAGCACAGGCCTACTCATTATTTCTAAACCAAAACCAGCACCTGTCTAGCTTTTATAAATTTCGATAGTCACACGTCACCACAACATTTCTCATCCAGAATCACCATTGGCGTAGCTTCTATAGGCCTTAAAGTTCTGGGTCTACACCACATTTCTAAAATTGTAAAATACAACACACCCTATTCGCAAGAAAATCTAAAGGTTTAAGAATACAACGTTTTTACTCTTTTATGAACATTTTAGCTTCATATCGATACCAGCATATTCTATTTAACATTTAAAATATATACAATACAACATACAACATATTCTCGAGTGGCATGTCGTCTCCCTGCCATAAATGGTATACCTTCAATTCCACGAAAGTGATTTACAAACCTGATAAGTATTTCTGTAGTTTTTATCAGATTCTTACGAGTCAGTTTCTATCTATTCGATCGTGTCTTGATGTCTGTGAAGTCTCATTCTCCTCCTTTTCTACGAGGAATATTTCTTAACAAAATTTAAGGAGCTGTGGACATTTTTAGATTAATTTCTTGTTATGTGTCTACAAACTATCAACGACATTTTAGCAGACACCGACAAAATTAGTTCTATATCAGCCTAATTGAATTGTCTGATTTGACTGTAAACAATAGAAATCATTAATATCTGCCAACAACGAAATTATCTATCAAATATACTGCCATTTTAAATGTCAAGGGTTTGTTTCATGATGGCAACATAGTTCTTGTATTAATCAGACAATCACGTATGCTTGTTATCTCAAGCTGGGTACTGAAATTAGTGTTGAGACCTTGTATGAACAAAAACATTATCTGAATACACAGTTAAAGAGGCTGTACACCAGATTTGACAAAACAATTTTTTTCCCCCATAAATTATATATTTAGATGCCGTGAGATTATAACAACATAATATTTTACTTCAAAACTGATTATAAAAGTCAGAATAGAATAAAAAAAAATATTTTCGCTCCAGCCTGATTTAAACTCTGGACGCTCATGTTAACAAAATATTTCCACCGCTTTTACTGTCACCACCATCGCCACATCTGATATTACTGATATTTACTTTAAATCTTATACGATATAGTTATACCATCGCGTTACGGTATAGCACTTTGAAAGGGAAAAAATCAATTTATAATGTAATTATTTGACTTATTTTTGTCAGTAAGTTATTTTTTAAGCATTAGTCATAAATATTACAAGAAATTTATAATACAAGAAAACTTTCTTTTTTGTCATCTGGAGCACAGCCCCTTTAAGCACGAAATTCAGAATATCAATTTTCTGTATTTCGAAACATGTTAGGAAAGCCCTGTCGGTCGTTTTTTATCGGTTTACCAATTACATGCTGGCTATTCTTAACATGCTTAATTTTCGAGAAAACTGTAAAATGTCATTTAAGTAAATAAAGTTGACAAAAAACAACAAAAGCCTTACGACAATATTAATTTACAACGCAATATGCAATATTGGTATTTTTCAAGCTGTTTTAGTGAAATCTTCTGTGAGGGAAATATATTGATGCTGCTAAATACAGCTTTGCATGACACACAGAAATACTATGTGAGGCTAGGTTTAGGCTTGGCTTGGTTCAGGCGTGGTTTACGTTATTGCCCTAAAGAATGGTTTTATATCACACTTGTAATTTTAATTTGAATATGATAAAAAAGATTTAGAAAAGTCTTCACAACCAGATTTATGAGTAAATGTATTTTCAAGTTCGGAAGATAATCTTCGTGTATTGCAGGATAAGTAACTTAAATAATTAGTTACAAAGTATGTAGCTTCTTGGCTAGGTATACGGCCTCGTATAGCTTGGTCCAATTGATATAACCAGAGCCGATATGCGAGGGTTTCTATCAGTTTGAACAAGTACAAGATGTCTTAAACCCAGCGAAGTATCTATATGTAACGGATTTATAATACCGCAGATTATTTTAAAAAACAAAATCTGGTCTATTTCCTACATAAGATATGGCAATTTTCTTTTATTCGCGTACTCCCCTAATGTGCCATCTGACGTCTTTTTTGTCTTCTTCCGTGACATTTCCGGAATAAACCGAACGTGTTTATGTTTATCACAAACAATTTGTTTTTTATTTTGATACAGTTATACATATTTCCGAATTTAATAGCCAATTATTCTATTCAGATTCATTTAATCGTCTAAAAACAACAACAACAACAATAAATCTATACTTTGTTATCTTTTGTTAAAACTTTAGTAACGTCATATTGTTTTCACCGATGGAATCATGAACGTGACTATACAATGATAAATGACAATGACGTCTTAAAGATTTTACAAAAGATAGCAATGTATAATATTGTTGTTTTTTTATAGAAATAATTAAATCTGAAATGAACATTGTCGGAACGATTTCGAATTATCCGCATTTTAATAAAAAAACAAATTGTTTGCGAACAAAATCACGTTCGGTTTATTCCGGAAATATCACGGAAGAAGACCAACGAAATAGGTCAGTGGGGCACAGTATGGGATTAAATTAATAAAAGAAAATGGTCATAGTCTATGTAGAAAATAAACCTGTACGATAATATTTCAGCTATGAAATGCCAAGGTTTTAATGTCGACGCAGTGCTGTGCTTGGCATTTGGGTGTCTTTCGACCATAAACCCTTAGGCCACACCAAATTAATATCTTGTTCTTCGGATTTTTTTGAGAAAAATATGGGGCGAGCGAGCGAAAAAAAAATTGTTTCATCTCTTCGAAATTGATGCGGGAAATCCGACGAACACGAGATCATTCTGGTGTGGCCTTATAATGAACAATAAGAAATGAATATTTTTAAATTTAATAATTGTTTTTTCACCAAAAATATTTCATTCTTGTGAAGGATACACTAACACGTTCGACACCGTGTTCAAATATACTAGACCTTAATCACTTTTCCAACTAATTTCTAAATTTCATCTTTAACGTAAAACAACATTAGTGTTTCTTGCAAAAAAAGAATCGGACGAAACTGTATATTATCACCTATAAACAGCAACCAGTCTATAAGAAATATGGTCATACTTTAATCACAGAAACAAATGTAGAAGCAAAGTAAGTGAGGAAAGATGGTGATATCCAAGGTAATACCTTTTTCTAAGAAAAATGTTATCACTATTGCGTTAGTGAATGCTCTCTCTACAAAAAGTAATTCTGTCAAATTAGATAAGGTTAAGGGAAAGATCATCTTGATTTAACAAACATATCGTTACAGTTATCACTGGTGTGAAATAACGAGCAAGCGTCTTTATTAGGTTTTAAATGCTTTGCAACTAATGGTATTATAAGACCTACAAAAGCTAATGCATAGGTTTAGGTTTGATAAGTAATGACGTCATACCAGCAGTGAAAAAAAAAATAAAGAAAACACGGTTGTGTTTTATTTAATTGTATAAATGTTTGTTTATAATCGGCATTTCCTTCTTTATATATTAAAATGGATGTGGCGTGTCTATTTATAAATCGTAATTTGATTTTACAAATTTATTGTACTGAATGAAATTGAATTGATTTAAATATAATTTTTCGTAACTGCGTGCAAATATTTTATGCACAATCACCGTACAGAAGTTTTGTTTGCGAAAAAAAAAGAATTACCAGGCACTTAGCTAACAAATTCAACGTACATAGTTTACCTGTGCAATACCGAACATCGACAAATATCTTTTTAAAAGAGTCTTTTTATTTCAAAAATAAAACGAGTAGGAGAACATGCGTTAATGCTTACAAAACCTTAATAAAAGTTACACTGATTATGTAAAACATGTCTATCTAGTACCGTAGCGAAACATAGATAATGTGTACCCTCTTACAAAATTCGAGAAAGCATTGATGCTTTCGTTAATCATCCATTTCATCGCTGAGTTTTCTCTCCCATCGCGAAAATTCCGATACTGGTTTGGACGGATCATATAAAATATTTCTCAGAATCTCTTTCTAGAAGATTATCTGAAAATGGCTCTTAAGGAGATGACTTGGATTTTGCTTGGTTTATTTATTCAGTACCAACTCTTGGTAAGATGTTTTTTGCAACATTTTTTCTTATAAATATGCCATACTCATTTCAATAAATTCTAATTACTAAAGCCTGAAACATTCTGTGATTTAATATTAAAGACTGGCAACGAACAATTAAACTATGGTTGCAGGGGAAAAACAAGCTTTGTTTCTTTCATTTTTTTATTTGTTTGTTTTTTATTTGTATTTTTTTAGAGTTGTTCATATATTTCCTGTGTCATGGGCTGTGCCCCTTTTTTTATACGCTATAATATTCTTCAAATTAAAACTGAAGTGACAGTGTTTCGTCTTTTTACATTTGGACTTTCTTCAAGAAAAGCTATGTTCATTTTTTTTTCGAACTAAGATAAAAACTCGAACATTTCTAGACACATTCCTACATTAATGCATAAAAAAATATTCACTCCACTACATTTGATTATTTACTTAAGCAAACTGAACTTCCTTTAAAAAAACTATTGAAACGGCTTGATAAAAAATTTAAATTAGTTTTGTGTCCGAAATAATACTATAATCACAACGAATGTTCTGAAATCATGTGAATTGGAAGTTGCAGAGATTTATTTTACTTCTTAGATATATGAACATGTTGTCGAAATAAATGAAATACAAACACAGAGTAAGCTTTCGACTTGTGTCTTCTTCAGAAATTTGCAATTACATAAACGGGAGTGAGCAACTTTAACTTTTTAAACATTTAAAGACATCGTTAAAACTTGCTTTACAAATAACAAAAATGTTGCCAGAGTGCTAACAGAAAATTATTATCATTGTCCTTTGGCATTCATTGAAATATATCCATCTAACACATGTTATGTTTTTCAAACTGTCTTAGATAGAAAGAGCAAACCCGATTTGTAAAGTAAACAGGCAAACATTCAATAACACGGCCTCAAGTGAGAGAAAAACTGCAATTTTAACGCAAAAGTAAATTTTGTGACATCTAATTCTATATATATTGCCCACGGAATATTCTTTGCAAACAGTATGCAGTCGAAGGTTATTTAGTCAATAAACGTTATAGTGTCTTGGAATTTCTTTAATATATATTTTCTTACTGAAGTATAATTTTTACTATTTTCTACTGTAGGCGATTATCCTTGGCTGGACTTTTGAAACTTTTTCTAGATCTATATATTAAATATCATGCAACGTCATAACTTTTTGCTCCTAAACTTAATGTTTAGACGTCTCTAATGTGAAACCGCAACATTTATAAAAAAAAACGAAAAGGAATTTACATCGTAAAACAGTAACACAGTAATGACTGTCAAAAGTTAGTCTGCGGATATTTTTTATTGGTCACGTAAGTGTATAGATAAAAATGTTTCTATGAGATTAGATAGACCGTCGTATTCATCCTGAATCAAGCAAGTATTTTATTATAACATATTTTTGTCATTATGACTGTAGCCGCCAAATTAAAAACTTGTTTTCCGTAGGGGTCATTAATGTTTCGCAGCCAATGACACACTGCATTCCTCAAGGGGTAAGCTCCGAAAATAAAAATATTTGCTTGTAAGAAATAATTAGTTCTTGGATACAGCGTGATTCCCGCAATGTAGGGCGTTAGAAAACAGCTTTCATATAATTATACAACATTGTGTTTAATTAAACATAAAAGCAACTCTGTCCATTTTCATCAACTTCAACTTCAATGTTTATTTGCAAATCGGCAGTTCTCTGATTTTTGCAATACACTACATGTGGCAAACATATATTTTTTTTCAAATTGTACTAAAAGTGTAATCATATAAATCAACATATAAACATAATTTCATACATTACTTTAAGTACGAACATATTAAACATAGTTTATCAAAAGTCATGCAGTAATTGTAAAATTGATTTTAAATTTTTTAGGCTGAAACAATTCTGACATTTTACATTATTTTTGTATAAAAATCAGATAATCAAAGAAGTTGTGAAGCCATTTGTATTACAAGTGAAGACAAGGTGATGAAACTAACAAACATTGTCCGCTCTAAATGTACGAGTATTTAAATCTTAATATGAATAAAAGTGTGTATACTTATGCAATGTTTGTAATGTCGTCCAAAATAAAGATTTGTTTTAAAAAAGCATAGAAAGAAAAAAGAAAGAAAATACACAAGTTTTAACCTGTATATTTTGTATTGATTTGAAAACAAGTTCTCTCAATAGGTTTCTGGAATTTTGAATGCGCATGGGAATTTCACCTCTAGTGAGATTCGAACCTACAATCTACGGACCGAAAGTCTAACTCTTATCTCTGGAGCACTTCTCCAAATGAGCATATTTATTACAGCTAGTATGTTTTTCCATGCTAAGAAATGGACAATATCATGTGCAAACAGTCAAGATATGTTAACTTGAATAAGGTTGTTTTATTTTTTATGATATTATGTGTTAGATTAACTGTACATAGATTTAATAATGCTCTGACATATATATTTTAGTACAGTCCCTGGGATTAGTAACCCATGTTAGCAAATTTGCTATTTTTTTTATTTAAGTGAGCTGTATATATTTATGCAAAAGCTGTCTTGCTGTTTCGAGAATTATGGCATGAAAGTCCTTTCTTTTTTTTCAAAAGGCTAAGTAAAATGTTGGCTTCTGAGAACAGGAGTTCTGAACGATAAATTTATCACTATTTTTCTTAGTTTCAGTACTCGATTTAAAGGATTATAAGAATAACGTTACATATTTTAAATACTATTTTGAGAAATAATAATTAAGTCAAGCCAATAGAGTTTCAACAGAATGTAATTTATTTTAAAGTTGACTACATTAAGTTAACCTATTTGCACTTGGTTCCTCTAGAGTGCTCAGGTGGCGTGGTGGGAAGAACTAGGGCAAAACAATAATTATATTTCTAACACTATTGTCAGCGGGACTAAGTGCCTTTTTATATCCAAATAACCATATTTTACAGTAAAAATGTCTCCGTCAGAGGTAACATTGTACTGTTTTATGAACCACTGTCCAAAAAAAAGGTAAAAAAAAGCAGTGGCCTGCCTGTTGATTTTGTTGATAGTAACAGATGTATATGTTTTATTATCGTAAACACAAAAAATAGAAACACATTTGGTAGTCTAACCAGTGTTGAAAAAAGTCCCAACACGATGGTTAAATCGTTCTCTGTATATACTTTTGCTAATATGATATGGTTTGATTCGCTTTTCCCATAGAAACATGTAAAAATTATTCACCGTTTTTGTCTTGTTTCGTTTTTTACACTTAAAATAATAACTAAATTATTAATATTCATCGGGGTTTAGATATCACTTTTTTCAGGAAATGACATATCCCAATTTCATATTATAATATTTTCAAAAATTCACAAAATAATATTCAGTATATATCTTATGATTCATGTGAATATTTGAACCAGTAGCGTATGCAGTCAATTGAAACGAATACTACCATTGAAAAAAAGAATTGCATGAATCAATAAATCTTGCCAAACGTTGGTACTAAATTGATTAAACAAATACAGGAGACATTTTCCATTTGTGTGTATTTTACCGCAAATACATACAAATTCTGCAAAACAAAAAAATGTTCTGGTGTATGAGACTACCAACTTCAAACGGTATTGCAATTTCTTTTTTCTAACCAATTATAATAATGTTTTTATTTTGTTTTTACCCAACACCGAAACAAATAAATAATGCTAAGCTGTACCTTTACTTTCTGTTACACACTAAACACCGTTTTGATATATCTCTTGCTTTTTTAGTGTGACATAAACCATGATGAATGTCAAACTAACTTTCCCAGTACAACTGATCAAGCTAATTCAATAGAAGCTATACAAATCGAAGCTGCCAGAATATTAACTGGAGCCACTAATCTTTGTGAAAAAATTATGTGTTCGAAGAAACCACCACCAATAGACTTTATTTCATAAAATGTCACACAACTTGACTCCATTATGCCTTACATCTTTAGTACCTCAACTAAAGCACGAAAGGTCAACATATTCCCTTCGTAATAGGACACTATATACAAATATACCATGTAAAACTACCTTACATTATGACTCCTTCTTACCACCCGCAGTCCGTAACTACATCGCGCTGCCCGAGGAAGTTAAAAATAGTGCAAGTCTTACTGCATTCAAATCAAAACTAAGTGGTAACAACCATTTACCGCCTATATTTTACAGTGCTGGAAAAAGAACATAACAGATACAACACTGTCGTCTGCGACTTGACTGTAGACCTTTAAATGAATTTCTTTATAGAAGAAACATTTCAAATACTTATTTCTGTGCGTGTGGTGAAATCGAATCAGTTTCCCATTACTTGCTAAGATGCACAAATTACGAAACTCAGCGACGACAATATCTTTCGAATCTCCCCTGTCCGAAACCTGTGCACAAATTGTTAACAGGCTACGGACATCTTAATTCAGAGCTAACACCTATTATTTTTTACAGGTCCAAAAATATACTGAGGTAACAAAGAGATTTGAACTAAGTTAAAGAACGGCTGAGACTCTCATCAAACTTCACATCACTTTCTTTACTGTTATCCACTCTTCGTTACTTTATCGTTTTATTATTACCTAGGATCAGTCTTAATGATCACTAGAACCAAATATTGTGCACATTTATGATATTGTAATCTTTTTCAATGGAAAAGAAGTGCTACTAACACTTTTTCTCTAATCCTGTCACGATGAATTCTTTTTTTTTCTGTAATATATCAATGTGCTGATAGTGAATAAATATTGTTTAAACCAAGGGAAAAAAAGTAAAAAAAAAAAAAACTCAAATGCAAAGCAATAACTATAAGTCTTACGAATTAGTAATATCTAAATTCCAATTTTTCATGCCGCAATTTATGAAGAAAATACTACGCTTTTTTTGCTTTTTTCTATTTAAAATACTGTTTTTCAAAATTTCATTAAGTAAATAAAATCCTATTTAGAAGTCACTACAAATACGATTGACCTCGCCCAGAAGTACATGTATATAAATATACAGTGGAGCTTAGTTGTAATGAACACGGTTATAACGAAGAAAGGGTTAAAAGTCTATTTTCTGAAGTCCGGTGAAACATATTTTTACACAAATCTGCTCGGAATTTACTTTTGACAGAACAATAAAAAGACGACAAGTAATTGCCGCCAGTCAATTACCGCTATCGATTATGCATAGAAATGATTGCTTGATTTGCAATCACATATTACCTGTGAAAAGTTTGAAAATTTGCTAAAAAGGTGCTACAATTATTAGAATATAAAATTTCCAATGAAAATTGACTTGAGCAGACACTTTCTAATGTTGTGTTGTGTTGTTACTCTCACATACAGATTTTATTAACTTATATTGAATAAAAATGGATAGAGGTTTAAAACGTAAAGCTATTACTTTCGAGACTAAATTTGAAATACTTACTGATGATCAGACAGGTTAAAAGAAAAAAGGATATCGCGGAAAAATTTGGAAATACCGCTTAAAACTTAATCAACAATTTAAAAAAAAACGAGAAAAAAAAATCGTGTTTCATACCAGGATTCCTCGCTCTCGCCTTGTAGAAAGAGGCAACGTTCTGGAAATTATGAGGACATAGAGAAGCCCTTTTTACTTGGTTTAAGGGAGCTCAGGCTGAAACTTTACCTTAATCTGGACAGATATTATTTGGCAAATGTTCCGACATTGCAAACAAAAAATTTCTAAAAAAAAGTAAACCTCTGGTCTAGAAAATATTTCTTATTTCTTTTTACCTAGACTCAAATATTCTGAACAGTTTTCATTTGTATTTGTATTTAATATTTGGAAAATTACCTTCTTATATATGTATATTTGCGATTTATAGAAATATCTGATATTTCTTAATAAAAGTAAACTTTTTTCTTGTTGCAGTTTTTTTTGTGTGATGAGAACAGTACCTGCCAAAACAGGCATAATCGTCTTTAACAAGCATTCTCATTCTTAATCGAATACCGAAAGAATAATAACTTGGGGCAAATTTTAAATCCAACGTCTTTTCTAGTCCTAGTGGAAATTCATCAGTTAATAAAGTGAACGATATTAAACGTTGTGACCATTCTCAGGAGAAATCATCTGTTTAATTGCTTTATCAATTTTGACATTAAACGCCACTTGATTCTCATTGAAGAGTCATATACCGATGATTAACAATTTCGCAAGATCTATAGTTCTTTTCCTTTTGAATTTAATTTCCCACACAACTCCCAGCAGGATTTTTGTATGTTGTTTTTGTTTCATTTTTCTTGATAAATTCTACCTTCAAAGAAACGAAAAGATTTTATTTTATGAAAAACTATAAAAAATATTATCAAATGTATAAGTATTATCATTATATTTTGATCAGTATAAGCCATAAATGTCGACAAAGATTGATTGTTTTTCAGCTCCATGTGATATTTAGTGTTGCTTCAAAGTTACGTAGATTGTATTTAGGTTATCTCGTTGTACCATTTCAGCATGATATATGTATACATGTTGTAAAGGTCTAATTTATAATGAAGGCTGTAGCAGTTATCCATACTAAACTCATAACGTTACAACGCAAAATCAAATTTGCAGTTATGTTATGTTACCGTATGTATTTCATTTTTATCTCCTGATCAAAAGGCAGACCAAATTTAATGAATGATATACAAGAGACGTTCACAGCACTAAATGTGTAAGACCAAGTCTGCACTGCCAAGTTACTATACTGTAGGTGTTTAAGTTAGGCGCCAAATGTAACAGGTGGTGAAAAATCGTGGTTCAACCGGGACTCGAACCCAGGGCCTTCCGCTTACAGGGCGGACACTCTACCACCTCAGCTAACAAGCCACACAGTTCGCCCTTATTGATTTATAACCTATAGACCTGTGTCCGGCTACACTGGTAGATAATTTAACCTAGCACAGTGTTCCTTACTTGACTTAGACCAAATTATGTCATCTTTTCTCTGTGGAGTACCACTACAGAGTTATCAATGGCCTTTGTTTGTTCAAGAAAAGAAAAATCCTGAGTCTTCTGACGATACCATAAATCTGAGTGCGACGGAAAAAATAAGAATTTGAAAAGTAAGGTTGAATGTATCAGACGTTATATTGAACAATTTCATGGAAAAATGTTCTGACAAGACAGTGGCCTGCCACAATCACATTTAAAATGCAAAGCTACTTAGGTTAAAAAAGATATTGAACTAGATTACCAAAACGTAACAAACGTCAATTACTCAGTTAATTCAAGCTTTTTATGGCGTATTGTTTGAATGCTATAATTAATAATAAAGAAAATGATATTTCTCGAGAGCACGCTGATAATGTCTCATAAAAGCAAAGTACAAATAATTGCTCCCCGGGATACTCAAAATATTGACAAAGAACTAATGGGAACAGGATTAATGCACCGTAACCTACATTTATATACACACTATTCTCATAAACTCCGCAAAAAGGTTAAACAAAGAGTTAATCATAAAACATGTTGTTTGTGCTAGTTCCAAAATGAGGTACATCATCAAAAAAAGGACGCCTTTAATAAATCGTTAAACAAGACGCCTCTAAAAAGTTGTAAAACAAGACACCTCTATAAGGTCGTAAAAGAAGACGCCTTTAATAAATTGTAAAGAAAACGCCTCTAATGAATCGTTAAAGGAGACGCCTCTTATAAATCGTTAAGGAAGAAGCCTCCAATAAATCGTAAAAGAAGACGCCTCAAATAAATCGATAAGGAAGACGCCTCTTATAAATTGTTAAAAAGGACGACCTTAATAAATTGTAAAAGAAGACCCCTCTAATAAATCGTTAAAGAAGACGCCTCTTAAAAATCGTTAAAAAGACGTCTTTAATAAATCGTAAATCAAGACACCTCAGATCAGTTGTAAAAGAAAACGTTTTATATAAATCGTTAAAGAAAACGACTCTTGCAAATCGTTAAAGAAGAAGCCTCTAATAAATCGATAAAGATGACGCCTCTAATAAATCGTAAAAAAGACGCCTTTAATAAATCGTAAAAGAAGACGCCTAAAATAAATTGTAAAAGAAGACGCCCCTTATAATTGTTGAAAGAAGACGCCTCATATAAATCGTAAAGAAGACGCCTCTAAAAAATCGTTAAAAAAAGACTCGTCTAATCAGTCGCAAAAGAAACGCCTCAAATAAATTGTAAAACAAGACGCCTTTGGTAAATCGTAAAGAAAACGCCTCTAACGAATCGTTAAAGAAGACGCCTCTAAAAATCGCAAAAGAGAACGCCTTTCAAAAATCGTTAAATAATACCCTTTAATAAATTGTAAAAGAAGACCCATCTAATATATCGTAAAGAAGACGACTCTAATAAATCGTAAAAGATGACGCCTCAAATAAATTGTTAGAGAAGACTTCTTTAATAAATCGTAAAAGAAGACGCATCAAATAAATTGTTAAAGAAGACTTCTTTAATAAATCGTAAAAGAAGACGCCTCAAATAAATTGTTAAAGAAGACTTCTTTAATAAATCGGAAAAGAAGACGCCTCAAATAAATTGTTAGAGAAGACTTCTTTAATAAATCGTAAGAGATGACGCCTCAAATAAATTGTTAGAGAAGACTTCTTTAATAAATCGTAAAAGAAGACGCATCAAATAAATTGTTAGAGAAGACTTCTTTAATAAATCGTAAAAGAAGACGCATCAAATAAATTGTTAAAGAAGACTTCTTTAATAAATCGTAAAAGAAGACGCATCTAATAAATCGTTAAAGAAGACACATCTAATAAATCGTAAATGAAGACGTTTCTTATAAATCGTAAATAATACGCCTCAAATAAATCGATAAAGAAGACGCCTCTGATAAATAGTAAAAGAAGACGCCTATTAAAAATTCTTTAAGAAGACGTCTCTTTGAAATCGTAAAGAATGCGCCTCTAATAAATCGTTTTAGAAACAGAGTTTTTAATCAATTACGTTACATGATCGTTACCACCAACATGTATCTTTACTAGTGAATAATACTCATCCTTCGCACGAACAAAGAACTGTTTAGATAAATGTCAGTGATAATAAATGTTGAAAATTAATACCTTTCAACTCATAAAAATCCATTTAGAAATTTTTTATCCATACTTTGCTAAATTAGGCAAAAAATACCGTTACGCAGAAACGTTATCGTAAAATGTAAAAATATCATGTTCTACTTGTAGTAATTCCTGCAAATCTTCTTTTTTATTGATTTTGAAGGATTAATATCTTACAAGATTTAATCTTCAGAATTTTTGACACAAATTTTTAAGTGTTATTTGGCTGATGTCTTCAGTCTCTATAATTTGTAACCTTTGATATGTTTATCTTTGTGCATTTTTGTTTCCAGTTCATCCTTGGCTTTAGATTGAATACAATGCGATGACGTCATGTAAACCGATTTACAAATGATATATTGCTTTTTTAATGCAAGAAAAAGAAGTTATTTGGTGTCGTATCAAACTGACAGAACAATAGAATTCCAGTGTTTATATTTCAGAACACAGTTACTAGTAGTTAGATGTGCAGAATGCAAGAAAAGTAAATGCCTGTGTTTATATGCTTATCATTTTCAGCTTTTATTAATTAAAAAAAAAAGCTTTATACTATTCATTTAAACAAAATATTGGTATTGATTATAAACACGTTTTCATCAATACAGGGTTTTTGCCAATAGTGAACTTAAAATATATGATCACTTTTGAGGGAACTAAAAATATATGAGGGGACTTAAAGTATATGATCACTTTTGAGGGAACTAAAGGATAACTGCGAGCACGTGAAAACTATTCGATTAAGGCCCATACATATACTTACATCCTTTCTCTTCAAAGACACTCTACTCTTATAAACCTTTCGAATGAAGGCGGGTAGGCTTTTATGATGAATGAGATTTAGTGGAGGAACTTATTATAACACTATTAAGAACTATCTGCAGAGGTTGTTATTGCTTTGACATAACGAACATCCTTCCCTACTAATGATATATAATTAATCTCGTGAGGCAAAATCTGTCTGACGATAAAAATGGCGAGTACTTTATTATGCTGTAATAAGGTCACACCAGCAGCCTCAAGAGATAAAAAATGCAACCGAAATGGAACGCAGATTATATAAAGTCGTTAACTAAATAGAATACAAATATGACATAATCAAGTGCCACTGTTTTGAGATTTTGTACGTCATACTCAATCTGTCATGCCACGTAATATATTCAACGTTAATATTCTTAACTAATGAGGTGTAGGAAAATCACATAGTCTTGATTTCATAAAATAAGTTTTCATACACTTGAACTTAGTTGGAAAATGTCATCAAGCATATCACTTGAACGTATAAAATTGTACTTTTTTTCAACTTTTATGTAGCATGAAGCAACGCAGTACGAAATATAATATACAAAACATTAATTTTTGTTTATTAAAGTTAATTTTTTAAGTAATATAGTACTTCAACTAAACCTACCACGTAAAAACAGGTTCTCAACTAGTGTGTAAAATGTGTTTTTTTTGTTAACATTGTTTTTTTGTTGTATCCATGTGAAAAAAAATGTATAGATATTGTCCTGATGATTCTACGTATGATTTGAATTGTATATGGCCGAAGGTTTTCATACTGATATGCCAAAAACTTTGAAGTATTAAAGCGACGGACTCACAGATGGGCCGACAATGAAAAAAAAGAGAAAATGTTTCGACATTTAGAAATTCTAGCTGTAATTGTGAAGAACATATCAAAACTTAGTTACCGATTCATTTTTTTGTTACGGAAATACATCACAATATAAAGTTTTACACACTTTTATCGATAAAAATGTTACTCCGTTAGTCACGGGGTTGTTAGTTTAGTAATAAATATCATTAATTTTGACTGAATGTGATAACTAGTGGGTTCGAGTCCTGGTAAAATCAAAACATTTTTTTCAGTTTTAATGGTGTAAAGAAATATAATATGTTGTTTTTCCCCATAGTATATTAATTCCTCCTAGAAATAAAATCAGCTAAAGTCTGTGAGTCAGTCGCTTTAAAAACTGATTTGCTTTATTTCTTGCTGTGTTCCTTACATTAAGCAATATTTTGTCACTGGACTTAAAGGAATCGCAACTTTAATTTACTTTTTGCTTTGCTTTAAAGATTATAAACCAGATAAACGGTTTATTACAATTGTTTTTTCTTATTAATTGTTTTTCTAATATAAATCTATACCAATATTGGAAAATCCCTTACATGTTATAATGCCTCCACTCATTTAAGTGTTTTTGGTAACTTGTATTTAACAACTAAAATACTGACACTATTTTAAGAAGTTGTCACTCATGTCTGAATATTGTAGGTTAAAGGTACTTTTTTTATTTCACTTGAAACGAATAAGGATGACATTAAGGCATAAAAGTTGTGCCAGTTTTCATTCTATTCTAGTTCTGTTACATTTGATCGGAAAAGAAAATTTGTCTCCTTCAATGACAAATTATATTTTGCAATGAGAGGCTGGGAATAGACAGGTGATAATTCCCAGTCATTCTGTTCTCACAGAAATTTTAGCTATCGTGCAAAAACTATAGTGGTCGGAAAATCAAACGTTCCCCTTGTATAGTACAGCCTTGTACGTGATCACAATTTTTCAGTACCGATAATCACTTACTAATAAACTGTCATTAGATAAACCACGAGAAGCATTAAAAAATGCTTTTCAAGTCAACGCTCTTAATAATGAAATTAGCACATAATACCACTATCAAATATTATAGAAATTTAAATGGAGTGGGGACAGAGGTAGATGTTCGAACACAAGTTTATGTCTGTCATGTTGAGCAGGCGTATCAGAAATCAAGTCAGATTAATATTGATATTGATATTGATAACTCTATAAAGACGAACTATGCGATTTATCTCATTTTAAAGCAACAATAAAGTGACTCTTTAGTACTAAAACTTATAAAAGTGTTTCCTTTTTTCACATTATAATCAATAAGATCATAGGGCGTCCGGGGTAAATGTAATATTTGCATTAGAAAAAAAATTGTGTGTTTTGTGCACCTTCGATTTAGATATTGTCAAAATTAAGTTTTGTTTCTCCTTAAGGTACTAGTGGGAGGCGTTTTATTTCCAGGAAGGAACACTTCACTGAATGATATATAACTGTTAACCAGAAAGGTATATTTTCTTAGCCTTTCATGATCTTCATCTTCGTAAAGAGCCGCATAATTTATTAATGAACGGGCGTTTTGGTACGGCTGAATACAACAGTTACTTAACTGCTTATCTAGTTACTAACAGTATAACAATTCTAGGCATGTTATATCATGTCTTCTTGGTAAAGATGTTTTTCTGCCACGTCGATAAGACTCTTAAGGTTTTGTTATTCTAATGCCGTGTATTTATATCAGTAATTGAATAACAAGTCTAGAATAATTCATCTTCAGTAAGACTTGTCTTACAGTGACATCTTTATAAAGCAACAAATTTTAAGAATAACACAATAATAACTGTGCATGACGTTTATTCTTCTTGACTGCTCTTAAAAGACTTTCTCTACCAGGAAGTATAGAACGCAAACAGAAAACGTCAATATATAAATTCTTCAACAAAGTTCCCGACAGCTATCAGGAAATGTGGCTTTACGTGAAAAAGTGACACTGGCAAGTAACACTACCCAACTTTATCAGACAAGTAAGTGATATACTGACTACTGTCGGGACTACGATGCATGTGTCGTTTTAAGGTGTTATTATCAGTTGGATGTTGTGTTTCATTTTAGCAGAAAGGATACAAAGTTTGGAGACATTCACATGGAATATTTCAGTAAAGGCGAAAAGGAAATACAACACATTTATTTTGTCCAGGACATTATGTATGACACTTTCGCAAACGCTTTGTATATCTTTTTTAGTTGGGCATTTTAAGTAGAAAGATATAAAGCGACAATTTACCTAAGTCCTTATAACATCTGACGTGTTTGACCATGGAACAATGTAAATAAATTCTTGTTGTACTTACATTCTTCTTTATGTTTTTCACCGACATTAAAGTAACGTCCTTCATATGATGCTAAATGGATTTATTTTGATAAAGGTTAAGGAATATCACTTTTATAAGCACTTGCACATTATTTCACCTCTTTTAATCTGATTTCATCTGTTGATAGCGCTGACTAAATAAACTTTACTGGTTGATCTTACAGATTGCAGACTAGATAAGACGATTAAATTGATCCTTGATGCATGTTATAAGTATTACTTTACTCATTAATTTCTTGCTTGCTTTACATAAATCTTTTTTTAAAAAGACAACAGACTAAAACACAATTTGCATAAGAACGAAACGCCTCTTTAAAGCAGGAAAATGTACATTTTATAGTAGACTTTAATCTTTACAAAACACAAATAGATGATAGTTTACAAATTGATGTAAAATTCGTCCAAAGCGAACACAAGTGATTTCAAAGTAACATACTCCTTCCACTGACTTATTCTATTCCTTGCAAGCATATATGATCTTTTCTGAGCAGACAGTGAATCATAAAATATTGACATTGTGCCAAATGATTAAAAAAATTATGTATGTTTGACAATATCTGAACATATTTTTCTCATAATTGTCATAATTTTGTTTTTGGTTATTTGTCTAATTAAGCAATATTATTTTCTACATAAACTGATTTATCCCGCTTCTGCTCAGTTTAATTGTTGTACAAACTTGTTACATCATTAAACCTTAACTGAGAACGTATTCTTACTTTCTGCCAACGTGCGTACAACGCATAGACGTGAACTACGTATATGCACTTTGCAAGAAAAAAATACCTGAGAAGTTCTATTTCAGTGTGGTCGCTGTACTTAGGTATAAACTTCAAAGCAGTTAAAATCGAAAGTTATGATAAGAGATATATTTCCGCAAACTATTCGTACCGTTTCTTTGTGAAATCCAATTTTCTTGTAACAAGATTCACTAACTGTTTGCAACACAAATCTGTTCAAAATCTGAAATGTTTGAAATGCTCGTGGATGTAATCTGCGTTTGACAAACTTTCCCTACCAAATTGTTTGTGTAGTAATTTGCATTTAACAGCAACCTGTTTACAAATACTTTTCATAGAATTTTTCACTTATGTCGGACGAATGCAAAGTCTTTAATCATTTTTATGGTACAACGAAAAGAGATTAGGGCCAGTGATCTCTGCCAGTTTTGTTCCCTACTAGTTCTGTTACATTTGACATGAAAAGAAAACGCGTCTTTTTCAAAGAAAAAATCCGTTTGCACAGAGAGGTCAGAAATACAAAGCCGCTGATTCTAATTCATTGATAAGTATATTCTCAAAGCAATTTTTACTTTAGCACAAAAGCTCTGGTCGAAACACAAGCTGTGCAACGTGGGCGACGAGAAATACAGTTGTTAGTGCTGATAATTTTAATTATCAAATTCGATTAAATTAGAGAAGCACCCAAAGATGCTAATTAAATTCGTGCATCAGTCAACGCGCTAGTTCATTCGCCAACAATGGCATTCTTCAAGGCATGAACTGCAAAACAATGCACTTAAATACCTCTGTGTTGTTTAGAATAGGGTCAACGTGTAAAAATATGCACACTGTTATTTGAAGAGACTTTTTTCTTTGGTTAGATGTTTTTCAATACTGATAACTCTATAGAAACGATATCATCTAACTAATGTCTGTTTTCTTTTTTCCCCAGTATAAAGCAATACATGAAAAGGAAATAAATGCTATTTGCAACGTCCATCATGTTATATATAAAGCTTTCGAAAATGTTTTGTATCTCTGTTTATAAAGCTGTGTGTTGTAAAACTCAAATATAATGTACGGTAAAGCATACAATGCCAGTGCACATAAAGCCATACAACGTCTGAGGTTTTTTGACCATTGAGGGATGTAAATGAATTTTTATAAATACCACCTTCTTGTTTTTGTTGTCGCCGTAATTCTCCTAGTATTGTTATTCACTATTTCTATGATAGAGCCACTGTAATCTGATATATCTAGAAAAACGTCCAAAATGTCAGTTAATGGTATTTCTTCATTAGCCTAATTGAATAACTACTCTATTCTGCCAATTATAGTTTACATCAAGGAACATAATCTAAATGGCACTTTTATTACAAATGGCACAAAAATGTGACGAAGGTGTTATTGAAACAACTTCCTGACTAAGATTATCTTTCTAAAGCCCGAGAAGATATCTTCCATATATTAAACTTCTTTTTTTTCCAACATGTTCCCATTTCTCCACATAAGCTTTCGCTCGTTGCATCTATAACTTTGAAACTGCAATGTTGCTTCTTTGAAAGTACTACAGTAAGATTCCTGTACATGATGCCAAATGAATGAGCTTTAACGTTTGGAGGCCCGCATGGAAGATTGGGAAACCAAATGTGTAGGCTCGTTAAATAAAGACTTTACTTACTTACTTACTTACTAACTTAGTTTAATGTAGTTGTGTCACTTCACTTAGTGACACACGTTGTTTCATTTTCATTTATTTATGACAATCTATTGACTACAAAGAATCGCTATTTGAATATGCTTATTCTAACAGATTGCGAACTAGAAAAAAGGCTGAAATAAATCCATTTAATATGACAAATGGGTCATGCCATCCTTGTAATTTGAATTTGAATTTTCAATTTCATTCTATCTATGGAAGGAAGTTCTTCATGCAAACAGTGAAGACCCTGATAAGAATCCGTGTATTGCGGCGTTTGATCTGGATCTGCACTGTTTGCCTATCTGATCTGGATCTGCACTGTTTGCCTATCTGATCTGGATCTGCACTGTTTGGCTATCTGATCTGGATCTGCACTGTTTGCCTATCTGATCTGGATCTGCACTGTTCGCCTATGTCTACTTTAGCAGACACTAGGCATTAATGGGTCAATACACTTTATAAGTGCTTTTATGCACCTTAAAGGGGCTGTGCTCCAGATGACAAAAAAAAAAGGAAAGTTTTCTTGCATTATAAATTTCTTGTAATATTTATGACTAATGCTTAAACAATAACTTACTGACACAATATAAGTCAAATAATTACATTATAAATTGATTGTTTCCCCTTTCAAAGTGCTATACCGTAACGCGACGGTATAACTATATCGTATAAGATTTAAAGTAAATATATGTAATGTCACATGCGGCGATGGGGGTGACAGTAAAAGCGTTGGAAATATTTTGCTAACATGAGGGTCCAGAGTTCAAATCAGGCTGGAGCGAAACTATTTTTTTATTCTATTCTGACTTTTATAATCAAATATTATGTTGTTATAATCTCACGGCATCTAAATATATAATTTATGAAACAAAAATTTATGTCAAATCTGTAGTACAGCCTCTTTAAACCATTGTCACATTTACAAAAAAAACGTATTTAAAGAGCTACAGTCTCGAATACAGTAGGGAAAAACGTTCATTTGGGATGATGCATTATCAGCTATAAAGAATATTTTAGATTTAAAGGTAGCGGCAATTCCCTGTATTATTCTTATTATCTTAAGTCAGGAAAATGGCTATCTTAAGTAAAAATGATGAAAAAAAATCATTTGGATGATAATTTCTGATAATGTTTTCCTCATAGTTTTCACAATTCCGCAAGTGGTTACTTGTCTGATAGAGCAATATTATCTTGTACACTAACAGATACATCCCGCTCATGTTTATTTTAATCATAAAGCAAATGTGTTCATTTACCTCATTCATTTACCTCATTCATTTACCTCATTCATTTACCTCGTTCATTTACCTCGTTCATTTACTTCATCTCGAGTCATAAACATCTCACAAATTACGTAATATTGCTTTCTGGCATCATGCTCACATACAACGCATAAATGTGCACAACATACACTAAAGACGGTTAATAACTTTGTGATTTTTCTTAAACACAAACTACACAAATACAATACTCTTTGTATTCAATTGTGTTGAAAGAAAACTTACAGTCGAAGAAATATTTCTGATCGCTTTCCCGAAGAAAACTATAAAATTAATACTAACAAGCTTTGTTTTGTGCCAGAAATAAAATAGAACCAAACGCAGCTTTTGGGGTGTTGTTAAAAATGGGACAGACCCATGAGTATACATTATTTCTTTTAAGTGTTGTTTTGGAAAATATAAACCAGGGCATCGTTGTTGATAACAGCACTTGTTAATTCTGAATTTTCAATCTTATTACGTTATCATATTAATTTCTTACTGAAAGAAAATGTGATTAAAGTAAAAATAAATGTCACTGATTAAATTTCAAACCAAAAAAAGATACACATTGTTTGCTGTTTCCAATACTTTACTAAGATATAAGTTGCTTCGAAATGTATTACATACTCATCACAAAACACTTTGCAAATGGCGTTTTTTTCTACACAATGGAAACAGGCTCAAGTACGGACACTGCTGATAATGAGTAAATTAGATCATTCCGTTATAAAAGAATATTTTCTCAGCACATTAAACAACAATTAAACCTTTATTCTTTTATATGCTTTGATATGTTTCGTTATGTTTAAAAGAGGGAACCATTGGATATATGTTCATAAACAACAGAGTACATATGTTGTTTTAACCATTCGATGTCTCGCAATCTTTTTATGCACAAAAATGGTAAAACACTCATGAACTCAGAAACTGATTACAATATTATGCATTCCAAGAAATGACAAAAAATACATCACAGATCAATAAAGAAGTAGCAAATTATATTTGTAGGTGTTGCTTTGTGTTGGGCTTGTATTTAATTGTTTATTTTTTCATATATAGGTCGCCGACAAATCGGGGAATACAAGGGATCTTCCTGTTGCTGACGATGGTAAAGGAAATGAGATTACTTCGAAAGATAATACAGCAAAGCTACAACAAGAAAATAAAGGTAACTATGCAGCCGAATCGTCTAGCTCGTTCCAGAATGATTATGGTTCAGATATTGATAGTTATGTAGAAGACAAAAGAGGTCTTGGAAAGTGGAGACAGTTGAAATGGTCTCAGAGTGGTGCAAAAAGGAACATCGGGCGCTGGAAAAACAGAAAGTGGCGAGACAGGCAAAGCTACGGACAACTCAGTGGGAACAGAGATGAATATGGGCATAGCTTAAGAAAAAGATTTTCAGAGGACATTGAGAAAATATCTGATGATAAACTTGGTTACGCTACCTTTAATGGAGATTTCATTCTTCCTGGTTTGTATGAAAATTTCGACCATTATGGAACTGAGGATGATTTTGAAGATATTCCGAATAATTACATGGATAAACGTCACATGTCGAGGTGGAACTTGATTCACCGTAAAATGGCAAATTTAAATTCTGGTAGTAAACGGGCTGGTTCCTCCTTTGATGAGAAGAAAATGGCCAGTAGGTGGCGCATTATTCATAACAAATTGAACCAGCTGCATAGCGGAAGATCGAAAAGATTTTCCGGTATATAGATGAACCAGAATCGGCTTTTGAAGCAGGCTCATCAAACTGAAGTTTCATCTAATGGTTTACGAAATATAATACAGAAACTTTTCATTTCAAAATGGAACGAAGTATATGCTACAAATATACGCACTCGTTTGAAATACGGACAATCATTTGTTCAGTTTATTTTAAGAAATGTTTTACTGTTATTCAGAGGATGATAAACATCAGAATTGCAGAAGCAAACATTTGTACGGTTTTATTAATGGGACCACGTAAATGTTACAGACCAGTTAGATCTAGTAAGTCAGATCTGACCAGTTATAGCTTCTATAACATAAACAACATACATTTCAAAAGTAGCTTAGATGAGCAAAATTTTACCACAGTGTTGACTGAATTAGTAAACTTATGTTACGTAAATTTTAACTTTCCCAACAATTCGAAGAATACTTAAAGACGACTTGTTTCGGCGACATTTTATGAACACTTTATAGATATTAAAATGTCATTACATTATGCAACTGTGTTTGTGTGTGTGTTTTTTTCTAACTTTAATTCATTATTTTGGACACGGGCAAGGAAGCTTTGATTTGCCAAGAAGACTAGTCATCACATGATCAATTCCCTTCAAACTATTGTATTGCAACTTGACTTATGGTAAGATATGCAAAACATACAACTTAACTCTACTATGGCTTTTTACACAATAATTGTCCTATGCTAAATTCTCAGTTAAATTTATTCGTAGGTACAAAACTGTTTAATGCATTGCTTTAAAATTCAAGTTAAAGTGAAGACATTAGGAAGAAGGGCAGAACATCAGATTCGTAACTTCAGTTGTTCTATTTACAGAGTGTCTACCTTTAAAATAGTTTCTAGACCATAACGTTATTGGTTTGAAGCTTTGAAGAGAAAAACTGCTGAACACACAGCTACGTTATTCTAGTGATTTTATTTGCAAAGTTATTACTGTGTATTATTTAAACGTTAGTTGTTTATATAAATATTTCCAGACTATAACTCGCACACAACCCATGATTCTGTTTTTTCCTTTACCATATATATATATATATATATTTAGAGGGATGTCAAGAGAAGCAAAGGATACAAGAACTAAGCTATCTAAGATATATTTTCAAACAAAAGCCGTTCGAGAGGGGCGACCGTGTACAACCAAGGTTTATTACAGATATCAGAAATTCAACAACGTTATATGTTACAAGTGTTCTTGCAGTTACATTCGCATGATAGTAGAATTTTCTTTCTGAACTTTATCAAGACTATATAAGCTGGTCATATATTTCTAGGCACTATGGTGTCCTTTTAACGGAAATCGTGCAATGCTTTTTTCTTTAAGACAAGAACTAGAATATGTTTTCACTCAACATTATAGTGAACTTGATCTTGCGACATACCCGAAAAGAACTTATGACAGTGACAAAAGACAACATTCATTGAGTTAAAGTGTATCTTTTTACCAGCAAATGCCCTGACAAAGCATTTTGTATCTGTCTGTGCTGACGTGCTAAATTAATCGAACTACAAAGAAAAGTCCCTCAAAACTGTAGTTGACATATTCTATGTTATCTAACAAAGGAAAGAAAATTGAAATAGGCAGAGAATAAACTCCGTGTTGCTTTAATATCTTCACACACCATAACTTAGAATAAACATCAATAGCGTAAAACATATCATATGTAAGTATATTTAGGCAAACGATTATTTTAACATACGCTCTCACTTACTTCGCCCATATTTTATTAACTCGTTCACAGAAAGGCAAATATTTAATGTTTTGAAAAATGCATAATTTTAAATGTATTTTGTTTCAACTTAAATAATTTAACACCTTGTTACGGTTCACTTTATATGCGAAAAGAAATTACAAGTACAAATACTGAACACCGTATGCGTGTTTGCCTTATGGTAAACAATCTAAAGGTCTTTTTACTGTAAAAGATACTGTACATATATATTGAATTTCAAAGATCTTCTGCAAGATGAGGGTAACGCGTAATCCCGATATTTCATCTAGTCTATCTTCCATTCTCGACAATTTCACAAAAATCTAAAGGTTTTTGTTTAGGAAGTTTTAAATGACTGCTTTTATATACCATCAAATCTGTCCCTTAATAGTTATAGAAGCAGACCAGTGGCCTAGTTGTAACGCGACTGACTGGTAATCCGGGTGCGGGGAGGGGTGGCGGGTGATGTGAGGGGCGCGAGTTCGATCCCTGCCTAAACTAAAAATTACTAATTTTCTTTCGGGTGAGACATAAAACCGAGGTCCCATGTGACAGTGGTATACACTGAGCATGGAAAAGAACCAGCGGCGTCTTTGGAATGGCATCCTTTCTGTACCTTGCACTATCTCCCACAACATAAAATAACATCTTTCTACAGGTGGCGTCGGCCATATAGGGAACTGGAGTGGACCATAAATAAACTCAAGTAAATAAAATCTTCCCAATAAGTACCCGAATAAGCTAAGAATTTAAGAATTTACCTGATAAACATTAACCTAATGATAATAGTTTTTTTATTGATCATTGATTAAAGGAATTTGTTAAAAGCTCTTAAAAGCTTAATTGCATTTTTTTTCTAAAGTCCTGCAGCAGGAAGCAAATAAGTAAGAAATGTTAAATTGAAACAGTAGCAATAATAATGGTTTACACAATAATTAGGGCTCGCAGATATTTTTCGTTTAATAAAATTTTTTATTATGTGGTCATCAAGGCACCGTTGATTAAATGATCTTAATCGGTATAAAGGTTTAACCTTCAACAGTTAACTCTTGTCATTATTTTCATACAAATATATTTTCTCTGAAACTGTCAAAAGCTAAGCCCTAAAAAGATCTTAAAACTTAAAGGGACCAATACAACACGAAATACGTAAACCTCGGACAATTTTGATTCTACTTCTGTAACATTTGACAGGAGAAGTAAACGTGTCTTCTTCGGTTCAGTGATAAATACTAGGTCACTCTGTCAAGCTAAGCACAGACAGATGAAATATTTCAAACATTGTTGTTTGGCATTCACGGGTATTTTAATTGTCACTTAAAAGCTGGTCGTAATCACATGTGTGCTTTTTGACGGTAATGATCCGTTTCATATCGACAAAAAAGAAGCCATGTACATGATACATTTTTTGTCATATATTTGTTTAACATTGATATCATTAACGTTATTCACGGGCATTTGATATACCAAGAGAAGCTCCAAGCGTGCTTATTAATGAAACTCTTCCATAGCGTAACGCTCAAGTTTATTCTGCAAATAGAATAATTCAACAAGGCACAACATATAGATCCGTATAAAAAGGAAAACTGTATGTAAATACCACCGTCAGATGCTATGGTAATTTAAGAGGGGGTTCATGAAAACAAATACTTGTCTACGTATGGAAGAGGCGTATTTTCTGAAAACTTTTAATTAGAAGATTTTTGATATTGACAATGCTACAAAGATCAGCTGAGAGCTTAAATCTTTTATCTCTCACGGTTACAAAGCAACAGATTAGTCAACTTTTCAACGGAATTAAGAACAACACCTTTTTTATCTCGAAGCATTCAAGAGAATTTGTAGAGCGCATGAACCTCGTTTGCAGTATAAAACATTTATTTGATATGTATTTTATAGATTCCAGATCGGATATTAGTCTACAAAATATTGTTGCAATTCCATGTACCGGAAGGCCGTGTCAGTTCCATGTACCAGAAACACCTTTGTCATTTCTAAGAAGGAACACTGCACATATTTATGTATAACTGTTAACCATAAAGGAAAAACAATTCTCTCAGCCTAAAATGATCTTTATCTATTTATTTCCTAAAATGCTGTTTATCTACCTATCTCCTTAAATGCTATTTATCTACCTTTCTCCTAAAATGCTCTTTATCTACTTTTCTCCTAAAATGCTCTTTATCTACCTTTCTCCTAATATGCTATTTATCTACCTTTCTCCTAAAATGCTCTTTATCTACTGACCTCCTAAAATGCTCTTTATCTACCTTTCTCCTAAAATGCTCTTTATCTACCTATCTCCTAAAATGCTATTTATCTACCTTTCTCCTAAAATGCTCTTTATCTACCTTTCTCCTAAAACGCTCTTTATCTACTTATCTCCTAAAATGCTATTTATCTACCTTTCTCCTAAAATGCTCTTTATCTACCTATCTCCTAAAATACTCTTTATCTACCTATCTCCTAATAATGTTACACCCCTCGCGATGGCGTATGCATTTAAATCATGACATCTTTGACCTTGTACATAGCCGCATAATTTATTTTGCACCATTATATACAACTGCATAAAACAGGTAAATTGTTGCTCAATCATGTGAGTAAAATAAAGAAAATGTGATTCTAAAAAAATGATAAATTTGTCATAAAAGAGATATTACTTATAAATCTACGATATAAAGGGTGTCTTTTCTTTGGCATTTGATAAAAGGACTTGTTGGACTTAATAATGTTCCACGACGAAATAATTCCCCGAACATTTCAATAATGTTGTGTCTGGAAACAATTATTTTCCAGAATTAGAATTACTCGTATCAACATGGCATAGATGTTGTTCCACCACAAATACGTTCTTGAATATTCCAAAACTTTTGTGTCGTGTAACATTAATGTTCTAGAATTAGAATTATCAATATGCATCTAGTAATCTATTTTCGTTAGAACAGTAAGAGCACACAAGTCGTCAAACTCAAAGATGTATTAACTGCGTACGAGGTTTATAACAAAAGGGTTCTTACAAGACTTTCTGTATCATGAAAGTATTAAATGCAAACAGTGAACGTCAATATAAGGAATCTTTTAAGCATTGCTCTTAAACTATCCGAAAATTCGCGTTTGATTAGAAAAGTGACATTCATGCCAATCAACATCGCCCAACGTTTAAGACAAAGGACGTGCAAGAGAAAATAGTGATATCGTTACAGCTGTTGAGGTGGTGTTATCAGCTGCATGAGGAGTCTTATTCGGATAGGAAAGGAGACAAGTTTAGAGAAATTCACACATTTTTTATCTTTTCTTTTTTGTTATTGTTGTTGTTTTATTTTATCTATTTCTTAAAGATGAAGAGGAAATAAATATTATTATTGCTCTTTACGTTTGAGTGTCCTAAAAAGCACTGGAGGAGTACAAAAAATACTGAGTATATCTCCTATTGCCCAACCATTTAAGATTTCTTGTATAAAACATAGACATACAATGATACTTTACTCTAAGTCTTAAAAGAGCAGTTCTCTAATTTTTGCAATAAAGAAAATCATTTTTTTATTTAGATTTATTGCAAAAGAATATCCGACAAAAGTAACCGAGCTTGAACCGGATGAAACTTATAAAATAATAGGTCCGTCAGGCATGTTAAATAAACAGGTTTAAGAAACTGACGGTGGACACTGTCAAGTCATGATTTTAATAACGTCAATGTCAATTTATGACCTTAAAGTGTTTTCAAATTTCTCGAAAAAAAATGTTAACAGAATTTTGCTTTTCTGCGAAAGTAATAAAGCATTTAAATTAAGTTCGTGCCAGAACGACTAACATTTATGAACACGCACGTTTAAGCATTAGTTCTCTCCTAATTTGGAGTAATTTCCTCAATTACATCTTTATATTTGATTTCCCTAATACAACATTGTTATCTGAATTAATTAGAAATGCATCCAAATTGAGCATCAAAATCGCCAGTAAATGATATTCCTTCATTAGCTTAAACAATCACTGTATTCTGCAAATGATCTTTGACATAAAATTTGAACGACACTTTAGTTTTATTATACGTGATATAAATGTAACGATATTCATGAATAAGTTATGTAATTTCTTTGTTCATCTTACCCAACCTAGAAGCATTTGTTTTGTACATTAAATTTTTATACAATGAACATGGTACAAAAGCTTGATATAATATGGCTGTTTGCAACTGTAGCTTTTACGTGCAATTTCCTGATCTGAAGACACCACATTAAGCGTCCGCCTCTAGGTGCTGAATGGAATAACTTGCTGATTAAAGAAAGACATTAATGATGTTTCCTACAGATTGCTGACAAGATAAACCGTTTAAATTGAAAGTTCTCCCATTAGCTTATTATAACACTTCTGGATTCGGAGTAAGTCTTCTGTGATAAAAACCAGGATATTTCGTAGTCAAATCAAAGACTGAATTTTTGTTTTGTAAATTAAAGATGACATCGGGAATTATGCAGCTAAGCTAGTTAGAATAGCTTGAGGTTTAAAGATAGCCTCGAGTCCCTGTTTTATTATTAAACTTCTGGATTCGGAGTGTTCTGTGAAAAAATGGATATTTCTTAGTCAAATCAAAACTTAATTATTTTGTAAAAATGGGCATTAGAGGATAATGGCAGAATATAACGAATGTGTCCTATATAGTGAAAGTTTCAAGTTAAAATAAGACTAGGCTTCTCATACAACAACAACTATTTCATGCGATATTAAATCATCCATGACATTTAAAGTCGATATAGACGTGCACTGTGTTAAGTTTACAGAGGAAGTTTGTCAATAAAAACAATACCAATATAGCGTTAACATTTACCCTCTTATAAAATACAACAAAATGTGTGTATTTAGCTAAGTTACAAAGAGTTTTTGAGTTCTTAAAGTTCGTTTCTGCAATGTTGGCCATCTGTTAGAGTATGGATGAGTGATTAAAATGAGCAGAAGCGGGATGGAGCTGTTAGTGTACAAGATAATAATGCTTAATTAGACAAATAACTACTATCAGACTTGTGACAATAATGGGGAAATATCATAAAAATTGTGTCACATACATGGTTCTTTTATCATTTCTGACACAAAGTCAATATTATATGATTTATCACCTGCTCAGAAAAAATCATTAGTGACGGCGAACACTGTGAGTACATACATTACATTGATTTGTAAATTATTATCTGTTTGTATCTAGTCTGTCTCACATCTGTACCGCTTATTTGGAGAGAAAGAAATTTAACTGTAGTGTACTTAACATGTTTTACTAAAAAAATTTCACACTTTTTATATTGTTCCCAAAAAAAGAAAGTACAGTGAATGTTCAAAATCTATTTACTACATTTTGCCAGAAATGTCAGTATCAAATACCTCAGTAATTTCAATCTTTGCTGCATGGTACAATAACATGAACCGACTTTAATTATTTTTGTTGGTATAGTCCTTCAGTAAAAACGTATATAATACAGTGAAAAAATGAATAACTGTCCACAGAAAGTTTTATAGAATGTATATAAAACATATCTTTCTAGGCACACAGTCAAGCTAGGAAAAACTTCATTTTGAAAACAGTTTCTAATCAATAACACAAACGAAATTGCTTCCAGGACCTCTTACATTTACAGAATAGATAGGAAACTAGAGATGTGTCCACAGGACACGGATACCCCCACATGTGTTGTTACAAACAATCCTGTACAATAACCGGTGCGTATAAAGTCTAAAACTGCTATTTTGTAGCTTTATCAGGGAGCATAACTATGCCGAATACCAATAGATTTGCGTCCAAATACCCAGGTACTTAACTTCACATGCTGAAAACTTTTCTCAGAAAGTTTTATGAACCTAGCAGTTACATGTTTGGAGTTACACGCGACGCAAGTCTAAAGATGCTCTTTTTGCTTAATCAGGAGATATAACTGTGCCGATTTCTTACAACTTTGGACCTCTAAACTATGCAGGATGGTTGGACATGATAAGTAGATGAAACCTGTCTTTTGTTGGACTACAGGGTGAAAGGCAAAACGTTTTCTAATCAATAACTCAAGAAGAACTGAAACCAGAACCTTCAATCTTTACAAGATGTTTGTGCATGATGAGTAGATGATTCCTTTTGTCTTAGACCCACAGGATCAAAGGTCAACCTCAAAGGTGTCGACAGTTTGAAAATGGTATCTGATCAAGAACTCATGAACAACGGCAACCAGGACGGCTACCACTTGCTGGACGGTTGTGCATGATTAGTAGATAAACACTAATGTAAGCGGTGTAAAGGGTCAAACACGTAGGGGTCCGCTCTTTAAAAAGTTTTCAATCAGTGACTCATGAAGAACTCTTCCAAGGACCTTCAAACTTTACAGGATAACTGCCATGAGTAAATGAACACCATTGTCCACATGGTCAAATATCAAACGCACGGGGCACACACTTCGAAAACTGTTTCCAATCCACAACTCAAGAAGGACATCACCCAGAACCTTCAAACTTTTACAGGATTATGGGCATGAGTAGATGAATACCATTGTTTTCCGGCCAACGGAATCTAGTGGCATGTACTTTGAAAACGATTTCCGTTCATAACTAAAGAAAAACTGATCCAAGAACCTTTACCTGATGTTTTAGATGAACCCCTTTTTTCTTATGCTTCAGTGTCAAAGATCAAGGTTATAATGGCCAGTGCTTAGAAAGTGGTTTCCAGTCAACTACTCTAAAACCTGCTCCATGGATAGGCTTGATTTTTTAGGGCATTTGTTACTTGAAAATGAGAGAAACGCAAATTTATAGTAATCATTCTTAGCTAAATTGAATACCATTTGTTATTGATTAAAGACTTAGGACTCTTAAATTTTCCAAAGTTTTGTAAGTTATCATGTATCTTGTATCTTAACGATCACACGAACATGCAATAAATTCCAAGCCAAAAATCCCGCATAGTTTTGTGTTTTCAAATTTTTACCAAGATGGTAATTGCTCAGAACGTATTTGCATATTCATTAAAAACAATTTGCAAATGAAGTTCTGAATACACAAGGGAAAATACTGATTATGTTACAAGTACACATAGAGACACGACCGATAATGTTAATTTAAATAGTTAATTCCCGTTATAACTGTTTCCAGCACATATTGTATACATTTCGGTTTACTTAATATTGCGGCTTTTTAATATCTTCGCTATATTTAGTGAAGGACCGTTGCCAAATATTTTGTTAACAATACAATTGTGTATGTTACTTGTTTCTCTCGACCTTTACATTATAAGAAAAAATGGTAAAAGGAAAGCCAAAAAGTGGAATTGAATTATTTTGATTTTGGATGAATTGAATTAAAATACATAGAAAATTTTAATTATTTTGATGTAGTTGTTAAAACGCTTACTTAATAGAGTTTGCAATTTATTTTCTCATAAGCGACTTAAAAATTAATATATATATATATATATATATATATATATATATATATATATATATATATATATATATCAACAAACATATAAAATATTCAAAAGCTTGTTTTGGGACCATTTTTGACTAGATCTTTGATTCTTTACGTCCAAAACAATATTTAACTGTATTTTTCCTAATGTTGATATATAACTATTGTCGCTAGCAGATAAGCTCTGGTTCACTAGGTGCACAGTGTTTAAACGTATTGGAACTGTAACTATCGAATAATAAATGTAGTGACATGTTATTAAATTATAGTTTAAGTTCACTATAGTACTGTATTAATATTCTGTCAGTAACAGCTAACACTGTTAATCATTTAAATGTAATCATATACTGCTGTGTGACCTTGTACTTGCATACACATATTATGTATTTTAATTAACGCTTCATGTATCATAATTTATCCAGAGCCATCTAATTTTACACATAACAGTTTACTCAACTCAGGAAGTAGGGAACACCTTTTAAAGAAAGCAAATTAATTGAATTAATGAGATACGCGTAAATAATTAATGTTACATATTACGGCGATAATTGTCATGTCAGGAAACTGGGTAAAAGCTTTCTGTAGCAGTTTCTATCAAAAACGGTATAACTAAAATTAACATGACGAGTTTTCCGTGTTATAAATATAAAACGGAACGTGACATTGTGACATTCCCTCGAATATCACGTGATTAATACCGCTTCCAAACTTATAACACATGTATCAGTGTAACATCGGCTTTCATTTTCATTCAACCTAACTAGGTTACAAAAAAATGACATTATATAATGGAAATGTTAATAAATGTAAGTTTCATGTCAGGATAAAAAATAACAAGACCAAGACTTGCAGAAAGAAATTCGAAAGGTGTATTTATATTAAATTTCAACTTCGTGGTCCTAAGGTTTAAGACCTAGGACAAGAATCTATTCTTGTAAAAAATAAATATGCTGAATGGTCATGATCTGCACTTGAAGAAAAAAAAGTAGAAAGGAAGAGCGGAAGATTAAATGTGTAGCCGGTGACATTGTTGTTAAACTACATATACAGCGCGAAATGAAAAAAGCAATTTGTTATGTGGTTGACATTGTTGTTGTTTGCGTTTTCATCGAAGCTGGAGAAGTTATTGTTTTCATGACGGTTGATGACATCATAGTTTGCGTGGCTGCTGATGACACTGATTTGATTGTCGAAGACATCATAGGAGAAGACGGCAATAAGCTTGAAGAAAAGGATGACGTCATCATGCTCGTTGGTGTAGATGACATCGGAAGACTTTTAGAAATGGATGACGTCATCATATTCATCGGCGTTGATGACATCAATATCGAGGACAATTTTGTTGCCGTGGTTGTAGCAGATGCCATTTGTTGCGTTAGTGAAGACGACATCATTGCAGAGCTCTGAGCTTGAGAAGACATGCTGTCAGGTGATGTTAAACCAGATGACACCGTTGATGACATTAAGCTTGAGGACACTGTGCTTGATGACATTTCTGTAGATTGTTGGCTTGAACTCTCTGTTCTAGTAGTAGCTGAATGCTGCGCTGTTGAGGGTGTGTTTGTAGTCACAGGAACCTCCGCTAGCAAGATGAAATTTAGATAAAATTGATTAGTCGTGTTTTTGTCCTGGTAGTACATCTTATTCAGTAGCTTCATAGAATTAAAAGGAACGTTCAAAATTAACTAGAATCGACTAAATAATGCTGTCGCGGTAATACAGTAATATAACTCAAGTAATCGTCACAAACGTAGCGAACCCGAATTTACTAAAACCATTTTATCTGGATTAAGACTTGCATGCTAAGCAAAGTTTAATTTAATTTGATGAAAAGAGGAACTGTGAGCCAATGTATACGTTTGTATTATACTATGTGGCATCCATGTGTTGGTGACCACAAAATAAAGAGCTCATTTTAATCCCTTCATATAAATTGCTCGATACAACTAACCAAATTTGCAAACCCATCCATGGTTTTGTCTGTTTATGATAATCCCCACACAAGGATAGTCATGCCATGCCCCACGACTGCTGTATACAAACAGAGCACAGTCCTCAGTGATGCCGAGAACGCCAGGCTGACCTGGGGCCCAGGCTTTGAAGTTAACATCTGTTCCTGTTTCAAGAAGTTCTTAAAATGAGGACAATTGTCAAATAAAGGAAACTGACCGAAAAATACCTCAAATCGACTTTGACTTTAAATGAACTTACCAACGAGACATTTTTTTGCTTTGTTTTGTTTTGGAAACGGAATATAGCAGAGCACGAACGCGTTAGATAGAAATATTTATGTAAAACTGCAGCTTTGTATGTACAATAGGTTTCCTAATGTTTAATATATGCAGTGGTGTTTTGTTCTTTGAAATTGTTCAATTCAAGCGGCGTTTATTGGAAAGTGACTGTGCAATACGCTCATTTTTAAAAATTTAAAAAGAAAGGAAAACAGAACAGAAAAGCCAAACAACAAATGATTATTTTTTTCACCAGATGTCCATTTCCACGTGCCCTCTTTGTCCTTGTCTGTCAGTCCGATCCAAACACCCATATCTCCATGTAATCCAAGAACCTGCCAATGTATAGAATACTTAAACACAACGAAAAAGCATACAAAAATACAGGCGTTACTATGGCATGGGCTTTATGTAAATGTCCCACTTAGTGCGACAAAACGAAGTTAGCTTTATTGAGCAATTCTCACTTACATATGCAAGTGAGTTCCATGTTTCCAGAAGAAATGTTAGAATCTGACAAATACATCCTATTTCGGCAAATTGAAGTTAGCAGACACAGTGCATTTTGTATTCAAGAACATTACTTTTTGAGCTTTTATCGTTGACTTCCATGGTAATTGTCAATAGCGTGCGGTTAGTAAAACAGTTGTCACCTCAGTTTCCATAGTGAAACATATAAATGAAACAAAGTATTTGCTTTGAAGATGAACCTGGTTAACTTTGTCACTTTGTATAACATTTAACGAAAATTGTTTCTGCCTGATCTTATCTTAGACGCCTACCTTTTTACATGCATGTTATTTAGTGTTACATTACTTGCAGTTTTTAATGACAGCAATGATCTTTTGAAATGATGTTCTCTACTCTCTTCTCTATTGGTAAGTATGTCGTTTTTATTGTATTAAAACAAATTTCATGACTGATTGAAATATACATCACATCGATTGAAACGATAAAAGTATTACGCACGAATGTATCATTCTTTAAGGACATTGTATGATTAAAATGATTAAAGCAAAAATCAAAGAGCAGATTCAAAAGTTGACCTGTAGACTGTTGTAAATAAAAGCTTGTTCCGAAGACGAGTGGATATCAACTAGGTAACCTCCCTTTTGCCTGCAGTCGCTGTTCGCGTGGTCCCAGTCACCATGGTGATTTAGTACAAACTGGTAACAGTGAGTACCAAAATGGCGCAGGTAACGGTCATCTACAAGATAAGCTGGACATTGGAGGGTAACAGCCGTCACTGAAACTGTAACTTAAGACAAAAAACAAGATTTATTAATTGCATTTGTAACACTCATAAAACGGATATCCGAAGGTCAATTGAGCTTTAAAAGACATTTTTATCCCCCCCACACACACATCAAAGTTTAGAGGGCATATTGTTTTGCAAATGTCGGTCGTGCGGTTGGTAGGCACTTCGTTTGAGAATCCTTAAACGCACCTTCCTCAAACTTAGTATGTAGGTTGGACATTACCTGTAGATGTCTTCTATAGTTTCTCAGGTCACCAAGTCAGAGGTCAAGGTCACAGTGACCTTGAAAAACAAAAGGGTTTCCGATAAATAACTATAGAACGCTTGGGCCTGGGTTCCTCAACATTCGTATGAAGGTTAGTAATGACCAGTAGATGACCCTATAATTTTGGATTATAAGATCAAAGGTCAAGGTTACAGTGATATTGGAAAGCAAAACGGTTTATGATCAATGGCTATAGACCCACCTTTTTTATACGTGGCCCTTGAAAAACTAAAAACCTTTTCCAATAGTTATCTATAGAATTTTTGGGCCCAGGTTCCTCAAACTTGGTATATTGATTGCTCGTGACAAATTGATGATCCTATAGTTTTTCAAATCACTAAGTCAAAGGTTTCTGATAAAAAAATATATAACGTTAGGGCAGAGGCTCATAAGTTTCATAGGCAGGTTGGCCATGACAAGTAGATGACCCCTATAGTTTTTCGGGTATTAAGGTCAATGTCACAGTGACCTTGAAAAGCAAAAGCTCTTCCGATAAATATCTACAGAATCCTTGAGCCCAGTTTTGTCAAATTTTGTATGTATATTGGTCATTACCAGTAGAAAACCTTTATAGATAAGATCATATTGGCTTGCCATTATCTGAAAAATGGTTTCTGATGAATAACTAGAGAATGCTTGGGCGTATGGTCCTTAAACGTGCAATGTTGGTTGCTAATGACCTGTAGATGACATAGATTGCTTTTGGGATCACTTGTTCAAGTTCATGGTCAGAGTGACCATTAACAGAAAAATGGTTTTCAATCAATAACTAAAGAACACTCGGGCATCGGCTTCGCAGACTCGCTATGCAGGTTGGTCCATTCAGGAGATAAGCCTATTGTCTTTGAGGTTACAAGGTTAAAGGCCAATATCAAGGTAGCCATAAACCATAAAGAGGAAAACAGATTCTATTTGATAACTGGAGAACCCTTTGGCCTTGCTGCCTCAAAACTTTCTACCAGCCTACCCTTCCGCATTACCAAACACCTACCTACCAATACAGTTTCTATACACTTTCATGTTCTCCAATAATTGAACTTTATACATTTTATAACCAACGTGTCATTGACATAATATACAGTTCCCCTCAATCATCTACTTACCATGGCCAATAGCTTTTGATATCAGAAAGTTAAGATTTTAATTATTCAATTCTGCATTAAACATAGAATTTAAAGTCTGTTTGGAAACATACATTTAGTTAAATATACTGTCAATTTTAAAAGTTTTATATCATTTAGAATAAACAGAATTTCAAAAACAGAAATTCAGGGAAGGAATTATAATGACTTGATTTTTTATCCAGCGATATTCTGACATGTTGTCTGAATATATTGATTGATAGCCCTATTCAGTTTTTATAATAATAATAATAATAATAATAATAATATCTTAAACATCCTTCATCCTTTTAACTTTCACATCTAGATTTTAGTAAATGTGCCACGACTCTTTTGAAAGATATTTTTGTCGTTTACGTTACAGCGCATTTATTAAAAAATATGGTGACGAATATATTCAGTTCATTAAGACTATATTTTAAAACGTAAATCCTTGAAGTTACTTTGCTGCACTTTAGCAACGTTTACGCAGTAAACAATAATGGACAACAATCAGAATTTTTATGAACGACCTAAAAATAGCCAAATACTTAAGTGAGTATGTTTTATGTAAACAAAAATAATAAATTTAGAAAAAAATAATTCAAACATACCAGAACAAAGGAACAAACAAAGCGTTTGCAGAAAATCCATCTTGCCTTTTAATGTTAACCAGGTCAAAGGTGTCGCCCTTATCTGTTGTTTACAGAACAGTGTCAAATTTGACCATTCATGACGTAAATAAATGTTCCATATCACAGAAGTGTCGATAAAACTATTAGATTAAAAAGTGTCCTGTTGGCGGTTTATACTGAAAAAGATAGGAACAAATTCCTTTTTAGAATTGTCCTTAATGAGCATATCTAGTTGGGCAATGACTGTCGTCTGGTTGGGCGTTGCCTGTAGTCTGTTGGGCGAAGTTTGTCCTCTGGTAAGGCGATGTCTGACGTCTGGTTGGGCGTTATTTGTCGTCAGTTGGACGAAGTATGTCGTCTATTGGGCGATATCGGTCGACTTTGGGCGAAGTCTGACGTCTGTTTGGCGAAGTCTGTCATCTGTTGGGCGAAGTCTGTCGTCTGATTGGACGAATTCTGACGTCTGTTTGGGCGTTGTCTGTCGTGCTGGGCGAAGTTTGTGTCTTTTGGGCAATGTCTGACGTCTGGTTGGGCGTTGTCTGTCGTCTGTTGGGCGAATTCTGTCGTCTGGTTGGGCGAAGTCAGTCGTCTGTCAGGGGAAGTCTGTCGTCTGTTGGGTGTTTTCTGTCGTCCTGTTGGGCGATTCCTGTCGTCTGTTGGCTGAAATTTGTTGTCTTGTTGGGCAGTGTCTGTCGTCTGGCTGAGAGATGCCTTTAGTTTGTTGCCGTGCATCAGTTATCTGCTTTTCCTCTGTTAGTTGATAACACATGGTAGGGATGTTCCCTGGAGCATTATCATATAATCACAATTCATATTACGCCCTTGATTTCGAACGTTTTACATGAAAATATATAGAGCATTTTACATCATCTTGCCTTTAACCACAAAACACAAGTCTCTTTGAATAGGTATTTAGCATTGCTTAGTAGACCTCTATAAAGATTGTTCGACTTAATTATTGGCCAAACCCTGGTACATTTTACATAGAATTATATTTTAAATTTTCTTTAAATAAGCTTTTGTAGTTTGCAGGGATGTACATTGAACTTCCACTTACATTGCTTAAAGTATATCCCAGTTGTCACTTTTGCTCTGTACATTTGTATCTACATGTAGCATTACCTAGTGAACCGTTACAAAGATTGCTTTATTATGCCCAACTTGTATTACGTAGACGTACTTACAGAGTAAATAATAAAGGAAAAAACTTTTCTTTCGGAAACCACAAGCTCTAGAGCTTTCATATTTTCCTTGAATTGCATCTGTAAAGAAATCGTCAAAATATGCCATATTTTCCTTGTACCTACATGAATTGCTTCTGTACAGAAATTGTCAAAATATGCCATATTTTCCTTGTACCTACACGAATTGCTTCTGTACAGAAATTGTCAAAATATGCCATATTTTCCTTGTACCTACACGAATTGCTTCTGTACAGAAATTGTCAAAATATGCCATATTTCCCTTGTACCTACACAAATTGCTTCTGTAGAGAAATTGTCAAAATATGCCATATTTTCCTTGTACCTACACGAATTGCTTCTGTACAGAAATTGTCAAAATATGCCATACTTTCCTTGTACCTACATGAATTGCTTCTGTACAGAAAGTGTCAAAATATGCCATATTTTCCTTGTACTTACATGAATTACTTCTGTACAGAAATTGTCAAAATATGCCATATTTTCCTTGTACCTACATGAATTACTTCTGTACAGAAATTTTCAAAATATGCCATATTTTCCTTCTACCTACATGAATTGCTTCTGTACAGAAATTGTCAGAATATGCCATATTTTCCGTGTGTTTTTTAAAGAGTTTGATTCCTTTGTTCGTTATAAGCAGAAATTACCTTCTGATATACCTAGTAAGGCCTATCTTTTCCCTTTAAATTTGCATTTATTTTTGTTTGTTTTATTCTCTAAAACAACTCATGTTTGGAGATAAAGATGATTTGCATGTACTGTAATCCATCATCAACTAAATCTTATTCTGCATTCACATCACTCGACTTTGTGGAATGTTTGATTAAACAGTTAAAAAAGAAGAAGAAAAACGATCATTAACAGCTCATTTTTGTGATGTATTAGAAATTAAAAAAAACAAATACGGATTTTTATAACTCAGACGGTTTACTAACAAATCTTTCCGCAAATGACTGACTGCTTTCTGACTTGAATCAGAGGTGAGGCACAAATTACCTTTAGACACATTGGCAGGATCAGTTACCACGGAGAAATTTAGCCAGCCTTGCAGAGAACAAACTGCGGTACAAACGTGCTATTCGTATAATTTAACATTGAAGAGTAAGTAATTCGATTTTGGTTGTGTACCAGTATAAGGCGTAACCACTGTTTCCAGGACTTTGACGAAGATTGCTAAAATAATGCCCCATATGGTGACTAATGTGTGTGCTTAGGGTCACTTGTTTTATAATGAGATGTATAGAGAAATATTTCGGAAAATATTTTTGCCCAGGATTGCACTTACAGTAGGAATTTCCTATATCATTTCAACAGAATAAATTAGAATGCAAATTGATACCTAGTACACAAAGAACGAGTCCAGGTGAAAGACTTGGTTCTGGGACAGATGTGCTGATGAAATGAATAAGATGTTTTCTGGTAACAAAGAATAGGTAACTTTGATATCATCTCATTACTCCATGTAATTGTTGCTACATATAATTATATTTTGTTTAAAACTCATAAATCAAAATGTAAGGAATTTTTTTTATTCAAGTTTGGACTTGCCCAATTGTAACCTGATTTGATTAAGATCTATTTTAACTATTCCTTCATTATCGGTACCATACTAAATTTAACGTCTTAAATATCATCTTTTGGCAAGACTTGTGGTTTCTTTAGATTTGATAACAACGAATTTCAATGTTACACTTTGACATTGAATATACTCCTAAACCATAATTATACATGTTACATGTACACTAATACATATAATCTCTCTAAAATTAGAATTTTAAGTCATAGATTTGGACACTATTTTTACCAAATTTTGTAGATATCTTCCTTAATGAAAAAAAGAAATGAGAGAGTTCTGCCAAAAGTTTTTATCGAAATGTTTAGAAGTTAATAAAAACCTTTAGGGCATTCTGGTCAGAGCACAGGGCCATGGCTAATTGACCAAGCAGTGTATATACTAATGTTTATAATACGAAGGGAGTAACTTCCTTTCACAGACATCCACACCGCCTCCTTGATATTTCGCCGTATTTTCTTGAATTACGGCGAAAACTTTAAAAACCAATATACAAATTAAAACATTATGATTTATTTATCAAATCAATCCACTGTCACTTTCCATTCCTTTTTACTCTCTGAGATATAATAGCATAAGTCACAACAAAATCTACTTTCGTTTTTAATACCTATTGATTGGAGCTGAAAACGGAATATCGAAATTTAAGACTGAACTACTATTTTCATTCAACGTACAAGTAATTCCAGTCGGTAGCATATGATAACAGAATAAATGAGATAAAATTTAATCGATATTTGTACCTACACACTCATTCAAAGGCACATGAATCTTCCAAAACAAATGCCCCTTTCAATCTTTCCCGTGCGACCATCTTGTCAAATCGAAAACAGGGCTCTTACTCCCATGTAAACCGTTTTTTCTACTGAACGGCAAAATTTGCCGACCAATAGAAAAACGGTTTGCATCGGAGTGAGACGAGAGTTTTGTTTAATGCTCCTGTCATTTTAAATGCAGGGAAGGGCATATAAAGTTACCCCTTTTCAATTTGTCCGTATGTCCATCCATTTGTGCGCACAATATTATATTTATATTTTTTTTCTTTGTCAGATAATAACTTGGTATACATAACCACCATAACAGGATGACATGTAGCACTTAAAATCTAGACCCCAGGGTCTAGGTCATACTTGGATGTCAAAGATTTAAGTTCAATTTTTTGTCTGCCTAATTACTTGCTATATTACAAATGGAAAAAAAGTCATGATTAATAATGTATTCACTATTTATAGGCAGGTGGGATGGGAGCTGATGAAATTTGTTTCCACTCAGTAACTAGAGTGTTTTCTATGGGAATTTAACCAAACTTATGCACAGTTTCTGCATAAAACTTGACAAAGTTGGATAATCAGCCAGTTTGAGCCAGTATCTACAGAGTTATGGCTTTGATGAACAATAATTTGACAAAGGATGTCCAATGGACGATAGTATAAATTTTCAGGCTGCTGTATCCTATGCATTAAAAGCAGTGGTAAAGTGGGTCATATGGAGCATTGGTTTGGATCAGCCGCCATTATACAAAACCTTGCATTTGATTATCTGTCTTCTCAGTCACCACAAAATGACTTAAGGACATTACCTTCAGCAAATGTTATAATTGACGAAGGAGGCTGGAGCAAATTTACAACGGATACCTCATAGTTGATAGGAAGAATTTTTCACATGGCTAAAATTTGCACAGAAATCATGTGGTAAAGACATACTAGGTGAATGTAGCCAAGTATTGTGTAGTAAGAACAAGGTAATTCCTTTACCTTCATGGCTAAGAATGGACATAAGTATGCTGATGTGGTTGAAATCTTAGATGATTACGAGTCGATTGAAAAATATGTCCATGAAAGTGCAGAAATCCGAATGAATTGCATTCACATAGGGGGCGACTAGTTGACACGTGAGAGATTTTCATGGGCAAAACGTTTACGGGCTGCAGCAGTAACTTTGTCAGAGAAATTTGCTCATGTACAGCGAATAACATTTGAACTCTTCGATCTGCAGATGCCAGTCCCAACGATATTCTGCAAATTTTGCATCACACATCTTGCACTGAACAATTTAAACTAAATTCACAAAAGATTCGGGTAATGCGGAAAGATACGCACACCAAAATCAAGATCTTAAGAGCGATGCCCTCAGTGTCCACCTGTATGGATCAGAATGCTGGAAAACCTCTTTGGCAATTGAAAGAAATCTTGAGGTCATTCAAACCAAATCCCTTAGACGCATTCTTAAGAATTTCTGGCCTAATACCATCTCTAATGTAGAACTACTGAAAAGAACTAGGATGACAGCAATATCACAGACCATCCAAACAAGACATTGGCGATGGCTTGGTCATATTCTTAAAATGCCTCCCAACTCGCTGCCCAGGGTTGCTCTTCGATGGCCACCCCAGGGAAAAAGGAATAGAGGCCGGCCAAAGGAGACCTGGAGGCGTACTGTCCTCAAAGACCCGAAGATCAGAGGTCTGATCATGGAAACAGCGAGTAACTGCAGTCAGAGCCAGGTGGAAATCCCTTGCAGTCGCCTCAATCACCAGACGGTGCAGAGATGATTGAGTGAGTAAGTGAGTGAGTGAATGAGTGAGTATGTCAACAATATGCATTACTGAGTGAGAAGGATGCTCATAAGAGTCTGTATGGGTTGTTTGTTAATACTGGCAGCAGAATGAACACCCACATACCAGCAGACTTGCAAATGGAGTACCTTGTTCGACTCACCAATACCCATTTGAAATCCATGTGTTCCAACATTTCAGAACAAAGTATGAAGAAAAGAAGCTCAGCATTTTATGGAATGCAGGAAGTGGGTAACAGTTGATGTTACACGAGCTCAAAAGCACTTGATTCCATCATCGTACGAAGATAAAAGCACATTATTAATATTCTTAGGTGTGTAAGGCCTTTTACACATATACCTTGGTGGGTGACAGAGGTTGTTACATCAGCTTAAAAGCATTTGAATCAATCATCGTACTGTTGTATAATGTGGGTACCGGGACCCACTTGGTAGCACTCATTGAGCGAAAGCAAAGTGTTCGGTTAAATTTTGGAACTGTTAAAAAACTGATTGTAACGATAAGGAGGTTTTATGAGAACGCCGATGACTGACTTTCTGGAAAATTGTGGCAAAATTAAAATGATGAATATTTACATGTCTCATGTCTTAATTCCCCAATACTGACATGTAACATGGTGAAGAATCCAAAGCTGAAGACGAACTCTTACTGTGGAATTCAAATTTGGACTCGTGAACCTTAAAATTCGTCGATTAGCAGCAGAAATTCGCCCGACGGTGTTGGGCCATGTGACATTTTTTGTTCTCGTCCACAGGAATTTAAGTGTTCATGAACAGACTTGTGACTTTCTCAAAATATTGGTGTTTAACAGAACTTTTCTTAGTGTCACTCTGTCACGATGTCGAATCCCAACATCAATTTAAATTCAACTAACCCATTTTTGTGTCCGCCCACAGCCCCTTGTCCGCCAGATTTGACTTTCTTCGGTTTTCACCCACAGTCTCTTGACTTTGCACATCCACAGGCAACTAGTTCTCCGTTTCCACAATCCATGCCTGCGCTAGTTTTCATACCATTTACGCCAATGAAGAAGACATTCTCTGGGCTAGCATCCGAGGATGCCAATCGGTTCATGATGGATTTCGAAGCACACATGGTGTTGATGAACATTGCGACGAATAACCCTAGATACGTTGCAGCCTTTAGACTATCATTGAAGGGTCCAGCCCTAACATGGCTGGACTCTTTTAAAGAGGTTCCTCTGAATTGGTCTCAGCTACGTTCTGCTTTCTTGCAAGAGTATTGTATGAACACTTCAGGTTTAATCGCAGAAGAAGCTTCATTTATTTGGCCCAAAGGCACACATCCCAGGGTCTTCAGTATTTGGCACAGTTACAAGGGGAACCAGCCCAAAATGCTGTATGGGTTTTTGAGAAGTCATTACTTGATTCTACTAAACAGAAGCTTCTTAGCAACGCTCCCCCTAAAGTGTAATAGATACTAGTTTCAGAAGGAATTATCAGTACATGCGATGTTTTGTTTATGCCATTCTTTATACATTCGTATTTTGAAATATTTAAGTGCCATGTTCATTTTTCTTCCATTACAAAGCTGAGAAATATGATAATATTTGTTATATACGCCTTGATAATCACTGATGATGTCATTAGTTCATTTTGCCGAATATTGATGATGTCATAAGTTCACATTGCCATTTTTGATGTCATACATGTAGTTCCATTTCCATTGTCTTTGATGATTCAGCAATGATTCTAAAGCTTATTATTTTACATGCACATTGTTTGCCTGTGTTCTCAGTATTGCATTCACCTCATATTAGCATTTTCAATTTCATTCAGTTATAATCAATGCTGTCAGTATTTTTTTATTTTCTTATACAGATTTTACTGCTAGCCTTATTACAATAAGTATTCAAAGTTATGTTGTTTTTTTTGTTGTTGTTGTTGTTTTTGGTAAAGAACACTGCTTTAAGACAGTAAATACCTTACAATTTTCATGCTATTAGTCAAAATTGGTTTTCTGCATTTATATTCAGTCTTAAATGCTATGCTATCATCTTATTTGACAGTTCACATGTTGTAAATACTGTTTGATCTTTTCATTACCAATTGCTTTGTGAAAATCACATGTTTAATGTACTAAAGTTGTATCACTTCACACATAACTGTATGATGTAGGATATGGTTTAGTAGTTGGCTGAAACTACTTAAAGGACTGATAGAGTATAATTAGAATTGCTCATGTTTGATGCAATTCTTATATAGCTGCTGAATTTAAAGTTGCAAATAGTTTTGCCTATTTCTATGTTCATGTTTACTGCTAATATGAATATGTCGTATATACTGTTAAAACCTTTTATATATTGATCCGCACACATCCATGTAAATGCTATATTTGTCTGCCTACGAGTACTTCAGATGTTTATGGCTCAATACTGTGTGAATTGTAACAGCTTCTTCTTGGTCCGAATTTTATGTTTGTGAATTTGCATATTCACTGGTAAACTATTTGGCAATGAATGATAGCCTATCACCACAGTCAACATATTGTCTATAATTGTACGAACTTCTGTTACAGGGCATGACTTTTATTAGCAAACACAAGTTAAGCGATGTACTAGCATGAACAAGTATAAAGGCCTTTGATCTGTAATCTGTTAGTGTTAGACTACCCATTTTGTTCCGTTTGAAATGTTTACCGTTCTTGCAAATTCATTTGTTGAATTTGGTTGTTGTCAGTTACAAGAGGAGTAACTTTGTATCATTGTAAAGTTGTGTAAAAGTAAGAGTTGTTTCCCTTACAAGTTATATCGTCCCTATAGATCAGAATAGATTTTCAGTCTTTAACATTTACACTTGCTGTAATGATTGATGGAAGAGCAGTTATTGAGATATTGGCCAGTTTGCCTGTATGTCTGTTGTCCTTGGTAGGGCCCACCTTGGACGTTTATGCGTCTGTGCGTGTATGCTTTCTTTTGGCCAATATGTCTATAAACACACACTCCTCATTCATGAGCAACTTATTTTTCTGAATGCATTACATTATGTGGAAAAATTGTTTAGTATACTTTTATTCATGATTAACTGTAGTCTTCATTATCCAGTGATTCCTATTGTACAACTGTATTGTCTACTTTGTTTTTTGCTCAATAAGTGTTCCCTCATCAAAAATTTGGATCAAATTTTCTTTTTGGGGCGGGATGTTGTATAATGTGGGTACCGGGACCCACTTGGTAGCACTCATTGAGCGAAAGCAAAGTGTTCGGTTAAATTTTGGAACTGTTAAAAAACTGATTGTAACGATAAGGAGGTTTTAAGAGAACGCCGATGACTGACTTTCTGGAAAATTGTGGCAAAATTAAAATGATGAATATTTACATGTCTCATGTCTTAATTCCCCAATACTGACATGTAACAGTACGAAGATGAAAAGCACATTATTAATGATCTTAAGTCGGTAAGGCCTTTCACACATACACCTGGGAGGCACATTGATACTCTGAAGAAGGCACCAAAGAATACAGTTACAAAACTGAAATTGGAAGAATTTGCTAAGTGGATTGAAAATCACAAGTTCAATTTTTTATTATGAATTAGGACAGTGAGAATTGTAATGACATGAAACTAGGAGACACTAAATGAGAGTTATATCCAGACAAACTTAAAATTTTACTGAACTGTTGAACCTATATTTAAATAAATCCACTTCATTTATGCAATTACGATCATACATTACATTATATTCTGATGCTGAAGTTAATTAAAATGGGTCTGTCTGTGTACATTTAGATTTTCAAAAACTGGTGAAAGAGACTTGATTATTTTTTATAATATTTTGATCTCCAGCATTATGTAAGAACCCATTAAGACCATTTTTTGCCTTAACACCTTAAAGTGTTAAATACACATTTCTTATTTACTATTTAAGTGGTATAAATAAACAGCATGTATCTCATATATTTCTTGATCAGAGTGCTTGCAAAATTAATGGATAGAATAAATTTTATTTTAGAAGTTCCTTTTGTAAGTTTAATAACCATTATCATAATTTAGAAGCCCTGCTGTTTTCTGTTCACTTTCCATATAAAATTTATTTTATCAGAACACTTTCACTAGAACATCACTATAAACAGGAGATTTGTCAACCATTAACAAGAAGATCTGACCAGTAAATTATTGTAAATTATTGTATTGTTAGTTTACCAAAGTCCAATTCAAGTCCGAGTTCTTTTGTACAAATATCACAACAGATTGCAGGTCTATTACTTGTATGAAAACCAGAGCGTCCTTTAATATAAATGCGCCGACAGATATCACAATTCCTGCAGTATTCTTTCTTTTTTTTCTTCATGGTCCAGATCTGCCCTGTTGTAGTACTAAACGGCATCTGTAACAGTATCTGACCGTCCCGCTCTTCCAATCTCTTGGACATATACTAAGCAAGAAAAGTCTTATTTTGATATATTTGCATATATTTGATTAACGATGTGAACAATGTGATATCTTGGCTAATACAGTGATATAGCCAATGACAGTTTACACCAATCTTAAAGTGTGTTTTACTTGTAATTGCTGAAAATGAATAAAACATACTACAGATTAGGGAGCAGTTGCCTGTGACTAACAATGTACTGGTAAGAAACGTGGGGAATACGATAGATTACTGGCCGCTGCGATTTGAATGAAACTATGTTGGAAGTGGCATTAAACACTAAACAAACATTTACTCACTTTCAAGTGATGTTTGTGGTTTTGCATGGATGATTCTAGAAGCATGCTGTAGGTCAGCACCCATCCCTAGAGCAACTGACGAGATCAGGCTGACAGTGCATTCAGATGCAGGGTTTTGCAGTTGATGCAGAATCATTTCCTTAAGCTGCATAGAAAATGTTAAAATACTGTGTAAATACTCTCTGAATTTTAAATATAAAAGCACATTACTGACATTCCGAAAGGAGTGAGTTATTGTTGGTAAAATGTGCTTGTAAACGTTTCCAAGAGGGCCATGTTGGCCCTAAGTCGCTCACCTGTCTATAAAAGCTATAAAGTGGAGAAGGATCATGATGATATCGATGGAATGCAATTGGCCATGATGGCCTTTAATCGCTGAACTAAGTATATGGTTTAAATTAACAAGATTGCACTATTAAGACACTGGTGGCAACATCATTTTTTTCTAATTTTATTGTGCAGGGGTGGTTGTATTAAAGGAATAAATTTGTTGAATTTATACTTTTCATATTATTATGTAATGGTCTCTACACAAAGTGTATTTACTCTGAGTGGTGATTAGAATTCTTTGCAGAATGAAATTTTTTTAAACATTTGTGAAAGACAAAAACCCTGTAACGTCTTAAATGTTATTGTCGTATACATTTTTGACTCGCGGGTGGGGTGGGGGCATGATTTTGAACAATCGTGGTAGAGACAATGCTGCACGCCAAATAACTAAGCTGTAAGCCTTTTGGTTTCTTCCAAGAAGATTTTTAAAAAAATTTTCCTGTATAACTCTATGTAAAACATATGACCCCCAGGGCGTGGCCATTTTTGACCCAGGGGCCATAACTTGAACAACACTGGCAGAGGTCTACTAGGCAATACTGCATACCAAATATCTAAGCCCTATGCCTTGTGGTTTTTTAAGACTTTCCTATATAACTTTATGTAAATTCAAGTGACCCCGGGGGTGGGGCTAGTTTTGACCCCAGGGTCAAAAATTTGAACAATCTTGGTAGAGGTTCACTTGATGATGCTTCATACCAAACATCTAGCCTTTTGGTTTCTTCCAAGAAGATTTTTTAATATTTTTCCTTTATAACTCTATGCAAAACATGTGACCCCAACAATATTGGTAGAGGTCTAAATGTTGACGGACGCACGGACGGACGACGGGCATTACGGGATCAGAAAAGCTCACCATGTCACTGTGAGCTAAAAATATGAACTCTGTTTTTTATGTTGAGATTTTTCAGGGATAATTTCACAGAGAAAGTCATTTATGGAGGAGCAGATATTATACCTGTGCCTGTTGTCGTTTCATTGATGAGTTGTACATCATAACTCTTGCATTCTCAGGGCATTCAGAACCGGCATAGAAGTCTTCTTGAAGGATGCGTTTTGCAACCTTATATCCATACCCAATCCACTTAGTGGATTTACAAATATTTCAAAATATTCAACCAGTTGTTTCAGCAATTCTATGATAGGAACAAAAATGTAGTCATAGGGTGTATTCACAGAATTCCCTTAGACTGTTCCGCTTGGCCTTTCCTTAACCATTAACAAAATATTGTCTTTAGCTGGACTACAGCACACTGTCTCATAGTCTTGCATAAGCAAATTTTGAGCTATTTGTACTGCACGAGATTTGGTGATAGATGCTGACTAAGCAAGAACATTGCATTTAAGCAATGATCTGAGCTGATTCAGGTGTTTAATCTCCGGTCTGAAGTCAACCCCAATCTAAAATACAATTTGATTCGTCTATTTCAAGGTACTTCTTGTTGCTTTCCAATTTCTTGGGACAAAAACTTGCGTTAAGGTCTTTGTCAATTAGTACTTTTTCAGGATGGCAAAACAGAAAGTTGTAATTTAGGGACTTTTGTTTTGAAGTATCATTATCACCTGTACAAAATGAAATAGCTTTCACCCCAAGTTTATCAACTTGCTGTTTTGTTATTGCATAAGTTTAAACTCCTTTATATGTCACTGCGTGATACTTCTTGTATCAGCTAAGCCTGTAATTGGCAGATTTGAATAAAATGCAATTCTCTTTATAAAGACTAACAATAATGGTTTTGTTTCTATTTCACTTAGAATGTTTGTACTGACAGCTGGACATCGGGTGATGATTCAGTCAGTATGATTCATACTTACATGATTTGATAGAAAATAGAACACTCTTAATTTCTAAAGTATGCCATTTTAAGGAACAAAAATCAAAATGAAAAAACATGCCACTGGAAAAAAAGTCTATATTTTGATATTCCAATGATTTGAAATATTATTTTGTTCCTAAAGATGAACATATACTTGATAAATACTTCAACGAAAGTATGATTATTTCAAAATCATGCCTTTTAAAATTTGAATTACATCCCGTGGTGCACCATATTTGAAGAATTGGGATTTTCATACATTTTTAAATCTAACGAGTCACCGGGTAAATATTCAGAAAGGTTTTTGAGTATACTCGAACATCAAATGTAGTCGGTGACAGTATAAAAAGAAAACTACATTTCTTGAGTATAGGTAGATTTTCAAGCATGTTGACAAGTCCTTTACATTCAGACTGGTATACTTTACAACACTGGGTTTATTTTGTGAAAATTGATCCAAAAATAATTTCTTTTGGGGTTTAGTGCTGCTCTGATCCAGGGACGATAATGTTAACTGCCCGCGGTCGTCCGACATGACTTTCATCCTATTATCTATTAATGTCGCATTTGAGTGGAGTCGGTAAACGTTTTAGCTACTGGACAGTTTCCAAAGTGATTGTGGAAAAAGAAATCATGACTGCTAAAGACATAATCATGATAAAATAAAACATAAATATGCTCCATTGTCAAGCAAACTTAGTGTATTAAGAAAAAAGACAAACCATTAGAATGTTACAAAACAAAGAATGAACGTTTTGACCGAATTGCTGATATCAGGCGTACAAATAAGGTTCTAATTGTTTGACCTTTACTGCAGAGTGGTCATGAACAGTTTTATTTTTGGCACTGAAAGATAAGACGCACAAATTTGTGCATGTTTGTCCTTAAAGTTAGCATATCTTAAAGTGTTCGTTAGGATCTCAACACGGTGCGAGATAAACTAAATAAAATACACATAAAAATGAAGTTTAATTTAGTTTTTATGTCGACATTTCTCTGTTATGGTATGTAAAATTTAGACTCCTAATTGAACTTAAAGTGAAAATTATGGACATTTGTAAATCATTTAAAGTTTTATAGTTATTTTTTCGCCTTATATTTACGTGCTTTCCAAAGGTCGTTTTGGTAACCTTTTTATTAATTGAAAACGGGCAGTTTTGTTTCAATATACTTACATGATTTCGAGTAATTACTTAAACTGGATATATTGAGAAAACATAGTTGGTGAAAAGATGGAGGAAGCTTGTCTTGAGACTTATAAGGCTGAAATAGAGAAGTCTTGGCGAGGTTTACTAGTCCGCTCAACCGGATACCGTTTTTTGCCATCTGACCAACCATCGATTTGTTATATTTCTACGTCATATATTGAAAAAAAAAATCAGTTTTCATCTGATTTTTGGATCACACATTCTACAAATTCCCCAAAAATCTACCGTTGTACTAATGAAATATATAAATAAGTGCTCTTGTAAATAGATTAGAATTATACACTGAAAAGAAAGTATCTGTTGCATAATTCAGTTTCATAAAAAAATACGGAACAGTTACTAGTAACACGGTGGCGATACCACCATTCAGAATAACTTTGAAGGGAATTTTACAACAATGTAAGAAATTAACATGTCAATAGTTACAGTCTGTAAAAGGTGATGCTTTTCGGAAAATCCACAAATATAGTGTTCACATGCAGTTAAATACCCTTAAACATTTATCGTATGTGACCGTAAAGGTCATTCTTGTTTTCATTTCAAAGCATTTGTATTTTTACGTTATCACGTACACATTTTGTTCGCTTGTTGAATTAAATACATTTCACACACATTATTTATTCATTACCGAATACTATTTGCTCATGGACATAATTATATAGAATTAGTTTCATAAAAAAATATAAAGGTAGTTTTAGCATCGCTTTTATATTATGCTTCCACACATACCATCACAATTTTAGAAAATTAAAATGCGCTGTTGCACTTCATCAAAAAACTTTAAAATATTTGCCGAAAAATAATTTAAGGACAATATTTGTTTCAAAAAGGACCGGGCACAGCTTTGTCCGATAAAAAAAATATATGGTGTATTGAAAAAATTGTCACAATAATTATTACCTGAATCGACGGTTTTTTTGGACAAATTTCAGCCCCACATATATCCGTATGTCTTTCGGAGTCGATATATTTTATCATCAACTTTACTTGATATTAACAGAACAAAACAATAAAAAATTCTTATTTAATAACATACAAAGCCAGTTACCATTTTCTGATGAATAAAAACGTTCTAATTTTCAGCAACGGCTATTAACAGTAACTGCCCAGCGCACCTGCCAAAAACAGACAATCTGAAACAGTATGGTACAAGTTGTTACGAATTCATTCTTGATCAACCCCATGACTGGTTCTACGCCGACGCCGACTGTAGACATAAGAATGGTTACTTAGTCGACATCCACAGTTATGCAGAACAAGGCTTTCTTTTCAATTCTTGCCAGGTATATTTTGTCTGTAAATGTAAATGCTTCTGTTACACAGAAGTTTCTATGTTTGCTAGACTCGTTTGTACCCCAAATAAAAATCAGCTCTCTGTTTTTATCTGTTTATTTATCGTCGATACCGGCTGCTAACATGATCAAAGCCTCCCCACACTCTGTCCCGTCCCAACCATCGCCCAAAAGAATAAATTAATACTATCATTCCGAGCTAAGCTTTTTTGCTATTATTTTTATTATCTTTCATTCCGAGCTAAGTTTTGTTTGAACTTGTCCTTATTCAATATCATTCCAAGCTAAGCTTTTTTTGAACTTATACTTTTACTATCATTCCGAGCTAAGCTTTTTTTAACTAAATTTTTTTATCTAACATTCCGAGTTAAGTTTTGTTTAAACTTATCCTTATTTACTATCATTCCGAGATAAGCTTTTTTTAAAACTTATTATCGTTCTGTGTCTCGTTCTATATTCAATAAGTAAAAAATGCTATTTTGTCAATTTTTATTAAGACAATTAAAGTTGACACATAGCAAAAATATTGGTCACTTGTAGATCTTTTATGTTCTTCATAAAAATTTCCTACAACTTTTTTTAGTTTTTTTTTACACTTACAGATATATAATACTGCATTATGCATATATTTGGCCCCTGAGGCTAAAGGTGTTTTTTGTTATTTCATTTTCCCCGTTATATATATTGTAAGAATATCTTTTTTTTTGCTATTGACCAATTGATAATTTCAGATAAATATGTTATATTATTGTTCTTGTACGGTTAGTTGAGGATGGTTCTCCGACCTCTTCTTAACCTATCACGGGGAAAATAAACGGGGTTACCCGGATCCGGGGACTCAAAAAAAAATCGTGGAAGTACATTTTCGACAAGTGAAGAAGCGATGAAGCCGTATTCATCATTTATTCACAGCGTTGTAATAGCAATAATCCTGTAAATTAGATAAGAGTGTCAGCGGTACATGTAAGTCCTTGTATCTCAATAAGTAACTAAAACCTGAAGGTTTTAAGTCTTATAAGTAATCATAATTTTATTCATCATAAACTTTCTTTTTCAAGTCATACATGTCATTTATATACGCCGATGGTGTAAATAGTTAACACTTTATATTTTGTCTTCTAGGAGCTCGGTTTCCATAACGACAAAGGTCTTTGGATAGGTCTGACGGACCACGATAATCACTTTGGAGAAGGAAAATGGCACTGGGTCTCAAGTAATAAACATTCTCTCTTCTCATCAAGCTTCAACAAATCATTTCCTGGTTAAGGTATTTGCCGTAGGATCCGCTGGTCCAAAATTCGAATCAAAACCGTAGCATGAGGTGTGTCCTTGTACAAAAGCATTTAATTAGCACGTGCCTCAGTTTGCCAAGCTATAAAAATACCAGTATATTTCTGCTGGTTAGGCCTCTTATTTTCAAACCCTGTGGAAATTGGCGCTCTGGACGAAATGAGGTCTGAAAAATTCCACTCTATAGGCCGATTCAATATTAAGACTTCTTTAAGGCAGGTCTTTTAGTGAACCTTTACAGTACCAGTAAAGAACATAACTATCTATTGTTTCGTGACACTGGTTCCATCATTTCGAGTATTTTCAGGGCGATGTTACAAAGCTGGGATAATTTGTGTTGCAATTGAGCTAAAATATACTAATATAATACGAATTCATTTCTGTTGTTTTGCCTTGATTTGTTGCGACGGCAATACAACTTATTCTAGCTAACAAGCTTGGCAACAATACACTTGAGGGACAGGGGCAGATACTTCATGAACAACTCTGTCTTAAAGCTTGGTGGACAGGGGCGTAAATGGTTTCAAGGGTCGTGGCAACAGGACACACCTCATACTTTTACTGGGTCTCGAACTCAATGACGTTTCGAATTACTAGTATTCGCTCAATCAATCAATCAATTCAATCAATTTATTTCAGCATATGATACATGGCATGGTACATTATAAAAATATATATAAATCAATATATTGAAAGATATATATATATATATATATATATATATATATATATATATATATATATATATATATCACATTAATTTAAAAATATCACATACTGAAATGCCTTATGAATATGTATATCAAACAAAGCCTAGCTTTAGTGTTAATAACATTTAACTGTCCCAGGACATGCTGTCATATACCCAGGATAACACAAAAAAGTGAGTGTAAAATTATCTTATTTCCATTGCGGTCCTTGATGGATGATGACATGTCCTAGCAAGGCACAACTGTAACATAAAACAAAAGAAATAAAATGAAAAACTATTGACTGCATGAGTTCAAAAGATGGGCCTTGACAGCAACCTTGAATTTCTAATATACTAACGCTTTAATATCTAATGTACTGACAAGAACCAAACAAAACACCATCTGTTAGTTACATATAAGATGCTTAAGTTAATAGTATTTCATTTATGTATTTTTATTGAGCATCAAACTGCTTACTGACTGCTCTTGAGAAAGTTATTTTCAGATGCAAGGAATATAGAACAGGCGACAATTACTACAGTGTTTATAAAAACATAGATGTAAAGTAAAAGTAAAGTGCTTGTTTATCATAATGTCACTCCTACCGAAAGCACGAGACTCCCGGGCTTATGAAACACCTCTATTAATGCACATATTAACTTCTAGATTCCTAATCCTATGTGTCAGGCGGCAGCCGGATAGGCAATCGGTAACTATTCTTTAACTAGCTGGCGGCTCACCAACCGACCGTGTCAGAATAAGCCCCTAACAGAACTCGAACCTTCGACCTAGCGCTCCATAAGCGGACGCCTTAAGCACTAGATTATGTATATATAAAAAGTATATGTGTGAGACCAACAATAAAGTATTACAAGAATATACGTATGTGTCCCTAGATAACGGTATTGATTTTGTGAACTGGGCCCCTGGACAGCCTGGAATGATGGCGAACGATGAAGATTGTGTCCTTATGGAGTTTTCAGATCATGGAAAATGGCATGATTACCCTTGTCACGGATTTTTGTTCTTTACCCAGAATCACGGCTGGATCTGTGAATACCGTAAGTGTACAATATTAGAACCAATATCGCCCTTCTTATATTAACTCTGTAACGCGAGACGAAGTGTAGATTTTTTGAAGAAGCTGATTTTATTTGAACGTTTTGGTTATTGTAATAAAAGTAATCACTGAGTCGAGAGGTTTCTGCATTGTATTACACAAATTCTGAATAGCAGAAACAAAGCAGTAGTTTTTTCTTTAGTACTGAACGAAATGCGTGTTTTGATAGAAAAATGGTAAATTTAAAGAAATTAAAATATATATTCCACTTAACATAGTAAACACTTTCTCTATTTCAGCACTTACAAAATAATTGAGAATGATTTTAAAGGTAAGGCATTCATTCTCATTGAATAGAACCGAATTAGTCTAATCATATCAGACCAATGTGTTAACTTAAAACAGTAGAAACTTTAGTATTTGATACTCTGTTTTAAAACAGACTCTATTTAGAGTTTTTTTCAGAAGGTTATGGAAGTGTTTTGAGAATTTCTCTGTAATTTCTTGTTAATGGCTAATATTTCAAAGAATTTGATATAAAAAGGTACAGAGTCTGTCTTCCGGCAATATTTGTATTTTTTTTTCTATTTAACAAAACATACTAATCATGTTAGCTTCGTTAACAAAGTCATATATTCTCCTTTTCAGAAAACTGTTACCTTTTTTGTACAGGATTTCAAATTAAATAAGACGAAATAAAAATGATAAAACACAAAATCGCAACTTGTTTATGTTTGAAAAGGACCGCCTAGATCACAAGGACACCGGGGACACGGACAGAGCTTTGTTGAAACTGATTGTTCCTATAGTTATATCAAAACAGTTTTTTTGCCTCCCGTCTTAACAACGGCTGTGATATAAACAAATTTTTTACCATGAAATAGTTCTAATAGACCAAAGTTGTTATCGAGATAATCGACAACGCGAAACTTACAACATATAAGTTTATTATTATTATTTTTTTTTTGATGACGGATAGACGAGCGGACAGAAAATGGGGAAAATACATTTGATATCCCGTAGTCGATATCAGGAAGCATGAGTTTAGATTTTGACCCCAAAAAATAATTTGAACCAAGCATAGTTAAGAAGTTATAAACTAGGTAAACACCGACTGAGTTGAACTCCGATGAAACTCAAAGAGAATAAAGATATTTCATAAATACACCTCATGTGTGTATAGTTATATCTAGTGAGAAAATACTTAAGTATGTATAGTTATATCTAGTGAGAAAATACTTAAGTATGTATAGTTATATCTAGTGAGAAAATACTTAAGTATTTATGGTATCGCTTGTGGCGAAGGTATATTTTCCTTCCTAAATAAAACAAACCAATAAACTATTTTGAATCCACTGTGATTCTTCTGTTGATAAAAACTGATCTGAATGCGCGAACGTGTTGTTTTAATTCTTACACGTCTATCGGCTCGCAATTCAGCTGTGTACTGCGTACACTCGTTAACAGTTATATTGTGTTATAGATAGGAATGATATGTGTTTAACGGCTGAGTGATTTTGAATCAAAACAAAACAGGTTGTGTAGTACAAAGTACAAGGAATGAAAGTGAACTTCGACTTACACATGAATTCTCTTTCTGTCGTGTGATATGACAATAGGAAGAGGATTTTACTTAACAAAATGAGAGTTCTCTTCGTTAGTTTTGTCCTAATCACTGTGGGGTAAGTGTTACTTGTATGATTTGCAGTAGAGTAAAACGATCTTTTGAATATTTTTCAGTTACATAATTAATTGTGTGGTTAGGTTTAGAATATTCATATATTAGAATATGAAGTGCGTAACTGGTCATAGTTTTAAGTCCTTGCTGTATCACATAATGACTGGCTTCTTCATTTGTGGTGGCCACAGCTTTATTAGTTGTCCATTCGTTCAGCTTGCTTTAGAGTTATGGGTTCAAACCGTATTTCGACCATTAGACTCTTTCCGAGACGGTTAGGAAATTCTTAAGAAGGAACGGGGAGAGTTAATGGATCTTTACAGGTAAACTCTTGGGCTGTAGATAACTTAAAGACTATTTAAACGGAACGTACACAAATCGAAAGTAGTGAAAAATGTTGAAAAGTTACCAACATTGACCGTCTTTGTTTCACTAACATTAATCTACTTGCAATGAAATAACTCTAAGACTCAGCGTTTGTTTCTTGTATATTTCAGACTGGCTAAGTATCCGGAGGATGACACGTCTGTGCGCTTGTTATACAGGTAAAACTATTTCTAGTAACATTAATGTTTTGGTTACCTGCTAACATAACTGAAAATCGGTTGAATCCAGATTAATCTTTGTTTTTTAAGTCATTGTTACTATCGCTAACTTTTTCTTGCTATAATTTAGTTAAAACTCATATCTGATCAGAGCCACCTTATCTACCTGCATTTAAATATGTTTGCAACTTGACAGTTTGTATAGGGAGGATGGTTCAACGCTTACAAGTGAAACAGGTCGCGAGTGTGGTTGAAATACGAAAGTTCTCCATTGTCATTATTCTTCCGTTGAAAAAAAAAAGATATTTCACTGTCGTTTATTCATTTGCTTTAAGACGACAGTCACTTTTGAAAGGTGTTGAAACGAGAAATTCGAAAATCCTAAAGTAGAAATGGACCTCGGGAGGGTTTGAACCTACGAACTTTCCTGAAAAGTTTTAACCTATAACAATCTATGGGGTTAACACTTAATGATGGATGTAATTTATCAGATATGACTGTCTTTATTATAATATATTAATGCTTTATTTATCCCCAGTCGTTGGAAAAAGGAATACGAGGTT